>CM062808.1:993611911-994211911 GCA_031772625.1 Pinus tabuliformis | reverse complement strand
GGCTGCCTTTTCCTCCAATTTCTCGGTCCCTTTTAACTTAGCCAGAGTTTCCTGTAGAACTGTCTCAACTTCCTGTAGAACTATCTCAGCTTCCTGTAGAGCTTTCTTTGAGTCCATTATCTGAATTCTCTCTCTCCAAGTGAAGGTTTTTGGCTTCCTTGTTTATAGGTGATGGTTATATTTGAAGGATACTCCTCCTTTTGTTTCGCTGTGGTGTCCTCAATGATAATTGGCTCCTTTAACTGTGGTTGGGGCTTGCCTACTTTGATCTGTGTGCTCCTCCTTGCTTTAAAGTACATGGAGGTTTCCCTCTTTCTCTTCCTTTTTGGTTTTGGAGGTGTGCTTAAGGTGGCAAGCACGGCTGCTACCTCCTTGGCCAAGATCTCAGGTGATTTCTCCTCTTGCTGTTATGTTTTCATGCTTCCTGTAGAAAGTCCTGTGTCAACTGTTTCGGTTTACTTGGCTGGATGTGTCTTTCCTTTTAGTTTATGGGTGGTTGCCTTGGTTGTGCCCTCCTTTATTTGGACTTTTTCAGTCCTCTCTGCTCTACTCTGCAATCGTTTTTCCCTAGGTGTTTGTGCCGTTGTTCCTCCTGTTGTTTTAGGCTCAGCAATCTGGCCCTTTCTCCCTTTTTCTTTCTGTCCTTTTTGTGCTTGACTGTCCTGTGTTCCTTCATCACTGGTTTTCTCTCCTGAACTTCAAGAAGGGATCTCTCAGGTGTTCAAATTTTAATTAGCACCAATTCCCTGGTTTTAAGGCTATTGCTGCCCAAAACTCGACTATCCGTTTATGAAAGGAAAAATTGGGTTTCTACAGACAAAGTGTCTCAATTTTTATCCCCAGCATACATACAACCATGTAAATTCAAATTCTTCATACACAGGCTAGCTCTCACAGTTGCGTATCTTCCCTACAGGAGATTTTTTTTAAAATAGGAAACATGGAGGAGAATTTTGATGCAGAAAAACTGAGAAACTCAGTGCAACACACAGGCAAACGTTTTATTTCCAATTCACAGGCAGATTTTTCACTGATTTTCCAATCTCATGCCATGTTCAGTTCACTAATTTGCACAAACAAATCATGCACAAAGAAGTTTCCCCGATCCTACCTCGTTTTGAGCTTGAAATTCGCTGAAAATCCCAGGTTTTCTTTCTGCACAGCTGTTTTCTACATTTCCTATAGAAGCCTTCCTGTAGAACAAAACTTCACTTCCTGTAGAGCTCGATAGGCGAGATATTTTTTTTTTTTTTAAATGACAGAAATCTCGAAAAATCAGGCGGGAATCTTGCAGAGGACCATTGGTTAGCTGATCTGGAAGTGGTGGACACGTGCTTCAGTTGTGACTGTCTTGAAGACGTAGTTTGAACAAAGAGTGGTGAGAGTTTCAACTGAGCATCGTTTAATTGCAGCGTGATTCGTGTGAGAAGATGAGGTGGCCGGATGTGCACTAGCCCCATGCAGACTATAGTGCTGTTATGAACTGTATGTTCTCTTCTTGTTAATCACTTGACATCAGTTGCACTGGAGTTCAAACAGCCAACACTACCTGTTTTTTAAATTTCACGTGAGTTGACTATACATGTATGCTGCATGATTTCCATCTGAGCGCTAGAGAAATGGACAAGGCACTGTCAGCTTAATCCCACCATTTCATTCGTTTATCCACTTTCGTATCATATTGATGCAAATAGAGGAACTGGTTTAGATACATACCTGTAAGTCGACGTGCTGCTGGGTCCTTTTTGCTGTTGCATGCTCATATTCCATTGCTGCATGCCTGGATCCTTTATGATATAAGCTTTTTTTTGTTTGATGTATGGTTATTTTTCTTGTGTAAGTATCCTCTGGCCGGATCGAAGCTGCAGAAGTGTCACACGGAATCTGTCAAGGGTGCGGACACGACTGACCTTCCTAGAAGTCTAAGACATTCTAATGACAAACAAGACAAAATGGAGTGATCTTTCTCTAAATACACCTTTTACAACATGAAAACTACAAGTGTTTAGGCTTACCTTATTCCAAAATGCTGTTGTTGAAGTCCGTTCTTGACGATCCGGATGAGCTCCTCCTTCAAGTCAATTCCTGCAACCACAAACAATCAAACAATTACCAAGCACTTGCATTTCATATAATAAAACATATATTCAACATGCAGACCAAGGAACACATGAAATAACTCATTAACACAAGCTATTGAGAAAAATAAACCAGTTTGTATTAATAACGAAACAAAGAAACTCTTACAACCTGGCCTTGGTGTTGTGCAAGTTCCTCCCAGGGTCCATCAAGGGTTTTCCTCTACTTTGACAAAGCTCACCCTCTCCCAAGTAGAATCAAGTGAAGACAATCTCTCCTCACAAAGGCTCTAATGGAAGACCTAAATCCTGCAGCATTTACCCAAAGAAAATGTATAGCTCCAACCTCTTCTCCTTCTGGCTCAATGCCTTCATTTATAGTGCTGTAAAGAGGTTATTCAGGTCCACTATCAATGGGATCATCCCCCTCTATGGGTGGGATAGCTCCCTTATTGATGGGATAAGTTCCCCCTTAATAGAGATACATGAACCAACTGGAGGCGCATCCATTTCATCAAACCGACCTCTAGAATGTTCTAGAAGTAACCACAAGTAACTTTTTCAAGATAAAACTCGCGCATTTTGCCTTTTACAGAGGGACGCACCTGTCCCTTAACATACAGAGCGTCTATGGACGCAGATTTTGTGAACATGGTCAGCGTCCCCGCAGGTAAGGCTAGAGAGAACCTGCGACCCCAGAGATAAACATGATTTTTTACAAGACTTTCTCTCTTCTTTGAGTTTGAGATGGATAACAGAGGCATGAGACTTGCCTAAGAGGGTAGCATGACTTGTTGATTTGAGCCATACTAACTGTAAGTAGTCAAGGTGACATTTTTTAGTGTAACAGATTGCCCCCTAAAGTGCGAAGCCTGGAATAGAATAGGGTTTTGTAATTCTAGGAAGGGTGAAGCGCTTTATCATTTCAAGGATTGCCTTGTGGATGGCCTGGTTGGAACCTGCAATTTTCAACACAAAATACATGGATAAGATTATATCATCACTGAGGTAGGCATTCCCATACTCAGATTCAAAACTTTAACTAATGGACTAACTATCCTGATACAGGAATGATCTTGCAGTACATTATTTTTATAGACTTTTGTAGACACAGTATGGACGCAGCCATCTGTTTATGATAAGTCTACATAGACAATGAATACAAAACTCCTCGCAGCCTGGATGGTAGAAACTAGATCCAGGGTCTTCACTTCTACTTCCCGAATTGGTACGATTCTAGTCATGTGATTAAATGATTCGATGTCGAACATGGTAGAAACCACTTGATTACCAGTCAATGATGTAAACTGTTAACAAGTGTGAGAGAAACCACCAGTAATGTCAATGGTTCTCAAAGTACCAAGCACAACCCGTGAAATGTGAATAGATGTTTTGATGTCGAACACTTCACGGAATCCTCTGATCGAAAGTCAATGATGTAAACTGACGTCAAAGGCGAGAAACCTGCCATTGATGCATGCAGACTTCAAGGTACTGTCGATTCCTAAGTCATCTTTCTAGATAATGTGTCGATGTCGATAGAAAGCGACCCGTTGCAGGCAAGCCCGCAACACGAAATCATTGTTCAAGTTGAAGAAATGTTGCTGTAAGGACTGACTCAGGGATGGTCAATGGATGACAAGTATTTTGCAGATGAAAGTTTTGCTTGCAGACCTCTTGAACACATAACGACACAACAGATGGTTTGGTGACGAATAACTCAAAGTTGATCCCTGAACCCGGTTAAAGATTTTCAAAGTGATTTAGTCAACTGTGAGGTAAAAGATTTCCCAACCCAGGTGAATGAAAAGTGTCGTGTTCAAGAGCGGTAATAAAGTTTCTTCTGAGGCAAAAGGTGACAAATAGGTTCATTCTTCTCTTTTTTCCCCCACCATTTCTGGCAAGTACCTCTTTATTTTTAACAAGCTTGAGGAGGATAACATATGCTTGATTATAAGCTCATCCTTCGGACGAGTCCAACCTAGTTTAAATGCGAACCCTAGGAAGGAGTGGTTCGTTCCTGTTTGTAATTGAACAGGTCCTTTACTGTAAAAGTTTAACGAGCCCAGTATAGGAGAAACTCGGCGTTTTTCAATTTTAGAGAGTCTGAAAAACTTAAGGAAACTCCACGTTGAACTTTTTCGTATATTTGTGTCCCTCAAGCCCGAAAAAGTATAAAATAATACCTGGGGGAACCGCTTGATCTTGCGACCAAGGAGTACTTTCATAATAGTATCGTTGACCTGAAAAGTAAAAAGCGATCAAAGACACGTCGTTTTATTTCCTTATCGAGTTTGAAACAACAAAAACCCGGCAATCTTTTCCTGATTTTGCGGTCAGAAAAGAGCTAAAAGGGGACCGTCTTTTAATTCCGTTTTAACGAGTGAAAAAGAAACACTCGGCGATCTTTTCATGTTTTAGGAGTCAGAAAAGGGCTTAAAAGATGACTCTGAAATTTTGTTTGTGAAAAATTACAATTTCCCTTGAAATCCCTTCGTCCTGCACAAAAGCGACACATTACTCATACCTGTTTAAAATAGGCAAAAATACATTTGAAAACATCTTTTCATGGTAAAAAATGAACTAATTCATCCAAAAAACCTATAAAAAGACCTTTTACCATGTCATTTTTACCGTTTCACTGTTGAGGTTGAAAAAGGAGCTTTTGACAAGAAACTTCCCGTGGTTGCTGCGGAAAATCTGACCGTCGGAATCGAACGCCGCTTCACCGAGGTATTTTACACATCCCACTCTTCATTTTTATCCGTTTAGTTTTTTGTTTTTGGTCTCTGTTTCATTTTTTGGGGGGGTTTTGGGTTCAAAATGCGCCCCTCGGCGGACGCAGGTGCCCTTCGGGTGAGCCGCGTCCCCCGACTTTTTCTCACACGGGAAAAAGGTCTGGGGACGCAGTCCGCCTTCAGGCGAGCTGCGTCCGGACGCCCTGTGCTAAAAAGCCGGGGTGCGTCTTCCGCAAAGGGCGCATTTCAAAACCCTAACTCTCTCAAAAAACCACCAAATTTTCTCAAATTAATTTCTAATTGACTCTTTTGATGTGCAGGGCCCAAAACATGTTAGACTGGAGAGAGAGAGAGCACGTAGAAGACGATGAAGCTGCGATTAACCACCAACCCTCTCTGGATGCCTTAAGAACATGTGGATTGTACAAATATTGGACCATACCGGGCATGAGGGGCCAGGTAAGATTTTTGGAATGGCTGGTTGAGCGATGGAACGTTCAAGATCAATGCTTTTACATTGGAGGGCACCAGCTCGAGATAGAGCCCTCGGATGTATACTTTCTCACTGGCTTGCCAAACAGAGGTGAGCAACTCAACCTTGCGGGGACCAGGCCGGGTGGCCAATCCCTTGATGATCTCCGCGAGGAGTGGTGCAGACCAGGGACTCGCCATAAAAAAGGCGTGGAGATAAAGCACATCGCTCTGGCGGAACTTAGAGTTATTGCATTTACGGTCACTAGGATTTGTGGCGCGGCCGCCTTGCACATTGCCTCCGGATCCCAAATGCGGATGGCAGTTGACTGTTACCAAGGCACCATCTTCAACTGGTGCGAAGCTGTGTCGGCTCATATGAAGAGCCAACTAACCAAGGCAAAGAACGGACGACTAAAGACTTTTGGATATGGGCCTCTAGTCGTGAGCTTTGCCTTGGAGAGAGTTCCTATGCTGATCCCTCAGCAACTCACTGTTGATGACTTGGGTCCTCGGGAGCCAAAGCTTGTTCGATGGGTTGCGGTGATGGCCCGGCATCCTGACGAGGGTGCTGCAGTGGTTCGATTCTCAGACAGTTACTTCGACTGGCTAGAGGGCCAGCTTTTTGTGATACAAGACTTTCCATATGCCGGAATGGATTTCAGAGGTGATCCGGACATGGTTCTTCCACAGGGAGAACAATGGGATGACAGAGGTACTTTCATTTTCACAAGTTTTCTAATTATGTATTTTTTATTTTTCATATATATCGTCTCAAAGTAACAGTAAAATTTTAAAAATGCAGATGTTGGACCACAGCGTCCAGCCAATCTCCGGCCTTACGACAGACGACATCCAGCTGCACCGGCACCGGCCCTACAGGATGCGACAGCAGAAGTACTAGCCGATTTGGAGCATGATCTAGAGCGTCTCACGGCAGATATACCTGAGACTACTATGGATGATATTCCAATGAGGCTTCAGCGCTTCGTGGTCGCGGTCCCTGGACCGTTTAGGAGATTTCTGCGCAAGATAGCCCGCGCAGTGGTGTCGTACAGAGAGCACCACCAGTGATTGACTAGTCACTTTTGTAGTCACATGTGACATTTTGACTTTTTGCACTATCATTTTGCCGATCATAAGGTGTGTTAAACCTATGATCGAAGACGATGTATATATTTTTGGACACACTTCTATCTATATCTATATATCACTATTATCGGCTTATCTTGTTTAACATGTATGATGAAATGTCTTTAAATTTACTTGCATGATTATTATAAATGTCTGTCCAACACTTGAGAAGCAATTGCATCTGCTAATGTATTCAAAGACCTTGGAATATGTTGATATTCAATGTAATCAAATTCACGTTCCAAGAGACGCACTCTCAAAAACAACCTTAATAACACAGGATTTCTAATGGCATAAACTCTATTAAGCTGTAATACAACAAGTTCAGAATCTAACCTCACTATCAAACGTCGAATTCCAAATGAAATAGATTCGGATAATAATTCAACCACTGCACTGTATTCTGCAATGTTATTCGTTGTTTGACCGAGGCTTACCCCATGCATAGAAACTAACTCGTCAGAGGGCGAATAGATAACCCAAGCTGCGGAAGAGATATTCCGTGTACTACGACAAGCACCATCAGCAAATCCAATGTATGTTTGGAGAGGCGTCGACATCTACAATATCAAGAGTAAAACCAAGATGAGCCAAAATAATGACGAAAAACCACACTTCGCTAAGCTAAGCACACTGACTAAACTAACACACTTGCTAGCTAGAAAGGAAATCTAACCTATCTAAAAATTTCTCCATCCATCATTTTAAGCATAATACCTCTTTAGGTAAAGTCCATTTCTGGGTTTTCCCAAAGAGTCCCCATCAAAATCAACTAACTCATAAGCCCCTTTTGCTAGCTTTCGCTTTACAATGTAGGGCCCATGCCACATGGGAACGAATTTTCCAGCACCTAGCTTATCGTTCGCTTGATCATATAATAGTACTAGGTCTCCTTCCGAAAAACTTCGAGGAGTTACATTTTTATCGTACTGAGCTTTCATTCGTTTCGCGTGAGTCTCGATAGCTAAAGTAGCGTCACGTCGAGTCTCATCTAATTTAGCCAAGTATAACAACCGTTTCTCCTCTTCGGAAGTAGCTGGAAGTAATTCGACAGCCATTTGAAGTGATGGGATTTCGCACTCAATAGGTAACACAGCTTCTAAGCCATAAACTAGCTGAAAAGGGGTGAAACCTGTTGAATTTTTCACTGAAGTTCGATATGCCCATAGCGCCGAAAATAACATGTTATGCCAATTCGTTCGATGGATACCAATGATCCGTCGAATCATGACGACTAGAACTTTGTTGATTGACTCAACCAAACCGTTGGCTTGCGGATAATAAGGTGTAGAGCTATCGTGGCGCAAACCAAGCTGGCTTGTAAGCTCAGTCATCATGACATTTCGAAAATGGCTTCCATGGTCCGTAATGATTGCTTGTGGGACACCAAACCTAGTTATGATATGATTGAATACGAAAAGTGCAGCTGTCTTGCCGCTTGCGTCGAATGTAGGCATCGCCTCGGCCCACTTAGTAAAATAATCAACCGCAAGGATGATATACGCATGCCCCCCGGCCGAGTGAGGGTTACAAGTAATAAAGTCAATGCCCCATTTGGCGAATGGACCAGCGGCAATTATAGGGTGGAGAGGAGCAGGTGGAGCGCGCATCTTGCGATCAAACACTTGACAGTTGTGGCATTTTCTGACGGCAAGGATACAATCTTTAAACATAGACGGCCAGAAATAGCCAGCGCGCAACACCTTCTGAGCTGTGGCATACCCAGACATATGACCGCCACATGCTCCAGAGTGACAATCATTCAAAACTCTCTCAGCCTCATCGTGAGTTAAACAACGTCGAAAAACTAAGTCTGCCCCCAGGCGATAAAGTGTATCTCCAATAATTCTGTATTGCTGGGATTGAAACCGAATTTTTCGACGGTTTTCCTTGGAAGCTTCAGGCCGAAAGGTTTGGGTTTGGAGATAGATGATTATATCCCCATACCACGGATCTACAGTGCTAATAAGAAACAAAGATTCGTCCGCAATGGACTCCTCTGCCACAGTCTCTGTGTCAGCACTCGGGAAATCACACATCAATTCCGCGAAGACTAAAGATTTCTTAGACTTGGACTTCTCAAACTCCAAGTCGAACTCTTGCAGGATGACGATCCATTTAGAGTACTTGCCCCCTAGCAGTTGTTTTGTCAAAATATAAATCATAGGGTTGCAATCCGAAATAACAGTAGTTTTGCGGAGAAGAATGTAGTGACGAAAACGCTGGACAGCTTGAACGGCTGCCAGGGCCAATTTCTCCACATGTGAATATTTTAACTCAGTTGGATTTAAGGTTCTGCTAAGGTAATATATCACATGCTCTGCTTGAATTCATCTTCTTGAACTAACACCATTCCAATGGTGGAATGCGAAGCTGCGAGGTATAAGAAGTAGTCCTGGTTGTAGTTGGGAGGATGCAATAACGGTGCATGGGTCAACGCGTGTTTTAATGCATCAAAAGATTGTTGAGCAATCTCGTCCCAAAAGAATTGTACGTTCTGTTTCAACAACCGTGTAAAACCTTTAGTGACCTCGGCGTAGTTAGGGATGAATCGGCGTAAAAAGTTCGCTTTCCCTTGCAAACTTTGGAGTTGGCGCAAACTCGAAGGAGGAGGCAATTGGATGATAGCCTCGACTTTCGAGGGATCGACGCGAATGCCGGTTTTGGAAACAACAAATCCCAGCAATCGACCTGTTTCTATACAGAAAACACACTTGTGGGGATTCAACCGAATTCGATAATGCCTACACCTCATAAAGATTGCTCGTAAATGGACAAGGTGATCAGCTCGGTGTAAAGAATGAGCAGGCAAATCATCGAGATAGGGTTGCACAATGTGCTTGATGTCATGAAATGCATAAGACATGGCCCGTTGAAAAGTAGCACCGGCATTCTTAAGGCCAAAAGGTAATTTGCAATAAGCAAATGTCCCCCATGGACAAATGAATGCCGTTTTTGGTTGATCGGCAGGTAGAATATTGATTTGATTATAACCTGAGAAACCATCCATGAAGGAAAACATCTCACTTCCGGCACAATCATCAATAATTTGATCGATATAAGGCGTAGGATAGTTGTCTTTTGGACAAGCTCGATTGATATCCCTATAATCGATACAGATTCTTATTGTTCCTTGTTTTTTATTGACGGGAACAATATTCGATACCCAATCCGTTAACGGGATCGGATAAATGAAACCTGCTTTCAACAGCTTTTCGACTTCGGCTTTGATTGCAGCTGCTTTTCGAGGGTGAATCTGACGCAACCGTTGCCGAATGGGTTTAGCATCCGGGTAGGTTTTGATTTCATGAACAACAATGGCAGGATCAATTCCCGGCATTTCTTCGTAAGACCAGGCAAACACGTCGCGGAATTCTTGGAATAGGGCCTTGTAAGTTTCAATTTCTTCTTCAGTACATGCGGCACCTATATGAATGTTCTCCTCGATTCCGGGCTTCACTGAAATATCAATGGGAATAGTACGAGAAATATTCCCTAAATTCAGCTCTGAATCAGAATGTTTCGTTGGATCCTGAGCGTCTTTGACATATTCAGCGGTAAAGATAGATGAAAAATCATTTTCAAAGGCATCATCCTTAGGTAAAAACGAAGATCTGTGATGGAGATCGTCCCATGGTAGATCATCTACACTTAGGATTTCGCGAAGTTGTTCGTCAGATGACACTTCTTCGGGAAACGTTATCCGTTCTAAGGGTGAGGTGAAAAGTGACTCTTCACTGACCACATTCATTTGGTCGGTTGAATGAAAGTCGGTAAAAGACATAAGAGCTTCATAAGCAATCTCATACGGACTCAACGGCATAACATCACCGAGTGAGTCTAGCTCAGAGTCAGAGGGAACATACCAAGGATCATCATAAATAATGTTTTCTGACGTGATCATATGAATTGTTGCGAACGAAGGGTCTGCATTGAGTGGAGGGAGAGGAAAAGTTCCCAGTAAACCGGAATCCTTAACTAAACCTACACCAATGTCCCTATAAGGGATTGTCGTTTTACCAACATGCTGGATAGTTTCTAAAGAGGTTGGGTCGGATGAAAAGTATGTCAGCTGATCAATAGTCACGATCTTACCGTTATGTGGAAACTTAATGACTCTGAAGACCGATGAAACGACCGCTGTCATAGCATATGACCAACTTCGACCCAAAAGAAGGTTGTAGTCTAGAGGGGCATCAACCACTTCCACATCCAGACTAACGGTTTTACCTTCGACCCCTATAGGCAATTCTTGTAGAATACCAAACGGACGGAACCCACGGCCATCAAAGGCCTTAAGGATGGTGGGGGATTGGTTCAACGAAGGAGAACCAAGCGATCTCCAACATTGAATCGACATAATACACGTAGAAGCTCCCTCATCAATCACAGTCCGATGAATAGGCCTGTTTTTGACTATCACTGGAATTTGGAAAGCCATTTGATGGGGGAGACGCGGTGTACTACTTTCTAGATCAAAGATCATTAGGTTCGGGTCCTGAACATCGACAGCTCCAATAGCCGACAAAAGCAATTTTCGTTGCGCTGGACATGATTGCAGCACTTCGAGTGCCGACATTGCTGAAGGTGAAACAGCTAAGTCTTCAACAATGTTGTAATTCTGGGCTGCTCTCGCATGTGGATTGAAAGCAGACCTTCGAAGTACACCCTTGGCGGGCGGCTTAATCACTAAGTCTGGGTTAGGTTTTTCGATCTGTAGTGGATCGGAACCAGGAGCTGAGGTTGATGGGTTAGAGTTAGAAGATTCTGCTTCTTTACCATCAACAGGAGCCTTACTACCATAATCTTGCGATCGAGTCGCAATCCTGACATGAGACATCATCAAAATGGGTTCTTCACTGGCATTCGAAGAAGAACCTATCATCTTATTTTCCTGCTCGGGGAATGGATTCTTTAACACAGCAGGAGTCGGAGAACCTTTAACTATTTTCACTACCTCGGCCCGATGAGGGCAGTCTCTCGTAAAATGATCTTCTTCACAAATGAGACAAGGATAACGAGGTTTGCGCTTTTCGTCATTAGTTTCCGACTTTTCCGTTTTCTCCTTTGGAGCCTTGTCTGCTTTAGCCTTCTTCTTTCCTTTCTTCTTTCCACCGTTTTTGGATTTGGCCGTAGATGACTCTACAGCGTGAATGTCGGCGGTAAGTTCAGGAGGAGAAGACTCTCCTGTCGGAGAATCAGGCAAAGTGATAATTGGAGTATTGGAGGTCTTGGAAGACTTCTTCTTACTCTTCGTAGTCACGATACCGATCATACCATCAGCGGCATGAGATCCCGAAGGAGCAGCAGCGATTTGGTTTGACTTTGGAAGATCCGGAATTTTCTCGTGTAACGTACCCGACTGAGTGTAAACTAAGTCAAGGTATTGTGCCTGAGCAATGACTTGCTCCTCAGTAACTACGCCGGCCTTAGCTACATCTTCAGTAATTCTTGGTAATAATGATTTTACAAACCATTCAGCTAAAATTTGGTCCGGGATAAAAACTTTCACTAATCTCCTTCGACGTCTCCACTCATGGATGTGATCAGAAATGTACGTGGATGTCGATTGTTTTAGCGAAGTTAATAATTCCGTACCATTATCGTATCTGACTGGTAACTGAAAATGAGTTAAGAATGAAGTAGCTAACTGGCTAAAGTTGTAAAAAGAAGCCCGTGGCAACTCAATGTACCACTTGGCTGCGAGACCAATGAGTGTACGCTGGAAAAGACGTAAGCGGATAGAATCATCTGAGATGGAATTTGATGCACACCAGAGGTGGTAAGTCATCACGTGATTAGACGGATCCTCTCCAGACTTACCTTCGAACTTGGGTATATCGCTGGGCAACTTATTTGGCATTGGCGGCCAGAACGGAAGATATTGAATTGGATCGTTCGTTAGGCGCGTCAAGTCGGGTAAATCTAAAGTCGCAATAAATGGTAACTGCCGGTTAGGATCTCTGAAACTCTGAGTCACAATACCAGCCCCAGGAGGAGGATATCCAGGATAACTAGGAACAGGATTCGCATTGGGGATATTATATCCTCCTGGAAAACCAGGATTAACCGGACCGTACTGGGGTTGTTGAGGTGGTTGATAATTGTACCCAGGATACGGTTGATACTGGTAAACCGGTTGTTGGGCAGCTTGCCCAGGTTGATACTGTCCCTGGTACGGAGGTTGAACAAATTGAGGTTGAGTAGTAACAACCGTACTTGTACCAGGTTGGCCTGCAGGCATCTGGACTGTGGTTTGAACCGTGGGTCCAGACAACGGTACAGATGTCTGAGGAGCGGTTACAGGGACAGTAGAAACCGGAGCTGCCGATACTCCAGAAGTAAGCATGGTAGATGAAGCGGTAGTTGCTGCAGCCGTGTGAGGAGGAGTACTAGGTGCAATTGGCGGCTGAGTAACTACAGAAGTTACAGGGGTCTGAACACTTGACTGGACAGGTTGCGGTTGCTGGGGTGGACCAGGAACTGCAGGTTGTCCTGCTTGAGGTACCGACTGTATACTTGGTTGCGACATCTGTTGACCCTGTGACGGATCCCATGTTAACATTCCAGGGTATTGACTCGTAACAGGTTGAGGATACTGAGATCCATAGCCGTATTGAGGATAGGGTTGATAACTGTAAGGTGTAGTCCCATATGATTGCCCTTGAGGTGGTTGATAACCTTGACCAGGGTATTGACCCGTAGGTTGATAACCTTGAGGTAAATACGAATACTGGGGTTGACCTTGACCTTGAGGTTGGTATCCTTGAGGTTGATACCCTTGGGGTTGATACCCTTGGGGTTGCCATCCTTGAGGTTGCCATCCTTGAGGTTGATACTGATACTGAGGTTGACTTTGGGGTACATATTGAGGCTGGGGTTGATACCCTTGGGGTTGATACCCTTGAGGTTGCCCCCCAGTCACAAATGAAGTACCTTGAGGTTGCCCCCCAGGCATTAACGAAGGTTGCCCCCCAGGCGGTAATTGGCCACCTTGAGGTTGGTTAATGGGAGTTGAACCTGACATCATATAAACGTCACCTATACTCAATGGTACATTACCACTGTTTCCAACTAATAACCCATGATCAACAGGTTGAGGAGATGCTCCCGCAAAGGTACCAGAAAGTGATTGATACCCAGTAGGAACAGAAGGACCGCCATGTAAAAATGATTCAGGACTTTGTGAAAACACAGATGACTGACCAGACATATTTACAGGAGAATGAATTCCTCTAGGTGGAACCGGAGTACGAGGTGTAGAAAAACCTACTGAGTTGTCTAAAAAATTGGTTAATGCAAGGTACCAAGATTCACTTCTAGGAGGACTGTAAAAGATGGATTCACGCTCCCTTAGATCAAGGGTAATTAGATCTTCAGAATCAGAAACGCCTATTTCTTCCTCTGGAACAAGTTCTTCTATAGCAATTAATCCAACAGGAAGATTTTCGGTGATAATTCTTTCTATTCTTGGTGAATCAGGAACACTAGGAGTTGGAGTAACAGGTTCTGAAATTTCAGGTTCTTCGCCTGTTTCACTGGCAGATGAAAAACTACCAGCAAGCTCGGAAACTGTAACAGCTTCGGGATTGTAACCTGTTTCTAATCTTTGGTAATCTGGATGGACTACCAAAGAAGATTCTCCTTCTTCAGGTGAACCTACTTTACTGCCACTAGGAGTTACAAGGACCTTTAAACCTTCTAAATAACTGGGGTCGTCTCGAGGAGGTGAACCCCTAAGTTCACGGGATCTTCTCAACAATTCGGCCACAGATACAACTTCAGGAGACTGGCCCGCAATACGACGGGACCTTCTCGGTAATTCCGCCACAATTAAAGATTTTAACTACAACACACGAAAACAAAGTAAAAAATTTCAAATCAAACCACCTAAAGTCTTCTAAAGAACCAATCAAATTTGAAGCACACGCCTAAATAATCTAGAGCGTCAAACCACACACAAACAGTAGTCTTCCGGACCAAAAACGCTAGTTGGTGATTAGGCCCAACCTCGCAGGATTCAGTACAGAAATAGTGGGTGGAACAGTTACCCCGGCAACCTGCTTAATGAATAGACTGGACCAAGTTCCTCCACTTTAACCGTCTCGAAGTGAAGCGAACCCCCCAGAAAATCCAAGTGAGTATAACCGACGTCTGCTCCAGGTACAGTGGGACCTTCCCTCCACCGTCACCTTGGGTAGAATCCTAGATATTATGGCCACTAAGGTTACCAATCACAACAATTACACCTGGGGGAACAGTCTAAACTCCGACAGCACGCAAGGGCAGAGTAGCAAGCTCCAATCCCCTTACCGGCTCCTTGACAACAATCCAAGGTTTACCGATAAGTGACCCCTGGCTCCTCGACAATGGTTAATCCGAGGTTTACCGTTTGTAATACGTACTGCCTGGCGTCGTTCCCAACGAGGGAGGAATGATCCCCTCACTGGTTCGGACACGAGCTCGTGTTTCTCCTTTAAGAGGAGCTTTCCCAGAATGTAACTGAAACAATTGGATTTGTTCTACTCAAGATAGACTATCTGTTTGGTTTTGTAGTCTTGGAGAGTTAAGTACTCACCTACTCCAAGACCCTAGCCTAAGCTATGTTGGTGCTTCAGAGCCCTAGAAAAATAAAGATTACTAGATTGATTTTAATTTAAGCGTTACTTTTAAGGTTGTTTCTTAAGTCAAAAGGTGATGGAAGTGAAACTAGTGGTGTGTTGACTCGACTCGAAACCACTACAAAATGCACCTAAAATGATTTATCCACTACTTTACTTTTTCGATGAATTGCTTAACTAAAAAGTTGAGAGAATGCAATCTTTATAAAAGCAACTTCTTAATTGAAGACAATCAAAGAAACAATTCGTTTTTCTTTTCCAAGCATAAAAACATAACTTCTCTTTACATACACGAAAAAACTCTTTCTTCTTTTGAAAACAAAAAGCTACTTGAAACAAGACTTTTTAAGAAGATGTTTTTGTATTTTTCTTTTAATAAAGCAAGTAAATCTAATGTAACCAAAAAATCAATCTTAACAACTCTTAAAATCTATGAAAATGCACTCATAAGCAAACTAAAAGCAAATTTACTCTAAGCAATCTTAACGAGGCCAAAACTAACAATGATTATTTCTAAGGTGTTTTACTTGATTATAATCAAATCAAGGACTAGCTTATTGCAGAACCAAAAACTAGTCAAAACAAAATTCTAATCTTTTTGTCCTTTTTGAAAATGGAAATCAAAACTTTAAAAACAAGCAAAGCGAAATTTGACCCAAAACAACTCAAATGACAAGTTGCTCAAACAAGGAGACTTTACGACAGGCTCAACTTCTAAGAAGGTTGACTAACCAGAGATATCTAAGGCTGGACAACTTTCTAAGCTCAAAGTCACTACAAAGCCTTTCCAAAAATCAAACCCTAGGTCTAAACTTCGTTGAAAACCACTAAAACACTCAAAGCTCACAAAACGAGTTCAGGTGAGAATTCTTGACAGGGTACTAAAGGATCTGGGCAGAAAACACTAAGAAAAAACAAAATCTAAAAGTAATTTAAGGCAAAAATGGAATTTTCTTAACTTTTACAGGAAGACGCAGGCCACCCGTTGTCACAGGTGCGGCCCCGCACTGTGCAGTCGACAACAGCGCGTCCAAGGACGCACTGTGCAGCACACAGAGACTGCGTCTTTCTGGAAAAAGGAAGAAAAACTAAAGCCAACTAAATCTACAGCTAAGCCACCCAAATACTAATTCTCACAGTCAAAAACCAGAAAATAAAAATGATTTTCTCAAAGCAAAGTTCATATAAAGGAAAAGACTCTCTCATTAATGGATTCCCCAGTGGAGTCGCCAATTTGTCACACGGAATCTGTCAAGGGTGCGGACACGACTGACCTTCCTAGAAGTCTAAGACATTCTAATGACAAACAAGACAAAATGGAGTGATCTTTCTCTAAATACACCTTTTACAACATGAAAACTACAAGTGTTTAGGCTTACCTTATTCCAAAACGCTGTTGTTGAAGTCCGTTCTTGACGATCCGGATGAGCTCCTCCTTCAAGTCAATTCCTGCAACCACAAACAATCAAACAATTACCAAGCACTTGCATTTCATATAATAAAACATATATTCAACATGCAGACCAAGGAACACATGAAATAACTCATTAACACAAGCTATTGAGAAAAATAAACCAGTTTGTATTAATAACGAAACAAAGAAACTCTTACAACCTGGCCTTGGTGTTGTGCAAGTTCCTCCCAGGGTCCATCAAGGGTTTTCCTCTACTTTGACAAAGCTCACCCTCTCCCAAGTAGAATCAAGTGAAGACAATCTCTCCTCACAAAGGCTCTAATGGAAGACCTAAATCCTGCAGCATTTACCCAAAGAAAATGTATAGCTCCAACCTCTTCTCCTTCTGGCTCAATGCCTTCATTTATAGTGCTGTAAAGAGGTTATTCAGGTCCACTATCAATGGGATCATCCCCCTCTATGGGTGGGATAGCTCCCTTATTGATGGGATAAGTTCCCCCTTAATAGAGATACATGAACCAACTGGAGGCGCATCCATTTCATCAAACCGACCTCTAGAATGTTCTAGAAGTAACCACAAGTAACTTTTTCAAGATAAAACTCGCGCATTTTGCCTTTTACAGAGGGACGCACCTGTCCCTTAACATACAGAGCGTCTATGGACGCAGATTTTGTGAACATGGTCAGCGTCCCCGCAGGTAAGGCTAGAGAGAACCTGCGACCCCAGAGATAAACATGATTTTTTACAAGACTTTCTCTCTTCTTTGAGTTTGAGATGGATAACAGAGGCATGAGACTTGCCTAAGAGGGTAGCATGACTTGTTGATTTGAGCCATACTAACTGTAAGTAGTCAAGGTGACATTTTTTAGTGTAACAAGAAGTCAGTTTCATCCTTCAGATTTGCACCTTCATGCTGCTGATGCTGGATTTTTGTAGGACAACAACTTGTTTTCTCCATTGCTCCTGAATGATAGATCGGATTGACCTGAAACTTTCTGAGCATGCTTCTATCATTGTTATGCACCTCCCATAGAAAAATTATGGTCAATGGATTCACAGATATCGAGAAAAACTGAAAATGGTTGAATATTACAGAGGTCAATTTCTCGGAAACCGTGCATCAAAATCGGCTGAAACTACTTGGGTAGGTTACTATCACCCATATGAATCTCCCCATGAAGCAAATATTAAAATGGATGCACGGATAGGGAGAAAATTCAAAAATGGCTGAAGGAGATGGAGGCCAATTTCTTGGAAACCGTGCACTAGAATTGGCTGAAATTGCTCGAGCATGTTGCCATCATCCCTATACAACTCCCCATAAAACTGTTTTGTAAATGGATGCACGGTTTTCACGTGAGGAAAAAAACAAATTTCTATTATATGTATTTTGCTTCAAAGCATTCTCGAGGTGGTTTGCACAGTAAGAAAAAATGAGCTTAGGCTGTGATGCATGCATGGAAATGATGGAGGAGTTTGAAGATTGTAGGAGGACTTATGAGCCCTTTAGGAAGCTATCATGTTCACCAAACTGTCTTTTTGAAATCCATTTCTAGCTTCCTGTAATTTCTACAGGAACTTCTTGTAGAAAACACAGTTTTCATAAAAGAAGCACAATGAGGTGAAAACAATGATGGAGAAGGGTGAGGGATGGAAACATGGATGCTTTCAGGCCTCATGGACATATTCCTAGCCTTCTGGTCCTCTTCGGAGATCAATTTTGGCTTGTTTGTAGGCTTCCTGTAGAAGACACAAAACTTCTTGTAGAAGACATAGAACTTCCTGTAGAAGGCACAAAACTTCCTTTGTCTTTGTTTTGAGCATTCCGCCTAACCTGCAAAGTCCTTGCTGCAACCTGGAATTACTAGGTTTATTTTTCTTTTTCTTTTTCTCTTTTTTTTGAAAACAACTAGGGCACCTCATGGAGGTTTTCACCCTAATTGCCTGCCCTGGGCGCCTCCAAGGGAGGTTTTCACCCAGGGATCTTATTCTCTTTTTATTTTCTCTTATTTCCAACCCATTGACTGCCTCATGGAGGTTTTCAATCAATGAGCCAACCTAAGGCGCCTCCGAGGATGTTTTCACTTTGGATTTTCATTTTCCTCTTATTTTCTTTTTTCTTTTTTCTTTTTTTCTACCCTACCCTACTTGAAAAACAAAATCATTTTCAAGTATAAGAATACTTCCAATGGAGCCATGTGCACATTGAGATTAGAGACAAAATGATGTGGAGGCTTGAAATGCACGCTTTGACAGGTATCCAGTTTTCAGAGACCAAATGATTTAACTTTGAAGGGATCAAACATAGCTGAGGAAGAGAGTACTGCTGCAACTTAATGACCATCTGGAACCATATCTCAATATAGCTCTGATATCCTTGGTCCTTTTGCTGATCTAGATCATTCTTCATGTCACCTTCTATCATGACCTTTACATCTTCCTCTTTTTGCTAATTTTTCTCTTGACTACATGGAGGATTTGATGGCAACCATGAGGGAGCTCTCTCGATCTCTAATTCTGATGTCTTCTCTTCATCAAGTGTAGCCCATGGTTCTTTGATCTCCTCTTTTGAATGTTCTTTTGCTGAATGTGACCATTCAGTGCTATCAATATAATCTCTTTTCTCCAATACTCTTCCTGAGCTATGGTGAATATCATTGAGCTCAAGAGGAGTTGTTTGGAAGTATTGTACCTCAGCTTTGAATCGGGTTGAGCTATTCCAATGTGAGGGTTTGGAAATGGTGGTTTGGGTAGTTGAGTGGGGGTGTATATTTGAGATGGATGTGGATGGGGTTATGGTTTGGTAGGTGGTGGAGGCAAAGGAGCGGGAGGAGAGTTGTATTGGGGCGTCCACCCCTTATGAAGTGCATTCCACTGAGGCTGTGGCTGAGCATAGGGGTGAAATGGATGAGTAGCTGGTTGAGCATGATATTGAGATGGATACGACCAAGGAGGGGGTGTGGACCAGGAAGAATGAGCAGGGGGACCCCAAGAAGGCATGGAAGTGGCTTGATAGGGGTTGTAATAAGTCTGGGATGTCCCTTGCATTCCCTGCTGGTAAGGTATGGGTCCAGGTGGCCTCCTTTGGTTCATATAATAGAGTGGTTCAGTGGCGCCTTTGGCCCTCTGATATGCAGCTTTAAGCCCGGGCAAGGAAGGGCACTGATTCGTAGGATGGTCTTCTTCATAGACAAAACACACTTCTATAGACTGTAATGGACATTCATTCCTAAGATGCTTTCTAGTGCACCTAGAACAAAAGATGGCCAAAGCCCTCTCAGCTTTCTCTTGCTTCTTTTGGATCTGCAAGGTATCCATTTGCATGGTAAGAAATTGCCTCATCTCGCTCTTGAAATCTTCCATCATGTTTCCAATTTCACCTTCAATGGATGAGTTGGAAGAAAAGGTATTGCTCCCAATATTTATGTTTCCAGCCATTTGCTCCAGATGAATGTTTTCTTCTTCTTCTCCCCTAGAGGTTCTTCAAATATGTCTTGATGTCCACCTAAGGGTTCTTATTAATCACAGCCATCAAAGAAGAGAGAAGGTTGGCTGTGTGAAGCAGTGGGGGTGTTGTGCAAACATTTTTCTGACTTATCTCTACTCCTACAAGGCATGAAAGGAAATATTTTTGGTTGATTTTCGCTCTTTTTTTTTTTGTTGCTTGCACGTGCAAAACTGAAATAGATTGAATTGCAACTAACTAAAATCTATCTTGCTAAAATGAAAATGCAGAATTGAAATGAAAGTAGGAAAGGTCTAATCTATTTTGCCGAAATGAAATTGCAGGAATGAAATGCTAGGCTACACTTGCAGAATTGAAATTGCGGAATTGAAATGCTAATCTACGCTTGCAGAAATGAAATTGCGGAATTGAAATGCTAATCTATGCTTGCATATTTGAAATGATAATATATGAAAGAAGGAAATGTCTAATCTACTTTTGCAGAGATGAAATTGTAGAATGGAAATGAAACAATCTACTCTACGCTTGCTGAAATAAACTACTTAGTAGAAGGTTGTAGTAGAAAATAGAAGAAAAGCAGAAATCACCAATACTCTGACACTTCCCCGGAAACGGCGCCAAAAATAATGGTGGGCCTCAATATTGCAGCAATAATGCTGTAACTCCTGGAACTCCCTTCTTTAATTTTATCAACCCGGTAGTTCATAACAAACTTGGAAGTGACAGTGCTATATGCACAAGTACTAGCTCTTGCCGTGACTGTCACTTGATCAGCTGGCACAAGTCCGCTAGGAGCTTAAGCCAACTTCTATGAGCTCTTAGAAGAAGCTTTTAACTGATGGATGAAAGCTAACTCAAAGGAGGCTAATCTACTTGCAGAAAGAAACTAAAAAGCTAAATGGAAATGCAAACCCTAGCAAACCCTAGTTTTACCAACTGGCCCTACTGATGTAAGAAAAAGGATGAAAGCTACTAAAAAATATTCCATTGATTCTTTGGGAGGTTAAGTGCATGTGTCTAAGCTACTTCTGAAGTGAAATCTGAAAAGAAACGTCTTTTTGTATTTTTGAGTAAGTTGGCAGAATTTATTATGCATGTGCTTTAACTGATTTTGACTGTGCAGAGGTGGATTGGCGAAAGGAAATGTTTGCAGGAGGTTGGGAAGGTTAGAAGAGGGCCTAAGGGGTCCCTAGCACCCTTCCAGAGAGTTTCACAGTGATCGGATCTCAAGAAACTGCTTTTGTGAGCTTCTACAGGAAGTCTGCAGGGGTTCTACAGGATGTTTTGTAGCTTCTACAGGATGTTTCTACAAAATGTTCCGAAAGGGAATTTTGAAGGGTTGATGGAGGCAGAAAGGTGAAGAAGTGGGTATGGAGGTGAGATAAGGGTGTGAGGAGGTCTAGGACTTGGTGATTGAGGATGAAGAGTGGTTAAGGCGATTGGGTTGGTTCGAAGATAAGAGAAGCAATGTTGTGCAAGAATGTAGGAACTAGGGCAAAGTGAGAAAACGTGGAAAATGAGAGGCAAGAATATGAGTTAGAGGATGCAGCAGGTTGCATTGATGGGGTAAGGGTAGGAGAGGAGGTTGCACAGGTACTCTGCATGTTATTTTTCAAAACTAACTGACAAAGACTAAGAAAACCAAAGATTTAGCTATTTTGAGCTAGAAACCATAAGCATGATGAACAGAAGTTTATTGGTAGAAAATCATGTAAAAAAACTATGGAAACCAAGCAAGAATGGATCTAAGCATGTAATCAAAATTGGTACTAACTTTTGCAACTAAGAATCTAACACTAGAAATTGCATGAAGAAGCAAGAACAATGTTTTTATGGCAACAAGGACACCTTGGTCTTAGCTCATGGTCCCAAGGAGGGAGAGGTGAGATCAAGGGTTGCTTGATGGCCTTTTTTGAAGATATTTTCTGTTACGAACCTGTTAAATCACTTGAAACATGAAAATCTATTTCAATCATCAAAAGCAACCTAAATAACAAAACAAGATTTTAACCTAAATAACAGATTTTATTCTAAGAATGCAACAAAGACACATCAAAGTACACAATGGAGGTACTGGGCACTTGAGTTGGGCCCAACCCCAAGAGCTACAACCTCCTAAGGAAGATTAGAGCTGGTGCAAAGCTGGATTCATCTTTATTGAGCAAGAAATAGTAGTTACATCCCAAAAACTGTCCATAAAAAAAAACTTGAAAATGTGCTGAAATGCAGAGCTAACCTACTGCCTAAAAAATGACTAAGAAATGACTAAAATAGAACTGCCAACTAGCTAACTGAGTTGAGGTCCTATACCTTCTTATTTATACAAATTGAGGACCCCAACAACCCTCCTAAACTTTAGGAACTCGGCTGCCAAAACTTGCAGTTAACATCACTTTACTAGCACTTGTTCAGCTGCCCTTGTGATAATCGATGTGGTGGCCCTTGAACTCCGAGCTAGTGGTGGAGAATTAGAGGTAAGAGCTCATAAATGAAGGGGACACCTTCCTACAAATCCTCTCCACAAATTTGGCTGCCAAGTGCGCATTTAAACCTTTGATTTTGTCTCAAAATTGACTAAAAATCTGCATAAAGCACACATTAGACTTGTTGGCATAATGACTAACCCAATTCACTCTATTAGCATAAATATAATAAAAAACATGCAATAAACTAATGATAATGGTGGATTAAGTCAAATTAGGAGGTTGAATGAGCCCATATAATTACTCATTTTTGGGGCTCATCAGACTGCACAGGCGCAACCGCTGCGAAGTTTCTCTTTGAGTATGTATTGACGTGATTTGGGTGTCCAAATGTCTTGATGAGTGATTGTGGTACACACTTTCTGAACGAGATGATCAGCGCGCTGATGGAGGAATTTCGGGTGTATCACCATAAAATAATGCCTTATCACCCACAGGGTAATGGGACAGTGGAAGCTTTCAATAAGGTGTTGGAGAATGTGTTGACCAAGGTTTGTAATGCTTAATGAAGTGATTGGGACCTGCACATACTTGTAGTACTATGGGCCTATCAAATGACATGCAAAAAGTTGTTTGGGCAGACACACTTTAGGCTTGTATATGGTGTTGAAGTAATGATGCCCATGGAATACATTGTGCCTAGTTTGCACATCGCAACACTCACAGATATGGCGTATCGTGAAGCCTTAGAGGAGAGGCTCGTGCAAGTTGCTGAGCTTGAAGAAGAAAGATTTCTAGCTGGGTTTCACCGACAGGTCCAAAAGCAGCGCGAAAAAACATGGCATGATCGGCACATTAAATTGCACACCTTTAAGGTAAATGATTTGGTTTTGTTATATGACATTAAGTTTGATAAATTTCCAGGGAAATTCAGAATGCACTGGCTAGGGCCCTATGTCATTAAGGAGATTACCAATGGTGGAGCAGTTGAGTTGGTTAAATTGAATGGATATCCCTTCCCAAGAAAGGCGAATGGAAACCAATTGAAGCCATACACCAGTGATTTGACCAGATGGCTATATGAAGGTAGCATAGTCTTAGCACTCCACATAGCTGAAAGGAGGCACGAGACTATAAACTACACTGCCCTAGTTGGGGAACTACATGATTGGAGGATTGTGCAGAACAAGGAAATGTCATAGGGTTCACGATAGCACAAAGAGAGCTGTGCTACCCAGGGAAAAACCACGCAGGTTAGCCAGAAAGTGACCATTAAAGTCACTGTTCATGATTTGATGATGAGTGTTAGGTCCCTATAATATTAGTGATCCCCCCATTACTATTGTCATTGTATCCCTTATTGTTATTATTGTGCCCCTATTGTCCCCATATTGTTATTATTGTGCCCCATAGAATCCCTCTATCATTATTTTTGTGCCTTTATATTATTATTGTTAGGTTGGCTTGGTTATATTGTGACCCCGTAGACTCCTATATATAGAAAGGAGGTTTTGTCATTTGAGTCATCCAAGAATTGTTCATTTGTGTAATGTAAAGGAGGTTGTCCCCTCGAAGAGGCTTATTTCTAAGGTGTTGATCTATCTTTTCTATCTTTTTGTGAGCTGGTTTCATAAAATTTGGTATCAGAGCTTTGGATTCTAGGGTTTTGCTGCTCCAAACAGGTCATCGTGCCATTTTTGCTATAACTTGTTTTCTATGATGTTCCAGAAGAAAAAAAAAAACCCATTTGGGTAGAAATAGTTCTGAACTTCGAGTCCAAATTTCTGAGCTTTTCTTGCTATATTTATGGAGATATGATATGAGGAAGTTGGCATTTTTTTAGACTCCTGAATTACATTCCAAATAGGTGACCTGGGGAAAATAATCATAACTTTTGTTGTGAACATCAGATTGAAATCTCATAAGAAATTTCAAAGAGAGGACGGCCTTTAGTTTTCTATGTATCAGTTTCAAGTACTAAGGTCACAAAAGTGACACATGGCACATTGTACAAGTTCTCTATACTGAACTAGTCTATAATCAGGTCACCGTGGGAGATTTGGCGTAACTCTTCCTTGGAGAATCCAATTTTGATAAGACTGGTGGCATTGGAAAGAGGACGCAGAGGGCTAATGCAGGTCACAATTTTAGAATTAGGAGATCCAAAATTACAGAGGTACATCAGATTCAACATCAAGCTCCCACAAGTGAAAAAAGGTGTGTATTTTTTAAATTTTTGCATAAGATTGGTTCGAAAAACTAGTTTGAAGGAATTCAAAGGGCATAGTGAAGCATTATTATCAGTAGTCGATGCCCTGAAGAAAGAAAATGGAAACACCTAGTAAGCAACCTGAAAGCTCTAGCATGACTCATGAAGAAGAGGAAGAAATGCAACATGATATATCAATATTACGTAACCAAGTGCAAAAAATTTCACTCACACAAAAGGTAATAGAAAATAAGATGGATGGTTAAAAGAAAGACGTAGAAGCTAAGATGGATGGGTTAAAGAAAGGTGTAGAAGCTAAGATGAATGACTTGGAAGCTAAGATGGATGGTGTGGAAACTAAGATGGACGGTGTGGAAGCTAAGATGGATGGCATGGACGCTAATATGGAAGCTAAGATGAATGGCATGGATGCTAAGAGTGAAGCTAAGATGAATGTCATGAACAATAAGATGGAAGAATTGAAGATAAATTTGGATAAGTTGCTATAAGAAATGGTCACTAATGGTGAAATTGTAGTAATGGAAACTCATGATGAGAACAAAATAAATGTTAATCATGATTTCATAGACTCTAATGCTGGATTGAAGACCCACCATGTTCCAAAAATCGATATGAGGAAGTTTGATGGCAAGGATCCTGGAACATGGATACTACAGATGGAGCAATTTTTCGATCTGCATAATGTGCAAAACACACAAAAGGTACGCATTGCAACTTTATATTTGGAACCAAATTAGTTTGTATAGTATCGATGGCTTTGCTCTCATAAACAAATTGTCAATTGGGCAATTTTTACGGAAGAAATGATAGCACATTATGAGGATACAAAAAGCAACAATTTTTTTAGCCAATTGATAAATCTCAAACAAAAGGGTTAAATGATGGAGCACATTTAGGACTTCCAAAAAGTGAACATAAGGGTAAAAGATATTCCAAAGGAGCACAGGATTGATGTGCTCATAGGGACTTTAAATGATAATATCCAACATGAGGTTCACCTTTGGGAACCTGATTCATTGGAGAAGGGATTCAGGTTAGCAATAAAAATGGAATCAACCAGGAAACCTACCACTCACAACTATAAAGATGGAGGTGTTTCTACCCCTAGCCTTCCACAACCTACAATGTTGAAACCACAACAATTGGAAGAAAAAAGAGCAAAAGGGCTTTGTTACAATTGTGATAGAAAATACACTAAAGGTCATAAGTGTGTTGAGAAGAAATTATTCTACATAGATTGTGAAGAGGAGGAAGAAAAGGAACAAGAAATGTCAAAAGAAGAGAATATACTCCAGGAACAAATCCTAGATAAAGAATAAATGAATCCGACCATATCTTGTAATGCATTGGCTAGAATTACCATTCCTCAAACTATCAAGATAGAAGGACATATCAAGAAGAAAAAGGTAATAGTGTTGATTGATTCAGGAAGTACCTATTTCTCCAGACCTCCAAAAAGTCTTGGACAATCATTCCAAGGTATTTGAGACTCCCAAAGGTCTCCCACCTATTTGTGATCATGATCATGTTATTCATTTGATTCCAGGAAGTGTTCGTCTAAACATAAGGCCGTATAGATATCCCTATGCTCAAAAGAGTGAAATTGAACGTATGGTTGCAGAAATGCTAGAGGCTAGTATAATTCAACCTAGTCAAATTTCTTTCTCTTCTCTAGTAGTATTAGTTCACAGGA
Organism: Pinus tabuliformis; assembly: GCA_031772625.1. Classification (NCBI taxonomy): domain Eukaryota; kingdom Viridiplantae; phylum Streptophyta; class Pinopsida; order Pinales; family Pinaceae; genus Pinus; species Pinus tabuliformis. The sequence continues at coordinate 994,185,642 of CM062808.1, read as the reverse complement.
AGGATGGATCATGGCGCATGTGTCCAAATTATAGGGATCTCAACAAGCTCACTATTAAAGATAAATTTCCCATTCCTATGATTGATGAATTATTGGATCAATTGCATGGATCAATTTATTTCACCAAGTTTGATCTTCGTTCAAGATATCATCAAATCAGAATGAAGACTGAAGACATTCCAAAAACAACATTTAGAACTCATGAGGGTCGTTATGAATTTTTGGTCATGCCTTTTGGCCTTACTAATTCACCTTCTACATTTCAAAGTTTGATGAATTCCATTTTCAAACCCTTCCTTAGAAAAATTGTGTTAGTATTTTTTGATGATATACTAATCTATAGCAAGTCTTGGAAGGATCATGTCCAACATGTTGACATGGTGCTCAAACTATTGGAGGAGAAACAATTGTATGAAAAAATCTCCAAATGTTTCTTTGGAGTACAAGAGGTGGAATATCTGGGTCATATTGTATCTCATGAAGGTGTTAAGGTAGATCCTAGCAAAATTAAAACCATTAAGGAATGGAAAATCCCCACATCCATAAAGCATCTACAAGGATTTATCGGGTAGACAGGGTATTATCACAAGTTTGTTAAGAATTATGGGAGAATAGCAGCACCTCTAACAACGTTATTGAAGAAAGATGCATTTTCAAGGACTCTAGAAGTAACAAAGGCCTTTGAACATCTTAAAGAGGCAATGTGCCAAGCACCAGTCTTAGCTACACTAGACTTCACAAAAACCTTTATTGTGGAATGTGATGCCTCAGGAAATGGAATCAGTGCTATTTTAATGCAAGAAGAAATACCCATTGCTTTCGAAATTCGTTCAATCAAAAGAAAGTATGAGAAGGAAATGTTGGTAATACTACATGCACTTAAGAAATGGCGACCCTACCTAATGGGAAGACACTTCAAGGTAAAAACAGATCATGATAGTATTAAATACTTTTTAGAACAAAGATTATCTTCAGAAGAGCAACAAAAATGGGTCACAAAGATGTTGGGTTATGACTTTGAAATCATCTGCAAAAAAGGGAAGAAAAATGTTGTGGTAGATGCACTCTCAAGAAAGGATGAGGATGTGGAAGCATTTCTTTGTGCCATTTCTATTATCCAACCAGATTAGATAAACGAAGTAAGGGATGAATGGAAGAATGACGAGGAAGTGTGGGCACTCATTCAAAATATACAACAAGATCCCAGTACATCTAATACATTTATCTGGAAAAATGATTCATTATGGTACAAGGATCGGGTATACCTATGTAAGAATTCCAAACTCAAACAAAAGATTCTTAGTGAATTGCACACCTCTCCCTTAGGAGGGCACTCGGGGTTTCAAAAAACCTACCATAGGGTTAAGAAGGATTTTTTTTGGGATGGCCTTAAATCAGATATTCAAAATTTTGTGGCAGAATGTTTGGTTTTCCAACAAAATAAAGTTGAAACAATTAAGACTTCAGGACTATTACAACCTTTATCCATTCCAAGCCAATTTTGGGAGGAGGTTTCAATGGATTTTATCATAGGTTTACCCAAGTTCAAGGGAAAGAGTGTTATCATGGTGGTAGTGGACAAATGTACCAAGTATGCACACTTTTGTGCATTATCTCATCCATTTAAAGTGAGTACAGTTTCTACTGCATTTATGGAAACAATTCAAAAGCTACATGGAAACCCAAAAATTATTGTAAGTGACAGAGATCCCATTTCCATTGGAAATTTTTGGACAGAATTATTTTCTTGTCTTAATACTCAGTTAGCTCATAGCTCATCTTATCATCCTCAATTTGATGGGTAAACTGAGATAGTAAAAAAATGTTTGGAAGGATATCTTTGTTGCTTCGTATATGATAAATAGACACAATGGGTCAAATGGTTGCCTCTCGCTGAATGGTGGTATAATACCTCCTTCCATACTACAACAAAAATGACCCCATTTATGGCACTTTATGGATATCATCCACCATCCATCACATCATATTTAAGAGAAAATTCTAAGGTTCAAGCAATGGAACATCACATTGAACATAAAAAACAAGTCCTCCAACTCTTAAAGGATAACCTCGTGTTGGCACAGAATAGAATGAAACAATAGGCAGATCAACATTGCTATGAAAAATTTTTTGATATAGGTGATTGGGTATTCCTATGGCTACAACCATATAAACAAATTTCCCTCAAGCAAGCTAAGAAGGATAACAAATTATCACCAAAGTATTATGGTTCGTACAAGGTGTTGAAAAAGATAGGTACTATGGCATACAAATTGGAGCTTCCTGCAGCTTCTTGAGTGCACCCAGTTTTCCATGTTTCATGCTTAAAGAAGGCTATAGGTGACAAGCTTCCAGTTCAGAAAATATTGCTAGAACTTAATGAGGAAGGAAAAATCATATTGGAACCTAAAGTAGTCAAAGAAACAAGAACTTGACAGCTACGAAATAGATCAATTTCAGAGTATCTCATCAAGTGGAAGAACTTACCTGTTGAAGATTCTGCATGGGAGGATGAGAATTTTATACAGAAGCATCGAGAACTACTCAAGTGTTGAGGACAACACTTTTTTGAAGGAGAGGGAAATGTTAGGTCCCTATAATATTAGTGATCCCCCCATTACTATTGTCATTGTATCCCTTATTGTTATTATTGTGCCCCTATTGTCCCCATATTATTATTATTGTGACCCATAGAATCCATCTATTGTTATTTTTGTGCCTTTATATTATTATTGTTAGGTCAGCTTGGTTATATTGTGACCTCGTAGACTCCTATATATAGAAAGGAGGTTTTATCATTTGAATTATCCAAGAATTGTTCATTTGTGTAATGTAAAGGAGGTTGCCCCCTAGAAGAGGCTTATTTCTAAGGTGTTGATCTATCTTTTCTATCTTTTTGTGAGCTAGTTTCATAACAATGAGAATGTGGCCAAATGGAGCGGGCGGCCAACATTTAAGACAAAATTTATGGGTAAAATCATTGGAAATCTACCACCAATCCAACATTAATGAACCAAATGTTGGGGGAATGGTCGGATTTGAATTAAAAATGGCCTATAAATTACAGGTGGAGGCCTAATGAAAAACATTTGGAATTTTGAACATTGAGTTGGTGAGCTCTTAGATGTGCCTGACCCACGCATTCTTCGAAGAATCGCTTAACTACCCAGTGTTTGATTGGTTTCCTGAGTCCAACCGCAATTTCATCCGTGATTTTATCCTAGGATGCAAAGCTATGGATGCTGAAGCAGTGACAGTCGAGGGGGCTGTGTCGGAGATTGTTATGGAGGTAGAAGGAGATGCTCCAGAGGTGGCAGAGGTGCTAGCTGAAGTCCCCAAGTCACCACGGACACCTAGACCGAAGCCTACCCTAACCAAGGAGAGTGCGAAGGATAAGAAGGGAAAGCAGGTTGCGATATTAGTGCATGCATCGCCTAGAAGAAACCCACAGAAGGAAAAGCCCACCACATAGGAAAAGGGCAAAACCATTAACTTGGAGCCAGAGGAGGAAGAGATTGAGGACATCCCGATGGATGATGAGGAGGGGTGGAAGTGGAGGACATTGAAGTCGAGGGTTCTAACCCTATCATTAAGTTGCTTGAATACGTCCCTCCATGCAAAGGCAAGACCAAGGCGCCAAAGGAAATTGATGAAAGCAAGGTCTCCCTGCACATACCTTTGTTGCTAGGGAAGATCGTCTTTAAAGCACTGAGCTTTGGGCGGGTTCCTCTGTTGAAACTGGAAGATTGGGACTTAGCTGACCATGAGAAGTTATCGCACTTGGCGACAGAATAGATAATTCCCCGTGTTGTTCACACAACCAGCGAGATGACTACATTGGAACCATGGAAGTGGCTCAAGGGTGTAGACAATGCAAGTCTGCTCAAACTGCTATGGGTTCTGCACTACAATCGCACACCCATTACAATATTGGTGCACGATGGGTGTGTGTGGTTGGAGGAGTGGATACCCATCATCGATAGGATGATCCATAGGATCACGTGGCTATCCTATACAGGGGAGAATCTGGTCGTGATGTTTGGTAGAAAAGGTGGTGAGTAGGCCCTCACAGAGGCCATTAAGGAGAAATTCAATCTCGTGAAGAAGCCGCACGGCTATGCCATCTCGAGTATCTGTGACCCTGCGGTAAAGGTGGCAACGTAGATCCTAGCAGGAAAAGTTATGGGGAAGTGTGGCATAGATGAAGTGATAGCACTCGTCGTTTCTCTAGCAGCCCAATGGGCTGAAGGTGTCTAGTTTAATTCGGTGCACTATATTTGTGATGAGTTCCTTAAGAACTATCGCGAGGCACAAGAGCTCAACAAGACCTTCCACTATGCATGGCTCTTGCTGTCCATTGTGCTGATAGCTTGGGAGCTACTGGAAGATAGTCAATTCCCCTAGATCACACTAGAACTACCAGAAGTAGTGAAGTATGCTTCGCTATGGGCGACCAAGGATGCTCAATGCATCAAGGACAGAAAGATCTTTTGGATCTTGATGGAAATGAACATATGCATGGCTATCAATCGCAAACTGCGAATGCCACCTACTGTGTTTACCAAACTGCAGGAGTATGTGGAGTTCGAGGCAGAATTTTAGCGCATCACAATCAGGGCATAGAAGGACCTTGAGTAGAAGTGGCATGATTTGCCTTACTTAGCAACAGATGATGTGATTGATGCAGTTCTTGATCACTAGCCGGCAGAGTGGCACACTGCCTCAGACTCAGCAGTGGGGTCGAGCAAGTTCACCGCGCAGCACAAAAAGGAGGAAGCCAAGCTCAAGATAGCGTAGCTGGCTGAGAAAAGGAAGAAGGAGGCCACTGACAAGGCCCAAACAGAGTGCGATGCTACCCAGCAAGTGAAAAAGTAGACACGCAAAACAAAGTGTGGCTCTAACAAAGGTGTGAGGTCGCCCTTGCTCGAAACAGAGGAAGAAATGGACGAGAAAACATAGCAGAATGGAGCAGACCCACAGATGGTGTCATACCCCATCAAACATCCAAGAGAACAAGAAAAAGTGGGGCCACGGAAGAAATCCAAGGCTAGTAAGATGTCGCTGGACCTAATCACCCTAACAGAGGGAGATTTGAATGACATTGGAGACACGGTGCGGGATGTCACCGCGGAGGTATTATAGCAGTTTGAGCAAAAACAATAGCAACTATTGGGGGACATCTAGACGAGTCTGTATGAGCTGAAGATCCGCGCATCACAGGCTGGCACGGTGTCCACTAGCCTCGCTATTGGTACTTCAGAAGCTATCGAGATGTTGTGTGCAAAAGACACCTAAGCAATAGTGTTTCTGGATAGAGCACTGACCATAGAAAACAAAGTTGACAGGCCTGATGTCAGTGCCCTCAAGGGAGTAGGATTGAACTTGGCAACACTTCCTGGTGAGGCACTCCACCTACTGCAGGATGGGGTGATCGTGGAGCTAAGGGCCCGTGAACAACGCACTTTGCAGGTAATCAGTGAGCAGAAGATTAATAATGTATAGATGGCCCTGCAATGAGACACTGCCCTCACTTCCATGGCAGAACTTACCAACACAAATATGCCCATGATTAAGGACATAAGGGAAGCTTGCTAAATGGTCCCCGAATTGGGCATTCCTGAGGATGCAGAGGCAGATGAACAGGTTCGCAAGCTTGCTACAGGTGTGTGCAATGCTCACACAGAATTGGTTAAGGTTCAACTGTAGCTAAACCTACAAATTGTAGATTTGAAGTTGAAGGCCTAGCCTTCAACTCCACCAGAAGTAAAGGAGAAGCACGCAACCACTGTCACAAAGGTGATAGTGGTAGTAGACAGTGCAGTAGTAGATTGCACACAACTGTTTAAACAATTGTTTGAGGTCCTGAAGAGTCTGCAGGGGATCCTAATGTACAACGGCTGGAGACATAGGTGTGAGAACTACAACAATGCTATGATGAAGTAAAAGGAACAGTGCACACCATCGCTCTCACACAGAGACTGGCGAAGCTGCAGGAGGTCAAAACATTGAAGGAACAGGTAGATGCAGTGCAACACAAAGAGGCGGTGTTGAAGGCATGCTTGAAGCGCTGGTTGGACGAAGCTTATTTGGTCATGAACTCCATTGAAGGCAAGCTTGCTAATCTGCAAGCAATTCAACAAAATCTTTAGGCTAACAATTCAGGACCAGTGACAGAGTAGTTGGTTGAGGAAGTGAAGGATGTTGCCACGTAGTGCACCACCAAAGTGGCAGTCATACAAGTCGAGCTAGGAGGTCTTCGCACTAAGATCTACATGCCCATAGAGTGACTCGAGGGCGAGTCACCATGTTTATGTTGGGGGCTTGTTGGGAATGGGTTCCCCCAGGAGAAGTTTTGGGGCTAAAAGCCCATGTTTTGGGATAATTTTGTAATAAAGTAGTAAATTCTCCGCATTTTGTGGGTGCGGAGCGCGAAAGTGTCAAGAGTCATAAAGTTTTGTCCACCCTTATTTTGTAAAGTGTCAAGTCGGCTGTAAAAATCCAACCATGGTCTATGGATGATGGGATCGTATAAAAAGGAGCTAAATAAGTAAGCTCTAAGTAGTGAAGGGTTAAGTTAAGGAAGAAAGTAGTGAAGTAGAGTGGAGAAGTCTAAAAGTTCTCGGGTCTTAGCGTAGGTAGAGGTTTTGTAGCTGAGTGCACAGAGGCCTAGGGTGGAAGTTCATAGCTAAGTGCGCAAACCCCTGCAACTGTGTGCACAGGGAAGATAGAGTGATTACATTTTTTAATTGAAAGAAAGTAAGGATATCAGTTTACACAGCGCTAACTATGATTGATTAGTAAGATAAGTAAAACACTTGAGATAACTTGGGAACCTATACAATACATGGTGATAGTTGCATGAAAATACCTAGACCATGGGTTAGGGCTGCGTGAAGGTCAATCATACACCTTCATGGAGGTACTGAAGGGTGGCATAAAAGGTAGACTGACAAAGCCCTAAAGCTTAGCGACCTGTGCTAAAGTAGGGGTAGAGGGTATAAACTGACATCACGACCATCTCAAGGTGTGGAAAATTGGTTCCATCATCCCCCCATACTGCTTCGAGTGAGACTTCAGTCCGCACTCCACAGGCTGATGCTGAAAGGGCCAGTAGTTTATGGATTTGTTTGGTTAACTAACACTGAACCTAGGTTAGGGCCCAAAAAGCCAACAACTGGGTCCTCAGATAGTCTTATACAACTAGTATTATCACAATGTATTAAGGTAGAGTCCAACGATGTTGTAAACATATCAGATAACATCTTTCTTAACGAGATCACTTCCCTTCTTACTTCATAGGTTGCAATGTACTTGACCTCAGCACTACTTAAAGCCACTGTATCTTGCTTTCTGCTCATCCAAGGGACCATGGAGGATCCTAGGCTAAAACATCCTCCTATAGTGCTTCTTCCATCCTTATCACTGCCTCCCCAATTGGAGTTAGTAAATCCTTCTAAATGAACATCTTTTCCTTTTTCGTACATTAGGTAGTAGTGGACAGTTCCCTATAGATATCGTAGTATATGCTTGGCATCTATCCAATGATCATGTCTAGGCTCTATTTGAAACTGACTAAGAAAATTCACTGCAAAACATATGTCTGGCTGAGTATTCATCAAATACATTAGGAAGATATTCAATTTTCTATACTTAGTTGGATCTAGTGGACTGGATTCAGAATTCCTTAACATTTTCAAGTTTGTGATCATCGAAGTTATCATGGGTTTGCATTCCATCATATCAAACCTTTTCAATAGCTCGATTACATACTTTCCTTGTCCCAGGTAGATTTCATTCGGTTCCTTCTAGACTTCCAGTCCCAGATAATAATGCATAAGTTCTAGATCCTTCATATCGAATTCGGCTACCTGCAATTTCTTACATTATTGAATTATTTCTTCAAGACTAGTTATTAGAAGATCATCTACATATAGAAGAATGATTAGAGGTTCATCATACTCTACTTTGATATAGAGATTGGGATCTGTCGTGCTTTTCCTGAAACCTAGACTTTGCAGGTATGCATCCATTCTAGTATACCATGCCCTAGGAGCTTGTTTGAGGCCATAAAGATCCTTCCTTGATATGCAAACATCAATTCCTCTATTCTTTAGTTCAAATCCCAATGGTTGTTCTATGTATAATTCTTCATCTATGGTACCGTTCAAGAAAGTTGTTTTGACATCCATTTGATGTACCTTCAGTTAGGGCCCTATAATTTATAGGATCAATTGATGATGATTTGTTGATTTTTATATGAGATATTGTAAATATTGTTTCATTTTGCAAATTATTTCCAAGAAAAAGAAAAAGAAAAAAAGAAAAAGAAAAAGAAAAGAAAGGGGATACAAAAGAAAAAAATATATATTTGAAAAAATCAAAGAAATAAAAATATAAAAAAATGAAAATACCCCTAATAAGTGAGAAAATTCAAATGCAAAATCATTCAAAAAATAAAAAAATATGTATGAGAAATACATTTAGAAATTCAAAATAATGTACAGCTAGTCTAAATGCCACATTAGAGTTAAATAAATAAGTAGGATTAATTGTTTAATCACACCATTTAAGCATGATTAGACTTGGTGAATAAAGTAAGTTTAGTTAAGTTTAAATATTTGACCACACAGTGTAATCATGGTCAAAATTAATGTTTAATAAAGTTAATTTAATCGTGTAATCGCATTGTATAAATCACAATTATAGTAGTTCAATAAAGTTTTTGTAACGAGACACATTTGTCATTTGTAATAAAGTTCAGGCATCAACGAGGGGCCACGATCTCACTCGCCAAAATCAATGACGAGTGATGACTTCAGACCCCCCACCCCTTAACCAAGTTGGGGGGGGGGGGGGGGGGGGTCGAAAAGCAGTTTCCCCGCCTACCACTTTTGCGACGTGTCGCCCCTAGGCCCATTTCATAATCCCACCCCCTCCAAAATAAAATTTTCCACCTCCCGCTTAATATGACTATTGACTCATCCCTTCTCGCTCCACTCCTCTTCTGCCAAGTGGTGCCTCTAGTCCCCACTCCACTCCAATATAATTCCACCCCATTGCACTCCCCATCCACTCCTCTCCCATCGCTGGCACATCCCTTCCCGCTCCACGTCAACTCATCCTTGCTAAGTGGCACCTACATTGCACCCGTCATGTAACTGTTCCCAGATCAACGAACCTGCTCTAGTTAAATGGCCTAATCACAATGCTAAGCAAGTTCGCTTATAAATTAAGTTGAAACCCGTTCTGTTGGCCTTTTCCTTCCTTTTTCCAAGACACCGAGAGACCAGAACTCAATCATCTTCAACTACAATGAGTTTCTAGCAGATGCCATCCATGAGCAGTTCCTAAAGTTTTCTACAGAGGGAACCTTTAAATATGCTTCAGTTCTAGTCTATTTATTTTTATACCATTAAGCAGACAGGTTTCAGTTTCCATTGCATAAATTGGATGAGCAAGGAAATGCCAAATCTGTAATTCACTGGACTTCCTTGATAAGGAAGAATTCCAATAAATTTACCTTGAGTGAGTATGTTGACCAATTCTTATATACAGTCTCTTGCCTATTTAATAGTAATCTTGAGCTAAGGATAGAACCTGAGATAAAAATATTTCTTCATCTTAGTGAGAAAACCAAAACAGGTGACTCGTAGTTATACCAGAATTATACAAAAATCAGAGTGTATGGGTGTGAATTGCCACCATACAGGTTGCCCAAGTTTGTCCCAATGACAATTTTGTCACTAGAATATATCAAACATCTGATTAACATGGATGATCAACACTTTATGGTAGCCAAGGAGAAATCTCAATTTAAAACATAAACACAGGTTGGCCTTTTTATCTGCAATACCAAGACATTAGCCAAAGAAGCAGACATCCTCCTCAAGTAGATGAACTTCAAACTTAGCTTCACCTAGTCACATGAGCCCTTGGGAGTAATTTCAAAACTAAGAGTAGAACAGAACACTACTCCCTATACTCACACTCACAGGCCAAAGATTGAAAGATACCTGAACCATATCAATGGCTGGAAAACACTTTGCAAGAGGTAGAAGAACATGTACTCTCCAAAACAACAACACAAACTCCAACACTACAAGAGAAGTAGGACAAGAGGCCAAGGGAAGATGTTTCCCCTGGAGTCATAGAAATATAGATGAAAGAGTTCCATATGTACAAGAAGAGGCAAAGAACCAATCTAATAGAAGAAGCCTTTCAAGAGGAAAATGTACATTCCACTATAGTATTGACAGGACCCCATACTTCAAGCAGACATGAAGATATTTTTATAGGATCTCCATCCTCTTCAACCTCCCAAGAGCCACTGGATACCTCTCAGTCAGGGGAATTGACTCATGACCAAGCTGAACCAAATATATTAGCCAAGTATAAAGATATTAAGAATAAAAATGAGATGATAAAAGCTGCAACTTATACACATTTTTGGAAGCAAACAACATCCTCACATCATAGGCTACTCTCTTCCTTTGACACAAAGAAAGGAAAAATGTAGATAACATTCCTCTAGACTGAAGTTCCTTTCCCTAAAACTCAAAAATATTACAATAAATTCATCTTTTCCTTCAATGTTTACCAAATTGATCTAATTGATTAGATAGAATTGCATAAGAAAACAGAGGAAATGTTGTATTCAACCTTGACAACTTCAGAAATGGTAGCTTCTAGGCTATAAGATTTGGTCAACAGCATTTAGTCCCAACTCAAATTAGAAAAGATCTCTTCTCTAGATAAAGACACAAAAATCAAGTCTTTAGAAGATCTAGTAATTAAACTGGGATATGATCCCAACAATGTGAAAGTTGCAGAAGAAATCCTTAGAAGGAAGAATGTTGAAATTGTAGCACTCAAGAAGTAGCTCAAGATTCTATCCATTAAAGACCCACTAAGAAAATAAGTTGGATAGTTAGAGAAAGAGATGGAAGACATGTTTAGAATTATTATTGAACAAAGTGGACATATCAAAGAAATGGAGATTGAGATGGAGAAATTGCTAAAGGAGAGAGAACAATCAACAAAGTTGGCAGCCACTCCACTCACAGTAGTTCCTATTGCATATACACCAACAACAGGAACATCCACTTCAGTAGCCATCACAATTGAGAAAAAATCTATAGATTCTTCAGGAGAACTAGTTAGAGTAATGGATGACCTTTCTATCAGAGGACAATAAATTGAGAAGCTGAAAGCTCATCTAAATAATCCCCAGGAGCAGAAATTGAAACTTTAAAATGTGTACCTAGTAGAGATGTAAAAGAATTTGTTGATAGTACTGGACCCACCAACATGTTAGGGGATCTCCCTAGTAAGAAGTCCCAATTAGACCTCACACCAATTGGTGTAGGAGGCCCAGCAGTGGGTCGTACGGTAACAACTTGATCGCAGTTTTGCACAGAGGAAAGTAAGATGTCCCTGTTAGTAGCAAGGTTATGATAGTTGCAGCGAGTCAAGGAAGGTGCATGAATGGTTCTAACACATGGAAAGTGGGGTGAGTGTGCCCCTTGGAAACCTGTAATAATACGTGGCTTGGAAGGGAACACACGAGCGAAGATGCATCACCAGTTGGAAAGCAAGATAGTGACCAATCCAAATTGATGGGTAAACCAATCAACACATTTCAGTAACATATATACATACTTATACAAAATAGTCCATATATGCATGCATAAGCAAAAAAATAAATATATCATTTAGAGTAAACAAGATAGTTGGAATATAATACGACATATGCATGAAATGTGTTGGATTTGTTATATTAAGAAGTGTAAGTTTCATTCATACAATACATCCATGTCCAACCACTAATTCATATAGTGTAACATTACAACCACAACCGCCTGCTCCTCCAAAGAGATATACTAGCTTTGCATAGTGGAGAAGGAAAGGCTCATTACAATATTGTCCAAGCTTTCTCTAAGATACTCCTATTGGAAGCTTGACTGACCAAAAGCCTTTACAATGAGTTATGAGGGACTATTTATAGCAAAGGGTGGGGTGACCCTTGACATTCACCTTTATGACCGTTCATCTATCCTCACGACTCTTCAACTACTCTATGACTGTTACATTCAACTATCAACACTTCAACTTCAACTCGATAAGACGTCACATTGCAATGCACATGTGCCCATGTGAGACAAAATGGCTTGAGCAAGCCCTGCAAGACATCACTGACACTTGAGCTATTGTGGTGAGACCAACTCTTTGACAACCTTGTGATGGTCGAAGGTGGTAAGTTGATGCCTAGCTTGGTCATCCGTGATGATGTCCATGTGCTCAATGGTGACATCTTGTTGAATTAAACTCTTGCCTCCATTGCATCTGGGTACATTGATATGACTCCTCCATCCAACTCGTCTGATAGAATGTGCATGGTTGTCCTGGGTGCGACTGGACCGACAACATGTTTATGCATAGTGTCTATGCTAATCTCCAAGCATGTGTTGGTGGCCGTGCGCATCAACTGTCAAAATACATGTTCAGCTCCATTCGAACTTGCTTCTTGTCTTCACCTCAGTAAGTGTGCTAAATGGGTGGGATCGCATGCATGCACACAATGACATGCATGTTGTTGAATTCCCTTGCATGCGATCAATAACACTTCTCACGTTGTCTACTCCATGCCAGCCACTGGGATGGATCTATAACTTGTATGGGTGTAGTTTCATCAGTCTGTGCATGTTGCACCCCTTGTTGTACCTATTCCTGTTGTAACTCTTCTCTCATATGTACAACTCCTAATCTCCCTTGCGTTGCAACTTCATCACTTGAAACTCCTTCTCTGTTCCTTTCTCTGTCCTCTTGTGATCATCTTGTCGCGCCGTCACCACATAGCCTCAATCTCCAAAGCTGATTTCGTCATGAGTGGATCTACTTTGAACTTGCAGCTTTTCTTCACCTCTATGCTGTTAACAACCTTCCTCTTTCACTCAGAGCATGCAGGTGTGATGCCTTCTACGGTTGCTGATGGTGCTACTCGCTATGATGTTGCTACCATCTTATGCTAATATCCTTATCCATGAACAACTTGATGTCTTCACAGCTACACAAGTTCATGAAGACTTGATCGACTGCATCCCCAAGTGTGCTCTGAACAATTTCTTCAACTCTGCTCTCGTGGAAGCCATTGTACTTCTATTTCTGAGATACATGTGAACACCTATGATGCCTAAACACATAGTAACACTCATGGCAAGCAATTTTCCAGTTCAAAACCAGAAAAAACTTGAGGACTAAATTGCAACATACCTGTGTGATTGATCATGAAGGTTGTGCAATTTCCACTGGGAGGTTGGGAGATTGACTACCAAACCTGCACAAGGCACAGTCCAGCCTGTCAGGAGTCTGATTGACTACTGGACTATGCAATGCATAGTCCAACCTGACTTGCTGAGGACTGAAATTGTGCAATGCACAATTCCAGTCAGCAGTGACATGCAACCAACAAACTACATTGCCTAGTTTCTGGGGTTAGCAGGACACTACCTCCAAGAATTGCACAATGCAAGATTGGAGGTCAGTGTTGGGCCAGACTTGCACAATTTTTGGAGGGAAGGCAGAGCCTTCACTTCTAGAAATGCATAGTTCTAGTTGGGCAAGGCACAGTTGGGGCTAAGGCAGGCCAGACCGACCGACGGGCGACTGAAAACATTAGAAGTCTGAATGCATGATGAGATGAGTGCAAACAAGAGTGAATGATCATGCAAACAACAAGTGTAGCATTTAGAAATGGGGAAGCATGCATGTGTGTGAAGCAAGTCGCTGTAATGGAGATTTTCCATGAAAAAATAGTGTCATGCATGTGACAACAGTGAGATGCAAACAAAAACTGAAATGATGCTTCTACAAGCTAACATACATCAAAACAACAACAAGCAGTCATTGTAATCAAGCATACAACATTCACATAAAGCAAAACACAAAAAGAAATAGAAATGCAACGCGAGACATGAAAAGTGGGCTTACCCAAAAATAGTTGAGCTGAATGTATCAACGACTCCTAGATGTAATGTGGGATGTCAAAGCCAAAAGGTCGATGTGAGGAATGAGCTCTGCAACACCTGGTTGATGAGTTTTGATAAAATCGAGGTTGTGACTCTCATGCCACAAATCTAGGAAAAGCAACACTTAGCAGGAGGTTTATGAAATGATCCTTGCATGTAACCTCCAGCTGTTAAACATAGATCCCTAAATCAAGGGATTCCTTTGCATGCTTCATTGGAAGAAGCAATCCATGCATGAAAATCATTTTTTCTGGGTCTCGGAGGGAAGCGGTCAACCTGAAGGCACATGCATCGGTCTGCGAGCTTGGGATGAAAATCTGTGTAGTTTCTAGGCTGATAAGAGATGGATATCCTAGAGGAATTGTACAATTTCAGAGAGGAACATGTAATTGTCTCCTAGGATTGTGCAATTTCTGGGCTGAGTAGTTGTGCTGGGTCAAACCTCACAATTTTCTCAAGGAAGCTTGTCTGACTGTATTGTCCAATTTCTGAGCCCAACAGACTGCTTGGCTGGATTTGGGAAATTTCTGCCAGCTACTGGGTTGGCTGTCCTAGAGGGATTGCACAATTTCTAGGAGGAACATGTGACTGTCTCCCAGGATTGCATAATTTCTGAGTTGAGCAGCTATCCTGGGATGGATTGTGCAATTTTTTAGAGGAAGACAGTCATGAAGAATTGTGCATTTCTGGAGCCCAGTTGGGTGTCAAGTTGGTTTTGCACAATTTATGGAGGGAAGGTTGGTTCCCCTCCAGAATTGCATAATTCCTAGAGGGAGCTTCTCAACCAGCAACTGACACCAAGTCCGGAAAGTAGCCTGTCAAGGGGGCGGAATAAACTTGCATGCACAGGCTGACAAGACTCTATGAAACAACTGAGGCTGATGTGCTTAATACTGCATGACATGCTGTTGAGGATGGTCGGTAGGGAGGCTCCAAAATGAAGCTAAGGAAAAATTTTGGAGGGTGGTTATATTGGCTACAACACTTGGCGACACACTGGTAGAACTCTAACTCTCTAGATGGACCTTGTTCATGAAAAGAAAGTCTAACGCCTTTGGAAGTATTGTTCAATTCTCTATTTGTCTTGGTTTCCACACTTGCTTGATTGTAAGATGTAGCATATGCCAAGCCCTTGGTTTATCGACACACATTCCAGGCTAATCCAACACAGCTGTTTCGATTAGGGATGAGGGGTATATTGGTGCACAAGTCATATGATCGTCAGAGTTTTAATTTCATCTTTGGTGTTGCTCTGCTACAAGCAGGCCTAGACAGCACCTCAACAGAGTCACACAGGAACAAAAGCATCGCTTCGCTACCATCGAGCCTGGTCAATACCCCGGCAGAGTTACTTGCATCACCTCTCTACCCAGGAAGCCTTTCTCTTCTTTTGCCTTATTCATTTTTCATTTTTTTTTTAAGTTTTTCACTTTTTCGTTTTCATAACTATGCATAAAACTTATTCATTTCAAAGATGGAAGAGGGATCCCGACTTATTGAGAGAAGAAGAGGTTTTTCCTTCAAATAAGTAGTTTATATATACCTCTGATGTTATTGTTAAGGTTTTCCCCCTCACCTTACTCTACTTGACCGAGCTAACAAGGATTAACCCAAAAACCACTAACTAGAGTAGGTGATACTAGTTAGTGTGCAAGTGGTGTGTTTTCACCAAGGTTCACTTTGAACAATACGTATTTTCCATTCATGTATCATGGACTAAAAGTAGCAAGTTCTTCATGAGAGAGTGGAAAACAAATAACCAAATGTTAATAGTTGTGCAAGTCCTCTTGTACTTTACCCAACTTGTTTCAAGAGCCTTACACAGTCCATGCGAAACTAACCTACAGACAATAACAAGCAAACAAACCAAAAAGAAAAGCAAGAAGTAGAAGTAAATGTGAAGAAAAGAGAGTTGCAAACAAACAAGCAAGAAAGCAAACACACAAAGAAAGAAGCAAACATGCATGCAAGAAAACCACTCAAAAACAAAACACTACTCCTACTCCTAAGATAACAGTGCATGGGTCATCTCATGTGAAGTGATACTTCCAATGAAGCCACTGACGCATTGGTCGATCCATGTTGGTGAAGGCATGGTTCGCGAACAACACAGTTATGCAAACCAACAAACAAGAAAGATATAACAATGAAGACAAACACACTTCAAATTTAAATATGTCCATAGAACATACGTGAGTGCAAGTGCATGACATGTGGTTCATGGACCTACCATGGCGTTGTGTGACACTATGTTCATATGTTAAGCATATGCACACTCTTGACTATGACATGCAAGCAAACAAAAGAAGCAAAGACAACTTATGTCACACACGCGTGCTTGCTGTGTAAGATTCCTCCAATGCATGAGCAATGAGATCATGTAGTTCGAGTGGAGGAAGTGAAATCCAAGTGTTAGATTGATCTTCAATGCATACATATGAGTTATTATGAGCCTTGCATGTTTGAATAATTTCCTGATCAAAAGTGAAACGAACCGCAGGAAAACGAGGGCCTGACATAACCATCAGCTCGGGCTGAAGCGCCTCGATAGTCTGGGGGGTTTCGACTTCGTTGATAGATGGATCATCGTAGACCAATGGCTTAGATGGATTAACAATGAGTGAATCAACATTGTGATCCGATGATGAGGTAAAGGGATCATGACAACCAAGATCATAAAATTCAGGATGTGGTTTGCATCCTCATGATTCAATGAATCACACAGAGTGGTAGATGAGAAGCAAGAATGTTCATCCTCTGTGTTTTTGGAAAAAGTAGATGAAAGTTCAAGTGGATTTTCAATGAATGATTGGTCCTCTCCATTGTCGGATGATGGGCTGACATTTGGTGTGTCCTGCGAATGATCAAGAATGGGTGCTTCCATAGACGGAGATACACATGAAAAATTTGGGATGGCAGAATCACCAAGGAGGTCAAGAAGAAACGAAGGAGGTACGGATAGATAGGGATGGTCCTCTGCTTCTAGTGGGTGTTCAAGCTCCCAGACACACTCTTCATGAATGACAATGCATGTTGGTTGTGAAAGATCAACTCCGTCAATAGATTGATCCTCGTTCAAAACAGGTGTAGAGTCCAAAATGGAAGAACACAAGACAATGCAATCCATAGGATGATCAGAATACGAGGATATAGGTTGAGGTACAAAATACATGTGATGAGGTATGGGACTCATAACCAAGTCTGCGTAAAAATCGGAAGGAGTAATGTCGAGAGGATGTGACGATTCAACAAATGTGTTTGCATGTTGTCCCACATCACTCTGCGGTGGTGGAGCTATTTGATGATGGGACAACGGACAATCACTTGTGACAACGATTATTTCCTCTATGATTGTGAAACTCCATCACCAAAGTATGATGAGTGGGGTTAATATTGAACTTCTTGGGATTGACAGATTAAATAAGACAATATTCAAATCTGTCAATGAGATACTGAAACTTCATCTAGCTTTTCAGAGCTTAAAACAGCAAAACAAGGAAGTGCTACCAAAAATCTTTAGGCAGTTCATGCGGGGCCTTCTATTGTTGTAACATTTTTAAGTCAAGATGTTTTGGATCAAAATGATGGAACATATCTTCAATGAGAACACAGAAATGCTTAAGTGAGTGGATGCTATCAGCCGGTAGGCTACAACACCACCATCGTGGCAATTCTCGAAGTGCATGTGAAAGCAGCAGGTTGGCTTGTTCATCAGAACATCCATTTTCCTCGTCAAGCATGGCAAGGAAGTCATGTAAGGACATAGACTAGGCCACTTCACCTTCACCATCATACGTGAATTTAGACAAGATATCTCTGAACTCCCTCGTGATGTGGAGAGGTTCGGTATATGAAAACCATCATGGAGGGATGAGTGTAACAGGATCCATGATAGATGTGAAAAGGTTCAAAATAGGATGAGAGGACACAACTTGTGATCTGGCTCTCCTTCTACTGCTAGAAATGTTGATGGTGCTGGACCCACCAACATGTCAGGGGATCTCCCGGTAATAAGTCCCAATTAGACCTTAGACCGTTTGGTGTAGGAGTCCCAACAATGGGTCATATGGTATCGAATTGACCATGGTTTCGCACAAAGGAAAGTAAGATGTCCCTATTGGTAGCAAGGGTGTGACAGCTGTGGCGAGTCAAGGTAGGTGCATGAACACTTCTAACACACAGAAAGTGGGGTGAGTGCGCCCCTTGGAAACCTGTAATAGTACACAACTTGGAAGGGAACACATGAGTGAAGATACATCACCAGCTACAGAGAAAGATGGAGAGCAATCCAAAGTGATGGTTAAACCAATCATCACATTTCAGTAAGGTTCATACATACTTATGCAGAATAGTCCATACATGCACGCATAAGAAAATGGATACATATATCATTTAGAGTAAACAAGATAGCTGGAACACAATATGACATATGCATGAAATGTGTTGGCTCTATTATATTAAGAAGCGTAAGTTCCAATCATACAATACATCTATGTCCAACCACTAATTCTGATAGAGGAATGTTACAACCACAATTGCCTGCTCCTCCAAAGAGATATACTAGCTCTATATAGTGGAGAAGCCAAGGCTCGTTACAATACTATCCAATATTTCTCTAAGATACTTCTATTGTTAGCATGGCTGACCAAAATACATTACAATGAGTTATGAGGGACTATTTATAGTAGAGGGTGGGGTGACCCTTGACATTCCCCTTTGTGACCGTTCATCTATCCTCATGAATCTTCAACTACTCTATGATTGTTACATTCAACTATCGACACTTCAACTTCCACTTGACAAGACATTACATTGCAACGCACATGTGCCCATGTGAGACAAAATGGATTAAGCAAGCCATGTAAGACATCACTACTCAGACCATTTTGGTGAGACCAACTCTTTGACATCCTTGTGATGGTCAAAGGTGGTGAGTTGATGCCAAGCTTGGTCACCCGTGATGGTGTCCATGCACTCAATGGTGAAATCTTAGTAAAGAAAACTATTCCCTCTGTTGCATCTAGGTACACTGATATGGCTCCTCCATCCAACTCGTTTGATAGCATGCGCATGGTTGTCCTGGGTGTGACTGGACTGGTAACATGTTGATGCATAGTGTCTGCATTGATCTCCAAGCATGTGCTAGTGGTTGTGCACATCAAATATCGAAATACACGTCCATCTCCAGTCAGACTTGCTTCTTGTCTTCACCTCGGGGAATGTGCTAAATGGGTGTGATC
The DNA here is from genome assembly GCA_031772625.1 of Pinus tabuliformis. Classification (NCBI taxonomy): domain Eukaryota; kingdom Viridiplantae; phylum Streptophyta; class Pinopsida; order Pinales; family Pinaceae; genus Pinus; species Pinus tabuliformis. The sequence goes on along the minus strand of CM062808.1, from coordinate 994,166,378 downwards.
GCTTGCGTGCACACAATGACATGCATGCTACTGAATTCCCTTGTATGCGATCAACATCACTTCTCACCTTATCTGCTTCGTGTGAGCCACTGGGATGGATCTATAACTTGTATGGGTGTAGTTTCATTAGTCTGTGCATGTTGTGCCCCCTGTTGTACCTATTTCTGCTACAACTCTTGTCTCGTATGTACAACTCCTGTTCTCCCTAGAGTTGTTGCTTCATCACCTGCATCTCCTTCTCTGTTCCTTTCTCTATCCTTGCACAATCATTTTGTCGCGTTGTCACATCATAGCCTCAATCTCCAAAGTTCTTTTGTCATGAGTGAATATACTTTGAACTTGCAGCTTTGCATTGCCTCTATGTTGTCAACAACCTTCCTCTTGCACTTGCGACATGCAAGTGTGTTGCCTTCTACTTCTAATGATGGTGTTGCTCGCTGTGATGCTGCTACCATCTTACGCTGATATCCTTGTCCATGAACAACTTGATGTCTTCATAGATAGGCAAGTTCATGGACACTTGATCGGCTGCATCCCCAAGTGTGCTCTGAATGGCGTCTTCAACTTTTCTCTCCTGGAAGCCATTGTACTTGTGTTTTTGAGAGATATGTTGAAAAGTGTACAACAAGAAATGTAAAAATAGAAATTGCTAAAAATAGCAGTTTGGCCAGTGTGGAATTTTGGCCACCTTGGGTGAGAGGTGAAACTGCTAAAAATAGCATCTTATAAAAATAGCATTTCTGGGTCCCTTCCTATTTATAGCAGTCCATGGTCTATCTATAGGAAGTAAATTTGAATTTGGTCTTACTAGTAGTTTGGAATATTAATTAATTAATTCTCCATGAGTTAATTAGTTAAGGAAAAATAAACTTGAAGTCTTTGTGAGAACATGCAAATTGGGGAATGTGTCCTTGATTTGCTCCACTGATTGAGGAATTAAGGATGAGTTCTATATTGAGAGGATCAGTTGACTTAGTTTAACTTAGTCAAGTTTAGTTAGATTAATTTAACAAGTTGTTAAATTAATGAGATATAGTTTGTTGATGCTTGCATGCATGTGACAACTATTATTTTCAAATAACTAAGTATTCTCTCATGGATAACTGATGCATGGCAGTTCAGACAGAGACCCAGCTGAGATCAGATGGAGGAACAAAGTACTATTAGCTGCTAGGATATTTCTAGTAAAGAAAACTGGAGTCCTCAAGTATTGCGTAGTTGGACCTAAGGTTGACAGCAGGTATGATCAAGCCAATTTACATGTGTTTGTAATTGGACCCCAATCAAAATTGCACAAGGAAATAGGATCTTGGACCTGAGACGCAACCTTTATATATAGGGTTAGGTAGTCCATGAGCTTTATCATCAGAGTACAGAGAGAGCAGGATAGCTTTTGAGCTAATTCCTTTTGTCTGTTGTTGAGGATTTCCACTTGATTGATAATACAGAGATGGAGTTTTAGGTTGGTGCTTTTCTCGGATAAATTCTTATATGTTATGTGTGATTGATTCCTTCTTATCAGTTATATGTGTTCATGCTTGATGTTGCTCATGTTTGATTAAGTTTCCACAAAGTTTATGGTAGATGTAGATCTAGCATTATGCTTTAGTACATTGCACATATCAGTTTGATCTACGGGTGAAATTTCTACATGATATCAGTTAGCTAGCTGATTTGTAGAGAAAATTGTACAAAATAGGCAAACACCTGTGATGCCTAGAGACATAAAAACAATAATGGAAAGAAATATTTCAGTCGAAAACGAAAACAAACTTGAGGACTAACTTGCAACATACTTGTGTGATTGATCGTGAAGGTTGCGCAATTTCTATCGGGAGGTCGGGAGACTTCCCGCCAAAACTACGTAAGGCATAGTCTAGGTTGTGAGGAGGTTGATTGAATATTGGAACTACACAATGCATAGTCTAGCCCGGCTTACAGAGGACTGAAACTGCACAATGCGCAATTTTAGTCAGCAGTGACATGCAACCATCAAACTGCATTGCGCAGTTTCTGGGGCCAGTAGGACACTACCTCTAAGAATTGTGCAATGAAAGCCTGGACGTTAGTTTTGGGCTAGACTTGCACAATTTATTTAGGGAAGGTAGAGCCTTCACTTCTAGAAATGCGCAGTGCTAGCTGGGAAAGGCATGGTCCGGGCCAAGGCAGCGCAGGCCGGTCGACGGACGACTGTAAACATGAGAAGTTTGAATACATGATGAGATGAGTGCAAACAAGAGTGAATGATCATGCAAACAACAAGTTAAAGATTCGGAAAATGGGAAAACATGCATGTCTGTGAAGTGATTCACCACAACAATGACCATCTGTGCAAAAACAGTGTGATGCATGCAACAGTAGTGAGATGTGAACGAAAACTGAAACGGTGCTTCTACAAGCTAACATACATCAAAATGATAGCAAGTGCTCATTGAAATCAAGTAGACAAGACTCACACAAAGAGAAACACAAAAAGTGATAGAAACGCAGCACGAGACATGAAAAGTGAGCTTACCCTGAAATAGTTGAGCTAAATGTGCCGACGAATCCTAGATGCAATGTGGGATGTCAGAGACACAAGGTCGATGTGAGGAATGAGATTTGCAGTGTTCGGTTGATGACTTTTGATAAAATTGAGGTTGTGACACTCATGCCACAAATATAGTAAAAACGACACTTGGTGGGAGGTTTTGGAATGATACTTGCATGTAACCTCCAACTGCTAAACATAGATCCCTGAATCAAGGGATGCCTTTGCATGTTGCACTGGGAGAAGCAGTCCATGCATGCAAATTAGTTTTTCTCTGTCCCAGAGGGAAGCGGTCAACCTGAAGGCACGTGCATCGGTTTGCGAGCCTGGATAAAAATATTCACAGTTTCTAGTCTAAGAAGAGATGGCTGTCCCATAGGGATTGTGCAATTTCTGGGTTGAGCAGTTGTCATGGGTCAGGCCTTGCAATTTTCTCAAGGAAGCCTATCTGACTGTATTGCACAATTTCTGAGCCCAGCAAGCTACTTGGCTAGATTTTCACAATTTTTTCTAGTTGTTGGGCCGTCTTTCCCAGAGAGATTGCGAAATTTCTGGGAGGCACAGGTGCTTGTCTCTCAGGATTACGAAATTTTTCGGTTGAGTAGCTATCTTGGGATGGATTGCACAATTTTTGATAGGAAGATTGTCAAAAAGAATTACGCAATTCTGGAGCCCAGTTGGGTTTGCGCAATTTATGGAGGAAAGGCTAGTTCCCCTCCAGAATTTTGCAATTCCAGAGGGAGCTATTCAACCAACAACTGACACTAAGTCCGGAAAGCAACTTGTGAAGGGGGTGGAACAAACTTGCATGCACAGGCTGACAAGACTCTATGAAACAGTTGAAGCTGATGTGCTTGACAGTGCATGACATGCTGCTAAGGATGGTCTATAGGGAGGCTCCAGAACAAATATAAGGAAAAATTTTTGAGGGTGGTTGTAGCCGCTACAACAAAATCATAGACTAACCTAGAAAATTGAACAATTGGAAAATGAGTCTGCAATGGCACAAACACTGGCACAAGTAAAAGAAAGTATTTGGATAGAAATAAATGAGGCCATGACTAAAATATGGCCCTCTATTGAGATTATTTTTGAGCAGGAGAAATTAGTATAGAGATCTAAAGAATTCATTGAAGAGGTGAAAGAATATGTAGGATAGAAGCTAGGTGAAGCCACTGCTTTAATCAGGATTTTGAATTCGAAGACCAAAGAAGAATTGGAGTAGTTTGAGATTGCAGACATGACACCTACAATTTTGGAGGTGAGGAGGGTCCTTACAAAAAGGAACCTGATGCTACAGTTGGAGAAAAAGTGCCACAATTTAGAGGCCAACATTCAGAAGTTTCACAGGAAATTCAATGTACTGAATCAAAAGGGGCTTCCAGGTTTGATAGGAATTAGAGATAAGTTGATCAAGATAGAAGATTATCACCATAAGTTATATACCATAGCTAGGGATAAGTCAATTTTTTCCACCATCAAAGGAAGCATCACAGGAAAATCCTTCATGGAAGCTTTGGATTTCGACTTGCTTATCAAACATGAGATAAAGCATTTATTCATTGTCAAACCTACTTTTTAAAAGTACACCACGGTGGATGAAACCTACAAGAATCTGGTTAAATTCACCACTCCAGATGAAGACAGATGGGAAAAATTGTGCCAATTAATTGGGTAAAAAAAAATTCACCTTCAACATCAAAGCAACACTTTTTCAGGCCGAGTCATCACCACCAATCCTCGAAAATAGTGCTAGAAGACTACAACAATTTTAGTTGCCTACATTTCTCTACTATTTTTGTAAACTATTTTGAAGATATTTTGTAAAAAACATTGATATTCCAAATTAATATATTTTGATAAGTTTTGTATAAGTACTTCATAAATAGAAGTAAAAATATTGGGACTTGTATCAAGAAAGCATACTTTGATGTAAAGTTTTTCATTGAGCTAAAAGTGATCATTTCATTAATACAAAAGATCTTTTGAGGATTCATTTGTCAAGAAAATTGGTGATGTTTTTCTCTTGCAAACTTTTTATATCTATGTTTTTCATATGTATTTCTTATCTATATTGTTTAAAAGGAGATGAAGGGTTGAACTTGTTCAATTACACTCTATCCTGGATTATAAGCAATATATATGTTTTCAAACTGAGGTTAAATATATAATTCATGTTAAAATGCTCTATGTTTGATTGAATCTGAATATTTTCCTCCCTTTCACTCCACAAAGCTTCAAAGATCCAATAGCATGCATACCTTACCCTGTTTTAATCTTTTCTGATATTTCTATATATGTTCATCCTAAGACTTTGACTCCATTTCCCAATGTCCTTTCCTTGTAGCTTCAACCAAACATTTCAAAAAACCAATCTCTGAAACTAATAACTAGCCTAAAATCCCACAACAACAAATCTAAATCCAATAGAGAGATCCCTCTCTAAGTTTAGAAGTGCTAGCTTATAAGATTAAAAGTGGTCCTATGGTTACCTATGGGTTTCTTTCATAGACTTAAGAAATTATGGAGTGATAACATCCTGGCGACCATACTGGGGACTTCGAACAAATCTGATTTGAATTGAATTTTCCCTGGTCAAAATTTTTGTTTCAGAGCTTAAAGCTATTTCTAGGTTTGTGTCTGAAAAATAGATCTGATTAAGGTTTTTTTCCACTTATAAGTTGTACATACTTTATATTTGTAAATATACTACAATAGATCTAAATCCTAAGAATATATATGCTAGAGCTAATCTAGATCCTAAAACCCCCAAAATTGTAGATAATCCTGAAACAATTCTTAGAAAGAAGAGTTTAACTGAGAGGCAGGCGAGTAATAATCCTCTCGCTAGGGTTAATTATCTTCTTGAAAGCTTTGTAATTGTAGAAGATATAGAATTTGATTTAGATTCTGAACATAGTCTTATTCGTACTAAATCTGACAGCTTTGTACTTGAAACTATTTTTGATGAAAACATTTTAAAACCTTACATTTCAAAGCATCAAACAACTAATCTAGACTCTGATGAAGATGTCATCAAATAATTTAATAAGCTTGAAGTGTTAGTATCTGAATTTGATTAGGCTATGAAGAAATCTCTTGAATCACCTAAATCTTCTCCTTCTTCTTCTACTGCTTCATTCCCAATCCCACTAATAATTCCACCTAGTATTTCTATCCTACTTGAAATAACTCCTATTTCTATTGCCCCTTTAGTAATTCTCCTTATTACTACGACACCCATTTCATCTGCTATCCCTACCAGCTCTACACCAACACAGCAAAGTGAAATCGTACCTCCTTTAGTACCTTCCACATCCACCTCCATTGTAGTTGCCTCTTCCTCCAATATACCAATCATGGCAAGTCGGTATGTGTTACACAATATTTTGTCACACCCCTTGCACTTCCTTGTGCCATACCTCGGAGTGCCAAACCTTGAAAACTATGCAGTGTACCCATCCTGATATGCATTCTAGATCCTCCCTAAAGAACTAATGAAAACATTCCTTGAGCCTTCCATAAGAAAATGAGCTCAAAACCCTAATTTCTAGGTTAGCACAATTGTGACACTACGCACTCGTGATGATGGCAGGTTGCACCATATGAGCCTCACGCTTCCAGCACAGATTTGGCTTGGATATTTGCGATGATTCCTAAAAGGCATTTCTTCGTAAAAAAGAGGAGAAGCTTCATGATCTAGAGGCTTCTAAAACAACGAGTTGGATGATGTTCATTGTGGATATGGTCAAATTCTCCCAATATTACCTTTTGATCTTATCCCTATGAGATTCCTCCTTAAGATGAGGACCTTCCCTTATCTTTGGTGAGATCCTAACTCCCTCTCCCTATCTATATATTCATCCTCCTCCATTCCCAAATGGTTGGTCTCTGATTATTTGCACCCTTATGGTGAGATAGTGCCTACATGTTATTCACTTTGGCTTGGAGAAGCAGTGCTTGGAGAGCTTGAGCTTGGAATCGAACATTCACTCAAGGAGGGCTACTAACATCAAGGCCTGGGTTGTATGCTTCTCCTTTTGTTTATTAATATATACAACTTCTAGTTCACATTCCATAAATTCTTGTGTCGATGCTTCATTTATCTTAATGCTCCTTGATCTTTTAAGTGGATTACATTTGATTATGCTTGTTGCATTTTTATGCTTTGTTGTGTCTTTGGCCTCTTGTGCAGGTATTCAAACGCCGTGAGCAGTAAGGACTAAGCCTGAGGTGAAGGAAATCAAGATCTTCAACAAAGGAGTGAATTGTAGCATCATAATGAGGTAGGTCTCCTTCCTCTTCTCTCATTTCGATTGTAATTTAGGAAAGTGTCTTGTAGATTGTCTCGTTTGTTGCTAGACCCACTCATTGGGCTAGAGGGATCATCTCTATCCGTAGAGAGGATTTTCCTAAACAATAAAATGGTGACTCCGATGGGAAAGATATAAACTTTCCATCACTTTCTTCAATCTAATCCTTTGATTAGTTTGACCAACCATTGATTTCTCAGCTTCTGTGCATCACTATAGGTTTATACAGTCACTGGTTTTTGTTGAGAGTGTTGATTCTCGTCTGCTTTTTTATTTTATTTTCCCTTTTTTCCTCACCCAACACGTTTTTGGGTCTTACAAAAGCACTACGAGTGCCAATTTTGAACTAACAATCGCACTGTGCTGCCTTTTAGTGCTACTTTTCCTTTCATAGGTGCAATGATCCTAGAGGTTAGAAAAAATTTAGGGTTTCTTCTTAATTTCAGTGGATCTCATCCTCTATGAGTGTTTTTCCAGTGTGATTTCATTGTGTTTACCTTGATTGTTGTCCTTTAATGGTTGTAATTGTCTCTTTTCTTCTATTGGTGTGTGATTGAAGTTAGGTTGTCTTCTAGGGTTTCTAGGTCTAGGTCACCCTTCACTCATCACTTGGCTTCTCTTTGTGAGATTGATTGCCTCCATTTAAGACTTTTACTGTGATCAGGACACAATTTTCAAGTTGCTTTCAATTCATATTTGCAAAGTTGTTTTCATTAGTATTAGATGCCATTCATACTTTGAAAATTACTTTCGCTCCTTTGTCAAATGTATATTACAATTGTTTGCCTTGGTGAAACTGAAAGTATATGGTTTTTTTGATTTCGTTGATTTAAGTATTTTTGAAACATTTTGTTTATTCGAAACCAAAGTGAATGAAATTTTCATTTTAGTTGTTTTGAAATCCATTTTTCCTTTGCTTATGCATTAGTTTGCATTTTGAATCAAAGTAAAAGGAAAAGAACAAAAATATTAGTGCATATTAGTGAAATAAAGTGATTTTGTTTATCATAAGATTGCATTTTTCCATTGTATTCATTAGTGAAAGCGAAAGAGTAGTTTTCATTTTTTACATCTTGCATTCGAAAAGTTAGGGATATATGTTTTGATGAAGTTTGCTTGATTGATGCATTGTTTTGTTGTCTCTCTTCCCTGATTAGTTTAGCCTTCATTGAATGAAAATCTTTCATTTTTCTCATTTAGTTGCATCATAGGAATTCAGGTGACATCGTGGAGCCATAAAATTAAAACCTAATTCAAGATAAACTTAAAATTTACCTTAATTAACTTAAGGAGAATTTGTAACCTAACACAAATATCTAGAGGTCTAGGCTAGAGAGATGTTCCAGCGTCTTTAAACATAAAAGTTGTCATTAATTGCATGCATTGTATCCTAGGGGTGAAATCTCATTCCAATATGGAAGTATATTGAAGGCTCTCTAGTAATTTTGGGTATATAGGAGGCACTTTAGTATGGCAAGTATATGGGAAATCTCTCACCGAATGGTTATGTATTAGACAATGCTAACACAGACTTGTGCTCCCCGTACCATCGAGTATATATTGGGAGACCCCACTAGGTTTCTATCCTTAAGCCACAGGTAATCGAGTTAGACGTCTTGTAAACATCATACACTAAACACAACATTCGGGGAGACTGGCCATTGTACGTTATGTCCTTGGTTTCAGCTAAGGTGTATATTGCGGTTCACAGATACTTGGTAAACCCTCTTGCCTAGTATAACCCTTTTTTATTTATTTGTTGTTTCAAGTTATTAACTGCCAATGATAATATGTTGAACCCATGTAGTTGCTTCTTGACCTCATACTCAGTGATTCCTTGGAAATTTTAATTTTAAACCCCTCAACAAAATCTTCTCTTTTCCTTTTTCTTTTGAGAGAAAGTCATCGTGGTTGAATCATTACATTCACCTCACCGTTCCCCTTCATCATCTGATACTGAAAAGTCATCACAAGGATTTTGTTCTGAACTTTCATAGTCACTTGAAGCTCAAGGATTTGAGCTTGGATTTGTCCCAAGTATCCAACCCCTTGCTGCTCATACTCCACCTTGAGACTCATTGTCATCTCATAAGTCTAATCCAAAAACCCCTAAGAGTCCATAGAGGTTTGTTTTATTCCCTCTGAATCCACTTTTTGATCCATTGGTGATATCTCCTCAACAACCTTATAGTCCATATAACAATCTTGGTGTTCCTTTGGAGTTATCCCCTAGTCCATCTCGGATTCCTCCTTGCCAATTATTTTCACCCATGGCTTCAGAAGGTGGGTTTCCAACCTGTCCTCAAGGTTCTCTGAAAGTCTCGTCTACTCACACTCCTGGTGTTGATAATGATTCCGAATACGACTTTCCACCAAAAGGTTTTCCTTATGTAGGAAGATTTCCATCTCAACCACCTCCTAAAAATAGTGGGCATATGCTTCCACATGGTTATACAACCTTGGCTCAACTAGTTTTAGGAACTCCCAATGCTTCTTCGTTATACCAAAATCCAATTTCATCATCTAATTCTATGCCTACCTCTAGTCCGTTTATTCCTAATGTAACTTCTCATATCCCTGTGCAAAATATCATTTATTTAGTTCCAATTCAACTGACTATTCCAACACAACTGTTACCTTAATTCTAGCCTAAAATCCCTATGCAACCGATAGTTTTGGTTAATACATCTGTAAGCTCCTTAATTCCCCCATCAAGTGGACAAAATGTGCCACCACCTCATTCGTAGCATGGGGGACAATCTCCAAATATCCCTATTGTCTCAATTGGAACCCATGTGAGTGGATCACAACCTCACATGGTTGGAGTGAGTCAAACGGTTAGTGGTATTACTAATCTCGTTGGATCATCTATTCTGGCTAGAGTAAGTAGTTTCCAATATCAATAGCCTTATTCAGCCTAGATACCTCACCAATAGTCTTATGTTCCATATGGTTCACAAGCACTTCAAAATCCAACTTATATTCCACAAGTAGGTCCTCATATGAAACCTGGTCAAAATCCTATTCCCAGTGCATATGGTCAATTCCCAACTGGAACTTATCAGTACCAACAAGGAATTCCTCAAGGAATTGTTCAACAACAAACATTATAGCAACAGGGGGAACCTTTGCAATAGCAGGGGCAACCTTTGCAGCAGTTTCAACAATCTTTGCTGCAGCAAATGCAGTTTTTCCAACAACCAAATCAACCCTTGTATCCGCAAAGTCAACAGTTGCAGCAACAAGGTCAACCCTTGCAACAGGGAAACTAACCTTTATATCAATAGGGTCAAACCTTATAGCCACAAGGTCAACCCCTGTAGCAGCGGGACCAACACTTTTATCACCAAGGTTCTTAGTTTCAACAACAACCTTATAATCCATATGCTGTGCAAAATTTTTATCCACCTTATGGTTCTCAACGACCTATGGAAAGTCAGTATTAGCCTTACCCTAGATAGAACCCACCTTTGTGGGGGAAAAATCCACCTTATAGTCAGGGTATCCCTCAGTGGGGGAAAATCAAGCTCCTTACGGACAAAATCCACCACTTTGGAGGAAAAACCCTTACCAGCAAGGATGGAATCCACAAATTGGGACTTATCAAAGGCCTTAGATGCCTTTCAATCCATAATTGCCATTTCTAGTGACGTTGGAATTGCCGGATGCCTCAAGGCTCACTAATGATCCAATACTTCATTCACCTTACTAGCCTCCATTTCCCACTAAAATTCCTAGCAATTGCCCAAAATTCAAAGGAAAAGCTAGAGAAGACCCCTAGGCCCATGCAATGACTTATCACTTATGGTGTTCTTCCAATTCCTACGTTGACGACTCTATTCATCTACGTTTCTTTCTGCGACCCTTGACAGGGGCTGCCACAAAATGGTACATAGAGTTACCTCGAGGTACCTATTTAGACTTGAATTCTTTGGCCATGGCATTCCTCACTCACTTCTAGTTACGAGTTCGTTATGAAACTGGTACCCATTTGCTTACATTTTTGAATAGGATACTTCTACCCACATCTCCGATCACATCCATGAATGGAGACGTCCGTGTCGCCTCATCAAATTTGAAATACCTGATGAGTTGTTAACTAAATGGTTTACCAAATGATTCTTAAACAAAATTGCTACAAACATAGCAATGGGAGGTCGTGTTACTGACGATCAAGCCATTGTGTGTGCCCCATATTTATATTTGGTATATTCCTAATTTGACACATTATATGAGGTCTTTCCTGATGCTATGAGGCCATCTTCGGATCTAGCATCTTTGAATTCTCCAGATGTACCACCTGTCATTGGTATTATTGGATTAGTATCTAAAACTTCCAATAAAGCTTCTTCGAAGAAAAAATTCATTTCGAATACTGCATCCAATTCTCATTCAAAATCCTCTTCAGATCTTGGTAAAACCCTTGACATTAATTCCATTCAGTCTACCACAATAGAAAAGGCCTCAAAAGGTAAAAATAAGGGTAATGGTAAAGCAAAATTTTATACCACAAAATAGGATCCTCCTAAGAAATCTACTGATGATGTCTCCAAACATAAGCCTAAATATCATTCACTCATTTGTGAGGAATATCACTATACCAAGGATTGTTCGCATCGTGCGGAGGTTAGTCACTTATTGAAAGGGATGCTGGCTGTAATAAAAGAGACATTTCCATCATAACATACCCAATTGGTAGAACAACCACAATCCTCTGCCTCTTTAGGTTCTCAGGTTTACATGAGTGGAATAGTGCCTATTTCTATTTCCACTAGGTCAAAAGTTTATCAAACTCCTCAAAAGTAGATGGTGGAAAAGGAATCTACTGATACACCTTCTACTTCCATGCCACCCAGTTTTGGTCCTCTTCATATCAAGAGACCTAATAATTAATCTATCATATGATTGCCTCCTAAAGGTGTGCTTTGGAATTCATATTATAATCTGAAAGCTAGAGCTACTCAACATCACAGTGTTGTCAAAGATCTGTCTCAAGCGCCTTTGACGATGTTTGCCTTAGAAGTTCTCCAAAATTGTCCAACACAGCGGAAATCATTATTGTCTACTATAGGAGGAATCGATCCTGTCGATTCGAATTAGATCACTTTTCATCTGGAAAACCATGTTCCTCGTCTTCCCCATCAAATTGCATTTTTGATTCAAGTCATTATAAAAGGAAAGATGATTCATTGGACTACCATTGATGAGGGTGCTTCCACCTGCATCATGTCTATTTCATGTTGGAAAGCCATCAGCTGTCCACATCTCAATCAATATTTGAATACCTTAGAAGCCTATAATGGTAGAGGATCCCGCCCTTATGGTATTCTCAAAAGTTCTCCCATCACCTTGGAAGGGAAAATTGTCGAATTAGAAGTAGAAGCCGTAGATGAAAATCTGAATTACAACCTTCTATTTGGATGAAGTTGGACTCATGCCATATTTTGTGTGGTTTCCTCTTTGTTCTGTGTGAGTTTTTTTCCTCAAGAAGGGAAAATCATCATTTTCGATCAATTAGATTTTTTCTCTTCTGGTTCTTCAAATGGAAATGTCCCATATCTTGGAAATACCGATATTCCCTATGGGATTGTGGGGGCAGGTCTTTTCAAAGATTCTGCTTTAATGGGAACCTTTTTTCTCCCACCTCCACATGTCACCTTGGTCAAGATGATATCAAACTCAAGTGATCCATGGATCATCCCTACTCCAGATCAGGTTGATTCTTTCGGTGATGCTATGTCGCTAAGTCCTTTAGAACCAGTTTATCAAGAAGTTATTTTGGCTTTGGCGGCTACTTTTGAAAGTCATACTATTCTTAGTATGCACCTAGACATGTATTCACAATCTCCTTGGCTTGGTTCTTGGTATTCTCCAGATCCCTTGAATGAGATATTTCCCACTGATGAGAGTATTGTTGAAGTTATGTCTCTTGACGAAACTCCTTGGAATGATGCCCATCATTGTTTCTCATTTCTTCCAAATCTTAGTGATATTTCTTCGTGTATTGAGAATTTTATTTCTCATAACCTGATGTATCCACTTCAAACACCTTTTTTGTGCACAAATTTCTATCTGAAGGTAATATGGGAAATATTACTGCTACCATGCCAATCGACAGTTCCATTAAACCTGGAATTGTCAAGAATACCCAAATCATGGTTTCTTGTTCTCTGAAAGAGATCAAGGTTTATGCTAACATTTTTAAATAATTCCGCAATGTCTTCGCTTGGTTATATGAGTAAATCCCTGGTATCAATCTATCTATAGTGGTGCATGAAATACCAACTTATATAATGTGAAGCCCGTTCATTAATGGCTCCATCCAGTGCATCGTAGAAAGGTCATTGCTATTAAGGGAGAACTTGAAAAACTTCTAAAGGCTAGTTTTATTTACCCCACCCCATTGACAAATTGGGTTTCCAATATTTTATCCATCACTAAAAAGCAGGGAATAATTCTAGTTTATGTTGATTACCATGATATCAACCGTGCATGTCCTAAAGACTCTTATCTCACTCCCTTTATTGATTAGATCATTGATGAGTGCACTGGGGGTGAGATATTTTCTTTTATGGATGGTTTTTCTGGTTAAAACCAGATTAACATAGTACCCATTGATCAACATAAAATTGCTTTCATTTGTCCATGGGGGACTTTTTCTTATAAAAAGCTCCCTTTCGGTCTCAAAAATGTTGGTGGTACCTTGTAGAGAGTGATGTCATATTCCTTTCATGATATTAAACACATTGTTCAACCTTATTTGGATGACTTACCAACTCATTCTGCTAAGCGTTGTGACCATTTAGACAACCTTTGAGCAATATTTCTATGTTTTTGACACTATAATATTCATCTCAATCCCCATAAATGTGTGTTCTATGTCGAATCTGTTCATCTCTTGGTTTTTGTTGTGTCCAAAGAAGGCATTTGAATAGATTCTCTGAAAGTAGAGGCTATTGTAAATCTTCCCCCTCCTTCATCCTTGCACCAATTGTTGAGTTTGCAAGGGAAGACCAATTTTCTTCGTCCTGTTGTCCCTAATTATGCTGAGCTTGCCAAGGGATTTACTCGTTTACTTAACAAGTGGATCCCATTCATTTGGGATGAAATCTCTCAAGAATATTTCGATTATCTAAAGAAAACACTCACTAGTGTTCCTTTATTGCATCACCCCGATTACCACCATGATTATTTCTTGTACTTGGCCATAGCTGACAGTACCATTGTCATGGTACTAGTCCAAGACGATGATGATGACAATGAACACATGGTTTATTATTTGAGTCTAAATCTCCTTGACACAGAAACTCGATATTCTCATGTCGAGAAACTCACCTTGGAAACAGTCCATGCTATCGAATGATTTCACCATTATATTCTTTTACGGAAGACCTTAATGATTTCTAACTGTAAACCCATGACTTATATTCTTACCCGTCAATTTCTTGGGAGAAAATATTCTAAATGGATTGTCATCCTACAGGAGTTTTATTTGGAGTTTACTGCTACCAAATCAAAGAAATGACTAGTTTTTTCTAAATTGATCTGCGCCCTTTCTTCTACAAACACCTCCCCTCATTTTACTGAGAAGATTCCTAATGAAACCTTGTTTCTCATCAGTACTCTTGACCCATGGTACGGAAATATTAAATTTTATCTTCAAACCTAGAGTTTTTTATCTGAGTTGTCTCGATATGACCATCACTGCATCCAGCATTAGTCTTAAACTTATTAGACTATTGGTGATATGTTGTACCGAGTCAGTGTTGATTCTATTCTTCGCAGATGTTTAACACTTGAAGAGGTTGAACGAGTCCTAAATTACTGCCACTCTAGGGCATGTGGTGGTCACATGTCAGGCTATGCCATTGCTCAGAAGATCCTTTGCTTCGGTGATTTCTGTCCTTCTATCTTCAAAGATTGCATTTTGGTAGTTCAAAACTGCCATGAATGTTAGATATATAACTGTAATCAGCGCGCCCCGCTAGCACCCTTGCACCTAGTTGTTATTGTTGGCCCATTCACTAAATGGAGAATTGATTTCATGACCTGTAACCCTTGCTCGGCTAAGGGGCATGGCTATATCATCATCGCCGTTGAATATTTTACTAAATGGGTCAAGGCGATGCCCACATATACTATTGATGGTACAACTGTTACTCAGTTCCTCTTTAACCATGTCATAGCCGATTTTGGTGTCCCTTAATCAGAATCTGGATTAGGGGCCAAAATTTTCTCAAAAATGAAAGTGTTTGTAATCACTCAAAATATGAATGACATTTCTATCTTGGTGATATGATCCCAACGCAACTCATTTCACTCAAAACAGAGTTCGTATGAGGAAGTTAGAGCCCGTTCACTGTTTCACCAAACAACAAAAAAATTTGTAGGTACTACTGAGTCAGCAGTCCATACTGTTGATGTGGTAGGTGACTATGTAGGTGATGTGGGAAATTCAAAGAGGTCAATGCCCAATGAGGGCTCACCAAGTGTCTCTGTGTTGTTGGTTTTTAGTTTGGTGATATGGTAGAATTTGATTGTTTGTGGTGGACTAATGAGAGGGTGCCACATGGCAAGCTCGGAGGCCACCACTTGTCCCTCCCACTGGTCAAAGGTCAAAAATGCATTTTGGGAAAAGACTTGGTGGAGGTTGGGGTTGAACCCATGACCTCCCCTCCACAGGCCACAACACTTACCACTACACCAAACCTTAAGACTTGACATATAATGCCAAATGTGCGTTGTTAAAGTTTAAGTGCTAATGGTTATGGAGTTAACCGCTAGAATTAATTGTTGGCACAAACCTCCACCTATGACAGGTACCCACCAAAACCACAAGTAGTTAAGTGCTAACCTCCAATTTAATTAAACCACCAGGTCAACTCCCCATGTGACCGCTCCTTAATAATTAATGTCACATTTTGTGGTTAAGCGAATTAGTGGGAGTGCTTAGTGCTAAATAGGTTTATACTTAATTAAAAAAGCTTATCAATTAATTAAAATACAGTTAAGTTTGGTGGAGGATATGGAAGATTCGACCGAATCCAAAACTGCCTCCACATTTGGTGGGACTAACTGGAGTTCCTCCAATTTTAGTGGACGTTTTCTAGGCAAAACTGTAGAAAGCCATAGATCAGTCAATTTTCCACCAATTTTGGAAAATGAATAGTAATTCCTAGATGATTTTGATGCTCTAAATACAATGGAATAGGTTGCAGAGGTAGTGGGCACTTCTACCCATGATTTTTCTACGAGGAAGTTCAAG
This sequence comes from Pinus tabuliformis, assembly GCA_031772625.1. Taxonomy (NCBI): domain Eukaryota; kingdom Viridiplantae; phylum Streptophyta; class Pinopsida; order Pinales; family Pinaceae; genus Pinus; species Pinus tabuliformis. Next base: position 994,150,270 of record CM062808.1, on the reverse strand, counting down.
GAAGCCTAGGGCCACCAGGGAAGGAGGTCAAGCCTAGATTAGCCAGAGTCAATTTTTAGAGATTGAATAATCATTTTTGGGTTTTTTGGGTCTTCTGAAACCAATGGTACATTTTTCAAAGCCATTGGAGTGTAGTAGATGCTTGTAATCATATTTTTGATGAAATAATTCCAAGATGGCCTAGCCATTGAAGGAGGTCCAAGAGGATGGGGTGAACTCCTTTATCAGTTGTGTGTATGATTTTGATGTGTATTTTTTCTAAAATTTTATTTTTTGTACATGTGTTTTTAATCAAATACTTAACACATAAATCACTCACATAAAATACATAAAACTTGACACATAAACCTCTTGCATAATTGGGTAAATGAGACGATCCTAAAAATATTTTTAACTAATGAGGGAGATTGCATAGCATTAACAAGTTTGCCAAAGATTTCAGATCAGGTTGGCATTAGAGCACTTGTTAGCTCACTTGAACCCTGAGATGGTTTGCTAAGGTTAGCTATAGAATTAGCTATTGGTTTTGCAATTGTCCAAGGATCATTTAACTGTGTGCAAGTATGTGTGTACAAGCTAAAGTAAGGAGAAGCTCAAGATTGAGAGCTTGGTTTTCAAATCATAGTAAAGAAGTTTTTGAAACTTTTTGAATTGTTGTGAAGCTCTTTAATTCATTACACTTGTGATGGCAGCTTCAACAAGTGATGTTTCTAATCCATCTTCCTTAGCAAGACTCTTTGATGAAGATATATTGCAGGAGTTTACCATCATGAGAGATATGGTGCAAGAGACGATTGAATATAGGAAGGAGAACACTATACTTCAAGAGTAGTTGATGGCCATGAAGAAGGAGAAGTAAGAGAAGCAAGAGATTTTACTCCATAATTCCAAGGACACCCTAGCCAAGTATGTGCATGAAAAAGAGGTATGAAATTCAAGTTTATCTTCAATTTCCTCTCAAAATTAATGTTTTGGTGCTTTTAAGAGACAAACTAAAGGAATAGGTTCCAAATTATTGATGAAAATGGGCTATGAAGGTAGAGGGTTAGGCACACATTCACAAGGCATAGTTGAGCCAATTATTGTTGAGGAAAGGCTTAGGTATTTGGGTCTTGGTTATGGATGACATGATGGAAAATTCTCCAAAGCCAAGAAGGCACATGAAGGTGTTCCAAGATGGAATTTCATTACATGTTCATACCCTCAAGCTTGTGAAGTTTGTTTTCATGAAGAATGCAAAAGTTTTATACCCACTTTGCAAGAAGATGCTTATAAGCATGAAATTAGTGAAAAGGGAAACCAAGAAGATGTTGAAAGCTCTAAGGTAATTGAAACCATTGTCGGTATTCTGAAGAGAGCCACTACCTCATCAAATTCACCTCCTCAAGAAGGTGACAAAGGTGAATGTGAAAGGTATAAATCTGCCTTTAATCAAGTTTCTTTTGATTATGGTAAACATGGTAAATCTTCACATAATAATTGGAGAGAATTTACATGTTCTTTTTGTGGTTTGAATAACCATAATGTTTCAATATGTTGGAAGAAAATGGAAACATACATGAAAATTTCAAAGCAAAAGCAACACAAAACTAGAGGTCCATTGGATAATGGAAACCATGTTGCAAAGAAGATGCAATTGTTTTGCACTCATTGCCATAAGCAAGGTCATCTCATAGACAAATTTTGGACTTTGTATCCAACAAATCATCCACGACATTTGAAGAAGGTGGAGAGAGACTTTGGCAAGAATGGGAAAGGAGATTCCGTAATTGATGTGGGTCAAGATGATTCATAAGATGATGTCCAACTACAAGAATCACCATTGAAATGGTTTGGTAAGAGGTGGTTTAATTTCTTATCCAAATAAGGCTTGCATTACTTTTGTTGATAGATGCAATTCTTTGCCTTAAAAATTCATTTCTTTGCCTTATGAATGCATTACTTTTCTATCGAAAGTATGTTGCAACTTGTAGGATGCAAGACGTAGAAAGTGGAGTTCTATTTGACTCACTTAAATGCATCCAAGAAGGCAATTTGTGGTTGCAAGTTTGCATGTGAGTGGATTTATTTTGAATGCATTCTTGATAAAATATGCAAATATCATATTTTCTCCAGGAAGGTGTGTGAAAGTGGAGTATGATACTCACTTCATTTGCAACAAATTTGTCAATTCAACTCTTTATGTACCCATACATGTTTTTGGGCTTCTTACACTTGTGTTTGTACTTGTGGGAGAGTTCAAGAATTGTATTCATTCATGAGAGTTTGTGTGTGTGTGAACAGTGGAATGGTTGCTAGTTTCATTGTGCTTGAACATGCATGAGTGATTGACATGTGTTGGTTGATTTCTTTGTTAACATGTATGTTGTCAACTTGAGAATGTTGATCATTTTCACATGCATGAGTGTCAACTTGTGTCGATTGTTGTCACATGTATGTCATATTAACTTGGAAGATTTGATTTTGTCTCCAAAGGTGAAAGGAAGATGTGGAAAATTGTTTCATGAGAATGTGGAATTCTTGTTGTAAATCGTCAAGTTGTGTACATGCTTATGCTTGACTTGAAAGTCAGTTGTTTGAAGAGGCATGTTTTGTCGACTTATGTTTAATCGATGGTGTTTAGTTGATAATTTGTACACGAAGAAATGCAAATCGATGAAGCAAGAGGAAGAGGTTGTCAAGTTATATTTCTTGCATAATGTGTTTTTCCAGTTAATGGTGTATTTGTGACAAGATGTTGCAGGACTTTGGAAGGTCCATTCTTGAGCAAGATGCTCATGTTTAGACTTCATTCTCAAATCATGACATGAGAAACATGTTGAACTAAAGGATGATAGAGGCTAGAAGCAAAAATGGACAAGATGCCAAAACTTTTCAGCCATTGTAGACCATTGTATGTGTTGATGCTAAGATTCTTAGTGGGAAGGCTATCAGATTGTATTAGTTTTCCAAGAACCGAGGGATTGGTGTGGTACAACAAAAGTATTTTGTAGCCAAAAAGTGTCCAACAAGTGTTGGATTAGGTCAGCAACAATAGGAAGACAATGGTTGAGGGACATATCCATTTGTAATGCAAGGTATGTCAGTGTACCCAAGTGGTTGTCATGGAGACCTTTCAAGTAGAACCAATTGATAGAACTTGGGAAGGAGAAGAGTGTTTAGCTCTCATTAGATAACTAGCTTTTGTGGGTCCAAAAGCCCGTCAATGGGAAGGAATGATCTGAGTCTGGATCAGGGGCCAAAATTTGCTCAAAACTAAAAGTTTTTGTAATCACCCAAAAGCTAAACAAACGTGTCCATATTAGCGATACAATCCCAACGCAACTTATTTCACTCAAAACGGAGTTCGTATGAGGAAGTTAGAGCCCGTTGACTGTTTCACCAAATAACAAAATTTTTTGCAGGTATAGCCTAGTCAATAGCCCATATTGCTAACGTGGCAGGTGACTGTGCAAGTCATGTGGGCAAGTAAAAGAGGTCAACACCCAATGAGGGCTCACCAAGTGTCTCAGTGTTGTTGGTTTTTCAGTTTGGTGATATGGCAAAATCTGATTGGTTTGTGGTGGACCAATGAGAGGGTGCCACGTGGCAAGCTCGAACGTCACCAAGTGTCCCTTTGACTGGTCAAAAGTCAACAATGTGTTTTGGGAAAAAAATTAGTGGAGATTGGGGTTGAACCCACGACCTCCCCTCCACAAGCCACAACACTTACCACTACACCAAACCTTAAGACTTGACATATAATGCCAAATGCGCGTTGTTAAAGTTTAAGCGTTGATGGTTATGGAGTTAATCGCCGGCACAAACCTCCACATGTGACAGGTACCCACCAAAACTGCAAGAATTTAAGTGCTAACCTCCAATTTAATGTAACTGCCAGGTCAACTCCCCATGTGACTGCTCCTTAACAGTTAATGTCACATTTTGCGGTTAAGCAGATTAGTGGGAGCACTTAGCGCTAAATAGGTTTATGCTTAATTAAACAAGCTTATCCATTAATTAAATTACAATTAAGTTTGGTGGAGGATATGGTAGATTCCGCCAAATCCGGAACCACCTCCACATTTGGTGGGACTAACTGGAGTTCCTCCAGTTTTAGCGGAGGTTTTCTAGGCAAAACTGGAGAAAGCCATAGATCAGTCAGTTTTCGACCAATTTTGGAAAATGAATAGTCATTCCTAGATGATTTTGATGCTTTGAAGACAATGGAATAGGTTTTAGAGGCATTTGGGCACTTATACATGTGATTTTTTCTACGACGAAGTTCAATGAAGTGTAGGGCCACTAGGGAAGGAGGTCAAACCTAGATCAACCAGAGTTAGTTTTTAGAGATTGAATAGTCATTTTTGGGGTTTTTGGGTCTTTTGAAACCAATGGTACATTTTTCAAAGCCATTGGAGTGTAGAAAATGCTTGTAATCAGATATTTGACCAAATAATTCCAAGAGGGCCTAGCCATTGAAGGAGGTCCAAGGAGATGTAGCCCAAGAGGATGGGGTGAACTCCTTTATCAGCTATGTGTATGATTTTGCTGTGTATTTTTTCTGAAATTTCATTTTCTGTACATGTGTTTTTAATCAGCTAATTAACTCATAAATCACTCACATAAAAGACATAAAACTTAACACATAAACCTCTTGCATAACTGGGTAAATAAGACGATCCTAAACATATGTTTAACTAATGAGCGAGATTGCATAGCATTAAAAAGTTTCCCCAAGATTTAAGATCATCCCTCAAGCCATTGTCACTGACCACGGATCCCATTTTTGTCAGTACATGATGGAAAAGCTTACTACTCAGCTGGATCTTCGTCACGGCATCTCAACTCCTTAATACCCATAGGCCAATGGCCAAGTCAAAGTGGTTAATAAAGTATTAGTTACTATGCTTCAACATACTATTCGAAAGCATAAAAAATATTGACATCTCATGTTGTTTTTGGATCTTTGGGCTTACTAAACCTCAATTAATACAACTACTAGTTTCACTCCATTCCAATTGGTATATGGTTTAGAGGCGACACTCCCTATCGAGTGTGAGATTCCTTCATTAAAACTAGCTATAGAATTACTCCCCAATACCTCACCTGAGGAGGAGCTTTTGCTTTATCTCAAGAGGCTTGATGAAGCCCATTGTATTGTTGTGATGATTATTGAAACATGGAAAAAATGAGTTAAATCTCATTATGATCAAACTGTTTCTCCACGATTTTTCGCTAAAGGTGACTTGGTCTTGTTGTATGACCAAGCCAATGATAAGTTGGGAGCTGGGAAGTTAAAACCTATGTGGCATGGGCCATACATTGTTAAACGTGTTTTGCAAAAAGGTGCCTATGAGTTGGTTGACTACGAAGGTAATGCGTTAGCACAACCCTACAACAACCTTTATCTGAAAAATTATTATGCGTGATTTTCGTATAATCACTTTTGTACATTAGTGTGTGTGAATTCGTTAGTCTACATTTTGACTTTTTGGTGCGATTGTTTGCTTTGTAGACATGTTTTCTCTACTTACCTTTTGTTCCACTCAGTTCGTAGATGTCATCAAACCATTATGTTGGTTTTGCTGATGGTGCTTGTCATAGCACACAAAACTTATCTTCCATAGCTTGAGCACTCTTCGCCCCTAATGGTGAGTTGATCAATTTACAAGGTATTTTCTTGGGATGAACAACTAATAATATTTTCAAGTATAGTGTAGTTATTGAATTTTTATCAAAAGATGTTTCTATCAAAATCAGAAATTTGGTTGTTAAGTTAGATTCACAACTCATTGTGATACAATTAAATGGTCATTATTCAGTAAGAAATCCACAAATTTTGCGCATGTATCTACGTGTTTGATTACTAGAAAGAAACTTTGATTACATTACATATCAACACATTCTACGAAATTTGAATATGTTAACAGATGCATTGGCAAATTATGTTTTAGATAGATATTTGTGTCACTTTTAAAAAATTGAACTCATAATGATGATATATAAACACATAAGTAGACAATAGAAAGATGAATATGTGTGTGTGTGTGTATATATATATATATATATATATATATATATATATATATATATATATATATATATATATATATATCAATTATGTCAAAGTTTGTTATGTCAAAAATCTCAAAAAATAGTGTTCTGAGACACATGGTTTTAAAAGCCTACAATAGTCCAAATAACACGACTAGTAATAGGCTCTCCACCCACATCATGCTCATGATAGCATGAGAAAACTCTAATCACTCGGCCTAACAACCGACGAAGTCTCACAGATACTCCTACTGTGTGCTTCTAGTACTACAGCGACACGTCATCTATAGTAGCATACTCTGGAATCCCCCGAGTAAGGACTTCCAGATTTCACTCCATCTCCACTATAAGATTTGCTCCTTCCTGGTACGGAGCTTCTTCATCTATTGGGAATGCTACTTGCCGATCTATCAAAGAGATTTTGGGAGGTCTGTTGGTCCCACATCTGCAAAATTATCATAAGTAAACTCTCAAATCCAATTTAAAAAAAAATCATAAAACTTGAAAAATTCCAAAAAACAAGTTTTTACCTGCATCGGTCCATTTTAAAAAAGGTGGTAGAGGAAGATATGGGTATCCTCTTAATTATGTGCCTACATAGGCATATTCATCTACCACGATCAACTGTTGGTGTAACCAACCAAAGAACGATGGAGGGAAATGCATTTGTTGACCTCCTCCACCTCAAGGCATAATCTCACTCCATCTGAGTAACCTCAGAACTCTCAGTGCTGGGTCATCCACCTCTACCCACTAGTACTGAAATAGAGGCACACGCTCCAAGAAGAATGTGACTAAGATCGATCCAAACCCAAACTACTTCAAACGACCTGTTTTGCACTTGGTCAACTATCTTTTCATGTTAAACAACAATCCTTCGCACCGGTTAAATATTGTTGGAGTAAGACAGTCCATTATTTATTGGAACTGAGATTTCGTTCCCTCATGCAACGCTTGATCTCCAGTAATATAGGCCATGGTGTGGAGAATAGTCCTCAAGGGTAGGTTTTCGATGGTTGCTATCTTAACCTTTGCACTCACGGTTGTTTCTGCTTCTGATCGTGGTATTAGTGCTCTCTCCTCCAGTACGATCTCCAAAGAGATGGACCCTCTCTCCTCTCCTAGACAATCCAATGATTAAGTAGATGTCAAATAGCTCTAGTTCTAGTTATTGATCTCTAATGATGAAGATCTCGCAACCAACATCCCATAATCTTATGAGATATTCTAGTAGCTCATTCTGAGCTCTATGTCCTAGGTCTGAAAGAACTTAAGCAACCCACACTCCCTCAAAGTGTCAACACATGCTTCACTTTAGGAAGCTTGGTGGTGTTCATCTTCGTGGCCTCTCTCTTTCCATTCGATGGCTATATCCATTGAAATATCCTACAAATAATCCATAAAAAATATTTAGAAGCCTTTCAATGGATTAAAATTTTGAAAAAACCAATTAAGAAAGAGGATTTCTCGTTTTATTTTTCGCTATGTGCCCAGCATGACTGTTCAATTGTTTTTTGTGCTGGTAGTGCAAGGGTATTTTTGGCTATGGGCTGATCGACACAGATCTGATGATCAGACTTGCGCTAATGTACCACGATAATAAAAACAAAAATCCTCCTCTTAAGCAATAAAAACTTATATGAAATGGCAAAAACATGATATGGAAAGCAAGAGAAAAGGAAGAGCTCTTACCTGCAACTAATGGTTCCTGAAATGTTTCCCTGGATCTTCCACAATGCTTGCCTGAAGAATCAGAGAAAATATGGTAAAATGCACTCTCCAAATCACTCAAGGTGAAATGGTAAAATGTTTTTTACTTTTTGCCTATTTATAAGTTTTCAAATACATTTTTATCAATATTTTATTATTTTTCTCGATATCAATGATGTGTGGTTGTCTTTATGCAGTTACATGATCTTTTGGTGGTAACGGTGCTCATTCTTGACCGATTCAACGAGTTTCATTTTATCTCTTTTTCGGACTTCTTAAAAGTAAATGAAAAAGGAACCTCCCTGGAGTCATCTTTAAGCTCTTTTCTGACTCTTGAAAGATGAAAAGATCACTGAGTACTTGTATTTTCAAACTCGTTAAATTAAATGAATTGACATTGTCTCAGTATACGTTTATCCCTTTTTCGGGTTGGGATTGACTATTTACGAAAAAGGAATACCTTGGTCAACATGGTCAAGAGGTTCTCTCGAATATTGTTTTCTATGTTTTTGGGTTTGAGAGACAAGTTACGAAAAGGGAATTGATGGAGTTTTCTTTTTAGTCTATTTTTCAAACTCTCTAAATATGAAAAAGATACCGAGTTACTCTTCCATTGGACTCATAAAATATTAAAATGATGAAAGACTTGTCACCATGATGACACTGAGTTTCTCCTTCCTAGGACTCGTAAAACTTACTAAGATGGATTCATTCGAATAATGAACTTATACAACAAGCATATGTTATCCCCTTCAAGCTTGTGATTAAAAATAATTGGGGTACTCACCAGAAAAAGTGGGGAAAAGTGAAAGTGAAATATCTCTTGTATAGGCAGCATGTCACTCTTGAACATGAAACTTATCTGTTTCTTGTGTCAGGTTTGGGATATCCTCACTCAGTCACTTGTCCTCTAGGGTTTGGGTGATCCATTTTGCCTCTCATATGACTATTCCACTTCATTTTCATGACCCTTGGTTTTATGTTGAGTCAAATTTTTCCACATTTTGGAGTCGTGTTGCTGATATGTTTAAGAGAAGTCCTATCTGCAGTCTACTACCTATACATTGTCTCACAATTTTCCACAGTCTTAGATCATACTCACTTATTCCACTTTATTCCTTATTTTGTGTCAATGATGAGGGAATCATTATGGCCCTCCTTCGACGGGTCATTCCTGTAAACTTCAAATCATTATCGAGGAAGATGACTTAGAAACTCCCTTTCAGTACCTTAGAGGTTGCATGCCTTAATGGAAAGTTCTTTGTATTCGACAACAAGTTTTCATCATTGGCCTTCAATTGGATGATTCCATGAGTGTTTGACTTCAACTTCATTTTCACATTCACAGACTTTATTGTTGTACCTTGAGAGCCATTTTCATTATTGGTGGTTTATCTCGTTCCTGTTAACGGTTCACATCATTGGCTGGTAATTAGGTGGTTTTCTAGCATTTTCAACTTTGACACATTCATTCACATGTTGGAATTCATACTTTGATTGAGTTGGGATGGAGTGCAAGACCTTGAGTTTTATCTGATATGATTCAGGCTACGTGCAGTTATGTATTATTCATGATTGTATTCATGTTTCCTCTATACAGATGGATGTGATGATACCGTGTGACCTTATATCTATGATGATGATGATCCTTCTATCTCGGGTGGCTATGTCCATATTGTGGATCTTAGACTTCCAGACGATCCTTTTCATTCGAATGGTTATGCCCACACTATGGATATTTTCACATGGTCCTTTCTATCCGAATGGTTTTTTCCATACCATGGATTCATGTTTTGATATATATAATAGAGGTATTAGATATGTATATGTATATGCATCCTTGATTTGCAGGTTTCCTGGAGGTGTTTGTTCTAGTCCTTGCAATAGCTCATAAAGAATCTCAACCATCACTCCCTGTTCTACCTTCATGCTTTAGGGGGCATCTATTATAGAGTATTTTGTCACACCCCCTGCACTTCCCTATTTCATACCACAGAGTACCAAATGCTTGACAACTTTGTAGTGTACCCATCCTGATATGTAGCCTAGATCCTCCCTAAATAACTAATGAAAACATGCCTTGAGCCTTCCCTAAGAAAATGAGCTCAAAACCCTAATTTATAAGCCAACGTGACTGCGACACTGCCAACTCATGTTGATGGTAGGTTACACCATATGAGCCTCACACTTTCAACAAATATTTGGCTTGGATACTCACTCTGATCCCTAAAAGGAAAGTTTTCCCAAAAAGGAGGAGAAGCTTCATGATTTAGAGGCTTCCATAACGACGATCTGAATGATGATTTTTGTGTATGTGGTCGAATTATCCCAATATTACACTTTGATCTTATCCCTATGAGCTTCCTCCATGAGATGAGGACCTTGCCCTATCTTTGGCGAGATCCTAACTCCCTCTCCCTACCTATATATTCATCCTCCTCCATTCCCAAATGGTTGGTCTCTGAGTATTTTCACCCTTATGCTGAGACAGTGCCTCCATGCTATTCACTTTAGCTTGGAGAAGGAGTGCTTGGAGAGATTGATCTTGGAATTGGACATTCAGTCAAGGAGGGCTACTAACATCAAGGCTTGGGTTGTATGCTTCCTCTCTTTTTATTAATATATACAACTGGTGGTTCACTTTCCATAAATCCTTGTTCCAATGCTTCATTTATCTTAATACTCCTTGATTTTTTAAGTGGATTACATTTTATTCTTCTTGTTTCACTTTTATTCTTTGTTGTGTCTTTGGCCTCTTGTGTAGGTATTAAAATGTCATGAGAAGTAAGGACTGAGCTTGAGGAGCAAGCGATCAAGATCTTCAACAAAGGAGTGCATTGTAGCATCAAAGTGAGGTAGGTCTCCTTCCACTTCTTTCATTTCGATTGTAATTTAGGAAAGTGTCTTGTAGATTGTCTCATTTGTTGCTAGACCCACTCATTGGGCTAGAGGGATCATCTCTATCTGCAGAGAGGATTTACCTAAACAACAGTATGCCCCCCCTAGTTTTACTTGGGCAGGTCAATGCCATGTCATAAGATTACCATAGCAGAATACCTCAATTCAATAGCATAGGGCCAATCCTTGCTCAACAACATGTATATAGGATGAATGACTATTTGGATTTATAGGAAATTGATGAGGATGATGTAAAAATGAGACTGTTTGCACAATGTTTAACAGGGGAAGTTAAAAAATGGTTTAAATCATTGCAATATAACTCTATCCCCGATCTCACACAATTTCATTAGACTTTCCTTGGAATATGGGAAGTAAATAAAAACCCTCTTCAAATATTAGCTGAGTATGAGAGTATCAAAAGAGCCCCCGGTGAAATAGTCCAGGACCATTGTGCTAGATTCAACAAAATTTACAACTCTATGGGGCGAATGATTTTGAGTGATAGAACTCCTCTGAAATATAATCAAGTTGGCCCTAAAAATAGAAATCTAAACCTTAGGAGGAATCCACCCCAAATCAAACAAAGAGAGCAAAGAGGCCCCAATGATCAACAACAGATTAGGCCTCCCTTCCAAGAAAACTATACTAATGAAGCAATTAAGTTAAAAGAGGATCCTAAAGAAAACCATATTAATTTATTTGGATAAAGTGAAATAGATCATATTTTCTTAACCAAAGAAGAGCAAGATCCGTTCTTGCTCTCACAACCAGAAGCCATCCCTTCAAAGTCAGATGATTATAAACAATGATACCAAAATGTTATAATTGAAGTACATAAGAAATACAATTTAATAAGAAAAAAGACTGTCGGAAATCCTCCCAGCCAAACTCAGAATGATGCCCCTTCCACTAGCCAGTCAAAGGATGACTCTCAAAAGGAGCCACCTAAAAAACAGGATCTGAATACAAAAGAAATGGAAAAACCTCAAGCCTCTTTCAACATTGAGAATGAGTTGGCTAAAGTAAAAATTTCAATTCCTTTAAAAAAACTAATCAATAAAAATGCATATAGATCCCAAGTTATGAAGGCCCTCAAAATAGGGGAAGGAACAAACACAGTAAACCTGACCAATGACCAACCTAAATAATTATTTGAACCTGAAGTTGAAGGAAAATCTTAGAATGGAACCATGCCACCTTTCTACATTAGTTTAAACATTCATGATAAGATTTTTCACAATGCAATGCTACTCTGGTGCTTCTCACAATCTGATGTCGAGAGCCATCATGTAAAAACTGGGTTTAGACATCACAAGACCTTACAAAGAATTATATTATTTTGGTTAGAGTAAGGTAATATTCTTAGGTATTATCAAAGATCTATATGTCACTTTGGCCCAAATTGTAGCAAAGAGTCTAGTCAAGCACACTGTAGTAGCAGAAATACCTCCTAAGTATGGAATATTACTATCAAGATCTTAGGGAGCAAAGTTACATGGTACTTTGCAAATGGATATGACCTACGCTACCATTCTTGTTTTTGGTCAACAAAGAAGATTATACAGGGAGACATTAATGAAGTACATGGTTAGTAGCCAAGAAAAACCAAAAAATTACCCCCTGTACTATGTGCATTCAAATTTAGACTCCTTTATTTTACATAATGATGAATCTGGAGAGGAGGAAGTTTCACACTTAGAAGCTGAATTGAGCAAGACAAAGGAAATGAAATTAGAACCTAAAAAACAACAGGAAGAGGGTGAATCCCTATGGAACATGGACTTTGATGGGGATGTAAGAAAGGAAGGAGCAAGAGCAGGTGTTTGGATTTTAAACACACAAACAGGGATAACTAAGGGACATTATTACAAGCTAAATTTTCAATGTACAAACAATATATCTAAATATGAAGCATTAATCTTAAGACTGCAACTTTTAAAGAGGTTAGGGGAAAAATAATTTTTGTGCATGGGGATTTAGAACTCATCATTAACTAGATTAAATGCGAGTACTCAGCCAAACACCCTATATTAAGACCCTACATAAATGCAGTTATAGGTTTTTTTCAATCTTTTCCTAAATATCAGTTGTCTCTTATTCCTAAAGGCCATAATATTTTAGCTGATGCTTTAGCTATTTCAGCTAGTACTTGTAAGGTTCCATTCCATCCTAACATAAAATATGAGGTCAAGATCAAACATAGGCCAATTGTCCCAAAAATATAAGATATTGGTAAGTTTTTGGAAGTGATACACAAGTAGAATTTTTTTTACAATTAAAAGATGAATTTGAGTGTGTACATATTGACATAGAGAATGATGTAGATGAGAATAAAAAGGAAATAGTGTTAAATGAAACTGATAACAATCTAGAAGAACTTGAGGTTCTACAACTAAAAGACAATGTGTTACCAGGAGGATTGGTGCCATTGAAAGAGCTTTTTGATTTCAACGATGTAGCCAAGAAGCCAAAAATAGAACCAGTAGGAGTCGACATATAGGATTGCAATATAGGAATTGAAGGGAGTCCTAAAATTGTGAAGCTGTCCAAATCCTTACCTCCTAATGAAAAACAAAAATACATTGAACTCTTTAAAGAATTATTTGATGTGTTTTTTTGGAGCTATGAAGATTTAAAATCATATGATACTATTATCATACAACATACCATTCCCATCAGCGAAGATCAAAAACCCTTCAAAAAGAAATTGAGAAGAGTGAATCTAGTCTTATTACCTTTGATAGAAAAAGAAGTCAAAAAACGTTTTGATGCAAAAATCATTGTACCTATAAGATTTTCAAAATGGGTCTCTAATCTAGTACCTACAAGAAAGAAAACACAAGAAATAAGGCTTTGTGTAGATTTTAGGAATCTAAACAAAGTATCTCTCAAGGACAACTACCCTCTGCCTAAAATGGATCACATCTTGCAAAAAGTAGTTGGTTCAAGTAGAATTTCTTTTCTAGATGGTTTCTCAGGATACAACCAGATTCTGGTTCATCCTGATGATCAACACAAAACAACTTATACTACACCTTGGGGGAATTTTATGTATATAAAAATTCCCTTTGGCCTTATGAATGTAGGAGCCACTTTTTAGAGAGCAATGGATTTTCCATTTGCTGATGAGAAAGATAGGTTCATTGCAATTTACCTAGATGATATTACTGCATTTTCAAAGACATATGAAGAGCACTTGCTACACTTGAGATTTTTTTTTGAAAAATGCAAAAAATATGGTATTTCCTTGAACTCCAAGAAAACTCTTTCTACATTAGAGGAGACAAAAAATCTAGGTCATATTATTTCAAATGAAGGTATAAGGATATATCCTCAATAGTTGAAGCCATATAAAAAATTGACCCCCCCATAAACGAGAAAGAAACTTAATCCTTCATAGGTAGGATAAATTTCCTCATGAAATTTATTCCAAATCTGGCCGAGATCTTAAGAGCCATTCCAAACATGCTAAAGAAAGATATTGAAATAAAATGGAATACTGAAGGAAAAAAATATTTAGTGAAGTAAAGTTATCTTTAACCACTACTCCTATTTTAATTAGCCCTAACTTTACCAAGGATTTTATGATTGTTTCTTTTTAATATGAACATACTACTATAGTTGTCTTGTTACAAAAAAATAGTGAAGGACATGAACAACCTATAGCTTTCTTTAGGAGATCTTTAAGGGATGCCTCATTAAAGTATAATATCATGGAGAAAAAATCCTTTTCTTTGGTGAAGGCATTGAAAGACTTTAGAGTGTACATCCTACATTCCCATATCATTGCATTTGTTCCAAGTGTTGTGGTAAAAGATATCCTTACACAAACTGACCCAGATGGGAGAAGAGGCAAATGGATTGCAGTTATCCTAGAATATGACATTGAGATAAGACCTACCAAGCTCATCAAAGGTCAGGGATTGACTAAGCTAATGGTTGAGTCCAATTTTCATGTACTAGATATTAATTTTATAGTTGCACTTGATGAACAAGAAGAGTTGGTGACTCCATGGGTATCAGAAGCCTTTGATACCTCTCCTTGGTATGTAAATATTATATTTGTATTACAAAATTTACAATCTCATCTTGGTTTAACAAAGACAAAAGCTAGGTTTCTCAAGTTGAAAGCTATGAAATTATGCATTTTAGATCAGATTGTATATTGGAAATATGTTGGAGGTATTTTTCTAAATTGTTTGTTGAAGGATGAAGCTGATAGGGTCATGGAAGAATTTCATCAAGGAGACTATGGAGGACATTTATACTGGAAGAACAAAACCAAAAAAATCCCGAGGGTTGGTTTTTACTGGCCTACCTAGTTTTCAGATGTGCATAAGAAAGTTACCACATGACACCAGTGCCAAATCTTTGAAAGAAAGAGAAAGCTTTTGCCTCTACCTTTGAAACCCATTTCAGTTGAGGTTCCCTTTCAACAATGGTGTCTAGATTTGATTCGGGAAAGCCATCCAATCTCTTTAGGTCAAGATAGATGGATCTTGATAACCACTAACTACTTCACCAAGTGGATTGAGGATATTCCAACAAGACAGGCAATAGAAACTATAATCATTCAGTTTTTAGAAGGTAATATTTTGTCTAGGTTTGGGTGTCAACATAAGATCATCACTAATAATGTTGTTGTGTTCAAATAAAAAAGAATGATTTATTTTTTCCATAAGTTTAATATACAATTAGGACACTCTATTGCCTATTATCCACAATGGAATGACTTAGATGAGTCTTCTAATAAGAGTCTAGTCTGTTATAGACATTTTTGGGCCCTACAACCCCAAGCATGAAATGTCCATAAACCAAGGGCTCCTAAGTCCCTAAAAGCGTTGTTCTAACCCCTAAAGGAACAAGGTCAACAGATTACAGCTTCTCCCAGAAGTTCTCCATGAAAAACTGCTCAGAATTGGTCAAAATGGGATCATTTCAGCTGCTCCACTGGCCAAGTGCGTTGCATCTCACCTAAATACATTGTGTGGGTGCATTTCATTTCAAAAAGCCCTTCTATGGGGTGCAATGGGCGAGAAATGACAAATGGCAGTGTCATTCTGCGAGGTGGAGAGGCAATGGAAGTTTCCAGAAACTTCTCCTGTGACACTTGCCTCACTGAATTCGACCAAGGATGAGTAAGAGATCATCAAATCTCCAAGTGGAAGCAAGAACTATCAGAGGGAAGACACTAATCAAATCATGAGCTGACTCATCTCCATTACAGATATCTATATATGGATCCCTCATCCCAGAGATCCAGAGGCTGGAATTTTGCATATTGTAAGGAATTGTTGTTGTTTTCTTGAGACAAACATCAGATTGTTGGGTGATCTAAGCTTTGTTTGAGGTGAAGAGGGGCTTCTTTGCTGGGAGGTTGATGCTGGGTCAGAACAACTGGTTGTAACTCCTCTTGGCTCTTTCTTGTTTATCAATAAAAGCTATTCAAGTTTTCCTCCATGCTCTTGTATCATTGATGTTTGCTGCATTTGTATGGTCAATTTACATCTGATCATAGATTGTTTATGATTATAGATCCATGTCTTCGTATAGTGCTATGCTACTGTGATCTTAAAGGTACTTTGTGAAGCTGGGCGTGCAAGGGAGCAGGTAGCTAAAGACTATCAAAGAAGAGAGGAATCAAATCAGGAGATTAGCGCAAGACAGAGGTTGGTCTTCTTGTTCCTCTCTATTTATAATTCATAAAGGAAAAACGAAAGTAGATTTTCTGTGTTTGTTTCTAAGGCAGCTGTCACACCTTAGTGGGATAGAGCAGTTCTATATAGACACTTTTCCCTGTAACAAAATGGCGACTCCACTAGGGATGAATTAGTTTGTTTGTTTATCATTCCTTGTTGTCTATTTCATAAACTTACAGGTAGCATTCGAACTGCATTTGCCATAGCAAATGCAAAGTAGATAACTGCTACTTCAATCCATCTACTGGATCTGTTTATGATTTAAACAACTGATTCACAAACTATCTGATTGCCCTTGTGATAGCTCTTAGATCCTCCTTAGATCTACCCCTGATTGTTGCATTACTGATTGCTTTTTGCTCGGCCAAAACCCAAGAACTGAACTGCAAACTGTGACCTGGAACCCGAACAGAATCTCGTTTCTGGCCCAGCGTAAGTACTGTTCAGAGAATCTGAACTTCAACGCACTTTCCTAGTGGACAAGGTGCATTGCATTTCAAAGTCTCTGTGTTACAGGTGCGCTGATCAGACTAGGCTCTGTGCAGTTTTGGTTTCTGTGATTCATTCTTTCCAGTTCTATTCCTGAATTTTGCTGCCTGTGATCAGTATATGTCTGTTTGAAACCCCTTTTCCTTGCTGTTATTCTGCCTCCTTTGTACAAAAGAACTGTAGATGTTTTTGTGTGTTTGTTGAGTCATTTTCAGTTCTCCTTTGCAAAAGTAGCATAATCGTACTGTCGTCCTTTGATTTGAAACTGTCGCAAGTGTTGATTTCAATCATAGGAAAGAGTTTGATTGCTGTTGATGGTCGATTATCCTGTTACTATTGTTTTTGGTCTGAATTTGTAATTTTCTAGTGTCAAGAACAAATATTCATTTCAAAATCTTAAGGTGTTGTGATCGTCTCCATTTTTTATTTCGAAAGGAAACTTGTTGATATTTGTCGCTTGAAAAGAAATTCAGATTTGTGCATCAACTTTCTTTTTAGCATTCATAAACTAAGAAAGTCGAAAACAAATACATGCATGTGCATTTGCATATAGACAGTCTAATTGGCTTGATTTAGGAAAGTGCATTTAGAGTGTGCTCTTTGCTCTTTGTGAAAAGATTCTGTCTTCCTTTCCTTAGTAGCTAGGATTTTCATTGCACAAAGAAGATAAAAAGTTTGTTTATCATCTTAGATTGCATTTTAGGAATTACATCTACATCTCGCGGTGAACCTGAAAGGCAAACTTCATAAACAAGATCAACTTAAAATAAATTTAATGAATCTAACAACGCTTTGGAACTTAACGCACAACATTTAGAAGTCTAGGCTAGAGACATATTCCGGCGTCGTAAAGCTTGGTAACTGTTATTCTCACTGATGGTTGGGTGATTCCTCCACTTTGAGACGATAAGTGCCAGTACGGACTTGTGCTCCCACGTATCGTCGAGTATATTTTGGGAGACCCCAATAGGCTTAATCCTTTATCCATAGGAAGCCGTGTCTGCCGCCCTATCGATCGCAATGCACTGAACACAACATTCGGGAAGATTGACTGCCGTACCATAAAAAGTATTCTGCAGTTTTGCGATTGGTTTGGTAATCCCTCTACCTAGATTTCCAGAGCAGTCCCTTTCATTCCTTTTCAGACTCCTTAATAGAAAAGGTCCATCTGAGCACTTGTCACTTCAGGCTCATTAAAAATCGAAGGAGACTAGAGTCATCTTTTGTTTTTTCTCGAATCTTAAAAATTGAAAAAACAAGTTGTGTCAAAGCGTCTAAAATTTATTTTAAACGGAATATTCATTACCCTTTCCTACGTTGATCTTGGGTTGAGAAAATGGAATCCACCAACCAAGGAGTTCCCCTTGGAGGAAATCCTAGTCCCTTCTCCTCTTGGGGAGATGTTGGTGCACCCCATATGGCCACATTGTTGCTTCCAGGACTGACAATTGGCTTGCATGTATGGCTCTTCTCAACCTCTGTCGTTCAGAACACCGCAATTCCTGAACAATCGAATCAGCAACTAGACGAGTCCAGAGTTACCCACCAACCTTCTACTTCCTCTAATTCTTCCTCTCCTCCTTCCTCTTCGCTTGACGGGGCTGGTAAAGCCAAAAGTCAAGTACCCGAGAAGAAGAAGGAAAAGAAGAAGAAAGAGAAGAAGAAGAAGAAGGAGCCAAGAGCGAATGGGGGCAAACGAGCGTCGTCTAGCGAAAATCCACACACTGCACCAACTAGGCCTAAATCGCCATGTGTCATTTGCAAAGGAGACCACTATCACAGAGATTGTCCTTGCATCCCTCGGATATTAAGGGACTGGTCTCCTCGTTTGCACAACCCGGTGTCATCAACCTCTGATGGTCATGTTGAAAACACACCGTCAACTAGTGAAAGTGAAGCCCCTGGACAAAAAGGAAAATATAGATTTTCTTGTAAACTGTGCGAAGGCGATCATGCCGTCCACCGTTGTCCCTTCTTAGAGGAAGCTAAAAGAGTTTTGGACGATCGTCCGATTTCACCGTTACGACTCCCTCCTGGATATAAAAAACTCTTGCCGAGTCCGTCACTAGTTGAAAATCCAGCTGGCCCACTCAGGTGGTCGGCTGAAGCATCTATCATTGAAGACAAACCAGCTGAGCCCGTACCAGACGAAAGTCAAAAGGTTGAGGCGGCAGTTGACCCTGTCTTGCCTTTAGAGGTTCCATCTTCAGATGATACAGTCACCGAAGAGAACAAGGATGACACCGTCCAAATTCTTTTCATAAGCACAGACTCCAACGAACATGGGGGCAATTTACCCGTTCCGTTACCGCAGGAAGGAAGTTCGGCAGAGTTGTACCCGACCGTCTATTCGGTCCCACCTCCAAGCAACCTAATTGTCTCCTTCGACTAGAATCAACTAGGCAGACCCCATTTACCAGCTAGTACACCATTCCGAATCATTGTTCAAATATATAGAATGATTATGGCCGGTACCATCATAGATGAAGGGGCTTCTGTGAGTATCCTTTCCTCGACTGCTTGGAAAGCGCTTGGTTCGCCATAGCTTTTGCCTGAGATGAGAAATCTAACAGGCTTTGACAAAGGAACCAGTCGACTGTTAGGGATCCTTCCCAATGTGCCCATAACATTGAGAGGGAAAACTGTTCACATGAACGTAATGGTAGTTCAAGGACCCCTGGATTATAATCTACTCCTTGGACGAGACTATATTTATTGCATGAGAGCCATTGTCTCATCACTCTTTAGAGTGATGTGTTTTCCACATGAAGGAAGAGTGGTCAAGCTTGTAGACCAGCTTTCATTTCCCGGATCACGCATAGCAAATAGTCATATACCATCCCTGAATGGTCTTTTCATGCAAGAAATGTCTCAATCCCCAGTCCGTCCACCCGATGAGCGCGAGTGATTCGGGGGACATGACTGAAACCTAGGGGGCATGCACCCTGGTCTGCTTCGACAGGAAAACTTCAGGTATAGGGTAGGTTTCTGAGAGAGAATATGACTAGTCTGTACTCCCGTCTGTGATTGGAAGAGGGGGTTATTCTAGAACAAGATTCTCTTGTCAAAGTTACGTGAGTGGAGTAGCCTCCTTCACTCACCTTTGTCTATTTCGGTAAACATCGCCGAAGAAGTGTTTTATTTACATTGTGAATAAAACAATCTTTGGGTAACCTGTAAGAGGTAGGCCTCTCCCAGTAAAACAAATTTTTTAACGGAAGAAAGAAGGGGTAACCTTGAAACTCTGTTTTATACCTGGGGGCATGCAAACCTTTTGGAGTGCAAGCGAAGAGCGACTATTTATTTTTTAAATTTGTAGGTCCTCTAACCCTTTAAACTCGTAGGATTGGTCGTTTCCTAACTTGCATAAAGAAAGGATGTGGGGAAAAACTCTAAAAATTGTTGTTTTATTTGAGACATTCTTATCACACGACTGGATTAATCGAGCAGTTTTAGCACATAGTTCAAGCTCGTTAAAAAATAAACATAAGACATGAGCAAATGTTTCCCCCCGCGTTTAAGCTCATTAAAAAATGAACTATTCACCGGTAAATAACCATCGTGAATGTAGCACTTCAGCCATTTAAAGCCTTGGTCGTGTTTGCACCATCACCTCCACTTTTGCATTGGCCGATCATTCACCCCCATTTGATTGTTTACCCATTTTGAGGAACAGCCACGAAGAGTGATTTCACTAGCCATCCTTGTAACACTGCCGTGATTGGAAAATTCCAAACCTTACCTGGAATCAGTTGCTATCCATTTTATCACTCGTTCCTCAAAAGACGAGTCTCCTTTAAGCTCTTTTCAACTGACTCGTAAAATATGAAAAGATTGCCGAGCCATTGGCCTCTCCAACTCGTTAAAGGGACCGGAAGTGCTATCTCTCCTCTAAATTTTAATCTTTTTTGACCTGAGAGATTATTACACAAAAAGATCGAGCGCTTGTTTTGTTCGGCTCGTTAAAAGTATCGAAAATTCATCCCTTCTGTATTGTTTTATACTTTTTCAGACTTAAGGGATTAGATGATGAAAAAGGAATTTTGGAGTTACCTTTACGTTCCTTTTCAGACTCTCTAAAATTGAAAAGGACTGAGTTATCTTTGTCGTTAAACTCGTTAAAAGTTTAATAGCGACAAACTTGTCTATAGACGAGAACAAGTTTCACTATCACTAGGCTCGTTAAAACATAGCGATGGGTTTGCTCGAAGGGAAAATTATAGAACAAGCATATGTTATCCTCCTCAAGCTTGACAAAAATAAAGAGGTACTGGTCAGTAATGACTGGGGAAAATTGGGAAGAAAACTTGAAGAAATTTTGTTGGTAGCAAGTCGCTCTTGAACATGACACTTCCACTCCGTGTCCGAGTCAGGTTGGGTTGTTTCATTCACCGGTCACATCACCATGGTCCCATCATACCATCCACATTTGGGGTTAATGCTACCAATCCATCACGTCAGTGTCGCCGATATGTTCAAGAGAAGTCATTCAGAGAATTCACCTGTGTCTCACCCACTACCATACATTTATACTCCATTCTTTCATGACTGCCACCTTGAACCTTATATCACCAAATCGTTTTCACCTCCATTAAAATCATTTGCTCCGTTCCATGTCATTGATGTGGGATTCATTAAGGCCCTCCTGTGACGGATCATTTCTTGTCGACATCAGCTCATTATCCAAGAAGTTGATCTAGGAACACCCCATTCAATACTTTGAAGCTTGCATGCCTCAATGGCAAGTTTCTCACTTCCGGCGACAGGTTTACATCAATGGCCTTCAACCGAAAGATTTTACGTGGTGTTCGATGCCAAGTCCTTTATTCACACCACGTGAATTGTACTGCAGTACCTTGAGGGTCATTATCATTATCAGTGATTCCTCTCGCGCTTGTTAACAGTTTACATCATTGGCTGGTAATCAAGCGATGTCTTTCCATGTTCGACTTCAGAACATTTCTCACATGGATCGACTTGTACTTCGAGTAAAGATCGAACGAGATTGAAGACCCCAGATCTAGTTTCATCCATCCGGGCTATGATATATATTCAGGGAAATGAAGACATCAAATGTACATCATTGCCGCATAGATAATCATCCAATCAAAAGGATGATGGCTCTATCAGAATCATCAGTCTACACTCAGACGATTGTCTGTCCTATGTACATGAAAATGAATTTATAGAGCTGAGAATGGGAATGTCCGCCTCAGCTAGATCATTAAAATATTATGAAGATAATGTATTGTATTGTATCTTATTACAGGTCTCCTCCCAGCTTGAAAGAACTTCGGATCCTCATAATAAAGCATTTCACCTGACATCAAAAGATTAACGACCTCATGCTTTAGGGGGAAACTGTTATAGACATTTTTGGGCCCTACAACCCCAAGCATGAAATGTCCATAAACCAAGGGCTCCTAAGTCCCTAAAAGTGTTGTTCTAACCCCTAAAGGAACAAGGTCAACAGATTATAGCTTCTCCTAGAAATTCTCCATGAAAAACTGCTCAGAATTGGTCAAAACAGGATCATTTCAGCTGCTCCACTGGCCAAGTGTGTTGCATCTCACCTAAATACACTGTGTGGGTGCATTGCATTTCAAAAAGCCCTTCTATGGGGTGCGATGGGCGAGAAATGACAAATGGCAGTGTCATTCTGCGAGGTGGAGAGGCAATGGAAGCTTCCAGAAACTTCTCCTGTTACACTTGCCTCACTGAATTCGACCAAGATGAGCAAGAGATCATCAAATATCCAAGTGGAAGCAAGAAATATTAGAGGGAAGACACTAATCAAATCATGAGCTGACTCATCTCCATTACAGATATCTATATATGGATCCCTCATCCCAGAGATCCAGAGGCTGGAATTTTGCATATTGTAAGGAATTGCTGTTGTTTTCTTGAGACAAACATCAGATTGTTGGGTGATCTAAGCTTTGTTTGAGGTGAAGAGGGGCTTCTTTGCTGGGAGGTTGATGCTGGGTCAGAACAACTGGTTGTAACTCCTCTTAGCTCTTTCTTGTTTATCAATAAAAGCTATTCAAATTTTCCTCCATGCTCTTGTATCATTGATGTTTGCTGCATTTGTATGGTCAATTTACATCTGATCATAGATTGTTTATGATTATAGATCCATGTCTTCGTATAGTGCTATGCTACTGTGATCTTAAAGGTACTTTGTGAAGCTGGGCGTGCAAGGGAGCAGGTAGCTAAAGACTATCAAAGAAGAGAGGAATCAAATCAAGAGATTAGCGCAAGACAGAGGTTGGTCTTCTTGTTCCTCTCTATTTATAATTCATAAAGGAAAAATGAAAGTAGCTTTTCTGTGTTTGTTTCTAAGGCAGCTGTCACACCTTAGTGGGATAGAGCAGTTCTATATAGACACTTTTCCCTGTAACATAGTCAACATCATCAAAAAATAAGAAGTTGATTAATTCCCTCTAGGCTAACAAAATTAGAACTAAGAAATATATTGGGATGTCTCCATTTCAATTATTATATGGAGTAAATGCAATTTTTCCTACTTCCCTTGGAATCCATGTGCTAAAATTACCACAATAATCACAAGTGGAAACAAATTATTTAGAGAGACGGATCAATTAGACCATAAAATTGCAGTAGTCCAGGAAGCAGGTCTACAACAAAACTCAACTCATTCAGGATAAAATTAAGAAGATCCATGATAGAAGGACAAAATTCAATGACTTCGAAATATATGATGTTGTGTTAAAATGGGACTCAAGGAATGAAGACAAAGGTAAGCATGGTAAATAAGACAGTCTATGGAAAAGGCCCTATAAAATTGAGACTTTTAGAGGTAACAATGCATTCTTGTTGAAATACTTGACTGGAGAAGGACTATTAGGTGAACCTATCAATGGAAGACTTCTCAAACACTACTTTCCTCAATAATATATCAGTTTTCATTTAGAATCATTGTAAATATCATTTTACTATTCTACTACAAGAGAGAGGGTGGCTAACATCAAGAATTGAAGCCCAAAGAGAAGGCCCTAAGCTTCTGGTGATTTGTTGCCCATATTTAAGAATAACAACAATTAAATCAGTTCAAGTATAGAATAAGGACAACTTTCCCAATGGATAAAGGCTACTGATCTACAACATTCTTGACACCTCACAAGGAGGATGCCATCTCCATTGGAGCCACTGTTAGGGTCCTATAATTTATAGGATCAATTGATGATTATCTGTTGATTTTTATATGAGATATTGTAAATAATGTTTCATTCTGCAAATTATTTCCAAGAAAAAGAAAAATAGAAAAAATAAAAATAAAAAGAAAAGAAAAGAAAAGAAAGGGGATACAAAAGAAAAAATATATATGTGAAAAAATCAAAGAAATAAAAAATATAAAAAAATGAAAATACCCCCAATAAGTGAGAAAATTCAAATGCCACTTCATTCAAAAAATAAAAAAATATGCATGAGAAATACATTTAGAAAGTTAAAATAATGTGTAGCTAGTCTAAATGCCACATTAAAGTTAAATAAATAAGTAGGATTAATTGTTTAATCACACCATTTAAGTGTGATTAGATTTGGTGAATAAAGTAAGTTTAGTTAAGTTTAAATATTTGACCACATAGTGTAATCGTGGTCAAAATTAGTGTTTAATAAAGTTAATTTAATAGTGTAATCACATTGTATAAATCATGGTTATAGTAGTTCAATAAAGTTTTTGTGATGCGACACATTTGTATTTTGTAATAAAGTCCGGGCACCAACGAGTGGTCACGATCTCACCCGCCCAGATCAATGGTGGATGATGACTTTAGAACACCCCTCGCCCCTACGATAGTTAACCAAGGGGTGGGGGGGGGGGGGGGGTTCAAAAAGCAGTTTCCTCGCCTACCACTTTTGTAACAAAAACAACTTACCCCCCCCCCCTCTGAAATCCACTTTTCTGCCTCCCTCTTAATATGACTGTTGACTCATCCCTTCCCACTCCATTCCTCTTCTGCCAAGTGGTGACTCTGGTCCACACTCTGCTACAATATAATTCTGCCACATGGCATGGCCCATCCACTCCTCTCCCATTGTTGTCACATCCATTCCCTCTCCACGTCAACTCATCCCTGCCAAGTGGCACCTCCATTAAACCCATCATGTAACCATTCCCAGCTCAACGAACCCACTCCAGTTAAGTGGCCTAATCACAACGGTAATAAAGTTCGCTTATAAATTAAGTTAAAACCCATTCTGTTGGCATTTTCCATTGCTGTTCTAAGACATCAATAGACTAGAACTGTTACAATGCCCAGTCAGTAGACCAGAACCTGTCACATCAATCAATCAACAAGAAAATTACCACTCTGCCCACACACCAGTTTTCATCCAGCCGATTCCCTTATAATCCCAAATTTCCCTGTTCTTTCCTTTTCAACATGGTTCCTAAAGGAAAATCTAAATCTATAGAAGAAAAATCCCTTCTACCCCTTATAACTGATTTGGACCACTAGCCCCTGGTACACCAAGAGTATAAAATCCTTGAAAATAGTTGTGAGTTTTACCTCTATGAACTCCACGATTGGTTAAAACAAAAATGTATTGATCTTAGTGATGAATTGGGTTTATGGGACTCCTCCCTACCCCAATCCATTTTCCCTCAGACCTACCATTTCCTTGAATTCATTTCATGGTGCCACTTCTGGTACATTCCCAGTTAGAGGGAAATTGTGGCCCAAAACAATGATATCATTCTCACTGTTACCTTTGATTCTATTTCCCAAATGCTCCAAATTCAAAACTCTTCCCCTCTGAAACCTTTTTCAATAGATTCCCTCATGGAACTATACAAGAACCTCACCTTCCCACACAGAGCAAAGATATTTGAAACATTTCTCCCTGAGTATGCTCAATTTCTTAAGAAAAATCCACATATTCATCCTCCATGTTCCCTGAGATGATAAAATAGATTATATCCATTATTTATTTTTTACTGAGCTATGAATCCGATCAGTGGGTTGATGAAGCCATCATATGTTTTTGTTAGTCTTCTCAATAGGTGAGAATCCCTCAATCATCTTCAACTACAATGCGTTTCTAGCAGATGCCATCCATGAGCAATTCCTAACTTTTTTTTATAGAGGGAATCTTTAAATATGCTTTAGTTCTAGTATATTTATTTTTATAACATCTCGCAGACGGGTTTCAATTTCCATTGCAGAAATTGGATTATCAAGGAAATGCCCAATATGTAATTCACTGGACTTCCTTGGTAAGGAAGCATTCCAATGAATTTACCTTCAGTGAGTATGTTGACCAATTCTTATATACAGTCTCTTGCATATTGAATAGTAATGTTGAGCCAAGGATAGGACCTGAGATAAAAATATTTCTTCATCTCAGTGAGCAAACTAAAACAGGTGACTGGTACATGTACCAAAATTATATAGAAATCAGAGTGTATGGGTGTGAATTTCCACCATACATGTTTCCCAAGTTTGTCCCAATGAGAATTTTCTCACTAGAGTATACCAAGCAAATGATTAACATGGATGAGTTACACTTTGTGGAAGCCAAGAAGAAATCTCAATTTAAAATAAAAACACAGGTTGGCCCTTTTATCTGCACTACTAAACAATAGCCAAAGAAGAAGAAATTCTCCTCAAGCAGTTGAACTTCAAACTCAGCTTCACCTGGTCATATGACCCCTTGGGAGTAATTTCAAAGATAAGAGTAGAAAATAAAACTACTCCCTACACTCACGCTCCTAAGCCAGAGATTGAAAGATACATGAACCAAGATCAATGGTTGGAAAACACTTTGTAGGAGGTAGAAGAATGGGTACTATCCACAACAACAGCATAGACTCCAACACCATAGGAGAAGTAGGAAAAGAGGCCAAGGGAAGATGTTTCCCTTGCAGTCATAGAAATCTAGGAGAAAGAATTTCAAATTTACAAGAAGAGGCAAAGGACTAGTCCAATAGAAGAAACCTTTCAAGAGGAAAATGTATAGTTCACTATAGTATTGACAGGACCCCATACTTCAAGTAGAAATGAAGATATTTTTATAGGATCTACATCCTCATTGGCCTCCAAATATCCACTGGATACCTCTCAATCAGGGGAATTGGTTCATGACCAAGCTGAACCAAATATATTTTCCAAGTATAAAGAGATTAAGAAGAAAAATAAGATGTTTAAAGCTACAAATTATACACATTTTTGGAAGTATAAAACATCCTCACAGCATAGGCTACTCTCTACCTTTGACACAAAGAAAGGAAAAATGTAGATAGCCTTCCTCTAGGCCGAAGTTCCTTTCCCTAAAAATCTGAAATATTACAAGAAATCCATCTTTTACTTCAATGTTGACCAAATTCATTAAAATTGATCAGATAGACTTGCATAAGAAAATAGGGGAAATGTTGTGTTTGACCTTGACAACTTCAACAATGGAAGCTTCTAGGCTGCAAGCTATGGTAAAAAATATTTAGTCCCAACTCAAATTACAATATCTAGTAATTAAACTAAGATATTATCCCAACAATGTGAAAGTTGTAGAAGAAATCATTAGAAGGAAGAACATTGACATTGAAACACTCAAGAAGTAGCTCAAGCTTCCATCCACTAAATACCCACAAACAAAAGAAGTTGGGCAGTTAGAGAAAGAGAAGGAAGATATGTTCAAAATTATTATTGAACAAAGTTGATAGATCAAATTAATGGAGATTGAGATGGAGAAATTGCTGAATGTGAGAGAAAAATCAACAAAGTTGGCAGCCATTGCACTCATAGTAGTTCCTATTGCATATGCATCAGCAGTAGGGGCATCCACTTCAGCAGCCATCATAGTTGAGGCACAATCTACAAATTCTTCAGGAGAACTAGTTAGAGCAATGGGGGACCTTTCTATCAGAGGATAGGAAATTGAGAAGCTGAAATCTTAGCTAAATAATCTCCAGGAGCATAAGTTGAAAATTGACAACGTGTACCTAACAGAGCTACAAAAGACTCATAGATTAACCTAGAAAATTAAACAATTGAAAAATGAGTCTGCAATGGCACAAACACTGGCACAAGAAAAAGAAAGTATTTGGATAGAAATAGATGAGGCCATGACTGAAATATGACAATCTATTAAAATTATTTTTGAGCATGAAGAATTAGTACAAAGATATAAAGAGTTTATTGAGGAGGTGAAATATGATTTACGATAGAAGCCAGGTGAAGCCACTGCTTTAATCAGGATTTTGAATTTGAAGATCAAAGAAGAATTGGAGGATTTTGAGATTGCAGACAAGGCAGAGACAATTTTGGAGGTGAGGAGGGTCCTTACAAAAAGGAACTTGATGCTACCGTTTGAGAAGAAGTGCCACAATTTAGAGGCCAACATTAAGAAGTTTCACAGGAAATTCAATGTAGTAAATCAGAAGGGGTTTCCATGTTTTATAGGAATACGAGATAAGTTGATCAAGATATAAGATTATCACCATAACTTATATACCATAGGTAGGGATAAGTGAAATTTTTCCACCATCAAAGGAAGCATCACATGAAAAACCTTCATGGAAGCTTTGGATTTCGAATTTCTTATCAAACATGAGATAAAGCATTTAGTCATTAGCAAACCTACTTTTCAAAAGTACATTGAGGTGGATGAAACCTACATGAAGCTAGTTAAATTCTCCACTCCAGATGAAGAAAAATGGGACAAATTTTTCCAATTACTTAGGTAAAAAAAAAATTCACTGTCAACAGTAAAGCAACACTTTTTCAAGCCGAGTCATCACCAACAATCCTCGAAGATAGTGCCAGAGGACTACAACAGTTTTAGTTGCCTACATTTCTATACTACTTTTGTAATCTAGTTTTAATATATTTTGTAAACAATCTTAATATTACAAAGCAAGATATTTTGATAAGTTTTGTATAAGTACTTCATAAATAGAAGTAAAAATGTTGGGACTTGTATCAAGAAAGCATACTTTGATGTAAATTTGTTCACTGAGCTAAAAGAGATCATTTCATTAATACAGAAGATCATTCCAGGATTCACGTGTCAGGAAAATTGGTGATGTTTTTCTCTTGCAAATGCGTTATACCTCTTTTTTTCATATGTATTTCTTATCTTTATTGTTTAAAAGAAGATGAAGGGCTAAACTTGTTTAATTACACTATGTCCTGGCTTATAAGAAATATATATGTTTTCAAACTAAGATTAAATATATAATTCATGTTAAAATGCTCTATGTTTAATTGAATTTGAATATTTTACTCCCTTTCACTCCACAAAGCTTCAAAGATCCATTAGCATACCTATCTTTCCCTATTTCAATCTATTCTGAGATTTTTGTATCTGATCACCCTAAGAGTTTGACTCCATTTCCCAATGGCCTTTCCTCGGAGTTTCAACCAAACATTTCAAAAAACCAAACTTTGAACCTAACAACTAGCCTAAGATCCCACAACAACAAATGGAGAGATCCCTCTCTGAGTTTAGAAGGGCTAGATTCTAAGCTTAAAAGTGGTTTTGTGGTTACCTCTGGGTTTCTTTCACAACCTTAAGAAATTATAGAGCGATAACACCTTCCATCCCAATGATGCTACTAGAGATATCAAAGATCGAATCATGGTATACCTTGTTGTGGGAGAAAAGGTCTCTTCATAGTCAATGCCTTCTTCTTGAGAGAAGCCTCGAGCCATGAATCTAGCCTTGAATTTATCTATGCTTCCATATGCATCATGCTTGACATTATACAATCACTTAGAGGTTACCACTAATTTGTTTTCTGGTCTTGGGATATCTTCCCATACTCCATTCTTCATAATAGATTGGTATTCCTCATTTGTTGCATTCCTCCATTCTTGGTGTTTGGTTGCTTCTTCGAAAGTGGAAGGTTCATATTCGATGAGATACGACATGTATGCTACATATTCTGAGTATATTTTTGGTTTCTTTCTCTCCCTGAATATGCCTCTTATAGTGTGACCTTCTACTTCTTGAAGTGTAGAAGTTAACTAGTTAGGTATCTTTATTCTTTCAGGGAGAGAGATCAGTTCATTGGGACCTTCTTCTTTATTATGAGAGACTTCTTCTTTCTTAGTAACTTCTTCCTAAAACATAGGAAGAACCTCTTCATTAGAATTAGATGGTAGATCTTTGTATTTCTTGAGGAGAATGCTCTCATAAAAAATTACATCTCTACTTACTTCTATTTGATGTACCTCCTTTATGTAGATATTGTATGCCTTGGAAGAGTTGCTATATGGAACAAATATTCATTTCTTACTTGTGGGATCTATCTTCTTTATGTTTTCCTTGGGAATGTGAATATATATAGGACACCCAAATATCCTTAGATGATCAATATTTGGTTTCTTCCCAGTGAAGACTTCTTCTAAAGTTATATTTCCAAGTGACCTGTGAGGACTTCTATTTTGGATGTATATTGTAGTCTTCATTACTTCTCCCCATAAAAACTTTGGTAGATCTTGATCATGGAGAATAACCTTGACACTTTCTTCTATAGCTCTATTCTTTTGTTAAGCTACTCCATTTTTCTTAGGATTATATGGAACCATAAGATCCCTCTTAATCCCCGCCTCCTTACAGAAATCAATGGGTTCTTTGGAAGTATACTCACCTCCATTATCTGACCCTAGAATCTTTATCTTTCTTTCTATAAGATTTTCTACCTCTACCTTGAATTCTTGAAATTTTATTAATATTGCATCCTTGGATTTAAGTAGATAAACCCAAGTTTTCCTTGAATGATAATCGATGAAAGTAACAAAATATAGATGAGCACCAAGTGATTTAGACGCAGGACCACATACAATAGAGTGTATGAGATCTAGAATCTCTTGAGCTCTATATGTACTATTTGCAAATGGTTTCTTTGCATTCTTTCCCTGGGCACAACCTTTGCAGACTCCTTCATGGTATTTTGAGATTTGGTATTCCATTTAAAATGGAGTTTAGAATTGGAAAGATGTTGTAATGAAGATGGCCCAATCTTCTATGCTAAAGTTCACACAGACTTATCTCAATGTGGACAAGTGCTTGACTTAGAGGAGATGAGAGTCTCTAGAGTCTTCCTTCTCGAACTCTAATGGTTATAGCTTTCTCAATACTTGAATATTTAGCCCAAACCACTACTTTACCATCTATAAAAGAAAATATATCTCCTTTTTCATCTAATGATGAAATATAAATAATATTTTTGCACAAACTTGGAACATATAGAATTTTGTTTAGATGAATGTTATCTCCTTCTGTCTCAATCGATGTAGATCCAATTCCTTTTATTGGATAGCTCTTGTTGTCACCAAGCTCCACAGAGTACAAACACTTCTATTTGGATATGGTTTTGAGTTTATTGTGATATCCAGTCATGTCTCTTGAAGCTCCACTATCTATCACCCATATACTTTCATCTTGAAATGTTTCGGTGAGTGCTCAGAACAATCCTTCATTCTTTAAAGATTTGAGATCTCTGGAAGAGAGGAGAATAGTCCATATTTCCTTGAAACTTTTCTTGATGAGACTTTCTAATGACGAAAACTTATTTTCAAGGCTTTTCATAATAGAGTTGACCTTCTTCGTGCCTTGTACGAACCATAGTTTTGATACCATGTTGAAGAATTTAGGGCAAGATAACATTAATGATTCTTATAACTATTATAACTACTTGTGATGTCTTTTTACTTATTAGGATTAACTTATTCTTATTATTATTATTGTGTGTTCCTAAATCATGAAACAACTACCAAAACAAGAAGATCAATAAGATACAAGTACACAGGATGTAGGCTCCAAGCTAGGGAAAAACCTCTCCTATTGAGATGAAAACCCTTCAATCTCTTCTTATAGATTCTTTATTAACGAATACCAAGACCTTTGACCAAAACTAAAGCCCTTTGAATACCAAGATCAAATTCTCAATAATGTGCTTGCTTTACTACTTCCCAAGCCCAGAAAATCTCTTTTGGCAAAACTTCTTTGACCTGCAACCATAGATTTTCGGCCCTAACTGCAAATCTGCAACTTCGCCCCCATGGTAGTAGCTGCTACTTCACACGTGTGGACAAGAACTACTTCTTCTTTTCCTTCATCTACCTCACTTGACCTAATTTGACTTTTGGATCTATAAGGGGAATTTGTTGGCCCTTATTTCAGCCCTTTTTCATTAGATCAAACCCTGACTACAGAAGCCCTAGCAAAATGCTGCAAAATTCCAACCTCCTTCTTCGTATGTGTGGAGAGAAACAAAGGGAGAGACCCAAAACACTTCTTCTTCTTCTTCTTCTTTCTTCGCTGTCCTTTTCTACTTCTTCCTTTGCTTGAGAGAGAGAGGATTGATTGTCTCCAAATGAGGTTGAACTTCCTCCTATATATAGGCTTCCTAGGGTACGAGTTCCAGCTTCTAGGCTGACTTGACAGGTTGGCAGGCCGACTTGGTCTTGGAAGGCTTAGTAAAATACAAAAATAATTCCTTTTACAATTTAGAAGATGCCTGATGGGGTATTCATATTATGAAAGTGTCCCTATTTGACTTCTTAACCTAGGAAAATCCTATAAGCACTTCCAATTAGTTCTTGACCTATAAAAAACATTTCTTGGGCAAGAAACCCAAGCTCGACAATAATAATAATCATTTTTTTTCTTTTACAAATTACAAGAATCAAAATTACATTTCATATTTATGAAGACCAAACCTAGTTATACTTTCTTCAACACTTCTAGCTGGTTAGGTTAGGAGTAGGTGTAGTTGTATCCTAGTTTCTCTTTCCGCATTCATCTTGCATTTGCTCTCCATCTGGTCTTTGCTTTACTTTTGTTTATGTTTACATGTTTCTTTATGTTCAACCTCCATTTGCTTGCCTTTTTGGTCTTGTTTCATTGTTTTGTCTTATTTTTTCTCTTTCGCGTTATTCTTAATAAGAGTTTGCATGAAAGATGCTCTTGTTTGGCTCAAAGGACAATGTAATGAAACTTGAAAATGGAAATTGTGGTGACGAACAATGCTTGGCTTATCAATCATACTATTCTCTATCTTATTTTTACATATATTTAAAGTCAATGATGTCTGAATGAAAAATATGACTCATTTCAGCTGGAAATACTTTGGTTTCACTACAAAGCCCGTATCTTTATTAGGATCTTCATTATAACTCAACCTTGTATTGAATTTTTTTTGACCTGTCGATTCAATCAAGTAGACAAGGGTGTTATAGGTATTCTTTTTGCATTCACTCAAATGGCTTGAAAACGCGGTTCAATCAACATCCTGAACACTTCAGCATTATTACTTTGAAAGCCCTAAGCATTATCTCTCCAAAATTTCTGAGTTTCTGGGTCAATAAGCTAAAACACAATGTTTTTGACCCTAGTGCACCTTGCACTTCAATCCACTTGCAATGGTTGCAAGTTGCACAACTAAGCACCTGCACTAATCAACACAGTTTGCTCTACTTTACAGGTGTGATGGTTCTATAATTTCAGGAAAAATAAAAAATATTTACAAAACTTCTCCTAGAAGCCTCTAAGGTAGTTTTAACCATTTACCATTGATAGAGATCTCAAATTCCTACCCTAGAGGTCTTATATCTTATCCTTAGAGTTTATCCTCTTTCATATGTGGATCTCAAGCCTAGATGAGTAAATCCTAAACTACCACTTTTACCTTATAAATTCACTGCCTCCCATAGAGTCTGGGTTGGATTTTATAGATTATTAGTGCCCTCATCATACTACTTTTAGCTTAAGGAATCACACTCTATTAATTCATTGGGGTTGAGTTTGAAGGTTTGATTTGTGGTAAGGAATGACAAGACAATTGGGGAGACATCTACAAAGTCAAGAATTTATAAATGGCTGTAACTCTCTCCTTTGTTTATTAATACAAAAAGCACTCTATTCTCCTATACTTGTGTCATGATGATTCTTATGTATTTAAATTCCATTTGACTAATTAATTAGTGAAATTGGTTTATGGTACATGGATATTGTAGTTCTCTTGCTTGTTTTAGTCCTTTTGTAGGTTCAATTTATGACACTTGGAGCTAGCGTTGGAGCTTACAAGAAAGGAGAAGAAGAGGGCTTACTACAAATTATAGGTATGTCCCTTTCCTATATTCTAATCTCTCTAAGGAAAACATAGATATTTTTCCCTTATTGTTTCTAGCTCAGACCACTAGATCTAAGGAGTTCATTTTTGTCCGCAGAAGTGAATTTTCCACATAACAAAGGGAAAGGAGAAAAACTCTAAATGGTCATATTAACTTTGGTTATCATTCAAATCCCTTAAATAAGGAACCAACCTCTTATCTCTCAATAATTTAGGGTCCCTCTTCCACCATACGAGTAAATAAGTTCCTTTGCACATTATATTAATAACTAAATAAAGAGGTGAAGAAGGAAAAGGCTTCCTGTGTAGAGAAGAGAAGCAAGAAAATTTGTCGAGGTATTTTTTAGGCTTGCTGGCAGTGAAGAAATTCTTGTGGTTCCTTGAGGTGCTTCTGCTGGGGTATTTTTCAAGCTCGCTGGCGATGGGGCAACACCAGGGAATGTGCTTAAAATATTGGTATACTTATTATCATTCTCCCTTATAGAAACAATTGAGGTGTGACTAGTCTTATGTTGAGGTGTTCAAAGGTGAGAAATAAATAGAAAGAACTATATCTTTGAATGGGTAAAGTAGAAAATCTAGGACAATCCACATGGAAAATCAATACTTCTTGAAATATTGAGACCTTCCACTTAAAGATGAAACATAAGCAGAGAATTTGGAGTTCTACCAGTGTGTTTCCAAGTGTTTTCGCTATGACAAACAGCCTCAAAATTTTTACTTATGCTTGAATCTTGGAACCTACTGAGGATCTTGCAATCTATCGTCCCATGGGCATTTGATGGTTGTATATTATTTCACAAAGTATCAAGTCTTCTTCTACGTGTCAAATTCACTTGCTCACACATGTTTTGTTTGCAATGAATCCACAAACACACATCTTTCTATGCAAACTCAGATGAACATTGCGCAACTCTTGAAGGTAAGGCTTGCACAATCACTAGTGATAGTCATTGTGAAATCCATAATCACAGTGTACTATGCAATACATATTGACAGTTAGTGCACACTCTCCATTGATAGTCTCCCTCACTTAGATTTCAATTGCACTTTCAGTTGGGTGAGTTTTCTCAGCTGTTGCTCTAGCGCACCTTTGTTTCTGCAAGTGTTGCTTTCACATTTGAAACTGTCATTTTTTCTTTCTTTAACTTTAACAAGTTTCATTTTCATGTTATCTTTGCACTTGCATCTGTTTCTTTCCTTTTATTTAAACCTATCAAATTTCATTTACACTCTTCTCTTACTTTTGTAAGGTCGTCTTATGGCATGGTAAGTGTTGCACATTACAAGAGTAGAGTTGTGGTGCATTGTGAAAAGAAAATTTGGTACCAATGGGTCCTATTTATCATATAGACGTGTATTAGACCCATTCCAAAAGTTTCATGCATTATCGCAGAAGTGTCATCACTATCGTTGAAAAGTGTACCTTAAGTGTCACACTTGGAGGAGTATGTTGTTTTGTTGTTGCATTAAGGGGACCATGTTGTTTTTGAGTGTTAAGTGTTTAATGTTGTGTCATAAATTGTTTTGAGTGCGTTATCAGGTTTAATTCCAACCTTGTTTTCAAATCTACTTCACTGATCCCATACTTAGCCAAAATTTGTAAGATTTTATGCCTAACCAAGTTAAGCTCACTCTACCCTCCTGAATTGCACATTGAGAAGTAGAAATCCTCAAGCATGCCCCCTTTCCTCTTGGAACTGTGCAATGTGTATTTCTTGTCTCCAAGGACTATGCATTACATAGTCATAATGCATTGGCCTCTTGGCCTCCATAATTATGAAATCAAGCCTCCATGTCAGTCTCCTTATGTGCATTGCATAGTGTCAAGCAACAAGTTGTTTCCATGCCTTCCTGAGTTTCACAAATGAAAAATCCCCTAGCCTCTTTCTCTCATGAACTACACATTGTGCAATCTCAGTGGGCAAGCCTTCCTCATTGAGATCTTCAACTGCATAGTCTTCCTTCTTAGGCCTCCAGAACTACACATTGCACAATCATAAGCCTCATTCCTCCACTCCCTACCTCTAAAACTTCATACTGCAAAATCATTGAGCCTTCCTCCCAGTTCGGTACCCAATTCCATCTCCATCAGTGATTGTCATGAAGCAAGATAGACTAGGATTTTTTCAAATTTATGTCATCTTGTCATGAGTAATTTTTAGTTGCATTTACTACATCTTGACATGACAAGGTGATTCCCGGAGAGGAGGATAAGGAGACTATGCTAAAATACACTTGTGAATCTAGAACCATGAAGAGGTCACCAAGCGAAAAGATGAAGGGACACTAGTTTACAATAGAAGATGAAAGATCAAGACAACATGAACACTCCATACCATTCATCCCCTTGGAGTGTGAAGATGAAGAACAAAGAAGATATTTCAGGAAGATGAAGTACTAAACAAACCTCTCATGAAGATTAGAGACAAAGAAACAATAAGAACAACTTGGCATTACCATCTCATCATGAAGTCCATGTCATCATTGTCAAGTTGTGACTTATGCAAGTGTCATCACAGTGTCATGTGTGTCCATGTGTCTTGCCACAACATTTGTCGATGTAATGATGTAGTTTTTAAAAGGAAAGGACAAAATTTAATATGTGGAAGTCCAAGAGTCATATGTGGAATATGAAAAGTCACATAGTCATACATGGACAAACAAGTCTTTAGTAAAAGTCCAAAAGTCATATAGAAGTCCAAAGGTCACATTATTAGAAGTCTAAGAGTCATGAGAGAAGCTCAAGAGTCATATGGATATGACAAGCCATTCCTCTTGTTATAAAAGAAACCTCATAACTCAAGAAAAGGACTTTTGGAGGCTTATCCTTTGGAGACCTAGCCTTGGCTTCTCTAACTTAACATAGAAGAGAATCTCATTCTTTGGAGAATCAAGAAGTGACATAATGTTCCACTATTGGAGCTATTGGCTCACCATTGTAACTGTGTACTTGGATCTTTCATGTAATATTTAGAAGATCACTGAGCCAACACACTTTCATGCATATTTCGTAAATGTTGTAAGACTATTCTTTGAATGTTTGTGATATATGTTGTTTTCATCTGTAATGAAGAAATTGAACTATTTCGCTGGCCTTGGTGCTTATCTTGTTGAATGTGTGTTGTATTTGATTTAATGTTCATTATTTCTATGTGAACTATTTCACTAAATAACTAATGAATATTTCCTTTCTCTCGTGTACCTCGCTTAGGATAGTACTATTACTTTCCTTCTAGAGACTCACTCTTACTCCCCTCTCATGAAACTCTCCTTTTACACACTATGATTGGTGTTTCACAGTGTCAACTTTCTTGATAATTTCAAAGGTTATGCACATACTCTCTTATGCTATTCATCGCAGTTGAGGAAAATATTATAGTTATGGTGGATGGTCCTATACTCCTAATGGGGATCCTACTCCAAACAGTGTGAGGTCTAGTTAGGACTTCACATAGGGGATGCCCTTTTGGTTGAAAAATTTCCAGCACCATCAACATGAACCATCAACCATACAAATGCCATCATTTTACCATCATGACATCGACATCATAAGGTTGGCATCAATTCCAACACAATAAATTCAATGCCAACTCAACCAGCTGCAACCATGCTACAACATAACCTAGACTACATAGGGTTGACATCAATGTGATGTCAGTGCCAACATATGCTAGCTACAACCATGCACAACGTAATGCCAACAATATCCCCTTTTGGAATTGATGGAAACCACATACAAACTCCATACTAATCTATTCTTCTATCACTCCCCCTTTGACATAAATGGAAAAGGGTTAACTCCATCTAATGGGGTAGCAAGAAAACACACATGTTCATTGGAGCAACTAATCTCTACATGGATGAAGTAATGCATATTGACCAATGAACATACTCTCCACATCAACCAAAAACAACATATATACCATCATCATTTAGAGCATCATGTCCAACCAACAACTTATACAACAACAAAAAGTATGCACCAACGATCAAACAAGCATCAATATGTAGCATCATATGAACAACAATATTCATAATAGACATAAACCAACACTCTCCATAGTAACAACACATGTTAGCAACACCATTTCCCAACATATCCTCTCTTCTCATAACATGAGGCTAATAACCCCAAAAATATTAACATAGCACGAGGCACACCATCAACACATCCAAGAATATCATAATTCTAATAATGTATGACTGAAGTAAACAAGAGAAAATAATGCTCCCCCTAAATACTTGGCACCTCTAACATCATCACAAGGGTGTAGTGAACCACTTCCACTGCAAACAATTCTTTCTTGCAACAAATAGAAGAACCATATGGACCAAGACTCCACATGACCATGAATATATGACATATACATTGACCAATACATGGTTGTAGCAGCAACATATGACCTCATACATGACCTTATGACTCACGACTAGATGACCCAAAGAATATAGTGCAATATAAATACATGGATCCATGAGAATTTTACTTGAATTTTCAATGAATAACATGGATTCTATTACATAATTATCCCATACATGTGGCTACACAATGATTTCATGGAACTACTCCAAATATGCCTATAACCAAGATGACTCAACTCGCTAATGACTAGACTCTCAACCAAGATTAAATGATGAATGAATAGCATATACGTGGTTGTAATGATCATCATATAACAACTCGTACATGGTTATTCCATGTTTTATGTCATCTCTATGCATCTTGTACCAATGATCTCATTGCATGCACAGTTGTACAACTTTTCAACCATTGACTGTTACTGAATACCAAAAGCAAATATATGGCTGAAAAATGTATCTTTTTCACTCAGGAAAAACACATATAAATATGTTGCAAATAACTAAGTGAAAATGATGAAGAAAAATACCAAATAACTTATGAAAATATTGTACCATGCATAGCTCCCTTGAGCTCAATATACCTTCGAAAGGAAGGTTGATCTTATAGACCTGAATGTGCATGGGGCACAATGAACTCGTAATATGTTGTTGTAACAACTTGTACTCATCAAACTATCACACTGCTACCATATGCTCCCCTTGAGGTTATGCACCTTTGATGAATTTTGTAGTCCTCTTATAAATATGCAGGCAATAATCATGGATTACAGGAGGGGATGATCTTCACTAGAATATTTGTTGCTCCTTCTTTCTCCACAGAGTCTTCAACTGCTTCTTTTCTTCCTTAATTGGTTTTCTACTAGGTCCTCTTTTTTGTTGTTGCTCTTGTCATTTTTTCCTTGAATAATGGGGAAACAAGCAGCTCTTTCTATGACATGTGTAGCACTCCACATGGCAAAGATATGAAGCAATAGGATCAGTTCTCTTGCTACTCATGCTAGATCTATACCTTGCATGCAATGTGTGTCTCCTCCATGGGTTAGATTTGCAATCAATTGCCTTATGGCCAAATAGGTTACATGAATAGAAATACCATAAAAAAATCAATTATACATGTTAACCAATCTCCTTGGTTGTTGATACTGTTGCAAGCTTTGTTTATTAGGTCTATATTTTTTGCTCCTACAATTAGCTACAACACTCCCAAACTTGTGACATTTATAACATTCTACTTTATGTGTGAAATGAACAAAGGGACTTTGGTTCCTTTGAAATTTTACATATCTACCACATTCCTCTCTTGGAGCAAATGATTTTCTAAACGTAGGTGCTCCTTGAGGTTTTCTTCTCGACTGCTGCTAGTTCTGTTGATGGATATGTTTTTGGTTTCTTTCTTTGCTACTCTTGTTGCTAGCATTGTTTGCTACAAGTTCTTTTGGTTCTACTTTGGTGTTTTTACCTGCATGAAAACTAGACTCACCCTTTTGAAATATAGGACCATATTTATCCAATGGTGATCTCTGGATCTCAAGAAAATTATCCAAGGCCACAATAGTATTTTCCATCTTCCACTTCTTTCTCAAGGACATCACTTCAAATTATAATTTTTCACATTGATATTACTTCTCTTTGTACTACTTCCTCATGCCTTCCTCAACTATTTCTGATTATGCCAGTTTAGTCTTTAAGATGATAATATCTTGCTTTAGCTTGGACTCCTTATCATCACAGATCTGCAATAGTTTTTCTTTATCCTTGCATGCAACTATTGGTCTAGGAATCTTAGCTCTGAGAACCTTAATATAATCCTCATCTTCACTAGGCACGTTAGCGTGATCAATATCTGAATCATCAAAAGTATAACTGAGTAGAAAATCATTAATATTTATACCTTTGAATTCATGATTTTTTTATCCCATTATTGGTTGAACCACTTGCACTAGGAAGATGAGATTCTTACAACTGAGCTTCTTGTTTTTGAAGGCCCTTATTTTCTTGAGATTGTTTCCTCTTGTTCTAGGCAATAATCCCACAATATTCTCACCAGTGCTCAAGATGCAATCAAGAGGCATGCTCTGATACCAATTTTTGTAAACCTTGAGCAATATTGAGAAGGGGTGGGGGGGGGGGGGAGGTTGAATCATTAGTGTGACTTATTAACAATTTTCACCAATTTAAACTTCTCTATTGAATCACATATATTAACCAACAACACATTATATCATCACATGAACATAAACAATGTAACCAACTAAATCAAACAACCATGAGATCAAATATACACAAGAAAACCATCACACACATAAGAACATAAGATATCTGGTGGAAAACCTTTTGAGAGAAGATCCACCCTTGTTGTTGTCGTGCTACTCTGAATCTATATTATTTCAAGCACTGTTATTTTACATATATTTGCGAACTCCCATCAACTAGGAGACTCGACCTCATATACTTTGGCTAACACCCATCAGCCAGGAGACTTGATTCTACTGATCAACTTGGAATACTATGTTCTCACATGGATCTACGAACAACCATCAACTAAAATCCACCACGATCAATGATCCTTGCCCAACTCTAATTGGACTCTCCTACACCGGTTGGATGGAGAAACTATTCCGTTCACTAATACTACAGAATCACTGCTCCACTCCCATGAAGTCACTACTCCTCTACACTATGTGGACCTTGTTTCATATATTTTCACAATGGATCCAAAACACTATACTCAACTATGATTTAGCTTTGTGATACAACCTACAACAACAAGACTCTTTGCAATTTATCATCAAAAATCTCCACAAACATATGCTCTCTACACCAACAAACTAGTGGCCACAATGCATGCATCAAATATGTAAACATAATAAACCAATAGAAAAAACCCAATTCACACTCAATCATAACATTAAATCCTCACTCCAAAATATAATTTATGCATAATATGTCAAAAAACATAAAACACAATTGCTATCTTCCAAATTCACCAATAGCAACCACAGAACAAATATGAGAGTCACAAACTTGGAGCTATAGCAAGCTCTCCATATCTACCAATAAAATATGCTAAAACTCTTTCCATATTTAATATGCAATCTTAATTTTTGCATCATTTCTCTATGTCAGTAATTCGATCTTCTATTTCTACAGCCATTGGCACTCGTATATTGAAGCAATACTTCTCACAACTTTGTCTGAAACATTCCTCTTCTATGCAACTTTCCTCTCACTCACCCAATCACTGAAGCAACCATCACACAACTCCAAAGTGAAGAATATAAAACATATAGGGAAAAATTTCACTAAATTTGGACTAGGAATAAGATTTCATAGAGTTGACAAAATCAAACCATTATCACCATTTCTTTTGCACTTATTGTGTTCACATTCATTGGAGGACTTTGTTCGAACCATTTTTGACCTTATCAAATTCATTTAGAAGGTTATGGGAATTTCCATGTCAAAATACATCTGATGTGCATGAGGAATATGGAGAAAAAACCCTTCAAAAGAAAGTAGCATTCCTCTCTAAGCCTTGGCCTGCTTTATAACTCTATGTGCCGAGCCATTGCCTAAGTTAATAATTCTCTATGGGTATGGGTAGCCTGCATTACCCCTTCTTTTCTCTATTTCCTCATAGAATATTCACACTCTGCTTTAGGAGGATGGTAAGGGAATCTTTATCATCTTCCACAAGTAATTTCTCATCACGAAATTGAGCATAAGTCCCTAAATGAAAACATCAAACTCATAAACTTCATATCCTATAGTATATGACCTTCATCTAGTTGTACAACTCTTCCAGAGCTTGTCCATCATCTCTAGCATCTGTAGGACCTCCCGAACTTGTCAAAATTCCTCCAAACCTTTGCATAACATTGTAGCATCTCTAGAGCCTCATCATCATGGCATCACACCACTGCTACAAGTCATCCTCTAGTTCATTGATTAGGTCATGAACAAGAACCTAACCACTACTAGTACATGAGGAACCATCTACCATACCAATGTCGTCATCTAACCATCATGAGTATGACATCATAAGTTTGACATCATTGCCAAAACAATAAGCTCAATGTCAACTCATCCAATTGCAACCATGCTACAAAATCAGCTAGACTACATAGGTGTTACAGGGAAAAGTGTCTATTTAGAACTGCTCTATCCCACTAAGGTGTGACAGCTGCCTTAGAAACAAATAGAGAAAAGCTACTTTCGTTTTTCCTTTATGAATTATAGATAGAGAGGAACAGAAAGACCAACCTCTGTCTTGCGCCAATCTCCTGATTTGATCCCTCTCTTCTTTGATAGTCCTCAGCTACCTGCTCCCTTGCACGCCCAGCTTCACAAAGTACCTGTAAGATCACAGAAGCATGGCACTATACAAAGACACGGATCTATAATCATAAACAATCTAGGGTCAGATGTAAATTGACCATACAAATGTAACAAGCATCAATGACACAAAATCATGGAGGAAAACTCAAATAGCTTTTATTGATAAACAAGAAAAGAGCCAAGAGGAGTTACAACCGGTTGTTCTGACCCAGCATCAACCTCCCAGCAAATAAGCCCATCTTCACCTCAAACAAAGCTTAGATCACCCAACAATCTGATGTTTGTCTCAGGAAACCAACAACAACTCCTTACAATATGCAAAATTCCAGCCTCTGGATCTCTGGGGTGAGGCATCCATATATAGATATCTATAAGGGGGATGAGTCAGCTTGTGATTTGATTAGTGTATTCTCTCTGATAGTTCTTGCTTCCACTTGGAGACTGAGGGCCTCTTACTCATCCTTGGTCGAATTCAGTGAGGCAAGTGTCACAGGAGAAGATTCTGGAAGCTTCCATTGCCTCTCCACCTCGCGGAATGACACTGCCATTTGTCATTTCTCACCCATCGCACCCCACAGAAGGGACTTTTGAAATGCAATGCACCCTCACAGTGTATTTGGGTGAGATGCAATGCACTTAGCCAGTGGAGCAGCTGCAATGATCCTGTTTTGACCAATTCTGAGCAGTTTCTCATGGAGAACTTCTGGGAGAAGCTGTAATCTGTTGACGTTGTTCCTTTAGGGGTTAGAACAACACTTTTAGGGACTTAGGAGCCCTTGGTTTATGGACATTTCATGCTTGGGGTTGTAGGGCCCAAAAATGTCTATAACAGTTGCCCCCTAAAGCATGAGGCCGTTAATCTTTTAGTGTCGGGTGAAATGCTTTATTATGAGGATCCGAAGTTCTTTCAATGCTGGGAGGAGACCTGTAATAAGATACAATACAATACATTATCTTCATACTATTTTCATGATCTAGTTGAGGCGGGCATTCCCATGCTCAGCTTTATAAATTCATTTTTATGCACATAGGACAGACAATCGTCTAAGTGTAGACTGATGATTCTGATAGAGCCATCATCCTTTTGAGTGGATGATTATCTGTGCAGCAATGATGTACATTTAATGTCTTTATTTCCCTAAATATATATCGCAGCCCGGATGGATGAAACTAGATCCGGGGTCTTCAATCTCATCCGATCTTCACTCAAAGTACAAGTCGATCCATGTGAGAAATGTTCTGAAGTCGAACATGGAAAGACATCGCTTGATTACCAGTCAATGATGTAAACTATTAACAAGCGCGAGAGGAATCATCGATAATGATAATGACCCTCAAGGTACTGCAGTACAATTCACGTGGTGTGAATAAAGGACTTGGTGTCGAACACTACACAAAATCTTTCGGTCAAAGGCCATTGATGTAAACCTATCGCCGGAAGTGAGAAACTTGCCATTGAGGCATGCAAGCTTCAAAGTACTGAATGGTGTGTTCCTAGATCAACTTCTCGGATAATGAGCCGATGTCGACAGAAGTGATCTATCACAGGAGGGCCTTAATGAATCCCACATCAATGACACGGAATGGAGCAAATGATTTTAATGGAGGTGAAAACGATCTGGTGATATAAGGTTTAGGGTGGCGGTCATGAAAGAATGGAGTATAATGTATGGTAGTGGGTGAGACACAGGTGGACTCTCTGAATGACTTCTCTTGAACATATCGGTGACACTGATGTGATGGATTGGTAGCATTAACCCCAAATGTGGATGGTATGGCATGACTATGGTGATGTGACCGGTGAATGAAACAACCCAACCCGACTCGGACACGGAGTGGAAGTGTCATGTTCAAGAGCGACTTGCTACCAACAAAGTTTCTTTGAGTTTTCTTCCCAATTTTCCCCAGTCATTGCTGACCAGTACCTCTTTATTTTTGTCAAGCTTGAGGAGGATAACATATGCTTGTTCTATAATTTTCCCTTCGAGCAAACCCATCGCTATGTTTTAACGAACCTAGCGATAGTGAAACTCGTTCTCGTCTATAGACAAGTTTGTCGCTATTAATCTTTTTAACGAGTTTAAGGACAAAGATAACTCGGTCCTTTTCA
This sequence comes from Pinus tabuliformis, assembly GCA_031772625.1. Lineage (NCBI taxonomy): Eukaryota > Viridiplantae > Streptophyta > Pinopsida > Pinales > Pinaceae > Pinus > Pinus tabuliformis. Next base: position 994,105,521 of record CM062808.1, on the reverse strand, counting down.
ATTTTAGAGAGTCTGAAAAGGGACGTAAAGGTAACTCCAAAATTCCTTTTTCATCATCTAATCCCTTAAGTCCGAAAAAGTATAAAACAATACAGAAGGGATGAATTTTCGATACTTTTAACAAGCCGAACAAAACAAGCGCTCGATCTTTTTGTGTAATAATCCCTCAGGTCCAAAAAGATTAAAATCTAGAGGAGGGATAGCACTTCCTATCCCTTTAACGAGTTGGAGAGGCCAATGGCTTGGCAATCTTTTCATATTTTACGAGTCAGTTGAAAAGAGCTTAAAGGAGACTCGTCTTTTGAGGAACAAGTGATAAAACGGGTAGCAGCTGATTCCAGGTAAGGTTTGGAATTTTCCAATCATGGCAGTGTCACAAGGATGGCTAGTGAAATCACTCTTCGCAGCTGTTCCTCAAAATGGGTAAACAATCAAATGGAGGTGAATGATCGGCCAATGAAAAAGTGAGGTGACGGTGCAAACATGACCAAGGCTTTAACAGCTGAAGTACTACATTCACGATGGTTATTTACCGGGGAATAGTTCATTTTTTAATGAGCTTAAATGCGGGGGGAAACATTTGCTCATGTCTTATGTTTATTTTTTAACGAGCTTGAACTATGTGCTAAAACTGCTTGATTAATCCAGTTGTGTGATAAGAATGTCTCATATAAAACGACGACTTTTAGAGTTTTGCTCCACATCCTTTCTTTATGCAAATTAGGAGACGACCAATCCTACGAGTTTAAAGGGTTAGAGGTCCTAAAAATTTAAAAAATAAATAGTCGCTCTTCGCTTGCACGCCAAAAGGCTTGCATGCCCCCAGGTATAAAACAGAGTTTCAAGGTTACCCCTTCTTTAGTCCGTTAAAACATTTGTTTTACCGAGATATGCCTACCTCTTACAGGTTACCAAAGATTGTTCTATTTACAGTGCAAACAAAACACTTCCTCGGTGATGTCTATCGAAATAGACAAAGGTGAGTGAAGGAGGCTACTCCACTCACATAACTTTGACAAGAGAATCTTGTTCTAGAATAACCCCCTCTTCCAATCACGGACGGGGGTACAGACTAGTCATATTCTCTCGCGGAAACCTACCCTATACCCAAAGTTTTCCTGCCGAAGCAGACCAGGGTGCATGCTCCCTAGGTTTCAGTCATGTCCCCCCGAATCACTCGCGCTCATCGGGAGGATGGACTGGAGATTGAGACATTTCTTGTGTGAAAAGACCATTCAGGGATGGTATGTGACTATTTGCTCTGTATGATCTGGGAAATGAAAGCTGGTCTACGAGCTTGACCACTCTTCCTTCGTGCGGAAAACACATTACTCTAAAGAGTGAGGAGACAATTGCTCCCATGCAATAAATATAGTCTCGTCCAAGGAGTAGATTGTAATCCAGTGGTTCTTGGACTACCATTACGTTCATGTGAACAGTTTTCCCTCTCAATGTTATGGGCACATTGGGAAGGATCCCTAACGGTCGACTGGTTCCTTTATCAAAGCCTGTTAGATTTCTCATTTCAGGCAAAAGCGATGGCGAACCAAGCGCTTTCCAAGAAGTTGAGGAAAGGATACTCACAGAAGCCCCTTCATCTATGATGGTACCAACCATAACCATTCTATATATTTGAACAATGATTTGGAATGGTACACTAGCCGGTAAGCGGGGTCTGCCTAGTTGATTCCAGTCGAAGGAGACAACTAGGTTGCTTGGAGGTGGGACCGAATAAACGGCTGGGTACGACTCTGACGAACTTCCTTCCTGCAGTAAAGGAACGGGTAAGTTGCCGCCATGTTCGTTGGAGTCTGTGCTTATGAAAAGAATTTGGACGATGTCATCCTTGTTCTCTTCAATGATTGTATCATCTGAAGATGGAACCTCTGAAGGCAAGACCGAGTCAACTGCTACCTTGACCTTTTGACTCTCGTCTGGTATGGATTCAGATGGTTTAACTTCAATGATAGATACTTCAGCCGACCACCTAAGCGGGCCAGCCGGGTTTTCAACTAGTGACAGACTCGGCAAGAGTTTTTTATATCCAGGAGGAAGTCGTAACGGTGAAACGAGACGATCATCCAAAACTCTTTTAGCTTCATCTAAGAAGGGACAATGGTGGACGGCATGATCGCCTTTGCACAGTTTACAAGGAAATCTATATTTTCCTTTTTTTCCTGGGGCTTCACTTTCACTAGTTGACGGTGTGTTTTCAACATGATCATCAGAGGTTGACAACACTGGGTTGTGCAAACGAGGAGACCAGTCCCTTAAGATCCGAGGGATGCAAGGACAATCTCTGTGATAGTGGTCTCCTTTGCAAATGACACATGGCGATTTAGGCCTAGTCGGTGCAGTGTGTGGATTTTTGCTAGACGACACTCGTTTGCCCCCATTCGCTTTTGGCTCCTTCTTCTTCTTCTCTTTCTTCTTATTTTCCTTCTTCTCCTTAGGTACTTGACTTTTGGCTTTACCAGCCCCATCAAGCAAAGAGGAAGGAGGAGAGGAAGAATTAGAGGAAGTAGAAGGTTGGTGGGTAACTCTGGACTCGTCTAATTGCTGATTCAATTGTTCAGGAATTGTGGTGTTCTGAACGACAGAGGTTGAGAAGAGCCATACAGGCAAACCAATTGTCAGTCCTGGAAGCGACAATGTGGCCATATGGGGTGCACCAACATCTCCCCAAGAGGAGAAGGGACTAGGATTTCCTCTAAGGGGAATTACTTGGTTGGTGGATTCCATTTTCTCAACCCAAGATCAACGTAGGAAAGGGTAATGAATATTCCGTTTAAAATAAATTTTAGACGCTTTGACACAACTTGTTTTTTCAATTTTTAAGAGTCGAGAAAAAGCAAAAGATGACTCTAGTCTCCTTTGATTTTTAATGAGCCTGAAGTGACAAGTGCTTAGATGGACCTTTTCTATTAAGGAATCTTAAAAGAAACGAAAGGGACTGCTCTAGAAATCTAGGTAGAGGGATTACCAAACCAATCGCAAAACTGCAGAATACTTTTTACGGTACGGCAGTCAATCTTCCCGAATGTTGTGTTCAGTGCATTGCGATCGATAGGGCGGCAGACACGGCTTCCTATGGATAAAGGATTAAGCCTATTGGGGTCTCCCAAAATATACTCGACGGTACGTGGGAGCACAAGTCCGTACTAGCACTTATCGTCTCAAAGTGGAGGAATCACCCAACCATCAGTGAGAACAACAGTTACCAAGCTTTACAACGCTGGAATACGTCTCTAGCCTAGACTTCTAAATGTTGTGCATTATGTTCCAAAGCGTTGTTAGATTCATTGAATTTATTTTAAGTTGATCTTGTTTATGAAGTTTGCCTTTCGGGTTCACCATGAGATGTAGATGTAATTCCTAAAATGCAATCTAAGATTATAAACAAACTTTTTATCTCCTTTATGCAATGAAAATCCTAGCTACTAGGGAAAAGAAAGACATAATCTTTTCACAAAGAGCAAAGAGCACACTCTAAATGCACTTTCCTAAATCAAGCCAATCAGACTGTCTATATGCAAATGTACATGCATGTATTTGTTTTTCGACTTTCTTAGTATGTGAATGTTAAAAAGAAAGTTGATGCACAAATCTGAATTTCTTTTCAAGCGACAAATATCAACAAGCTTCTTTCGAAATCAAAAAATGGAGACGATTATGACACCTTACGATTTTGAAATGAATACTTGTTCTTGACACTAGAAAATTACAAATTCAGACCAAAAGCAATAGTAACAGGATAATCGACCATCAACAGCAATTGAACTTTTTCCTACGATTGAAATCGACACTTGCGACAGTTTCAAATCAAAGGACGACAGTATGATTACGCTACTTTTGCAAAGGAGAACTGTAAATGACTCAACAAACACACAAAAACATCTACAGTTATTTTGTACAAAGGAGGTGGAATAACAGTAAGGAAAAGGGGTTTCAAACAGATATATACTGATCACAGGCAGCAAAATTCAGGGATAGAACTGGAAAGAATGAATCATAGAAGCCACAACTGCACAGAGCTAGTCTAATCAGCGCGCTTGTAACACAGAGAATCTGAAATGCAGCGGAGGTTGTCCACTCGGGAAGTGCGCTGAAATTCAGAATCTCTGAACAGTACTTGCGCTGGGCCAGAAACGAGACTCTATTTGGGTTCCGGGTCACAGTTTGCAGTTCAGTTCTTGGGTTTTGGCCGAATAAAAAGCAATCAGTAATGCAACAATCAGGGGTATATCTAAGGAGGATCTAAGAGCTATCACAAGGGAAATCAGATAGTTTGTGAATCAGTTGTTTAAATCATAAACAGATCCAGTAGATGGATTGAAGTAGCAGTTGTCTACTTTGCATTTGTTATGGCAAATGTAGTTCGAATGCTACTTGTAAGTTTATGAAACAAACAACAAGGAATGATAAACAAACAAACTAATTAATCCCCAGTGGAGTCGCCATTTTGTTACAGGGAAAAGTGTCTATTTAGAACTGCTCTATCCCACTAAGGTGTGACAGCTACAGAGAAAAGCTACTTTCGTTTTTCCTTTATGAATTATAGATAGAGAGGAACAGAAAGACTAACCTTTGTCTTGCGCCAATCTCCTCATTTGATCCCTCTCTTCTTTGATAGTCCTCAGCTACCTGCTCCCTTGCACGCCCAGCTTCACAAAGTACCTATAAGATCACAGAAGCATGGCACTATACAAAGACATGGATCTATAATCATAAACAATCTAAGGTCGGATGTAAATTGACCATACAAATGTAACAAGCATCAATGACACAAAAGCATGGAGGAAAACTCAAATAGCTTTTATTGATAAACAAGAAAAGAGCCAAGAGGAGTTACAACCAATTGTTCTGACCCAGCATCAACCTCCCAGCAAAGAAGCCCCTCTTCACCTCAAACAAAGCTTAGATCACCCAAAAATCTGATGTTTGTCTCAGGAAACCAACAGCAATTCCTTACAATATGCAAAATTCCAGCCTCTGGATCTCTAGGGTGAGGGATCCATATATAGATATCTGTAAGGGGGATGAGTTAGCTTGTGATTTGATTAGTGTATTCTCTCTGATAGTTCTTGCTTCCACTTGGAGACTGAGGGCCTCTTACTCATCCTTGGTCGAATTCAGTGAGGCAATTGTCACAGGAGAAGATTCTGGAAGCTTCCATTGCCTCTCCACCTCGCGGAATGACACTGCCATTTGTCATTTCTCGCCCATCGCACCCCACAGAAGGGAATTTTGAAATGCAATGCACCCTCACAGTGTATTTGGGTGAGATGCAACACAGTTAGCCAGTGGAGCAGCTGCAATGATCCTATTTTGACCAATTCTGAGCAGTTTCTCATGGAGAACTTCTGGGAGAAGCTGTAATCTGTTGACCTTGTTCCTTTAGGGGTTAGAACAACACTTTTAGGGACTTAGGAGCCCTTGGTTTATGGACATTTCATGCTTGGGGTTGTAGGGCCCAAAAATGTCTATAACAATAGGGTTGACATCAGTGATAACATATACTAGCTACAACCATGCACACCATAATGCCAACAATGTGATGCATGAATCTATCAGTATCAAATGGCTTATGGCAATAAATTACAACCACTAAAAAGTAATGTTATATTAAATTAATAAAACTTTTACAAATTTATATAAGTTTTCTGTTGGCATTATGATAGAAGTGTTGTCCTTGATGGCAACTCACACAGATGACAGATCATAGTGAAACAGGTCAATAGCAAAGAATTGATGATCAGACTACAAATAATGAAGAAAGAAAAGTATATACACAGGTTCACTATATACCAAGTCATGTACAGATGCAGGTTCACTATATACCAAGTTGTGTATATACACAGGTTCACTGTATACACGTAGGATCACTATATACAAAGGCACATATATCATGCACACGCACTTTCATGCAAGGAAAGGCACGTACATGTCGGAAAACTAAGTTTTGGGTCCGTGGTATTTGGTCCATGGTATTTTGGTATTTGGTCCTTGGTATTACGTCCGAAGTGTTGAACCCAGGTATTGGGTCCCTAGTATTGGTTCTAAATGATTTTGGACCATGGTATTGAGTAAGGCCTAAGACTATAAAAGGAGAAGAAGATCATTAGGCAAAGGCATTCAGAAAGTCTTGAATATCTGATGAAGTATGAGATCTAGTATGTAGGTTATGAGGTCATAATGCTTTGTTATGGAGGAATCTCAGTGGTTGATGGAGAACAAGATATAAGGATAGATTGGGATCTAATGGCTTGGAATGAATCATCTCTATACAGTTTGATCATGCTTATTCTAGATTTGTATACCGACACATGTAATGTTCTCTACATATTATGATCTGGGTATAACGCAAGTTTTGGAATAGCTGCAAATCATGAATGAATATTTACAGATGTATACGCTGGTTGACTATGATAAAATCATGTACATACGCAGGTTAGATACATATAAATAGCATATACCATATGAACTATGATGTTTGAAGTTACAGGTGGTTCTGGTTGTTGATGAGTTCTGATGACTGTTTACCGGTGTTAGTATTCTGCATATTCAGTTTGGTTGATTGTGTTTAGCTTCATTGTTGATGGATGAGATCTATAATGGATCAGGATCATAATGACTTATCTTTATGTGATCTGATGGAATAGATTTGGTTGCTAACATACGTATTATCATTGTATATGTAATGATCTAGGTTTGTTTGGAGTCAGGAAGTGCAGCAAAGTTATAAGCAAATAATTAATGACATATACACTGGTTCGCTTTGGTGAAGTTGTGTATACATGCTGGTCGGCTCTTCCAAGTAGCGTATGCACTCTGATACATGATTTTTGATGATACAGTTAGATTTGAACATTGTTGGAGAGTTCTGTGTTCTGCTCTGTGTTCTGGTGATTACATTTTGTTTACTAGGTTTCAATGATTTAGTATTGGGTGATTCAAAGATTGATGATGCTAGTGTTGATTGATTGTGTGCTTCAATGATATTGATGGGTCCAGTATGAAAATTGGATGAAATGTGGCCTTCAGATTATGATGATGTGTTCCTTGAGTATCCACTCTGAAAATTTATGAAACGTGGTACCTGGAGGAAGAAAGAGAAGGTTGTAGCCTTCTGTAGGTTGGCAACTATGTACTAGTACATCAGCTAGTACAGGAGCTAAGGGGCTGGTGGCTCCCTTCTAGTAGCAGCTGGAAAACGAGTGAAGGTTGGAGCATTCAATAGGCCGGCACCTACATACTAGTAAAAGGATCGACTAGTACAAGAGCTAAGGGGGTTGTAGCTCCCTTCCAGGAGAAGCTAGAGAATGAGAGAAGGTTGTAGCCTTCTGCAGGTAGAAGCCTATGTACTGGTATAAGACTGCACCAGTATAGAAATATTGTAAAAAGAAATTTTTTATTAAAAGAAGATAGAGACGACTTGTAGTAGGCGGTTTTCACCCACATTGGGTTTCAACCTTACATCATGGTGTTCAGGTGTGCTTCTTGTGTGTGATGATCTATTCTATTTTACTGCACCTGTTTACTGTTCATATGGTTAATACAAGTTCTGATGCACTAACTAAAGATCAAGATTTAATGGATTAACTGAATCATAAGTTCACTAGATATACGCTAGTTGCATTAGAAACAATTGCGTGTACACGCAGGCTCCCTTCACTGAAGTAGCATATATGAATCTGAGTATGAAAATGAAAAAGTGTTTGATTTGATAATACTGATTCACCCCCCCATCTTAGTATTATTTCCAACAATTGGAATCAGAGCAGGTCCTTTGGTAGAAGCTTGATTGCTTGAAGGAGATCCATAGAACAATGGGAAAGAAGCTTAAGAAGAAAGCGCCTAAGAAGAAGAAGACATCTCGGAAGAGCTATGATAGTGGGAGAATCGATTGGGGAATATGTGGAAGAAGCACTTTAGATTCAGAATCACTTCAAAATGAAGATGAACAAGCAAAATAACTATCAGGTATGAATTTGTTATCCTCTGGTGATACATTTATCCATCCATTTGAAGATGATGAAAGTGATAGCGAAACAACTGAATTTTCTCTTATGGGTGAGCAAAAAAGATATCAAATAGAGGCAAAATTTAAAAGGCTTACAGACAAAATTAGAGATCAACAAGATCTATTGAACAAAAGGGAATGTGCCTTCAAAGAAGAAGATACCAAACTAAAAGCTCAACTAGAGGAAGAAAACAAGGTAAGGAAGTTATTCAAGGACAAGAAAGATCAATGTCAAAAGTTGCAGGATGAAGTGACATCATTAAGAATTGAAGTCAATGAAAGGAGCACAACAATCAAGAAACTCAGAGAAGGATATAGTTACTATGAAAGTCTTGAAGCTACGATCCTCTCGCTAAAAGAAGATCTTGAAGAATCAAATAAGCAGAATAAAGAACTACTCAAAGCTCTTGAAAAACAAGAAAAAGAAGTTCTTGAATTAAGACACCAGTTGGAAGAAGGAAGAAAAGCTGAAGAAAACATGAAGAAGCAATATCATGAAAAGGAAGAGAAACTTCAGGTTGAGGTAAATATTCTAAAAGATAACTTAGAAGAAAAGGATAAGCTCTTACGATTTCAAGATAGTGCTAAGATCTTGGATGATATTCTTAGTAGTCAAAGGACTCCTGCTATCAAAACTGGTCTTGTTTTTCATGAATCTATTGAAGGTGAAACTAGTTCACAAAATAAGACAAAGAACTCTAATGCACAATCTGAAATACTCAATAAGGAGATGAGAGGTCAATCCCATCAACAACCAAGGAAAGAAATTCTACAAAGGAAATATTTTACTCCTCCGATGAATAATGTTGAATGTTATGTATGTCATTATCTTGGACATGTTGCAGAGAAGTAGAATGGTTCAAGACCATCACACAGAAAGATCATCATGTTCCAGGTACTTTAAGGGATATTGTTTTTCTTGCAATATGTTTGGTCACAAAGCTGTCGATTGCTACAGAAGGAATATGAAACATGTAAGATGTTATGCATGTAACAAGTTGGGACATATAGCAAAGGAATGTAGGAACAAAGTATGGGCACCATACCAAAAGGAGAAAACATCATCACACTTGAAGATATGGAAGAATAAGGAAGTATAGTTAGAAAGATGTGGCACAGCACAATGTACAGACATGACAGACTCAGAGGAAGCTGAAAGTTTAAAACTTCAATGCTCTCAATCTCATACTCAAGTTTCATAAAGAAAAGTCGCGTATATGTGCAAGTTAGACAGTGCACAGTCGTGTATATGATAGTTTGAGAAAAGTAGTGGGATAGGCTCAAGGAAAGGGTCTGATATGATACAGTCCATTATTTTCTCTATTTGATAATGATTACAATCTGCTGATTGTGTGTGGAAATGTCTTGATACTTGTAAGATGTTTAGAAGTGTTTTGATCCTAACTTGATGATGATGATGCCTTGATACTTCTTGCTGATATATACATGATCAGATCTGACAGTGAACAGATGGCACAGGTTCAGGGGGAGCATATACTTTTAATAATGCATTGTTGGCATTATGGTTAGTAGTCCTTGGTGATGATGCTTATATGGCTAAATAATGCATCTTGCCATGAGATGGTTATGAGTTGTCCATGACAAAATCTCATATGATTCTTGGGGTTACATAGTTGGTATTCAGACTATATTTGTGGTTGATTCTCTGATGATGCATATATGGTGCTTACATGGTGATCTTCATAAGGATAAGGAGAAGTACAAAGCTTGAATACACAATTTCATTACTTGATGATGAGTCACTCATATGTTGTTGTCGACATATAATATAGTTATGATGCAGGATTCCTATAGTTCTTGGCACTCACATGGATGAGGATTGTTGCTATTGATGATATCAAGAAGTCTTGACAACAGATCTTGAGCTCACGATACATAGTGCTATATACAGTATGTTATGAAACCAACTCAAGAAAAAGATAGAAATGATAGATCAATGCCTTAAAATTCAGCCTCTTCGAGGGGGCAACCTCCTTTACATTACATAAATGAACAATTCTTGGATGATTCAAATGATAAAACCTCCTTTCTATATATAAAAGTCTAAGGAGTCACAATATAACCCAGCCGACCTAACAATAATAATATAAAACCACAAAAATAACAATAGAGGGATTCTATTGGGCACAGTAATAACAATATGGGGACAATAGGGGCACAACAATATTAATAAGGGGTACAACTACAATAGTAATGGAGTAATCACTAGTATTATAGGTACCCAACATGCCCCTCTCCTTCAAAAAAGTGTTGTCCTCAACTCTTGAGTAGTTTTGGATGCTTCTGTATAAAATTCTCATCCTCCCATGTGGAATCTTCAGCGGATAAGTTCTTCCACTTGATAAGATACTCTGAAATTGATCGATTTCGTAGTTGTCGAGTTCTTGTTTCTGTGACTGCTTCCGGTTCCAATATAATTTTTCCTTCCCCGTCAAGTTTTGGCAATATTGTTTGAACTGGGAGCTTGTCACCTATAACCTTATTTAAACATGAAACATGGAAAACTGGGTGCAATCGAGAAGCTACAAGAAGCTCCAATTTGTATGCCATAGTACCAATCTTTTGCAACACCTTGTATGGACCATAATACTTTGGTGATAATTTATTATCCTTCTTAGCTTCCTTGAGGGATATTTGCTTATATGGTTGTATTCGTAGGAATACCCAATCACCTACATCAAAACTTCTTTCTTTGCGATGTTGATCTTCCTGTTGTTTCATTCCATTCTGTGCCACACAAGGTTATCCTTTAAGAGTTGGAGGACTTCTTGTTGATGTTTGATGTGATGTTCCACTGCTTGAACCTTAGAATTTTCTCTTAAATATGATGTGATGGATGGTGGCTGATACCCATAAAGTGCCATAAATGGGGTCATTTTTGTTGTTGTATGGAAGGAAGTGTTATACCACCATTCAGCCAGAGGCAACCATTTGACCCATTGTGTCTGTTTATCAGATACAAAGCAATGAAGATATCCTTCCAAACATTTGTTTACTATCTCAGTTTTCCCATCAGATTGAGGATGATAAGATGAGCTATGAGCTAACTGAGTACGAAGACAAGAAAATAATTATGTCACAAAATCTCTAGTGAAAATGGGATCTCTGTCACTTACAATAATCTTTGGGTTTCCATGTAGCTTTTGAATTGTTTCCATAAATGCAACAGAAACTGTACTGGCTTTAAATGGATGTGATAATGCACAAAAGTGTGCATACTTGGTAAGCCTGTCAACTACCACCATAGTGACACTCTTTCCCTCAGACTTGGGTAAACCTGTGATAAAATCCATTGAAACCTCCTCCCAATTTTGGCTTGGAATGGATAAAGGTTGTAATAGACCCATTGTCTTAATTGTTTTAACTTTATTTTGCTGGCAAACCAAACATTCCGCCACAAAATTTTGAATATATGATTTAAGACCATCCCAAAAAAATTCCTTCTTAACCCTGTGGTAAGTTTTTAAAAATCCTGAGTGCCTTTCTAAGGGAGAAGTGTGCAATTCCATAAGAATATTTTGTTTTAGCTGAGAATTCTTACAGAGGTATAAGTTATATTTGTACCATAATGAATCATTTTTCCAGCTAAATGTATCAGAAGTACTGGAATCTTGTTGTAACTTTCGAATAAGTGCCCACAGTTTTTCTTCATTCTTCCATTCCTCCCTTGCTTCATTTATCCAATCTGGTCGGATAATAGAAATGGTGCACAAAAATGCTTCCACATCCTCATCCTTTATTGAGAGTGCATCTGCCACCACATTTTGCTTCCCTTTTTTGTAGATGATTTCAAAGTCATAACCCAACATCTTTGTGACCCACTTTTGTTGCTCTTAAGAGGATAATCTATTATGAAACCAACTCAAGAAAATATATAAAAGATAGATCAACGCTTTAGAATTCAACCTCTTCTGTAAGGTCATTTATGATGTATAGAGTCATATTCTTTTTGTAGAACATCTTTCTGCAGACCTTGCTTACAGTCAAGGGGAGCATGAACAACACACTTCAACAGAGCAGAGATTTTAGCATGTTCTCAGAGGGAGCATGGACAAATTGATACACCTTGGCATATACAAAGGGGGAGCTCAATCAGAGATTTCACCAGGTACTCTGTTAGGTCCCTATACTACTAGTGTAACCCCTTATTGTTATTAGTACAACCCACTTATTATATTAATGTACCCATGTGGTGCCCATATTGTTATTATTGTGCCCTTACATTATTATTGTTATGTCGGCTCTGATTATGTTATGACCCCTTAGACTCCTATATATAGAAAGGAGGTCTTTTTATTTGTATCATCCAAGAATTGTTCATTTATGTAATGTAAAGGAGGTTGCCCCCTCAAAGAGGCTGAATTCTAAGGTGTTGATCTATATTTTCTATCTTTTCTTGAGCGGGTTTCATAACATTTGGTATCAGAGCTTTGGATTCTAGGGTTTCGCTGCTCCAAACAGGTCATCGTGGAATTTTCGCTATAACATTTTTTCTGCAACGTTTCAGAAGCTCAAAAAAAAACCCATTTGCGATGAGATCTCACTAAAGCTTGAGTCCGAATTGCAGAGCTTTTTGCGCTATAGTTGCGGAGATATGATCTGAGGAAGTTGGTCTTTTTGCAGACTCCTAAATTACATTCCAAACAAGTGACCTGGGGAAATCGTCGTAACTTTCCCTCTAGGCATCGGATTGATAATTCATGAGAAGGTATAGAAATAGGATAGACTGTAGTTTCTTGTATATATTTTTCTAAGCCAAAGGTCGAAACAGTGACACATGGCACTTCATACAAGTTCGATCTTCTGGAAAGGTCTATAATCAGGTCTCTTGGGAGATTGTGCATAACTATTTCTTGGAGAATCCAATTTGGATCAGACTAGTGGCACTGGAAAGAGGACACAGAGGGCTACTACATGCTGCAATTTTAGAACTTAAAGATCTAAAAGTACAGAGTTACAGTCATTTCAATATCGAGCTCCTAAAATCAAGAAAAAGCAAGATGAGGAAGTCTGATGGCAAGGATCTGGTAAATTGGATACTTCAGATGGAGCAATATTTTGATCTACATGGTGTACCACTATTACAAAAGGTATGTATTGCATCTTCATATTTAGAATTGGATCAATTTTTATGGTATGAAGGGTTTTGTTCTCGTAAACAACTTGTTACGTGGTCAATTTTCATGGAGGAAATGATAGCACATTATGAGGATACAAAGAGCAACACCTTCTTTAGAGCAAAACCACAACAATTGGAAAGAGCAAAAGGGCTTTGTGACATAGTAGAAAGCAAAATTATGGAAACCAAGAAGCATACCCCTCAAAACTATAAATATGGAAGTGTTGTTTCTCCTAGCCTTCCACAACCTACAAGGGTTACACCACAACAATTGGAAGAAAAAAGAGAAAAAGGGCTTTGTTACAATTGTGATAGCAAATGCACTAAAGGTCATAAGTGTGCTGAGAAGAAATTATTTTACATAGAATATGAAGAGGAGGAAGAAAATGATCAAGAAACATCAAAATAAGAAGATATATGCCAGGACCCCACCCCAGAGAAAGAAGAAATGAATCAGACCATATCTTGTAAAGAATTGGCAAGAATTACCACTCCTCAAACTCTCAAGATAGAAGGACATATCAAGAAGAAAAAGGTGCAAGAAGTGAAAGATCACATCGAGAAAGAAGAAATGAATCCAACCATATCTTGTAATTCATTGGTCGAAATTACCACTACTCAAACTATCAAGATAGAAGGACATATCAAGAAGTGAAATATCACATCGAGCATCAAGAAATGAATCCAACCATATCTTGTAAAGGATTGGAAGAAATTACCACTCCTCAAACTCTAGAGATAGAAGGACATATCAAGAAGAAAAAGGTTCAAGCAGTGAAAGATCACATCGAGCATCAACAACAAGTTCTCCAACTTTTAAGGATAACGCCACTTTGGTGCAGAATCGAATGAAACAACAGGTAGATCAACATCACAGTGAAAAAAGATTTGATGTAAGTGATTGGGTATTTTTACGACTACATCTCAAGCAAGCTATTTATGAGAAGGAAACATTGGCAATACTACATGCACTTAAGAAATGGTGACCTTACCCAATGGGAAGACACTTCAAGGTAAAAATTGATCATGATAGTCTTAAATATGTTTTAGAACAAATATTATCTTTAGAAAGACATAAAAAATGGGTCACAAATATGTTGGGTTATGACTTTGACATCATCTACAGAAAAGGGAAGAAATTTTTTGTTGCAGATGCACTCTCAAGAAAGGATGAGGATGTGGAAGCATTGTTTTGTGCTATTTCTATTATCTAACCACATTGGATAAACGAAGCAAGGGATGAATGGAAGAAGGACAAAGAAGTGTGGCCACTCATTCAAAAGTTGCAGAATATCCCAATTCAAACAATATTTTCAAAACTTGAAGAGGAAGGAAAAATCATATTGGAACCTAGAGCAATTACAGAAACAAGAACTCGACAGCTAGAAAATCGATCAATTTCAGAGTATCTCATCGACTGGAAGAACTTAACCACTGAAGATTCCACAAGGGAGGACAAGAATTTTATACAGAATCATAAAGAACTACTCAAGCGTTGAGGACACCACTTTTTGAAAAGAGGAGCATGTTAGGCCCCTATACTACTAGTGCAACCCCTTATTGTTATTAATACAACCCCCTTATTATATTGTTGTACCCATGTGGTCCCCATATTGTTATTATTGTGCCCCATAGAAGCCCACTATTGTTATTATTGTGCCCTTACATTATTATTGTTATGTCAGCTCTGATTATATTATAACCCCTTAGACTCCTATATATAGAAAGGAGGTCTTGTCATTTGTATCATCTAAGAATTATTCATTTGTGTAATGTAAAGGAGGTTGCCCCCTCGAAGAGGCTGAATTCTAAGGCATTTATCTCTCTTTTATAACTTTTTGTGAGCTGGTTTCATAACATAATCTTTGTTCTAAAAAGTATTTAAGGCTATCATGATCCATTTTTACCTTGAAGTGTCTTCCCATTAGGTAGGGTCACCATTTCTTAAGTGCATGGAGTATTGCCAACATTTCCTTCTCATAAATAGCTTTGTGTAAAAGCTTTCCCTTGATTGGATGACTTTCAAAAGAAATGGGTCTTTCATCTTGCATTAAAACAGCACCAATTCCATTTCCTAAAGCATCACATTCCAGAATAAAGGTTTTTGTGAAGTCCGGTGTAGCTAAGACTGGTGCTTGGCACATTGCCTCTTTAAGATGTTTGAAGGCCTTTGTTTCTTCTGGAGTCCATGAAAATGCATCTTTCTTCAATAATGTTGTTAGAGGTGCTGCTATTCTCCCATAATTCTTAAAAAACTTGTAATAATACCCTATCAACCCGAGAAATCCTCGCAGATGCTTTATGGATGTGGGGATTTTCCATTCCTTAATGGCTTTGATTTTGCCAGGGTCTACCTTAAGTTCTTCATGAGATACAATATGACCCAGATATTCCACCTCTTGTACTCTAAAGAAACATTTGGATCTTTTTTCATATAATTGTTTCTCCTCCAATAGTTGTAGCACCCTGTCAACATGTTCGACATGATCCTTCCAAGACTTGTTGTAGATTAGTATATCATCAAAAAATGCTAACACAAATTTTCTAAGGAATGGTTTGAAAATTGAATTCATCAAACCTTGAAATGTTGAAGGTGCATTGGTAAGGCCAAAAGGCATGACCAAAAATTCATAATGACCCTCATGAGTTCTAAATGCTATTTTCATAATGTCTTTAGTCTTCATTCTGATTTGATGATATCCTGAATGAAGATCCAACTTGGTGAAGTAAATTGATCCATGCAATTCATCCAGTAATTCATTAATAACAGGAATGGGAAACTTATCTTTAATAGTGAGCTTTTTGAGCTCCCTATAATCCGAACACATGCACCATGATCCATCCTTCTTGTGCACCAATACTAATGGAGCAGAAAAAGAACTATGACTTAGTTGAATTATACCAGCCTCTAGCATTTCTGCAAACATACATTCAGTTTCACTCTTTTGGGCATAAGGATATCTGTACAGACTGATGTTTGGAGAAACACTTCCTGGAATCAGATGAATAGCATGATCATGAGCACGAATAGGTGGGAGACCTTTGGGAGTCTCAAATAGCTTGGAATGATTGTCCAAGACTTTTTGGAGATCTGGAGAAATAGATGATTCCAATGTGGAAACATCTAGCGAACATAATTGTGAAATTACACCTCTTTGTTCCTTTTTTAGATGCTTTGTCATATCGTTAGAGCTGATTATATTTCCCAGTTTCCCTACAATACCCCTTAATTAAACTTCCTTTCCTTCCACAAAAAAATTCATGAAAAGTTCTTGAAAATTAAAAGCTATTGTACCCAAGGATTGTAGCCATTGGACTCCTAGTAAAACATCAACACCTCCCATTGGAATGGAATGCATTGGGCTAGTCAATACATATTCTCCCATAGATAGCTTGATATTATGGCACTTTCCAGAGCAATTTATTATTCCTCCATTTGCAACCATCACTTGACACTCTGGTGCTGGATATAAGAAGAAATTTAATTCTTTTGCCACCTTACAATGAATAAAATTGTGGGTACTTCCTGAATCAATCAACACTATTACCTTTTTCTTCTTGATTTATCATTCTATCTTGATGTTTTGAGGAGTGGTAATTCCCACCAATGCATTACAAGATATGGTCGGATTCATTTCTTCTTTGTCTAGGCTTTGTTCCTGGAGTATATCCTCTTCTTTTGACCTTTCTTGCTCCTTTTCTTCTTCCTCTTCACAATCTATGTAGAATAATTTCTTCTCAGCACACTTATGACCTTTAGTGTATTTGCTATCACAACTGTAACAAAGCCCTTTTGCTTTTTTTTCTTCCAATTGTTGTGGTGTCAACCTTATAGGTTGTGGAAGACTAGGGGCAACAACACTTCCATCTTTATAGTTGTGAGTGGTATGCTTCCTAGTTTCCATAATTTTGCTTTCCATTTTTCTTGCTAACTTGAATGCCTTCTCTAATGAATCCGATTCCCAAAGGCTAACATCATGTTGGATATTATCCTTTAAAGTCCCTATGAACACATCAATCCTATGCTCCTCTGGAATATTTTTTACCCTTATGTTCAATTTTTGGAACTTCTCAATGTGCTCTGTTATTGAACCCTTTTGTTTGAGACTTATCAATTGGCTAAAAAAAGTGTTGCTTTTTGTATCCTCATAATGTGCTATCAATTCTTCCGTAAAAATTGCCCAAGTGATAATTTGTTTATGAGAGCAAAGCCATTGATACCATACAAATTGATTTGGTTCCAAATATAAAGTTGCAATACGTACCTTTTGTATGTTTTGCACATTATTGAGATCGAAAAATTGCTCCATCTGTAATATCCATGTTGCGGGATCCTTGCCATCAAACTTCCTCATATCACTTTTTGGAATATGGTGGGTCTTCGATCCTACATTAGAGTCTATGAAATCATGATTAACATTTCTTTTGTTCGCATCATGAGTTTCCTTTACTATCTTTTCACCATTAGTAAGTATTTCTTGTAGAAAAATTGTCAAATCTGTCTTCAAATCTGCCATGTCTCTCTTCAAATCTATCTTCAAATCATCCATATTAGCTTCCACACCCTTTATATTAGCTTCTATTAGCTTTTGTGAGATTGACATTTGTTGCACTTGGTCTTGTAATTTTGATATATCATGTAGCATTTCTTCCTCTTCTTCATGAGTCATGCTAGAGCTTTCAGGTTGCTTACTAGGTGTTTTCATTTTCTTTCCTTGGGGCATTAGTTACCGATAATAATGCTCTACTATGCCCTTTGAATTCCTTCGAAATAAATTTTCAAGCCAAGCTTAAGCAAAAATTTAAAAAGATCTACACACCTTATTTCACTTGGTAGGAGCTCAATATTGTCTCTGATGTATCTTTGTACTTTCAAATCATCTAGTTCTAAAATTGTGATCCGCAGTAGCCCTCTGTGTCCTTTTTCCAATGCCACAAGTGTGATCCAAATTGGATTCTCCAAGGAAGAGTTATGCGAAATCTCCCACAGTGACCTGATTATAGACTAGTTCAGTAGAGCGAACATGTACGACGTGTCACGAGTCACTGTTTTGACCTTTTGCTCTAAAAAATATATACAAGAAACTACTTTCCGTCCTCTTTCTGTACCTTCTTATGAAATTTCAATCTGGTACTCAGAGAGAAATTTATGACGATTTTCCCTAGGTGACCTGTTTGGAATGTGATTCAGGAGTCTGCAAAAAGACCAACTTCCTCAGATCATATCTCCGAAAATATAGCGCAAAAAGCTCTGAAATTTAGACCCGAGATTCAGCGCGATGTTTTTTCAAATGGGTTTTGTTTTTAGCTTCTAAAATGTCGCATAAAAAAAATTATAGCGAGAATGCCACGATGACCTGTTTGGTGCAACGAAACCCTAGAATCCAAAGCTCTGAAACCAAATGTTATGAAACCAGCTCAAGAAAAAGATAGAAAAGATAGATCAACACCTTAAAATTCAGCCTCTTCAAGGGGGCAACCTCCTTTACATTACATAAATGAACAATTCTTGGATGATTCAAATGACAAAACCTTCTTTCTATATATAGGAGTCTAAGGAGTCATAATATAACCCAACCGACCTAACAATAATAATATAAAGCCACAAAAATAACAATAGAGGGATTCTATGGGGCACAGTAATAAAAATATGGGGACAATAGGGGCACAACAATATTAATAAGGGGTACAATTGCAATAGTAATGGGGTAATCACAAGTATTATAGGGACCCAACACAGTATGCTGGATACATGGATGATTACTCAAAGTTGCATTGTTGGAGACGTGATGATGATGAGTTCTTACCTATATGATGATAGGTTGATACTTACATATGTTGATTGATACAAATGAGGGATGTCCCCGAGTGATGATACATGGATGATATATAAGATCATGTAGATCTCGATGTTGATGAGATGGCTATGGTGTCTTTCGCATATGATATAATGTGAATGATTTTATAATGCTCAAGATCAAGAGGATGAATTGATATATATATGCAGACATATATTGTCACAGGTTGATGCTATCTACACTAATGGACATATACAGGTTGCTGGTCTAGATGATGTTGACAGATGCTTATGGAGCAGATCATACACTGTGTATGATAGTTGCTGATGACTGTCATGGTATTATTTAGATGTTTCGTCTTTGTTATAAATGTCATGTATATAATTCAATGTAAAGGTCACATCAAGACTCATGATGTAATAGTTTGTCTCTGTCTATTGTAGTCATTTGATGAATCCCTTTTCGTCATATGATGTAAATTGTACCTCCACTATGCATGGGAAGAATGATGTAATATTTCAGTCATGTATAAACAATTGGTATTTGGTATATCCCCACTTGGTTGGGTGGATGAGTCAATACTGGTATATCCCCACTTGGTTGGGAGATGGATGTATGTATGAGTCTTTGGAGATAGGAAGGTTATTTATGATGTATAGAGTCATGTTCTTTTTATAAAACATATTTTTGCAGACCTTTCTTACAGTCAGGGGGAGCATGAACAACACATTTCAGCAGAGCAGAGATTTCAGCATGTACTCAAAGGGAGCATGGACAGATTGGTACACCTTGGCATATACAAAGGGGGAGCTCAATCAGAGATTTCAGTAGGTACTCTGTTAGGCCCCCATACTACTGGTGTAACCCCTTATTGTTATTAGTGCAACCCACTTATTATATTGATGTACCCATGTAGTGCCCATATTGTTACTATTGTGCCCCATAGAAGCCCACTATTGTTATTATTGTGCCCTTACATTATTATTGTTATGTTGGCTCTGATTATGTTATGACCCCATAGACTCCTATATATAGAAAGGAGGTCTTTTCATTTGTATCATCCAAGAATTTTTCATTTATGTAATGTAAAGGAGGTTTTCACCTTGAAGAGGCTAAATTCTAAGGCGTTGATCTCTCTTTTCTATCTTTTTGTGAGCTATTTTCATAACATTTGGTATTAGAGCTTTGGATTCTAAGGTATCGCTGCTCCAAACAGGTCATCGTGGCATTTTCGCTTTAACTTTTTTTCTGTGATGTTTCAGAAGCTAAAAAAAATTTCATTTGAGAAGAAATCACACTAAATCTTGGGTCCAAATTTCAGAGCTTTTCGCGCTATATTTGCGGAGATATGATCTGAGGAAGTTGGTCTTTCTGAAGACTCCTAAATTAAATTCCGAACAGGTGACCTAGGGAAAATCGTCATAACTTTCTCTCTGAGCATCGGATTGAAATTTTGTAAGAAGGTATAGAAAGAGGATGGACTGTAGTTTCTTGTATATATTTTTTAGTGAAAAAGGTCAAAAAGGTGACACGTGGAACTTCATACAAGTTCACTCTTTTGGAAAGGTCTATAATCAGGTCATCTTGGGAGATTGTGCATAACTCTTTCTTGGAGAATCCAATTTGGATCAGACTGGTGGCATTGGAAAGAGGACACAGAGGGTTGCTATAGGTCACAATTTCAGAACTTAAAGATCTGAAAGTACAGAGTTACATTCGTTTCAAGATTGAGCTCCTAAAATCAAGAAAAAGCAAGATGAGGAAGTTTGATGGCAAGGATCCGGTAAATTGGATACTTCAGATGGAGCAATATTTTGATCTACATGGTGTACCACTGTTACAAAAGGTATGTATTGCATCTTCATATTTAGAACTAGATCAATTTCTATGGTATGAAGGGATTTGTTCTCGTAAACAACTTGTTACGTGGTCAATTTTCACGGAGGAAATGATAGCACATTATGAGGATACAAAGAGCAACACCTTCTTTAGAGCAACACCACAACAATTGGAAAGAGTAAAAGGGCTTTGTGACATAGTGGAAAGCAAAATTATGGAAACTAGGAAGCATACCCCTCACAACTATAAAGATGGAAGTGTTGTTTCTCCTAGCCTTCCACAACCTACAAGGGTTACACCATAACAATTGGAAGAAAAAAGAGAAAAAGGGCTTTGTTACGGTTGTGATAGCGAATACACTAAAGGTCATAAGTGTACTGAGAAGAAATTATTTTACATAGAATATGAAGAGGAGGAAGAGAAGGATCAAGAAACATCAAAAGAAGAAGATATACGCCAGGACCCTACCCTAGAGAAAGAAGAAATGAATCAGACCATATCTTGTAAAGCATTGGCAAGAATTACCACTCCTCAAACTCTCAAGATAAAAGGACATATCAAGAAGAAAAAGGTGCAAGAAGTGAAAGATCACATCGAGAAAGAAGAAATGAATCCAACCATATCTTGTAATTCATTGGTCGAAATTACCACTCCTCAAACTATCAAGATAGAAGGACATATCAAGAAGAAAAATGTTCAAGAAGTGAAAGATCACATCGAGCATCAAGAAATGAATCCGACCATATCTTGTAAAGGATTGGAAGAAATTACCACTCCTCAAACTCTAGAGATAAAAGGACATATCAAGAAGAAAAAGGTTCAAGCAGTGAAAGATCACATCAAGCATCAACAACAAGTTCTCCAACTTTTAAAGGATAACGCCACTTCGGTGCAAAATCAAACGAAACAACAGGTAGATCAACATCATAGTGAAAAATGTTTTGATGTAGGTGATTGGGTATTTTTACTTCTACATCTGAAGCAAGCTATTTATGAGAAGGAAAGGTTGGAAATACTACATGCACTTAAAAAATGGTGACCTTACGGAATGGGAAGACTCTTCAAGGATGAGGATGTGGAAGCATTGTTTTGTGATATTTCTATTATCCAACCATATTGGATAAACGAAGCAAGGGATGAATGGAAGAAGGATGAAGAAGTATGGCCACTTATTCAAAAGTTGCAAAAGATCCCAATTCAAACAATATTGCCAGAAATTGAAGAGGAAGGAAAAATCATATTGGAACCTGGAGCAATCGCAGAAACAAGAACCCGATAGCTACGAAATCGATTAATTTCAGAGTATCTCATCAAGTGGAAGAACTTACCTGCTTAAGATTCGACATGGGAGGACAAGAATTTTATATAGAAGTATCAAGAACTACTCAAGAGTTGAGGACAATGATTTTTGAAGGAGAGGGGCATGTTAGGCCCCTATACTACTAGTGTAACCCCTTATTGTTATTAGTACAACCCACTTATTATATTGATGTACCCATGTAGTGCCCATATTGTTACTATTGTGCCCCATAGAAGCCCACTATTGTTATTATTGTGCCCTTACATTATTATTGTTATGTCAGTTTTGATTATGTTATGACCCCATAGACTCCTATATATAGAAAGGAGGTCTTTTCATTTGTATCATCCAAGAATTATTAATTTATGTAATGTAAAGGGGGTTTCCCCCTCGAAGAGGCTGAATTCTAAGGCGTTGATCTCTCTTTTATATCTTTTTGTGAGCTAGTTTCATAACATACTTAGGGGGAGTATGGATAGTGGAATGTATATCAAGGAAGAGAATATCTTGGTTCGCCCTTTGCCCTTGATGTCAAAGGGGGAGAGTGACTTGGTATGGTTGTTGCCATCAAGTCCAAAGGGGGAGATTGTTGGCATTATGATGCATGTGTTGTACTTGATGGCAACCCCTTGTAGAAGAAAAACTCACTTATATATAACTAGATGAATCTACAGAAGAGATATCAGATGTGACAGAATACATGGGATGCAGGACAAATCAAAGGAATCAGTTCAGATGTAATGAACAATGAAAACTCATTAAGATGACGGTTCTCAGTATCGCAAGTTAGCTTTGCCATCAAGTCCAAAGGGGGCGATTGTTGGCATTATGATACAAGTGTTGTCCTTGATGGCAACTCACACAGATGACAGATCATAATGCAACAGGTCAGTAGCAAAGAATTGATGATCAGACTACAAAGAATGAAGAAAGAAAAGTATATGCGCAGGTTCACTATATACCAAGTCATGTACACACGCAGGTTCACTATATACCATGTCACGTATATATGCAGGTTCGTTGTATAGACACAGGATCACTATATACAAAGGCGCGTATATCGTACACATGCACTTTCACACAAGGAAAGGCGCGTACATGTCGGAAAACTAAGTTTTGGGTCCGTGGTATTTGGTCCTTGGTATTGCGTCCGAAGTGTTGAACCCAGGTATTGGGTCCCTAGTATTGGTTCTAAATGGTTTTGGACCATGGTATTGAGTAAGGCCTAAGACTATAAAAGGAGAAGAAGATCATTAGGCAAAGGCATTCAGAAAGTCTTGAATATCTGATGAAGTATGAGATCTAGTATGCAGGTTATGGGTTCATAATGCTTTGCTAAGGAGGAATCTCAGCAGCTGATGGAGAACAAGATCTAAGGATAGATTGGGATCTAATGGCTTGGAATGAATCATCTCTATACGGTTTGATCACGCTTATTCTAGATCTGTATACTGACGCATGTAATGTTCTGTAAATATTATGATCTGGGTATAACTCAAGTTTTGGAATAGTTGCAAATCATGAATGAATATTTACAGATGTATACGCTGGTTGAATATGATAAAAGCGCGTACATACATAGGTTAGATACATCTAAATAGCATATACCATATGAACTATGATGTTTGAAGTTACAGGTGGTTCTGGTTGTTGATGATTTCTAATAACTGTTTACTGGTGTCAGTATTTTGCATATTCAGTTTGGTTGATTGCGTTTAGCTTTAGTGTTGATGGATGAGATCTATAATGGATCAGGATCATAATGACTTATCTTTATGTGATCTGATGGACTAGATCAGGTTGCTAACATACGTATTATCCTTGTATATGTAATGATCTGGGTTTGCCTGGAGTCAGGAAATGCAGCGAAGTTATAAGTAAATAATTAATGACATATATGCTATTTCTCTTTGGTGAAGTTGCGTATACACACTGGTTCGGCTCTTCCAAGTAGCGTATGCACTCTGATTCATGATTTTTGATGATACAGTTAGATCTGAACATTGTTCTAGAGTTTTGTGTTCTGCTCTGTATTCTGGTGATTGCATTTTGTTGACTGGGTTTCAGTGATTCAGTATTGGGCGATCCAGAGATTGATGATGCTAGTGTTGATTGATTGTGTGCTTCAATGATATTGATGGGTCCAGTATGAAAATTAGATGAAACGTGGCCTTCAGATTATGATGATGCGTTCCATGAGTATCCAGTCTAAAAGTTTATGAAATGTGGTACCTGGAGGAAGAAAGAGAAGGTTGTAGCCTTCTGTAGGTTGGCACCTACGTACTAGTACATCGGCTAGTACAAGAGCTAAGGGGGTTGTAGCTCCCTTCCAGGAGAAGCTGGAGAATGAGAGAAGGTTGTAGCCTTCTATAGGTAGAAGTCTATGTACTGATATAAGACTGCACCAGTACAGAAATATTGTAAAAAGAAGTTTCTTATTAAAAGAAGAGAGAGACGACTTGTAGCAAGTGGTTTTTACCCACATTGGGTTTCCACCTTACATCATGGTGTTCATGTGTGCTTCTTATGTGTGATGATCTATTCTATTTTACTGCACCTATTTACTATTCATATGGTTAATACAAGTTCTGATGCACTAACTAAAGATCAACATTTAATGGATTAACTGAATCATAAGTTCACTAGATATACGGTAGTTGCATTAGACACTGTTGCGTGTACACCCAGGTTCCCTTCACTGAAGTAGCGTATATGAATCTGAGTATGAAAATGAAAAAGTGTTTGATTTGATAATACTGATTCACTGCCCCTGCCCCCCCCAGTATTATTTCCAACATTTTCACCTTTCAACACAGTTACAATTTTGAAGTATTGATGTTTTAAAATAAAATATTAAATTTAAATTTCATAAAATGTTTAATATCATATGTAAATTTTAAAAAGGTGAATTTAATTATTATTTTATAATTAAATAAGATATAATAAAAAAATTGAAATTTCATAATTTGATCTTTATCACAAGCGAAGAGTTTGTATTTTTACTCTTAAAAGACTTATTATAAAGGAATGGTAACTATAAATATAATTTTTCCTTTTTATATTAATTTTGTGAATATTTATTATTTAAATACCCTACCATATATATATATATATATATATATATATATATATATATATATATATATATATATATATATTATTATGTTTAATTGTTCAATTCTTAAATTTAAAATATTCTTATTTACTTGTGTGTTCAAATTTCATGATAGATACTTTGTTCTATTTTATAATCTATTCAATGAAACCATAGTCACACCTCTATGTCCTAATGGCTTCAATCTTTGGAGGGATTGCATCTTTGTTGCCTCTACCTACCATGGAATTTTCAACCTTCAATGTTTTAGTTGTTTGTAGCTTTCATGTTCAAATTTCCAAGCCTTCTCATTTTTTTAGAAGATTGATGGAATCCTTAATATCACAATCCATGTCAATTAGCCTTAGGGATGGCCCTAGAAATGGTAGATCAAGTTTCAGTAGGGAAATTGACATGAAGTTTTCCTTCCCACAAGTTGTCTAACCTTAGGATCGAAAAAAAAAAACAACCCCTTATCAAAGGGATTAACTCTCTATTTCATATTTTCGTCAGGGTTTCTTTATTTTGTTATTTAAAGATAAGGCAGATCAAATATTATATTTCAAAGTGTACCATACTTCATGGAAGCACAATGCCTCTATTTGGATTAATGGAGCCTAGATATTAATCCGAAGAATGATGTCCCCTATGTAGTCCTTGCATGGACTAAATTACTTTATTTAACCCATTTCCCCCTTCATTGTTGGAATGAATATATCTTTTTAAACATCTACAATTCTCCAGGATGTTATATCAATCAAGCCAAGCCATAAGAAAGGGCGTTAGATTATTCTCAAATTGTTGTAGAGGTAGATGTAGACAAGGGTTTTCCTACAAAAATAAATCTGACCTTAAGCAACTGGAATTTTCTTCAGGAAGATGATCATCATCAATTCTATTTTAAGTGAAAATCATGCCATGAGTATGGGCACATTGCTAGAGACTAGAAGAAATCAACAAAACTGCAGAAGAAATTTGAAAATGGAGACACTGGTATAAAACGAAGGATATAAGGGGTTCTCCTCATCAAAATGCAACAACCAAAACACCATAAACAAATGGATATGGTCAAAAATCTCCTCCTTCCCCAAAAAAAAATTTCCTCGATGATGCTAAGGGTTCCTCTTCCAAAAAAATAAGGGATATAACCCTCAAGGGAATAATTCCAAATCAATAGAGCAATTAGATGAAGTGGAGAAATGTGTATGCAAAAAATCCAAGAGAATTTACTTGAATATTCTTCATGCACCATCTTGGAAGGTCAAAATTTAGGTATGTTTCCATTATAATATGTCCCAATTGTGGAAAGGAACAAGGATGAAGATTATTTAGATGAAGATGAGGTATTCCTCTTACCAAAAAATATGAGGAATAAGCAAGGGGCCTTGTTCTTTAGGCCTGCAGATGAAATATTTGAAGGAAAAAGGTAAAAGAGCGAGAAACAATATCACAGAAGGATAGGAATAAAGGTAAACATGGATGTAAGGAATGAATATGTGGACAAGGACAAAAATTGGGCTCTCAACAATCCTTTGAGGTTGATTTTCAAAGCCCCAGGGATAAACAAAAAAGGAAGTGGTATAACCCCTGTGCAAGGCATATGAATAGAATTTGCAAAGGAATATGACCAGAAAGAAGAATGTTTGAAGTTATAAGTCTAATTAAAAAATAAAACACCTACTCCTCCTTCTCCAAGAGATGAAATTGGGGGAGCTATACACCCTTCAAAAATGTGTAGATTTGTGGTATGTTCTGAGGCATAGCTATTCAACTCTCACTGCACCTAAGGAGGTTTATGTACTATGTGGCCCTCTTCAAAATTTCAACTTATTTCCCATCATATATCTCTTCATTGGATCATTGTGAATCTTTGTCACATTCCAAGCCAGAAGTTATGCTGTATTATAAATGTTGATAACCAATCATTTATCAAGAAAAATTCACTTATTGATCATGTCTTTTTTCTTTGGGGGATTGAGTGTATGAAAAAATATATTTTTAAAGGATACTTCAATACACTCTTGATTAGTGGGAAAAAAAGGTAGGATCCCTAGTAAGGGATCCATTTTAGGAGAGGTTGGAAGATCTTATTTCAAACTTGGACTTACTTGACATCAATCTAATTTCTAGTTAATTTACATGGAGTAATAAAGAAGTGAGGCCTAAGAATATTGCAACAATATTAACAAATTCTTATTTGTCAACTCCTTCCTATCTCATTTTTTCCTCATTTCATCTCATATCTTTCCCTAGAGTGGATCAAACCATCATCTAATCTTGTTAGATATTCACCTTGATTTTGATATATATCACAAGGCTTTGTGAGAGGAAGTGGAAGTATTAAGGATGAATTCATGTGGCTTGTGGCTCTAAGTGGGGGACAAGAAAAGCAGGTTTTTCATAATCAAGCCAAAATGAGGTTGTAGAAAAATAACATTAAAACTATATTAGTTAATAGGGAAGCCATATCATAATTCTCTCAAATCAAAGATAAGGTGGTCCAACATTTTAGGGATTTATACAAACCTACTTATTTATGATGAGGAAACCACATGATATATACTGGAACACATCCCTCATTTGGTAATTATGGAATATAATGAGACTAATATCCTCCCCATCTCAGTGGATGAGATATAGAAGGTTTTAAATTCCTTCAATCTGAATAAGGCCCCTATTCTGGATGGTTTTGGACACATTTTTATTAGCAATGTTAGGATATCGTCAAATTTGAAATACGCAAAAGGATTGAGTATGCTTTCAAAGATAATTATATTGGAGGTGAGATCAATTCCTCATTTTTTTTTTTAGTGCCAAAAGAAATGAATCCTTCTTCCTTTTCTAGATTCAAACCAGTCACTCTTTGTAATATGTCATACAAATTGTTATCCAAAATTGTTTCCCTCATAAGTAAACCTTTGCTCCCTAAATTAATAAATTAAAATGAAGGTGGGTTTGTGAGTCATAAGAATATTTGTAGATAACATAATTCTTGTTCAAGATGAAATTCTATCTAGCAAAGCTTTAGGGGAGAAAGGAATAATTGTTCAATTAGACATGGCCAATGGATTTGATAGATTCGGCCATAAGTTTTTATTTGAGGTAATGATGAAATTTGGTTTTGAAGAAAAAGGGACTCATTGTATATTTATTGTATCTTGAACCCTTGGATTTCTCCATTGGTTAATGGGATATCGATTGGGTTCCTTAAAGCTTCTATACGATTAAGGAAAGGTTGTTTGTTATATCCCATCCATTACATTTTAATGGTAAACTGTCTTAGTGGAAGATTATATTTTGAATGAAGAAGAGAATTGCTTCCATGAATCATATTTGTGAGAGGAACAAAAAATATAAATCACTTTTATTTTTCTAATAGAACTCTACTCTTGGGAGGTGACACAAATATTATTGTATCTACATTCCAATCTTTTATAAAAACAAATTGCATGTCTTTGAAGGAATGATAAACAAAACGAAAAGGCATATTTACTCTTGGAATGTTAGCAAAATTTTTCAGGGATAAATAGTGCACACTTTGGGATTATCTATTGCAGATGCCTAGAAGAAATTTAAATACCCAGGCATTCCAATCAATTTGAAGTCTCTTTCCCATCAATCCTAGGATCCCATTTAATCCAAATTTAAACTAAAATTTGACCAATGGGGTGCCCATTGGTTGAGCCCAACTGGTAGAGTCATCCTTTGATATGAGTAGATACTGGTCACCACCCTCCTATTCCACTTGGACCCCCATGATTGCTTCTTTTAGTTTTTCAGTTTCCTTATTTGTAGCACAAATTACTATTTTTGGCAATTTTTCGGGTCTCGAACTTCCGAAACCGTTTTGAGGCCCTAAACGATGTTTTTTGGGAAAGCTGGGACCAACATTGGTTGAAGATAAACCAATGTTGGTCATTCAAAAGTTGTAGTCCTCGGATAGTTATTTCTCAGGAGGTATTGTGCGCATCAAACGAAGATCATATGCCAAAGTTATGACCCCAAGAATTTGATGTACCAATTTACCCAAATGGGGCCCATAGTTTGGCACTTCATCTCCTAGGGTTAGGTTTTTGGATGTTTAGGGTTTTCCATTATTTCTCAATATTAAATAGGCCTTTGAGCCTCATTGTAACACAATTCAAAGGTATGTAGCCGCCACATCTCTTCTCAGAGATAAGCTACTATTGCCTTAGTCTTATTTTCATTCTGTTTGTTAGCATATTTCAATATTTGATATTAACGAAATGAAGTATTATTTCTACTGCATATTTGTATTTATGGTTATATCTATAACTTGTTGTGTTCTGGTTTAAATCTAGATCATTGGTATCAAAGCGGTATGCTCTTTATCTATTTTCTTTGCATGTCCCCAACGAGGTTAGGATATAAGGAGTTATGGCTCGATTTGGTTGAACCTTTGCAAGATCAGCCTCGCAAACCCTGACAGCCACCCATGGGGGAATAAAATAAAGATGAAGGGGTAGGAGATCCTATCAAAATATTGCTCTAGGAGGTCCTTGTGAAACAATGCAACGCAATGATGAATAACTTTGCCTAGATCCTTCAACAGTTACCCACCGGGGGTGCATCCACATCCAGCAATCACTCTGGAGGCTCCACTCCTTTTAAGGTACAAGTAAACTTTGAAATTCCCATATTTGAGGGAAAAATAGATGCATACATCATAGAAAAATGGTTAAATCTGCTAGAAGGATAGTTTTCTATTCATGATTTTTCCAGCCGAGAAAAGGTTACTTTTTCTCTTCTCAAAGCTGCCCCCCACATCAAGGACTGGTGGGAAACCTCCTGTGAGAAGAAGGATGAAAGTATGACCTCACTATTTTCAGCCGCACCCACTTGGTATTCATTTTGGGATTCCATCAAGGAGCAATACTACCCTGTTGAGAGATATGAGGAAAAATGCATAAAATGGACAATGCTGCGGCAGGGAAGGGACCAAGATGTGCCGGATTTTACCAATGTTTTTCATACCCTTCGCACGAAGTTGAGTATCAAGGATTCTGAGAAACATTTGGTTCTCAAGTACTGTGGCTACCTACATAGCTACATATAGGACGAGATGGAGTTCTTTGACATATCCTTGCTTGGAACAGCGTATTGGTACACCGTCAAGATCAAGCATAAATTTAAACAGAAGAAGCGAGACTTTGGATCTACGAATTTGAAGCAAGGGAAAGGTGCCCCAAAATCGCATAACAAGGGACAAAGCTAAGGTGGGGCGGCCCAAGATAACCCACCAAAGCTACAAGCAACGGACAACATCGTGAAGCCAAAGAAGGACATGGGAAAGTGGTGTGAGTTCCATAAGAGCTCCACTCACAACACAAGTGAGTTTCAGGCCAAGAAGTCATTGGTGGCTGAGATAAAGGCTTTGGAATCAGATGCATGTTCTAACTTTCAGTCAAAACTTGACAAGGGGAATGAAAAAGGGAACCATATCATTGATGCAGAGCCCAACGCCACTATTTCCACCATAAAGATACAAAAGGAGGAACTAGAATATCTAGAGGAGGAGGAGCACCTCTTCCACTCCGAGATGTGGGTAAAGGGTTCCTTGCTATAGTTCATTGTCCACAATGGGAGCCAAAAGAACCTCATTTCAATAGATTTCATGAAGTGGTTGGGCTTACTGACCACAACACACCCACAACTGCACACCATCGGGGGGCTTCACCAAGAATGGATCTTCGTGTGAGCCATCAGTGCCGCCTTCCATACAACATCAAGCCCTTCATAGATGAGGTATTATGTGATTTTTCTCCCCTTGATGTTTGTGATGTATTATTAGGAAAACCATACTTGTGGAAGTGACATGTTGTGTATGAGTCAAGGCCTCATGTTGTTATTGTTACTTTGGGAAATAATTTGTACAGGATATTTTAGGCAGCATTTTCCTGATGATATGCCCTCAGGGAAAAAATAAGATGGTGGCCATGACCTCTAGACAGGGCGCCTTTGCATGAAAACAATAGATTGACAAGCTCATGGAGGAGTACAAGGATATCTTCACCTCCACTGCAGGGGTTCCGCTGAACTGTCAGGTCAAGCACTCCATCGATATGACTCCAGGTGCATCGTTGCCCAATGGACCAATCTATTGGTGCTCTATTCTAGAGAACGACAGAATCAAGAGGCAGATTCAGGAGCTATTGCAGAAAGGTCACATCCAGCTGAGTTCATCTCCTTGTGGGAGCCCAATTGTGTTGGTACAAAAGAAGGATGGGACTTGGAGACTCTATATTGACTATTGGGAAGTGAACATGATCATTGTCCATAATAGGTACCCGATCCCATAGATTGATGACCTTTTGGACCAACTCAAGTGGCACAAAATATTTCAGCAAGATCGACTTGAAGTTCAGATATCATTGGGTACCAATTGAACCCTCTGATGTGTGGAAGACTGACTTCAAATCCAAGGAGGGCCTTTTTGAATGGTTCGTTATACCTTTCGGGTTGACGAATTCTCCTGGAACCTTCATGAGGCTGATGGATGACATCTTGCGGCCATTAACCAACTCATTTGTAGTGGTATACTTGGATGACATTCTGATCTTCAACCAGAGTTGGGAAGAGCACCTCCACCACATCTGATAGGTTCTCCAAACACTGCGGCAACACAAGTTGTGTGCCAATTCAAGAAATGCACTTTTTGCATGACCCAAGTTCAGTATCTAGGATACATTATTGATGAACAGGGAGTGCATGTGGATCTAGCCAAGATCCAAGTTATTTGAGATTGGCCAAGCCCAACCACTCTAACAGAGCTCCACAACTTTCTGGATTTTGCTAATTTCTACCACAACTTCATGTTGGGATTCTCTCATATCACTTGGCCCTTGAGTCAAGTGAACAAGGGAGGAGTGAAAGAAATATTCTTTTGGTCTGAATCTCAACAGAAGGCATTCGCAGAGTTGAAACATCACCTCTGCTCTGCACCAGTTCTCACATTACCAGACTTGCAACAACCATTTGAGATCGATACAAATGCCTCTAACTATGCTATTGGGTCAATCCTTACTCAACAGGGGCATCCAGTGGCATATCATAGTGAGACACTTTTAGACATAGTCCAGAAGTATCCCACTTATGAAAAAGTGATGTATTCTATTGTGCAGGCTTGCCAACAATGGAAGAATTACATTTTGGGGAAGGAAACAGTCATCCACATAGACCATCGACCCCTGCAGTTCATACAAATGCAAGGGAAGTTATATAATGATCGCCATTAGAAGTGGTCCACATACCTACAACTGTTCCATTTGAATATCAAGTATAAGAAGGGAAACACCAATAATGTTGCAGACTACCTCAGCCGACCACCAATCATGGCTTTAACCACCGTGCTCAAGTCTCATGGGCACGAGACTTCTAATTGGCCACTTCTCTACAAAAGTGACCTAGAATTCAGCCACACATACTAGACACTCTTAGAGGGTCAACAAGTTATATATTTTCACCTCCAGGATGCCCTGTTATGCCACCTGGGATACCTTTGTGTTTCTTCAAGTGAGTATGCCAAGATGATTTGGGATGCGCACTACAGTCAATCTGCTGGGCATTTTGGGGTCGAGAAAATAGACGTAGTACTACATAATTATTTCTATGTGTTGAATCTTCGAAAGGATGTTGAGAAGTACATCAGATCCTGCACTGCCTGTGCCATTGCCAAACTGACCATCAAGAAGCAAGGCATCTATACTTCGCTTCCTACCCCTAGTCGACCTTGGGAATCCATCTCCATGGATTACATGTCAGGTCTTCCTTCTACTTAGAATGGCAACGATTGTGTTTTAGTGGTTGTCGATAGATTCTCGAAGATGGCCATTATGGCCCGTTTGCAAGAAGAATATCATTACAAAAGACACTGCCAAACTCTTCTTTGAATGAGTGTGGGTACACTTTGGGATCCCACAGTCTATGATCTCAGATTGAGATAGCAAGTTCCTCAGTAAATTTTGGTCCAGTCTATGGTCAATGCTGGACACCAAGCTCACTAAGTCCATAGTTTTCCATCTCCAAACTGATGGCCAGATAAAGGTCGTCAACATGATGATCATACAAATTTTGCGCATGTACAACTCAAAGCATCCATGCACATGGGATTAGAGTCTCCCTTATGTCTAGCACAGCTATAACCAGGCTCTCCACATCTTGACTGGCCACAACCCTTTTTAGGTGGGCTTGGGATTCCAACCACTATGTCCCATTGATGTCGCCATACCATTTTCAGCTACTCAGGCAGATTCGGCTCATGTCTAGTCTAAAGCTGATAAGGCAAACAACTTCATTGACCACATCCAACATATTGCTAGCAATTCCATGACATTCTGGAGAAATCAAATGCCAAATACAAGTAGCGACATTATCAACATCAGTTGCCACACAAGTTTTAGGTGGGCGACAAAGTCTAGTTGCATTTGCAGAAGGAACGCCTTACCAAAGCCTATCATAAAACCATACCACTCCGATATGATCCTTACACTATTATCAAGGTTGTGGGAGATAGTGCATTTGAGCTTATCATTCCCCCATTCCTTGGCCCTCACCTAGTGTTCAATGTGGACCGCCTTCGACCATACTTCCCACCATTGCTAGACACATCAGACATTGCAGAACAACTCACACCTATAGAGTTAAATCTAGATTGCATGGAACAAGCCACAACTATTCAGATATTGGACACTTAGATCAAGAACACCCAATAGCGAAGGATCCAACTATATAGAAGTTTCAATGTAGGCAAACTCCTTCACCAGGGCAAGTGGCTCACTAGGGACCAAGTTCAGCAGAAGTTTCCTCATCTCATGAAGGAACTCAATGCAATGGGGACCATTTCTTCCTTGGGGGGGGGGGGGCGGCGCGAATGATCCAAGTGGATACTGGTGGCCACCCTCCTATTCCATTTGGACCCCCACCATTGTTTCTTTCAATTTTTTAGTTTCCTTATTTGCAGCACAATTTACTATTTTTGGTAGTTTTCCAAGTCCTGAACTTCCGGAGTCGTTTTGAGGCCCTAAATACGTTTTTTGGGAAAATCAGGACCTGAAAAACTACCAAAATTAGTAAATTGTGGTCATTCAAAAATTTTAGTCCCCGGATAGATCTTTCTCACGAGGTATTATGTGCATCAAAAGGAGATCATATGCCAAAGTTATGACCCTAGGAAGTTGATGTACCAATTTACCCAAATGGGGCCAATAGTTTGGCACTTCATCTCCTAGGGTTAGGTTTTTGGATGTTTGGGGTTTTCCATTATTTCTCAATATTAAATATGCCTTTGAGCCTCATTGTAACACATTTGAGAGGCATGTAGCCACCACATCTCTTCTTAGAGATAAGCTACCAACACCTGAGCTAGTCTTATTTCCATTATGTTTGTAAGCATATTAATGAAATTAAGTGTTATTTCTACTGCATCTTTGTATTTATGATTATATCTGTAATTTGTTGTGTTCCTGTTTAAATATGGATCATCCTTATAAAATATGTCTTGTCTAATATCCCTTTTTACCAATTCTCATCATTAATAGTGCCTTTAGGGATCCATATGTAGATGGACAAAGAAATTAAAAAAATGGTGGATAGGAGGAAAATATAACTCTAGGAAATTCCATCTAATAAAGTGGGAAACCATTAACACCCCAAAAATTCATGGTAGACTGGGCATCAAAGATCCATTTTTAATGAATCTTTCCATTAGTGCAAAGTTTGTGTTGTATATAATCTCTTAGAAATATAACTAATGCAAACATGGCTCAAATACCTCTATACAGAATAGTCAAGTTTCTTTGATTTCCCATCATGTGTGTGGAGTGGTTCTCCTATATGGAAGCTCTTGACAACAATTTCTTCCTTATTAAGGATCATCTTACTTGTATTAGAGGGAATGTTAAACAAATTGATATTTGGAATTATGGAATCATGGGACACCCTCTTTTGGATTTCAACATGTCCCTTATCCCCTTTAGGAATGACTAGTAGCCCAAGGAAAACACTATCTCAAGGACATGTTTATATGCACAAGTGATGATCATTGGCTTGGATGGGACTTTGAGATTTTTCCAATGAACTTGAGTAGTTTTGTTTTCTTTATTGAAATTCATTTAGCTGGCTACACTCTTAGTCACATGAAAGACGACGATGCTCATGGTCAGAATATGGTGGAATACTCTATCAAGAAAGGCCATTTTTTATATATTTTTCCACAAGATGTTCCTCCCAAATCTCTTATTTGGTTAAATGTATGGAATTCAAAAAATATCCCTACAATAAATCTATTTGTTGGTATTTAGGTCATCATAGAATTGTTACTGTATAAAAATTTTAAGCAGAAAGGAATATGTGGTCCTTCTCGGTGTCCAATTTATCTAAGCCAAGAGCAATCTATCCACCATCTCTTAATTGAGTGCAATTTATTTAATGTTGTTTGGGGTTTGTCCCTTCAATATTTAGAAGATATATTGATATGGAAATCCTATATGAAGGGATTATTTTCCTCCCATAAAAAAAATTATGATGGGGATTTTTCTGGTAAATTCATTTTGTAAGCATGTTTTTGTAGATCTACCAAAATTTACATGTTGGAAAATTTGTTTGGCCAAAAATAAAATAATATTCCATGACAAAAGAATCCAACCTCATTCTATAGCCCCAAAATATCTCTTTATCATTTTAGAAGTACGGTCTCATAAACATCAAGTAAATACCATTGTTCAAATGATGAATAATATAGAAAAATCCTGGCTAGTGTAATTCTCTCTCAAAATTTCTTATACCCCCTCTTCATATATTAGGAATCATACTAATAAGGAATGTTTTTTATTTCATCTCTCCCAAAAGTAATTTTATCCTTAGCTTTGTTGGGTGTGGAGCTTGATTGTCTTCTTTATTCATAGGTATCATCGCATTGGACCCCAGCTCGTAATGTGGTGGAAACACTTCCTGTAATATTTCTTCTGCAAGGGGGTCCAGGGGGGCAACTACGATCTTTGAGAGCCCCGCCTGGTGGGGGATCAGGGGCAGCGCCCCTGAAGCTAAAAATATATGTAAAATTACCTTGTAAAATGTTGTAATTTTGTAGTCAATCTCGGCCGTTCATTAGGTGGAGATCTGATGGTAGAAGTTATGTTTAATTTAGGATTTTTTTCCTTAGAAGGCAACCCCTCGCTATATATGAGGGAATTGTATTGCGTCTATGTAGATCAGTATTATGAGCGAGGAAGAGAGAGGAGATTGAGAGCGAAGAGGGAATTATAGTGGATCTACTATAGGTTGTATCTCTTCATTTTGTTGGATAATATAAAAGGAAGTTCTGTCTATTTCTCTATGGACGTAGCCCAAATTGGGTGAAACATGTATATCTATGTCTCTCTTGTTTTATGTGTTTATATTTCTGCAGTATATTTCATGTCTTCCATTGCTTTGTAGTATATAATTTTCTAACAATCTTGTCGCTCAACCACATTATATATTTTTCTTTGGCATTGCTTCAAAGAATAATCTAAGGGTGGCATGTGTGAGGAGGGGTTTATTAATTTCCTACATGAAATATAGAAATATCATATTCATGGTGTCTAGTCTCAACTTCCAAAAATCCTTTTCTTTTTTCGTTCATATGTCTCTAAGCCTCTCATGAAATATGGCTCCCTCTCAAAATTCACTACATGCATTGAATTATATAACATGTGTGATGGAGGAATCAACAATCCATTCTATTCTTGTCTCATATTACTCTTGGTCCATTCTGTATTGGTTTTAGCTTGTAATGGAGTTGGGTAGCATGTGGAAGGCATCATTCTCTTTCCAATATAATAAATCCTACCTTAGTCCATTTGTGACGAAGGTATACTTGACTAATATGGTCCCTATTCATTCTGGCCAACCCTTTATGAAGATTCATGAGAACTCATGCATATGAATTGAGGTATATTTTCCCTTTTCTCATGGATAGCTAACTCATTAATCTATGGAGTGAGTTAGTTGTGTAATATGATATCCTTGGTATGTGCACTCCCAGAGGATGAAATTCGCCGACATGATTTTATTATGTTACTCTGTTTGATAAATATAGGTTCTCTCAGAGTCATTATATTTAGGAAAGTTCAAATTATTTTGAGTCAATTAATAATAATTCTATGAATATGCTCTATTTAATGTGGAGGAAACTCTTAGATGTTATATGGAAAGTCAATCCAAATGTGGTAATAAGTCTTAGTCCATCTCTATTGTGAGCTACTACATGTATGAATTCTATCTTTAATTTGGATACAAGGTTTTTTTATGGAAAGTTGGCACAATTATTGAGGTTGTGTGCCATTGTGTGTCTTGTTATTTGCGTTCATGGAATTGCATCTAATTTTGATCAATTTTGTTTCACCCTTGGCACTGGTTTGTATGTGTAGTGGGATTTCTTCTTGTGTTATTCTTTTGCTATTATAACTTACTCATGCAGCCTTCCAGAGGAATTGATTTGTGTGGAAGGAGGTCGAGTCAATTGTGAAAACCCTTTAGTGACTTAATTATATTTGTGGACTCAGGGGAATCTATTAGGCAGGGGAACCCAAAACATTTATATGCCAGGTAATTTTGGAGACTTGCAACATCATTTGTTAGAGCTCATTCATAAGATGGAAGAGGAGATTCATGTCCTCCTATTTAAACATAATGGATTGGTCACTAGTGTGACCACAACCATTGATGTCTTCATTGATTACTGAAGTATAATAAGATGCCTCAAGTCTATCGAAGTAGGATTCCTTAGTTTGATGGCATTGGGCCATCACTGCACAACAACATGTAGATAAATGAATGAGTACTCTAACCTTTAGGAGGTTGATGAAGATGATGTGAAGATGAGGCTTTTTGCCCAAATATTTAATGGAGAGGTAAGAAATGGTATAAATCTTTACCCAAAACTACCATTAATGAAAATAATGGGAAACTAAAAATAATCCCCTCCACTTTTTAAATGAATATAAAAATCTAAAAGGAGGGCCTAATGAAACTGTTGAAGAATATTTTGATAGGTTAATCGAGTTTATAATGACATTCCAGTTTCTATAAAGGCCCCAATAGGGTTAGACCTTCTTAATTTCCCTGAAGTATTTGATGTTAACATCACCTATCAATTAAGAGAAAGAGACCCTAACGCACTTAAAGAAATGAAAAGTAATGTTGTCAAAGTAGAGGTTAATTTATTAGCCAAAAGGTCCAAGCTTAAAACTGAAAGAAGGGTTACCATCAAGGAGGAACCTTCCTCCTCTTCATCAGACTTAAAAATAGAGAACCTAGTCAACACCATGGAAAGAATGATGGAGAGGATGACAGTGGTTGATAGAACCCCTCCTAAGGATAACCAAGAAAAATCTAAAACAGAAATTAGAATCTTAGGAGAAATCTGCCTAATCCGAAACGGATGAGGTGAAGCTGGACAGTCATCTAGAAGATGAACTGATCCATTTTGTATATGTATAAATAATAACTGTCTAAATGAATAAAATCATCAGTTCTGTCTTGCGCTCAATAATTTCTGGAGTTAACCTGGCCTGACATGGTATCAGAGCACAGGTCCCAAAAATAGTGTAACTCCTGCTGAGCGCTGCATCATCCTGAGCGATTCCCTGACACTGCTGAAGACTGCGCCCTCTGTCCTGAGCACCTCTGGAGACTGCGCCCTCAGACCATGAGTAATTGATGTGCGTTTTTTACCTGAGCGTTGATGCGTTCATGTATTCCCTGGAACGCTGCGTTGAAACTCCATTTTCTGCTGTCGTAACCATGGTAAAAGCCTATCCCATTACTCTTCTGGTATAATCAACAGAACATATTGCGTTTCTTTGTTCCGAATCCCACCTCCTATCCACCTGCGTTCGGGCCACAATCATACCACAATCCACATACTCTGCCGCACACAAATTTTCAGTCCCACTTCGGTTTCCTGGCATCATACCGCCTCACCGATTCGGCTTTCCTTCTCGCTTCGCCTCACCTTGAGAAACACTTGAAGACTGCGTTGTATTAATGTATTGAAGACTGCGTATTGAAGCCTGATATGAAGACTGCGTTGATGTATTAAAGACTGCGTTGTGTTGATGTATTGAAGACTGCGTATTGATGTATTGAAGCAACGAAAGAAGACTGCGTATTGATGTATTGAAGACTGTGTATTGATGTATTGAAGCCTGTAATGGTTACTGCGTTTTTTATAAAAATGCGACTGCGTTTTTTTTATTGAAGACTGACATATTTTTTGCCAGAAACCAAGATGCCATGCGAAGGAAGGAAAGCTTGTAAAGTGATGCTCTCGGCATCGGTTGTTGCCAGAAACTAATTTTTGCGAAAGTTGAATGCTCCCTTACTTTGTATGTGTAGCGGAATGTTGCATGCAGTTTTGAATGGTGTTTGGTGCATGGTTATGCGTTGGTAAAAGTTGTGTGTTGGAGACTGTGTGAGTTAATGAAGTTGAGCAATTATAAAAACCTGTCCAAACAGTGTTCTTTGAATGCGCTGTCCAAAAGACTTTATGTTTGAGTTTTTGAATGCGCTGTTCATACATTAGTTCACTATTTCAAAGTTTTTCCAGTAGTGCTCTATGAAATGTTTTAGAGCCTTTGATGTATGAAGGAAAATGGAACACCATTGAATCTGTTATCAAGTAAAAGACTGTTTTTAATAACTGATGCATTGTTACATACAGAGGTTACATAAGGCTGTGGCATAAAATGCATAAGGCTGTGGCATAAGATTTTTTTTCAGCAGAAGTCTTTTATCAACAGAATGCATTCAATCATTTCTATGGTCGGAATAGTTCTCACTGGCAAGGAGAACTATTCTGAATGGTCTCGGATGGTAAAACACACCCTTATCTACAATGAGCTGTGGAAAGGAGTGTGTGTCGGAGAAGAAGACAAAGACCCTGTGCAGCCCACATCAGACAAAGAACTCGCCATTTGGGAAAACAAGAACAGCAAAGCCTTTGCATTGATCGCAGCATCTGTAAATGAGGAAGTAAGTCGTCATATTTCATCCTATTCCAATGCCTTTGAAGCTTTACAAAAGCTGAAAGAACTCTATGATACACATTCTGCACTTGAAGTTGTTCAGCTCATGATTAAACTCTTCACTCTTGAACTGAAAAATAATAATCCTCTTGCTCTTGCATCTAAAATAAAGTCTATAATGCATGATATTAAATCCACTAAGGTTGAGCTGGATATCTCTCTTATTGCCTTTCTCAAAGCACTCTATCCTACCTACTCTAACTATCTTGAGTCTTTACAAGCAAATGGAAATCTTAAAGATATAACCTTTGACACTCTTGTGAAAAAGTTTGCTGAAAGAGAGAAAGCCTTTGGAAAGAAAACAGTCCCTGAATCTTCTGAAGAGACTGTTTGCCTTGCTCATAAAGAAAAGCATCCTG
The DNA here is from genome assembly GCA_031772625.1 of Pinus tabuliformis. Classification (NCBI taxonomy): domain Eukaryota; kingdom Viridiplantae; phylum Streptophyta; class Pinopsida; order Pinales; family Pinaceae; genus Pinus; species Pinus tabuliformis. The sequence continues at coordinate 994,064,882 of CM062808.1, read as the reverse complement.
CTCAAGATTCTACAAGAGGAAGAGGTGGACGAAGAGGAAGAGGAAGATACTTCAGAGGCAGGGGGGGGCAGACATCCTCAAGCAGAAAAGGCAGATCTGCATTGCATTCGCTGCAAACGAAATGGATCACATGATGCTTCTACATGCAAGCTACCATGGGACAAAGTTGAGCAGAGAAGAAATCAGCAGAAAGGTAAAACTGATGACACAGATAAAGGTAAAGCACCTGAATCCGCTCACTATATTGAGACACAATGTAACATTGGAGTAAATGAAGATCTGTTTAATACTTCACTTGCTTCTTCGAAAAATGACTGGTTGCTTGATTCAGGAGCAACCTGTCATATGACTCATAGGAAAGATTTCTTTGAAGATTTCACTGACAATGTTGATGGAGCAGTATACTTTGCAGATCAGTCAAAAATCAAGCCATCGGGGCTTGGCACAATTAGGCTTAAACTGCCTGGTCTTCCAGACTTTCTTCTGGATCATGTTCTATATCTCCCACAGCTGAAGAGAAACTTGCTGTCCCTGGTCCACATCCGCCAGCAAGGTCACTCCATTCACATGTTTGATGGCAAGCTTGAGGTAAGAAAGGCATCTGACCACTCACTTGTCATGAGGGGTATAGAAGAAGAAAGACTTCTTAAACTGCAAGGAACCTCTGCTCATGCACAACATATCTCATATATTTCTCATCATGAAGAAGGTGCACTTCCATCAAGTTTATTATGGCATGCTAGATTTGGAAATTTAAACTATGATAGTCTCCGCTTGTTGAAGAAAAATGGTGTTGCTGGTTTGCCTACAATTCCTAGAAAACATAAACAATGTGATGCTTGCATTCTAGGAAAGCACAGCAAACAGTCTTTTCATGATTCACATTCAAGAGCACATAGGAAGCTTGAACTTATTCATTCAGATTTATGTGGTCCAATGCCTGTTTCTTCTGCAAATGGAAATAAATATATCATGACATTTATTGATGATTACACCAGAATGTGTTGGGTTTATTTTTTGAAGAACAAATCTGATGCTTTTCAAACATTCAAGAATTTTCATAAGTGGATTGAAAATGATGCACAATCTCATATTGGGTCTATTCGCACTGATAATGGAAAAGAATATACATCAAATGAATTTGAACACTATCTTCGCCAACATGGGATTAAACATCAAACAACTGTGCCTTATAATCCTCAACAGAATGGTGTAGCTGAAAGAATGAACAGAACAATTTTGAATATGGTACGATCCATGCTTTTCTTCAAAAATGTAAAGACAATGTTTTGGGCTGATGCTGTTCTATGTGCTGCATATATAAAGAATAGATGTCCATCTAGTGCTATAAGAAACAAGACTCCTTATGAATTGTGGTATGGACATGTTCCTTCGGTAAAACATCTCAGGATATTTGGTTCCACCTGTTATGCTTTAATACCAAAGGTACATAGAAACAAACTTGGTGCTAGAAGTCGTGAGTGTATCTTCTTGGGGTATTCAAACACATCTAAAGCATACCGCCTTTATGATGAAGTAAATAAAAAGTTTGTTTTATCTAGAGATGTCATTTTTCTTGAATCATCCAAGTCTGACAGTGTTGTTGAGCGGCAACTTGATCGCTTGGATAGATTCACAAAACCAAAATCATTCCAAGAGTTTGATAATCAGATTCCACATCTTGAAGGGGGGATTCCTATACTAGATCAACATGTGGAATCTCCTTCTGAAGAACAATCTCCCCTGCATGACACTCCAACAACGGATGATGCTTTAAGTGATGTAATTGATAGAATTGGGAGACTTAATCTTGATTCAGTCCCAACTCAATCAACAGAACAGCCTGGACCATCTCAGAAAGGTCCCCCAAAGTGGCTGACAAAGACACTTGAAAGTGTTCATCCTGATGAAATTGGAAAAGCAGGAACCAGAAATTCAAACCGACAAGATGGAGGTGATGTAGATAACTCTAATTCACCTGTTGATATGGATGTTACTTATGATTGTGAATTGAACTTGTCTACAGATTTTGAACCAACTTCCTTCAAAGAAGCTGCTTCTCATGATAAATGGAAAGAAGCGATGTAGAAGGAGTATGATGCCCTCATAAAGAATGGCACTTGGAAGCTAGTTGATCCTCCATTTGGAACCAAACCAATTGGCTGCAAGTGGGTCTACAAGAACAAGTACAAAGCTGATGGCTCACTTGACAAGCACAAAGCTAGGCTTGTGGCAAAAGGTTTTGCACAGAAGGAAGGGGTCGATTATGAGGAAAATTTTTCTCCCACAGCAAAATGGGCCACCATCCGGACACTCTTTGCACTAGCTGCTCAGAACAGTTGGAAAGTCCATCAAATGGATGTAAAAATTGCATTCTTGAATGGAGATCTAAAAGAGAATGTTTTTATGTCCCAGCCTGAAGGATTTGCTGTGAAAGGACATGAACACAAAGTATGCAAACTTGTGAAGTCCTTGTATGGCCTCAAACAAGCACCACGAGCCTGGTATGAAAAACTAACTGAGCATCTTCTGAAACTTAACTTCAATCATTTTGATCTTGATGATGCAACTTTATTTGTCAAGAAAGTTGGAAAAACAATTGTATATCTTGTGGTATATGTAGATGATCTTTTAATGACAGGGAACAATGAAAGCTATATTGCATCCATAAAGAAAGAATTAGGAAAATTTTTTGAAACGACTGATTTGGGCTATGTTCATTACTATCTTGGCATTGAAGTAACCCAACACCCAAAGTCCATATTTCTTTCTCAAAAGAAATACATTGGAGATTTGTTAAACAGATTTGGCATGACAGAGTGCAATCCCCTTTCTACTCCAATGGAACAAAACTTGAAGCTCACATCTATTGAAGGAAAGGAATTTGAGGATGCAACAAAGTATAGACAGCTTGTAGGAAGTCTCATCTACCTCACTACTACCAGACCAGACATTTCATTTGCTGTTGGAATCCTCTCCAGGTTTATGCAAAAGCCTTGTGAGGGACATTGGTCTGCTGCAAAAAGAGTTCTAAGGTACTTGAAGGGAACTCAAGACCTTGGAATCAAGTATACACAGGTGGACGACTTCAACTTGATTGGATACTCTGATTCAGACTTCGATGGAGACAAAGAAACTGGGGTATCTACTTCAGGATATGCTATGAGTCTTGGATCGGGAGCTGTCTCCTGGAGATCACACAAACAATCAGTACCAGCAGATTCCACAACAGAAGCAGAATATGTGGCAGCAGCTGAAGCAACGAAAGAAATTGTGTGGCTCAGGAAAATTCTTGAAGATTTGCAGGTAAAACAAATACAATCAACTCCACTCATGATTGATAACACCTCTGCAATAAAGTTGGCCAAGAACCCAAAGTTCCATGATTGTACTAAGCACATCAATACTAAATATCATCTGATCCGACATCATGTTGAGGCCAAAACAATCCATCTCCGTCATTGTTCCACAAACGAGCAAATTGCAGACATCTTCACCAAAGCGCTTGGAAGAGAAAAGCTTGAAAGATTCAGAACGATGCTTGGACTCACCAACATCCCTTCAGATTAAGGGGGGGAATGTTGACACCTAATCCGAAACGGATGAGGTGAAGCTGGACAGTCATCTAGAAGATGAACTGATCCGTTTTGTATATGTATAAATAATAATTGTCTAAATGAATAAAATCATCAGTTCTGTCTTGCGCTCAATAATTTCTGGAGTTAACCTGGCCTGACATGATAAGACAAAGGGACTAGAGGATCTGGATGATCAGCAACTTAGGCCTCCTTTCTAGGAAAAATATGTCAAATAATAAGTAGAACTAGAAGAATATTCAGAGGAAAACCAAATCAATTTGTTTGTGGAGACAAAAAGTGATCATATCTTTTTGACTAAAGAATAGAAAGATAAATTTCTTCTCTCACAACCAGAAATAATTACATTAGAGTCTGAATAATACAAACAAGGTCATTAGAATGCCATAATGGAAGTGCATATACAATATAACCTCAGGAGTAGAAAAATAACTAATACTCATCCGAACAAAATCTTTGATACTCCTAACAAGACTGTAGATAATCAACCAAAGAAAACTCATATTGATATCCCTTCTTCTAGTCAAACTAAAGATGTTACCTCCTCTAGTCAAACTAAAGATGTTACCTCCTCTAGTCAATCCAAAGAAGATACTAAAAAACAAAACTTGAAAAAATAGGATCAGAACATAAAGGAAATAGAGAAGCCACAAACCTCTTTCAGCATAGAAAATGAATTGGCTAAAGTTAAAATTTCAATCCCCCTCACTAAGCTGATGAATAAGAATGCATACAGGACACAAGTAATGAAAGAATTTAAAGTAGGAGAAGGAACAAATATTATAAACCTCGCTGATGACAAGCCTGAACTATTGTTTGGTCTAGAGGTAGAAGGTACACCCTGAGATGGAAATTTTCCCCCTTTCTATGCCAATCTCAATATCCTCGATAAAATTCTTCACAATGCCATGCTCGACTCTGGTGCCTCATAGAATTTAATGCCCTGAGCCATAATGGAGAAATTGAATCTCGAAATTATTAGGCCATATAAAGACTTGTATTCTTTTGGTTCCAACAAGGTAAGGTGCCATAGTCTCACTAAATACCTCTGTGTCACCCTAGCTTAAATTCTTGCCAAAAGCATCATCATGGATATCATAGTGGCAAACATACCCCGAAATTATGGAATACTACTCTCTCGATCATGGGGAGAAAAGATGCAAGGCACCCTACAAATGGATATGAGTTATGCTACCACACCTATTTTTGGTCAGCCTAGGAGACTTTACAGAGAAACCCTAATTAAATACATGGTTAGCAGTCAAGATATACCAAACAACCATCCCTTGTATTCAGTCCATTTAGACCTAGACTCTTTTATCTTGTATAATGATGAAGGTATAGAAAGAAAACTCCCTAACTAGAAACTAATTTATGTGAGATGGAAGAAAACAAAACAGACATTGTAAAACTCGATGAAGAAAATGAGCCTTTATGGAACATGTATTTTGATGGGGATGTAAGAAAGGAAGGATCAAGAGTAGGTGTGTGGGTTTCCAATTCGCAAATTAGAAAATCCGAAGGACATTCATATAAAATGAACTTTCAATGTAGAAATAATATAGCTGAGTATGAAGCCTTAATCTTAGGGTTGCAGCTTTTGAAAAAATTAGGTTCCAAAAAAAAATTCAGTTCACGGAGATTCTGAACACATAATTAAACAAATCAAAGGGGAATATTCAGCTAAATATCCAATGTTGAGGGCTTATAGGAATGTTGTCCTAGATTTCCTTGAACATTTTGTTGAGTATGAGTTATCTGTAGTTCCAAGAGGTCAAAACATCATAGCTGATGGTCTGGCTACTTCAGCTAGTACCTTCAAAATGCCTTATCACCCAAGTCACCAGTACAAAGTTGAAGTAAAAAAAAGACCAGCTATCCTAGATAATATCAAGGACTGGCAAGTTTTTGGTAATGATGAAAAGATTGATTTTTTTTACAATCAAAGGATGAATTGGAGTGTGCCAATATAGGCATAGATTTTTATGATGTACATAAAATAATGAATAAAGTAGAATTGAATGAATTGGATAAAGATCAAGAATAGTTAGAAATTTTGCAGTTGAAGGATAATTTTTTTCCCAGAGACTTAGTTCCCTTGGAAGAGTTATTTGATTTTAATGATGTGGCTAAAAAATACTAAAATAGAACCTATTAGAGCTGATGTGGAAGAATGTAACATAGGAACCAAAGAAAAGCCTAAAATAGTTAAATTGTCCAAATATTTGCCTTTAGCTGAAAAGCAAAACTATATAGAGATTTTCAAATAATTCATAAATGTATTTTCTTGGTGTTATGAGGATTTAAAGTCCTATGACACCAACATTATACAACATAAAATTCCTATAAAAGACGACCATAAACCTTTTAAATAGAAACTCAAAAGGATCAACCCAAATCTTTTTCCCCTGGTTGAGAAAGAAGTTAACAAATTGTATGATTCCAAAATCATTGTACCCCAACGTTTTCAAAAATGGGTATCAAACTTAGTTCCTACTAGGAAAAAGACTAGGGAGATTAGACTATGTATTGATTTTAGATATCTCAATAAAGCTTCTTTGAAAGACAATTATCCTTTGCCCAAAATGGACCACATCCTATAGAAGGTAGTTGGATCAACAAGAATTTCCTTATTAGATGGATTTTCTGGTTATAACCATGTTCTAGTACATCCTGATGACCAAGAGAAAACAACATTTACAACACCATGGGGCACTTTCATGTATGTGAAAATGCCTTTCGGACTAATGAATGTTGGGGCTACATTTCAAAGAGCGATGGATTTTTCCATTGTAGATGAATTAGGTAGGTTTATAGTCATTTATTTAGATGATATCACTATCTTCTCAAAGACAGATGAGGAACATTTTCTCCATTTAAGGAGAGTTTTCGAAAAATGTAGAAAAATTGGTATCTCTCTTAACCCTAAGAAAACGCTATTTGGCTTAGAAGAGGGAAAACTACTAGGACATCATCTCAAAGGATGGCATAAACATTGATCCTAGCAGAGTGGAAGCAATATTGAAAATATACCCCCTAGGAGAAAAACAGAAGTCCAATCCTTTATTCGAAAAATAAACTTCCTTCAGAGATTTCTACCAAATTTGATTGAAATCCTAAAATAAATAACTGGCATGTTAAAGAAGGATATTGAAATCAAATGGCATAATGATGGAAAGGATTCTTTTACTAATGTCAAGAAATATTTAACAATTGCACCCATTTTAATAAGTCCTGATTTTACAAAATATTTCATGATATTCTCTTTTTCATCTAATCATACAATAGTAGTTGTGTTGTTGCAGAAGAATATTGGAGGACATGAGAAACCGATTGCCTTTTTTAGCAGAGCATTGAGAGATGCATCTATGAAATACAACATCATGGAAAAATAGGCATTTTCATTGGTAAAGACACTTAAATATCTCAGGATTTATATTCTACATTCACACATTATTTCTTTTGTCCCAAGTGCAGCGATCAAGGACATACTCACTCAAACAGATCCAGATGGCATAAGGGGAAAATGGATTGCCACCATTCTGGAATACGATATTGAAATCAGACCAACAAAGGTTATCAAGGGTCAAGGGTTAGCAAAACTCATGGCAAAGTCTAATTGTAATGTGTTAGACATCAATTTTATTGCAGAATTAGATGAATAGGAAGAGCAGGAAACTCCACTGATCTCAGAAGTTTTCATCACATCACCATGGTATGAAGACATAAATTTTGTCTTACAGAACTTATATGCTTCTCCTAGTTTAGCAAAAACCAAAGCAAGGTTCCTTAAAATGAATCTTTGAAATTCTGCATTCTTGACAATGATTTATATTGGAAAGATACTGGATGAATGTTACTAAAGTGTTTTTTGAAGGATGAGTTAGACAGGGTCTTGGAGGAATTTCGTTAGGGAAACTGTGGTGGCCATCTATATTGGAAATCTACAACCAATAAAATCCTTAGAGTTGGTTTTCACTGGCCTACTCTATTCTCCAATGTGCATAAAAAGGTCACCTCCTACCATCAGTGCCAAATATTCGAAGGAAAAAGAAAGCTCCTAACTTTACCATTAGAACCAATTTCAGTAGAATTCCCTTTTCAACAATGGGGTCTATACTTCATTTGTGAAATCCACCCAGTTCCTGAGGCCAAAACAAGTGAATTTTGACAGGAACATACTACTTTACTAAATGGATAGAAGCCATTCCCACTAGACAAGCTACTTATACTATTATTACCCGATTTCTGGAAGTAAACATACTATCTAGGTTTGGTTGCCCCCATAAAATTATAACTAACAATGTTGTTGCTTTCAAGTCCAGGAAAATGATAGAATTTTACAACAAATATCATATTAAGTTAGGACACTCTACTAATTATTACCCCCAGGGTAATGGGTTAGCTGAGTCCTCAAACAAGAGTTTGGTTAACATTATCAAGAAGCTATTGTAGGAGAACAAGAAGTCATGGCACAAAAAATTAATCAATGCACTATGGGCTGATCTAGTTACTACCAAGAAGTCCATTGGAATGTCACCATTCCAAATAGTGTATGGGACAAATGCAATTTTCCCAACTTATTTGGGAGTTCCAATGCTCATACTTCTATAGGAAACACAAGTGGAGACCAATGATATGCAAAGAAGGATAAACCAGACTATTCAGTTACAACAGTCAAGGGAAGAACTCTATCATAAAACTCAAGTCATCCAAGAGAATATTAAAATGATTTATGATAGAAGGACTAAAGTTGATGATTTTAGACTCAATGATCTTGTTTTGAAATGGGATTCTAGAAATGACGATAAGGGAAAACATGCAAAATTTTACTAGCTATGGAAAGGACCTTTTAAGATTGATGCTTTTAGAGATAACAATGCATTCCTTCTGTCAGATTTGAAAGGAGAACAACTGCCAAGTGGACCAGTGAATGACAGACAATTAAAGCATTATTTCCCACCAAATTAGATCAATTCATTCATCACCATTGTAAAATATCATTTCATTTTTATATTGCAAGAGTGCCGATGAATCTTAGCAGAAGTTGAAGCCCATAGAGAAGGCCCTGAGCTTCTGATGGTGTGTTGCCATAGGTATGAATAATTCACAGGTATAACAGTTCAGCTGAAATATTTTTTCAAACTAGCCCAATGGATAAGGCTACTAGTTTATGGTGTTCTTTGGCACCTCATAGGGAGGATGCCATCCCCATTTGTAGCCACTATTAGGGTCCTATATTTTATAGGATGAGATGTTTTGACTTGATGATTTATATTTGAAAAAAATGTAAATAATGTTTCATGTTTGAAATTTATTTCCAAAAGAAAATGAAATATATATATATATATATATATATATATATATATATATATATATATATATCTATATATATATATATATATATATATATATATATATATATATATATATATCTATATATATATATATATATATATATATATATATATATATATCTATATATATATATATATATATATATATATCTATATATATATATATATATATATATATATATATATATATATATATATATATATATATATATATATATATATCTATATCTATATATATATATATAGATATAGATATAGATATAGATATATATACGAAAAGAAAACAAATAGGAGAGGACACAAAAAATAGAATAAAGAAAAAAATGAAAGAAAATAAAAGAAAAACAAAAAGAGAATAAATATATGAAAATGTCCCCGTAGTTGAGCAAGTCTAAATGCAACCAAGAAAAATCAAAATTGCATGAAATATTACTGCAAGAATTTTTGTAAATAAAGTGTGCAACTTGTTTAAATGCCATATTGTGAATAGGAGAATTAGAAATAGGTAGTCTAATCACACTATTTAAACGTGATTAGTTTGAAAATAAATTTAATTAAGTGAGTGAATAAATCAATCACACAGTTTAATCATGATTGAGTTTCTATAGTGTAGTGAATCACACCATTTAATCGTGATTAACTTACATAGAAAAAATAATAATAAAAAAACCTTAGAAAAATGAATAAATGGGCTTGCAAAATCAAATGTGACCTAGATTTGGTTAATTTTGTTTAAATTAGTTAATTGAATTTGGAATACATTAATCATGAGGTTAAACATGATTAAATATTTGTAATAGTCTATATTATTTATAAACATTTCACAAGTTGTAATAAGTTGGAATGCGACAAAATGGTTTGGTGGCATCTGATGACGAATGGAAAAATCAACGGTTGAGGATTTCCTCACTCGGATCAATGACAAGGAAGTGTTTTCGGGCCCCCTCAAGCTCCCTTCCACTTTATCCATGGGGGGGTGTCCCAAAGCCCCACTATGTGTCTCTCCCCCAACATTTCTCACCCCCTCTCCCTCGCCTTTTCAGTCATCACCCCTCTCCCCCTCTAAAAAGTCATGCAACATTGACCGTTCGCTCCTCCAGTAGTCCTTGTCCACCATGACACCCTTCTCGATTATTGCAGGTGAGAACACCCTAGGGTTTTGGGTTGAAAACCCCAATAGAGTAGAGGGCAAACAACAGCAAGAAATGCTCAAAAAAACAATCTAAATGCTTATTTTGCTGAACTGGGAATAAGTGTCCTTACCCGGAGGTCCTACATTTAGGTAGATCCCGCAAGGTGCAAAACCTCTGCTTTTCCTGATGCCCTTGAAACCTGTAAATTATTCAAGCAAAGCACATACAATAGTAGAGACGTAAAGAATATTCATGATATATACTTTAGATAATATAAATTATTGAACAATTACACACTAATACAAGATTTATAAACAAATCACAATATAGATCAATGCATAAACATGATTAATATCAGGAACAAAACAACATTTATTTATTTATGTAAGCTACAAGAAAGGTGGAAAAATACAACTTGAGTCTTCCTCCAGCTCCAAGTAGAACCGTCCTTAAGATCTGTCCTTTCTTGGCCTCAACAATTTCCTCCATTGTTGGCTTGATGGGCCCTGACCTAGGTTCAACGTTAATTAGCCAAGAAAATCCCTACACTACTGGCCCTTTCAGCATCAACCCACAGAGCGCGGACTAAAGTCTCACCCAAAGCAGTATGGGGGGATGTAGGAACCAAGTTTCCACAGCCAGAGATGGTAGTGATGTTGTGTAATTCCTTAAACCTTCCTTCTCACACGTCGATAAGCCTCTTAGGGCTTATCAATATACTTGTCTTAGTTATCCTCTAGACCTCCCCAAAGGTCTACGACCATCCTTTGCATACCTTAGATAGGTGGATCAGACACTTACGCACCTTTGTACTTATCCTTACTTCTATTTTACCTAGATTAGCTTAAGTATTGAATAAAATCAACATGCATTAAGATGATCTTCACGTAAACGTATATTCTTACTTCCGTTCATATAACAAAGCAAACAATATGGATTCGCGCATCAATATAGAATTAAAACATAAACCCAATATTCATCATAACACAATCATGTACATTTATAACAGAAGTAAAATAGATCATACATAGATAATTCCATAATAATTCTCTTTATTGATGCTTCAAATCCACTTTACAAACTCCAACTACCTTGTTCACACAACTGTATGTTGGCATTATGACACAGGTTTGGCACTATGACACAGGTGTTGTCCTTGATGGCAACTCACTTAGATGGCAGATCACTATTCAGGCTCTCAGAATGAAAGAAAAAGAGGTATACGCAGGTTCCCTTTGACGAAGATGCGTATACACGCGGGATTGCCGATCAAAAGTTGTGTATGTGTATGCATGAACTTTCATGCATGAAAAAGCATGTACGTGTGGGAAAAATTATTTTTGGTTCATGGTATTTAGTCCTTGGTATTTGGACCTATGGTTTTGGACCATGGTATCTCGTCTGAAGTGTTGAACCCAGGTATTTGGTCCAAGGTATTGATTCTTTATGGTTTTGGACCATGGTATTGTGTAAGGCCTAAGACTATGAAAGGGGAAGGAGATCATTAGGCAAAGGCATTGACTCAAGCATTGAATATATGATGAAGAAGTAGATCTGGAATACTGGTCATTGGGTTATAGCTGGATCTGAATCGAGGAACCTGAGCACAAGAATAAGGATAAGTACTATGGATGGATCAAGATCTTAAGGCCTGAATAGTAGTATCTTTGTGTGATTTTGATCTGTTATTTTTGGCGCATGACTTGATCTACAAATCTGATAATTTGGGTATAACTGATGTCTGAATAAGTGAAAAGGATAAATTATCTTTTATAGATCTGTACGTAGGTTCAATGAACAAAAGGCGTGTATACATGCTAGTTCTGTAATGGAGAATAGCGTATATGTTGGTTGGCCTTATTTCAGCAATGCATGCACGTAGGTTGTACACATTGAAGTAGCGTACGTCTCTTGAAATATGTTTTAGCTACTTTTGTTCATTTCTGCAATGTTCTGGCTTCATAATTGATGTATGGTTACTGTTACTACTTTCTAGGTACAACATTCAGAGAAGTGACTATTTGATTCAGTTTTGTTTGGTGCAAAGGAGATACAATTGAGGTTTGATTGATGTTATTCATGGATCCAGTCTGGAAATTTATGAAACGTGGTCGCTAGAAAAAAAGAGAAGGTTGTAGTCTTCTGTAGGTCAGCATCTACGTACTAGTACCTCAGATAGTACAAGAGCTAAGGGCGTTGTAGCTCCCTTCCAGAAGAAGCTGGAGAACGAGAGAAGGTTGTAGCCTTTTGCAGGTAGCAGCCTGCGTACTGGTATAAGACTGCACCAGTACAGAATCATTGTAAACATAAGTTTCTAATTAAAATAAGATAGAGACGAATTGCAGCAAGTGGTTTTCACCCACATTGGGTTTCCACCTTATATATTTGTGTCCATGTGGGTGATGATCTATTCTGTTTTACTGCTCCTGCTTACTGTTCTTATGATTATTGAAGTCCTGATGCACTGATTAAAGATCAACAATTAATGAATCTTAAGTTTTCTGATATATGCTGGTTGCTTCAGACATAGTAGCGTATATACGTAGTTTCCCATAGATGAAGTAGTGTATACAAATCTAATTGTGAGATGAAAAATAATTGATTTGATAATATTGATTCACCCCCCCCCCCCTCAGTATTATTTCCAACAATTTGTATTAGAGTAGGTCCTTTAGAAGAATCTTGATCGCTTGAAGGAAGATCTATCATCATGAGCAACTATGAAAAGGAGGCATCTATCAGGCCACCAATCTTTGATGGAAGCAACTTCATCTATTGGAAGGTAAGAATCACAACCTATCTTCAATCTCTTGTTACAAAAGTTTGGGATATCGTGGAAATAGGATACACATTTCCGTTAGCAACTCCTACAAATACGGCTGGTAAGAAGCAGTATGAAACAAATGCAAAGGTTGTCAATACTCTATTAGGGAGATTATCTCAATCAGAATTCGTCAAGGTTATGTAGCTCAAAACCTCAAAAGAAATATGGGACAAGATCGTTCTGAGCTATGAAGGAGATGATCAGGTAAAACGTGCAAAACTACAAACTCTCAGAACTCAATATGAAAATCTCAAAATGCCCAATGATGAAAGTGTGGCTAATTATTTCTTACGTATAGATGAGATTGTTAATTGTATGAAAAACTTGGGTGAAGAGATAAAATAAGTTACTTTGGTTGAAAAGGTTCTAAGATCTTTGTCTTCTAAGTTTGAATCAAAAGTTTCGGCCATAGAAGAAAAGCAGAATCTTCAAAGCATTACCATGTCACAGCTACACGGAATCCTAACTGCTTTCGAAATGAGAAAAGGGGGACCATCAGACATGAGAGAATCTACATTCAAAGCCTCAGGAAAAGGAGAATACAATGAGTCAGGACATATGTCAGAAGAAGAGGAAGAATCAAACTTTGTCAAGAACCTTCAACGGGGTTCTGGAAGATTCAAAGGTAAGCTACCTTTTAAATGCTTTGCTTGTGGAAGATTCAGTGACTATGCAGCCAAATGTCGTCATAAAGATAAGCTTGACAAAGGAAAACAGAATGTAAGTAAGAAGAGCTATTATACACATGAAGACAGTGATAGATGTTCAAATAGTGATGAAGATGAACAAGGTAATGATTATAGACTTTTGATGGCTTTTGAAGATGATTTCTTGGATGCTATAGATGAAGAATGGCTTTATGAAGAAATTTCTAAAATTAAAATTTGTTTAGAAGAAAAGAATATGATTATAGATACTCTGACATTCCAACTTGTTGATAGGGAAAAATACAATGAAAAGTTAGAATGTGAAATTGTGGGACTTACAAAAGATATTGAGAAAACAAAAGCTCTTAATCTTAGATTTGCTAAAGGTTTTGAAACTTTAGATGAGATTATCAAGGTGCAACGTTCTCCTCTAATCAAGACAGGTCTTGGCTATACTGAAGAAGCATCTCAAGCACAGAATCTATCTACCTCCAAAAGTTATCTTGAGGTAGCAAGGAGAATTGAACAGGTTAACAATTGCCAGTAAAGGCACAATGCAGATCACCAGGTAAATCAGGGACAATTTACTTCAAGAATGAATAGTGTTCACCAAGTAAATTGAGGGCAATCTACTTCAAGGATGAACAAAAGCTACAACCAACCGTAGGTAAATCATTCTCAATTTGCCTCAAGAATGAATGGCTATGGAAATTGAAATCTCCTAGACGGAAGGTTTGATAATCGCAGGAATTTCTTTAATGGCCAGTGTTTCTCTTGTCGTAACTTTGGACACAAAGAAGCTCAATGTGTTGCCTACAAGACCATCATGACCAGAGAAGCACGAAATCAAAGGAGTGTGACTGGAATCATAAAAAAAACCTACAATAACTTTTCTACTCTTGAAAATTAAATAGAATGTTCTATTTGTAACAACTTCGGTCATGAAGATTCTGAATGCAGGAGTAGGTTTCAGCAAACAACTCAGAAGGAGCAAGCTTCACTGAGTCCCAAAACATGGAGGAAGAAAGAACCGCAACTAGAAAGATGTGGTATAGCCTTATATGCAGAAGGGCAAGAAAATCAATGGTACATCAACAGTGGATGCTCGAAACATATGACAGGTGATAAAGAAAAACTTCAATCATATAGTGCCTTAGAAAAGGAAAAGAAGGTCTCATTTGGAAATGACACCCCTGCATTCATAAAAGGTAAAGGTTCTATTATGTTGATGGCTTAAAGCATAATCTATTGAGTGTCATTCAAATGTGCGATCAAGGAAACGAGGTAATATTTTGATCAAATGGATGTATTTTTCATGAGCTTGATACAGGAGAAACAATGATCAAAGGCATAAGAACACCAAATAATTTATACATACTCAAGGGAGGACAACAACAATGCTATCTAAGTAATAAAGATGAACACTGGCTATGGCAGAGAAGATTGGGGCATCTAAGCTTCTCTAAGATAAGGAAAACATGCAAATATCAAGCGGTTCGTGATCTCCATGACATCAGAATTCCAAACAATACAATATGAAAATCAGGTCAGTTTGGGAAGCAAACCAGAACTAATTTCCCTAAGAAGGAAGGATCAGCTAGTAGGCCACTTGAACTTGTCCATACTAATGTATATGGTCCAACTAGGAAGAGGTCACCTCGAGGAGAAGAATACTTCAAATTGTTCATTGATGACTTTTCAAGGATGTGTTGGATAGGACTTCTAAAGCATAAATATGAAGCTTTCAAAAAGTTCAAAGCATTCAAAGCCTTGGTTGAAAACGAATCATATCACAGAATCAAATGCCTCAAGTCTGATCAAGGAGGGGAATTTACCTCGGATGAATTTTTCGATTTTTGTGAAGAACAAGGAATAAGAAGGGAATTCTCTACTGCAAGGACTCCTCAACAAAATGGAGTAGTGGAAAGGATGAACAAAATGGTTCAACAAATGGCTCGTGCTATGCTTGATGAGTCTGGAACTCCCGCAACCTTCTGGGGTGAAGCTGCATTTGCTATGGTTACTATTCTCAACAAGACAAATGTCCGGGTGAACAGCGTTCAAACTCCTCATGAACTTTGGTATGGTAAGACTCCCACGGTTAAATACTTCAAAATTTTTGGAAGCAAATGTTACATCAAAAGAACTGATGAAAACCTTGGCAAGTTTGAACCTAGAGCAGATGAAGGCATTCTCCTTGGTTACTCTCCCCACAGCAAAGGATATAAGTGTTACAATAAAAGACTTGGAAAAATTGTTGAAAGTATTGATGTAGTGATTGATGAAGAAAGAAACATTCCTAGGCATGTAAAATCTGAAGATTTCGGAGATGATGAGGACTATCCTTCAACATAAAATCAGACTTATGATGAAGAAGAAACCCATGAGGCACTAGAAGAATAGATAAGGATAGAAGAAAAGACTCCATCTAGGTATGTTCAGAAGAATCATCAAAAAACTCAAATTTTGGGGTAGAAAGAGGTAGGTGTACAAACAAGAAGAACTATCTCAGAAACTTCAAGCTATCTAGCATTGCTCTCCTTCAGTGAACCACAAAATGTAAGAGAAGCATGCAAAGATGAATGCTGGGTCAAGGCCATGAATGAAGAACTTGAGCAGATTGAAAATAATAACACTTGGGAGTTGGTTCCTAGACCAAATGATAAGAATGTCATAGGGACAAAATGGATATTCAAAAACAAGCTAAATGAAAATGGAGATGTTATTAGAAACAAGGCCAAACTTGTTTGTAAAGGGTATGCTCAACAAGAATGTATAGACTTTGAGGAAACTTTTGCATCGGTTGCTAGACTTGAAGCCATAAGAATGTTCCTTTCTCTTTCTAGCTTTTAGAAGTTCAATTTTTTTCAAATGGATGTGAAATCTGCCTTTTTAAATGGAGACTTGGAAGAAGAAGTGTATATTGAGCAACTAGATGGATTCATCCTTGGAAATGATCCAAAACTTGTATGTAGACTTAAGAAGGCACTCTACGGTCTTAAATAGGCTCCAAGGGCTTGGTACTATTGTCTGGACAAATATCTTCATCAAAAAGGTTTATCAAAACGATCAGCAGATAGCAATCTATATGTAAAAATTGATAATGATAAATTGCTAATACTTGTCGTGTATGTTGATGCTATCATCTTTGGTAGCAATGAAGAGGCCATGATTCAAAACTTTGCTTTGGTGATGCTAAAAGAATTTGAAATGTCCTTTCTTGGTGAGCTAACATATTTTCTTGGTTTACAAGTCCAACAAAATAAAGACGATATCTTTTTATCACAAACCAAGTACCTCAAGGAGATCTTGAAGAAATATGGCATGGAAGATTTGAAACCAGTATGTACCCCTATGGTAACAGGATGCAGCCTCAGCGCAAATGATGATTCAACAGCAGTTCATCAACCAACCTATAGATCCATGACTGGTAGTCTACTCTATCTGAAAGGTACCCAACCAAACATCATGCATGCAGTGGGAATAGTTGGAAGATTCCAGGCAAATCCGAAAAAAGCACACCTTCAGGCAGTTAATGGAATTTTCAAATATCTTCAAGGGACACAAAACTATGGCTTATGGTATCCTAGAGATATAGATCTCACACTTCATGCATATATAGATGCAGATTGGGCAGGAAGCGTAGATGACAGAAAAAGCACTAGTGGTGGTGCATTCTTTATGGGTTCGAGATTAGTATCTTGGTTCAGCAAGAAACAAAGTTCAATTGCTTTATCTACAGCTGAAGCAGAATATCTGGCTGCTGCATCTTGCTGCACACAACTCCTTTGGATGATGCAAATTTTGCAAGATTTTCAAATCACTTGTACTCCACCTAACTCCATTTTATGTGATAATACAAGTGCAATCAATATTTCAAAAAATCCAGTCATGCATTCAAAGACCAAGCACATACCTATCAAATATAATTTTCTCTAAGAACAATTGTTTGAACAAAAGGTCAAATTGGAGTATGTTCCCTCCAAGGAATAGGTTGCGGATATACTCACCAAACCACTACCCAGGGAGAGATTTGAATACCTCAGACAGAAGCTGGGAGTAGTTGATGCATCATCTTGTTGTTGAAACTTGTCTATTTCAGAGAAAAGTGGTTGTATGCAAATTTAATGAGGAGAATCTACGTACATATGCCGGTTTATGTGGATATAGTCACGTATATGTTGGTTTGAAGACAAACAGTGGGCCAAGCTCAGGATGAAAGGAGTTTGATATGGGTTTGACAGAGACCATCTGGTACAAGTTCAGGGGGAGCATATATATTCTTCTAATAATGCATTGTTGGCATTCTCCTAGAAGATCTTGGTTCAAGTTCACAGTGTTTTGGTTTTAGGGGGAATAGGTGTAGAAGGAAAACCTTGTTGCTGGTTTGGATGATGATTGACAGATGCTGTTGATGATAGTTGTTGATAACTATCATAGTCTGGTTGTAGATATTTCATCTCTATGTCATGTATTTCTTTTCTTATCAAGGTCATGTAATGGCCTACTTTGGTTTCCCCACTATGCCTGGGATGGATAATGTAATGTTCTTGTTTTATCTTGTGTAAACTTTTGGTGTATCCCCACTTGGTTGGGTGGATGAGTCAATCCCCACTTGGTTGGCCTTATTTCAGCAACATATGCACACAGGTTGTACACATTGAAGTAGTGTACGCCTCTTGAAATATGTTTTAGCTACTTCTATTCATTGCTTAGTGTTCTGGGTTCAGAATTGATGTCTGGTTACTATTACTGCTTTCTGGGTACAACATTTAGAGAAGTGACTATTTGATTCAGTTTTGTTTGGTGCAAAGGAGATATAATTGATGTTTGGTTGATGTTATTCATGGATCCAGTCTGAAAATTTATGAAACGTGGTCCCTAGAAGAAAAGAGAAGGTTGTAGCCTTCTGTAGGTTAGCACCTACGTACTAGTACCTCAGCTAGTACAAGAGCTAAGGGGGTTGTAGCTCCCTTCTAGAAGAAGATGGAGAATGAGAGAAGGTTGTACCCTTCTATAGGTAGCAGCCTGCGTACTGGTATAACACTGCACCAGTATAGAATCATTGTAAAAAGAAGTTTCTAATTAAAAGAAGATAGAGACGAATTGCAGCAGGTGGTTTTCACCCACATTGGGTTTCCACCTTATATCTTTGTGTCCATGTGTGTGATGATCTATTCTATTTTACTGCTCCTGCTTACTGTTCTTATGATTAATGAAGTCCTGATGCACTGATTAAAGATCAATAAGTAATGAATCTTAAGTTTTTTGATATACGCTGGTTGCTTCAGACACAATAGCATATATACATAGTTTCCCATAGATGAAGTAGCATATACAAATCTGATTGTGAAATGAAAAATAATTGATTTGATAATACTGATTCAACCCCCCCCCCCTCTCAGTATTATTTCCAACACTGTAGGGGTCTGCTCACTCAGCTGTAGACTTCTACCCTAGGCCCTTGTGCACACAGCTTCAAAGCCTCTTTCCTATGTTAAGACTCTTCACCCTGAGCATTCATAGACCCATTAAAAATTTACTTAGAACTAAACTAAAAACTAAAACTGCCTTAAACTCTTATAAGACTTCCTTTTTATACAATCCCATGGTCCGTGGACCATGGGTAGATATCCTAAAGTTGACATGACTCACATAAATGAAGGGAGGAAACCTTTGATGAATCTTTACATCTTTCTACTCTGCAGCCACAAAATACGGAGACTTTACATTCTTTATACAAAAACTTGGGCTTGTAACCCCAAAATTGACTCTAGGGGACATGCTACAAATATGTCCCCAACACAAATATGGCGACTCGCCCCTGAGTCACTCTACTAGCATTGAGATATCATCGTGAAGACCTCCCATATCCACCTACACTACTGCAACCTTGGCGGTACATTGTGTCGCCGCCTGCTTAGCCTCCTCAACCAGCTGCTCCGTCGCTAGTCTTGCACTATCTACCTGTATTTTCTGTTATGTTTCCTACTGACTAGCCAATTTTCCTTTAATGGTCGCTGTGAGAACATAGGATTTATCTAGCCAAGGCCCTAATCAGGCCTTCAGCACTACCTTCCTATGCTGTGCTGTGTCCACCTATTGCTTTAGTGCCTTTTCTTCCTGCAGCTTCGCTAACCTTTCTGTGATGGTGACGTTGAATGTCGTCGCTCTGACCTCCTCATACCTTTGCTGCAGTTCCCTTGCCTTGGTCTCTAACCTCTATAGGTTTGGATCTTCCTACATACGGGTAACTACTTTGAGCGACTACTCGAAGATCGTAGTGCAATCCTTCACTGCGACATCTACTGCTACAACTGCATCTTTGACAGCTACCTTGCACTACTATATGACTTCTGGTGGAGTCAAAGGCTGGACCTTCAACTCAAGCTTTGTGATCTTAAGGTTCAGCTCAAACTGAACCTTATCCAACTCTTTCTTTGCATCACTCACACCTACAGCAAGCTTCCAAATTCTGTCACCGACCAACACATCTTCTGGGAACTGTAGCTCTGGAACGGTTCTACATGCTTCAGCTACCACAGCTATGGTGTGCTCATTCTTCTCCTGAATTTTCTTAAGGAGATCAATCACGGAAGTATTCTCTACAAACATTTGGGAATTTTTAACCTTCTGTTGCTGATCATATTTAGCGCACGCTCTTCTCAGGCCTGAAGTTCTGCGATCACACATCTTGTAGGGTGTGAAGGGCTTCACTTGGAAGTGAGGTCAATTTCAACCTAACCTTCTTGAGAGTGCTGATGGTGGCCCTGTCAGCTTTCGCTTCCATAGTCAAAGCTCCATTAAGAAACGCGACGGCCGAGGGACCCATAGAGTGAACCATATCTACTTCTTCTAAGGTTCCAGGTGCCAATCTATTCAACGCCACGCTGCCTCACCCTACAACAGTCTGCAGTTGAGTAGCCTAGATCTGCAGCTCATGCAAACCCGTTTGAATGATGACCAAGGCTTGTTTCTTCTACTACTAAAATTGTTGCAGCAGTTCTACGGTCGCGTTCCTTACTATGTCCCTGATGTCATTCATATCACCTTTCGTCAAAGTGATCGGGTTAAGCGATGATTTACTGGCCTTGGACTTCTTTTGTGGCCTTTCTATTTCCTGCTCCCTAGTGTGCTTAACCTAGAATGGAGTAGTATCTGGGTCTATACCACCCTGTCCTAATTGCTGCTGGTTGTCCTTTATTTGTGGCGAAGGAGACTTCTAACTTCTGTCAGAGTCACGCTCTTCCTCATCTTCCTTCTCTGTTACCTACTTTTTAGTAGTGTGCTCTGCTCTAGCTTTTCCTCAGCCTCCTTTTTCCTCCTGTGAGCCAACTACTGCATCTTCAATCGGGTCTCTTCCTTCTTCTACTTTCCTTTGGACTTACTAGACCCTGCTGACAAATCTGAGGCTGTGCGCCACTCTGCTGGCCAATGCTCAAGGACCACTGCGATTGCATCATCTGTCACAAGGTATGTGAGATCATACCACTTCTGCTTAGGGTCCTTCCGTGCTTGCATGGAGACACAGTGGAAGTTTGCCTTGAACTCCACATATCCTAACAACTACTCAAAGATAGTTGGTGATAGTCGTGGTTTCCTGTTGATGGCCATATTGATGCTCATCTCCATCAAGACCTAGAATAACTTTCTCTCACGGACCTGCGTAGCATCCTTCGTGGTCCATAGTGAAGAAAACTTCACTGTTTTTGGTAAATCCTTCATGACCGGAGGAAACTAACTGTCCTCCGGTAACTGCCACGTGACCAACACAATTGATAATAGTAGTCAAGAGTAGTGAAAGGTCTTACTCTGGTCTTGTGATTCTCCATAGTTTGCGAGGAACTCACTACAGAGATAGTGTGCCCAATTGAATTGTACACCCTCCATGCACTGGGCCACTAGTGACACAACTGGTGTTGACACCTCATCTATGTGACACTTTTGCATTATCTTCCTAGCCAAGATCTGGGTGGCTACCTTGACTCCGGGTTCGGTTATGCTGGAAATGGAGTAGCCGCGTGGTTTCTTAACAAGCTTAAACTTGTCCTTCATCCTTTCAGTGAGGTTACACTCACCCTCCTTGCCACCAAATGCCTTGGCCAGGTTCAACCCTGAATGTGGCAACAAAGTGATCCTATGGATTAGCATATCGGTTATCGGGATTGACTCCTCCAAACATAGGCACCCATCGTGCACCAAACACGACAATTGTTTGATCACAATCATGTTTTTGGGAGTGCGGTGGTAATGTGGCACCCATAGTAGATTCAATAACCCTGCCTTGTTGACCCCTTTAATCCACATCACTGGCTCCAGTGCGGTGACACTTGAATCCTTATAGAATACTCTCTGCATGAAATTGTTAGTGGCCAGGTGGGGGAATTGCTCTCTGTCCACTAGGTCCCAATATTCAAGTTTTAAATGGGGGACGCATGCCAAGGGTGGTCCTTCAAACATTATTTTCTCTATAAACAGAGGTGTGTTAAGCATAAATTTTCCCTCATCTAGATCCTTCGTGATCTTCACCTTACCCTGGCATGGAGGGATGCATTTAGGTAGCTTTGAGATAAGGTCTACACCCTTAATGTCAATGTCTATTGTGCCCATACTAGTTTCTTCCGCATCCTCATCAGATTCTAGGACTACTACCTTGCCCTTCTCCTATGTGATAGCATTCTCTTTCTTCTAGTGCTTTCTTGGTGAATCACACACCGATTTTGTCTCTTTCTGCTGTCCTTTTTTGTCTTAAGACCGTCTCTAGTCAGCGTAGGCCTCGGCCTAGGTGACCTCGGTGATTTTGGCACTTTTGCGGGCACCTCTACACTTGTAACCTGAGGGTCATCTCCCTCTGAGGCCATTGATCCTCTATCACTTGCGGTTTGCATGGGCACCGACATGACGCTAGTAAGAAGCTCTTGGATTGCTTTAAGCAACTTTTCAAGTACTGAACTAGCCACCAAAGCCTTGAAATTCTCAAGTTTCATGCATGCCTGATAGCTCAACACCTCAATTCTCAGAATGCAAAGTGTTTTTCATTGGGTGGCCATTTGTAATTTATAGGAAAATTCGAATTTGAATTTGACCATTTCCCATAAAATCCACCATAAATGCTAGATTGGCAATAGATTTTCAAAGATCTCGCTCTTAAATTCTGACTTAAATTCCCCCCCCCCCCACCCCGCTCCACTTAGCCATTTTTTCACTGTCAAGTCATGAACAGTGATCATAACGGTCACTTTCTGGCTGCCCTACATGGTCTCTCCTCCTATAGCGCAACTCCCTTCGCGCTTTTTCTAATACTATGACATTCCTCCTTTTTGCGCAGTCCCCCAGTCATGCAACTCTACAACCCAAGCAGTGTAGTTTATAGTCTCGCGCCTCCTTTCAGCTTCCTGGAGTGCTAAGACTATGCTTCCACCATATAGTCACCTGGTTGGATCCTCGGTGTATGGCTTCAATCGACTGCCATTTACCTTCCATGGAAATGGCTCTCCATTCAACTTCACCAGCTGAACTGCTCCAATGTTGGTAATCTCCTTGATGACATAGGGCCCCAGTCAATGCATCCAAAATTTTCCTGGAAATATATCAAACTTGTTGTCATATAATAACACAAATCAGTTACCTTGAAGGTGTGCAGTTTGATGTGCCGATCATGCCTTCTCACACTCCTTTTGAACTTGCTGATGGAATCTAGTGAAGAAACTATCCTCTTCTAGCTCTGTTAGTTGTGAAAGCCTCTCTTCCAGGGCTCCACGATCTTCCATTCCTGTGAATGCCTCTATGCACAGACTAGGTACAATGTACTCCATTGACATCACAACTTCTACACCATAAACTAGCCTGAAAGGTGTTTGTCCAGTCAGCTTTTTGCAAGTTGTTCTATAAGCCCATAGCACCGCGGGTACGTGCACATACTAGTCATTCCTTTGTTCATTGAAAACCTTTGTTAGCACGTTCTCCAATATCTTATTAAATGCTTCAACCATCCCATTAGCTTGCAGGTGATACAACGTACATTTCTGGTGATAAACTTAGAATTCTTCCGTCAATGCGCTGATTGTTTCATTAAGGAAATGCATACCACGATCGCTCATCAAAATCTTCGGGAAACCAAACCTAGTTAGTACATACTCAAAGATGAACTTTTTTGCTATTGCCCATGTACAGTTCTTCATAGGTTGCGCCTCCGCCCATCTGGTCAAATACTTTGTTGTGGTGATGATGTACCCTGCACTTGTCTTCTTCCCCGGACGCTAAATTGGTCCTACAAAATCAATTGCCCACTTCTAAAATGGCTGTAATGACAGATGCAGATTTAGAGGAAACTCATCCCTTTGCGATGGCCTACCTATCCTTTGACATGCATCACATGCCTTACAATAAGCCTTGGAATCCTTATGCAACATTGGCCACCACAACCCAACACGTAAAATCTTCTGTGTTGTTGCTTTTCCTGCATAATGTCCTCCCACAACTCCTCCATGAGCTTCAACAAGGATGCTACTTTATTTAAACTCAGGAACATAATGTCGTAGTATTTCATCCGACCCCATTTTATATAAGTGCCCTGCAATGACAGAAAAGTCTACTGCGCATACCACCAATTCCTTCTTTTGTTGACTAGTATACCCCTCCAGAGCCATCCTTGTCATCAGGAAGTGTATAATATCTGCAAATTGATTGTCTACAACACAGACTGCAAAGAGATATGCATCAGGTAGGCCTTCCTCCAAATTAGTAGGCTCCTCTCCTGTTTTAATGTGCGACAAATGATCTGGTCTAGCATTCAATAATCCTGGATTCACAATAACTCCGAAATCATATTCCTAAAACAACAACAGCCATTTGCATATCTTCCCCCCTAACACAAGCTTGTTAACCAAGTACTTCAATATAGAATGGTCTGTATACATCTAAAAGTTTCCACCTAGCAAGTAGTGTCTGAACTTCTGGAGTGCATATACCATGGCCAAACCTTCACACTCTGTCGTTGAATAATTCTTCCTAGCTTTAGACAAATTCCTACTCGCAAAAACTATAAGGTGATCCAACTCTCCCTCACCGGCTTGTTTTAGTACTGCCCTAAGCGCAATACATGATGCGTCCACATGAACATGAAATTCCTTCTTCTAATCCGAGAAGACTAGGATCGACGCAGTGACCATCTTCTTCTTTAACACATCTAATATTTGCTGACATTCTTCATTCCAACAGAATGTAGCATTCTCCTTTAGCAACTTCTCCATCGCCGTGGTAATCTGGGCATAACTCTTAATGAATTTTCTATAGTATGTTGTGTGCCCTAGCATTGTGCGCAACTATTTCACACTTCTTGGTGCCCCTAAGTTAATTATAACTGCTATCTTAGCTGGGTCGATCATTAATCCTTGTCTGCACACTGCATGGCCCAACAAGATTCTGAAAGGAACACAAAAAAAAAAATGTTCAAATTGAGCATGATCTGATACCTCTGGTGTGTGTCCAACATCAATCATAGGCTAGCTACATGGCATTTCACCGGCCGAAACACTATCCAATCGTCAAAGTATACCTCCAAAAACTTGTGAATTAAATCCTTAAACACCGCAATGACTATGTGCGAAAAGATCGTCGGTGTGTTATTCAGTCCAAAAGGAATTACAGTATACTGGAAGCACCCCCACTCAGTGGCGAAGGTCGTCTTACTTCTATCTTCTAGCACGATCTTGATCTGATGGTACCTTGAGAACCCATTTGTGAAGGAATATGTTTCCTATCCTCCTACATTATCCAGCACTTCGTCGATGAATGGAGTTGGAAAGGGATCATGTATGCGTACATCATTCAACTTCCTGAGATCTATGCACATCCTTATTTCATCCTTTTTCTTCTTTTCCTAAAGTATTATTGGGCTTACCCAATCAAACTATTCTACTAGTTCTAATACCTAGCGCAAGCATTTTATCCAACTCTAAGTGGACCCTTTCTTTATACTTCAGATTTAGGCGGTAAGGCCTCTACTTGATTGGATTTGCGTCTGGTTTCAATGTAATTTTCATAACTCCTAGGTCCCCTGTTATCCCCTTTAGTTCTGAGAACTTCATAGTGAATAAGTCCTTGTATTTTCAGAGAACTTTAGCGACCTTATCTACTATTGCATCATCCTCGAAGTCCCCAATCTTTGCAAATTTCAGCTCCACCTCTGTTCCAATGTTCACTTGTCTTGTTTTAGTGACGCGGTGATATCTAGATTTTCAATTTGAAATCCTTCAACTTCACGGTGAATTTCAGTCTCTGGGGTATTAATGTTCCTCGGGTCCTCATCCTATTCTTTGATAGTCACATCAGGTTGAATTAAGTCCAAGGGATCCTGTTGTACTCTGAATATTGTTGCCCTGACTTCCTGCAATGCTTCATCAATACTTTCAAACCCATCCTCAAAGCTAAACATCATCAAGAATCCTTGTTGCAAAACGTTCCATTCTTCAGTGCCATGGCGGAGCTTTGTTTCCAAGTACTAGTTCATCGTGTTACATCCAAAGTATGACAAAACAGATGCACCCATTTAGGCTAAGGCTCTCTCCATAAACCTTAGTCAATTTGGCTAGGTGATCACGCGGGTCATTCCTTCCATCATATTTCTCTGTTAGCTGAATTTGTGGGTGACCAAACCGCAATCTCATCATCTTTCTGTACACGTGTTAATCATCTAAATTGTCTTTGTGCATACCCCACCATCTCATAGGCATAACGTGCAATGCCCAATATAAGGCCTGGAAGGGATGCTTTTATATCACTTCCCTTTCAAATGCATCCAAAAATTTATCGACATAAGTTAAACCATCATAGTAAGGTAGTCTTATTACGTCCTATGATACACAACATAGCGACTTGGTCATCATATTACAGCACAACATATATACTTCATGTAGTTGGTTCTATCAATGCTCCAACTCCTCATATGAATCTGATGTGCACGAACTTTCACAGTCCCAAGAAATGCATCCATCTGTTGTTAGATTCACCCAATCCTTATCTCATGCCTTTCTCTTATAAATCTAGTCCAAACCATCATTGCTTTCATAATCGCGGGCTGATTCAATATAGCGTGGTCCTTCTTCAAGTTCCAGGGGCACTACTATGCGGAGAGATTTCTTCTCAAATATCATCTTCCGCATCTTCAAATTTGTTACCCCATTCATGTCAGTAGCCCAGTCAATCCCAAGGAGTGCAAGGTAGGGATTGCTGTCATCGACAATCTTTATCACTTCAAAATTAGCCAATGCACTCGCTCCCTCAATATCAACTGTCACTCCCTACAACCTTCCCATGGAGATGATTTTTTGTTGATTTCCCATTCTTAATTGAATCAAAGACCATTGCAGCATAGGTCTCCCCATATTCTCCCATGTCTATTTAGGTAAAACATTTGCATCTAACCCCAGATCTAGAATAACTTGATCCAACTTATATTCTCTTATCTGTGCAGCGAGCCTCATCTCACACTCTGTTCTTGCCTTATGATTACCAATCTTCCTGACTTCGTGCGGTCTGTCAGGAGTGCTTTCTTTTATGATGCACTTATTTATCAATTCATGTAGTTCTTTCATAGCCTTGCTATCATGCAACAGCTTCATACAGGTCTCCAAGAAAGTAGTAAGCATGGAAGGGTCCATCTCTTCAGCTAGCTTATGCTAAATTCCTGAGGTAGAGGCCTCAACAAAGCTTTTCCTTACTTCCATAAATGTTTTCTTTAGGTTACTTCCCCTTATCTTCAGCAATCATCATTCCACTCCGTAACACAATATTCACCTTAGGATCCTCCTCGCGAGGCTCAGCCCTCATCATCTACAAGTTCTGAGTTGAGTGCTGAGGCTGTGCCCCCTTTTTTCATATCATAGTTAATAATACAAGGAAATCCTCTATCACATGGTCAAACTGAGTACAATATCGGCATGACAGACATGTCGGGTTCATGTGGTCTCACGGATAGTGTCCCAGTCCTCCATAGTTGTAACAAATGACCTGTCCTCGGCCTCTACCAGGCCCTCCTCCACCTCGGCCTCATCTGCGCCCCTGATATTCGCCTCGCGCTCCCCCAACACCTTGGTCTGGAGGCTGGGTTTCTAATTTTACCCTATATGTGGGCATTCTATCCATAATTAGCTCATAACTATGACAATTACACTCATCATGACCCACTGATTGACAGAAGTTGCACAAGAGTTGTTGTTGTGTCTATACAAATTTCTGCAGCAAATGGCAATTGTTTGTCGCATGTTTTCTAGCTAGTAATAGATAGCACACCATAGGGTGGGCCCTGTACTTGGCAATACCATAGCTTCCAGCCTTAGAGGCATTGGCCCCCCTGCTGCAACATAATTTGTGAAGACTGGACAATGATCTTTGTTGGCTTTATAATTCTAGAAATGGAACCATTTGTTGGCTTGATGGGCCCTAACTTTTGCACTTCAGGCACCAAACTTCTACATGCACCTTTGGTCGAACTATTCTATCTTTCCTCAAACTTTGAAATTCTAGGCATAGGTACTACAAGTGCGCATGAATCTGCTAAACCCCTAAATTAACTTCTTTCATCAGTGTCTTGTGTAATCTCATTGTAATGTCCAGGGCTTTTGCCTAGGTTCCAATATTTTTCTGTGACAAAGCAACCTTTAGATGAGGCAAGAGTGAAGCCATAAACGATTTGCGGTGTTGCCCATCCATAAGATTCATGTTAGCTTCACAGATCGTTCACTTCAACCTCTTATCCAAATCCAAGGTGTCTCACCAAGCTTCATCATCACCTCCTTGAATCCCATAATTGACTAAGCTTCAGATTTGGGCCTGTTGAATTCCTTATTTAGTGGAGTCTGAATATCTGCTAATGAAGCCATCAGATTATCAGTGCAGTACTTAATGCGCCACGTTAGCGCATGTTCCTGTAAAGCAGTATCCAATGTTTCTTTCTTCATCTGATCATCTATAATACCCTGAGCTTCCCATACAGCCTTCGCGACAAACCAAAATTGATCTGAGTCCTTAGTTCCCAACCCTTTGAACACAGGAAATTTTATTGAATTCACCATATTGGATGGTGGTAGTGGTGTGGGTGAAGGTGTATGCAGCGGAGGTGAAGATGGAGGTGGTGTGGATGGATGGGGTATTCGCGGGAACCCTTGTCTTATCAGTTGAACAATGCTCTGCGAAGAAGCCTGTGTTGCTTCTTTGTCATCACTCAGAGGAGGTCCAATCAATGGGCTATATTCATTTCCTGTTTTCCCTCTATCCCTGAAGATCTTTCTAGTTCACGTAGCTCCAAACATAAAGGTAACTGCATAACCCGCTTTTCACACAAGAGCATCTTAATCCAAGTATTTAAAGACCTTAGATACTTACCTTGTGGTCCCTTGAAGAAGTAATGCTCTTCTTTGCTGTAACTGATCGAAGTATCGACCGTGAACTCTGTCACGAATCCTCCTATGATACGATCAAGCCAATGATCTACAACATGTGGGATCTTATCTTCAAAGGCTTCTAATCTTCGCACTAACTCTAAGGTCTAGACTATTGGACCGTTAAGCCTCCACCTTCCTTGGTCATCTACCAATTTCGCGATCCACTCATATAATTCGACTAAGAAGGAACAAAATAAGATTTCGTGTATCTCTGTGTACAGATATCTATTCAACCACTGTTCTTTTGTCAATCATGGATTCATGTTCTCTTGCACAGAAAATTCGTGGATATTTCTATCCAACCAGTCTTTGATCTCCTTCTTAGTTGGATTCCCATGATGGAACATCACACATCTCTTTATGCAGATCCCAGTCTCGACAATGGAACCATTTTTTCACTTGATGGGCCCTGACCCAAGTTCAATGTTAATTAGCCAAGCAAATCCCTACACTATTGGCCCTTTCCGCATCAACCCGCGAAGCGCGATTTGAAGTCTCACCGAAAGCAATATGGGGGGATGTCAGAACCAAGTTTCCACACCCAAAGATGGTAGTGATGTTGTGTAATATGCTAAACCCTCCTTTCTGTAGGTCGATAAGCTTTTTAGGGCTTATCGGTATACTTGTCTTAGTTTTCCTCTAGACCTCCACGAAGGTCTACGACCGTCTTTTGCATATCCTAGATAGGCAGATTGGACACTTACCTACCTTTGTACTTATCCTTACTTCTGTTTTACCCAGATTAGCTTAAGTATTGAATAACTTCAACATGCATTAAGATGATCTTCGCATAAACATATATTATTACTTGCATTCATATAACAAAGAAAACCATATGGATTCGTGCATCAATACAAAATTAAAACATAAATCCAGTATTCATCATAACACAATCATATGCATTTATAACAAAATTAAAATAGATCATACACAGATGATTCCAGAATAATTCTCTTTGTTGATGCTTCAGATCCTCTTTATAGACTCCAACTACCCTGTGCACACAGCTACAGGGGTCTGCGCACACAGTTGCAGGGGTCTGCGCACTCAGCTGCAGACTTCTACCCTAGGCCTCTACGCACACAGCTATAGAGCCTCTTTCCTACGTTAAGACTATTCAACTTTAGTGTTCATAGACCCATTGCAAACTTACTTAGAACTGAACTAGAAACTAAAATTGCCTTACACTCTTCTAGGACTTCCTTTTTATACAATCCTATGGTCCGCGGACCATGGGTAGATCTCCTAAAGCTTACATGACTTACATAAACGAATGGTAGAAACCCTTGAGAATATTTACATATTTGCACTCCGTGGCCACAAAATGTGGAGACTTTACATTATTTATACAAAAACTTGGGCTTTTAACCCCAAAATTTACTTAAGGGGACCTGCTCCCAACATTCATCATCATACACAAGGATATCACAGGAGGGATGAATGATATATCAGAGGAGGAAACAAGGGTTTCCTAAAGCTTTGGGGAATGCAGGAGGCACAGGGATTTCATCAGACTCGATCAAAGATCAATCAACTATAATATCAATATCTCATTTCTTCTCCCTTAAGGCCTTCCAGGTTGTAGGAGGTAAGTAATTGGTAAAACCCGTAAACTTTGCCCGAAATTAAGGAAATTTATTATTTTTAAGTGTTTTAACAAATTTAAATAGGTTGGGTATATGCTTACTCGCATGTACACACTTTGATCACAAGGAAAAGTAGCGTATAGGAAATAAAACATTTTTTTTTAGATTTTGGACCAAGTCTAGAAAGGAAGGGTTGCCCTAGGCCATAATCAGAGCATCAAATCTACCAGGAGTGCTAAATGGTGCTATAAATATGCCCCCTAAGGTATGAGGTTAGAAGGTGTACATGATGGCCAAAATGTATTAACTGTATAGAAGGAATCATGCCGAGACCGAGGAAGAGTTCACCAAAATTCAGCCTACCAAGCCAACGAAAGAGATCATAGAGAAACTATTGTTTGAGGTGGGCATACCCATGCTTAGAGATAGTAAAGCAAGTCTACATGTCAAGTACATGAGTGGATCCATATGCCTATAAGTATAAAGGAACTAAAAATACATAATGGATCATCTGATCATATCCAAATAAGTACATGTCTGAATATCACATATAAAGAACTAATCAATGATGCTGATGTATGAAGTTGATTGCTGAAGTCATAAAGCTGATCTAAAAAGTATCAAGTCAAATGGTGGAATAAATGGTACTACACTACAACTCGGGTGCCAACATATATGATGTCGTTGTAAAGAATTGCAACATATAAGGTGGATGGTGTCAACTAGCAAAAACAAGAGAAACTAACAAGTGAATCAAGAAATGTTGATGCAAACCCAAGGTCTTCACCGACCACCGTGGTACATTTCTACACAATGGGAATAAATTATCTGAAGTCGACCATGTGAGAAATCATTTGATTACAGGTCATTAATGTATATTGTTAACAAACATGAGACTACTCACTAATAATGATGATGAGAGCCAATGTACCCAGTACAATCTAACAAGTGCGAATAAATGAGCTGTAGTCGAACACTTGGAATAATCTATTAATCAAGAGACAATGATGTTTTCCCACTGTCGATAGTGAAGGAGTCTGCCACTGATGACTGCAAAACCTAAGGTACTACCAAATGGACTCTAGTTCTCTTTCCCAGGGCAATGAGCTGAAGTCGATGGGAAAAGATCTACTAGAAAGAAGGAATTGACGCATCCTTCATCAATCTAGCATGAGTGTAACCCGTAGGCCAATAATGTGGAAGGAATCAGATGAATAAAGATGTAGTAACCCAACTGAAGCATGTTTCCAGTGTACACAATATGTGGCTAGCACATGATAGAAACCCTATAAACCATCCAATAATGAAAGTTGTCACAAGGGCAAGGAATCCACCAATAGGGTCAAATGGAAACCAAGGCATTGCATGAATCCTAATGTGTGATAATGAAAGCTAATGTCGAACAAAAGGGAAACCACTCAGTCAAAGACCCATGATACTAATCGATGCTAAGCACAAGATGACCTATCAATAATTAAAATAGGGCCAGGGTGTCGTTGTAGATCTTCCCTCAAAGCAATTTGTTGTAGTTGATAAGATCAAGACCCGCCAGTAAGAAGTCAATGGAGACCTTCTCAAACAAGCACAAGAAAAGGACCAAATAGATGATGTGATAACGAACATGACTCTAACAACTAGGGATGACCAACTGAAAAATAGATTAAGAGACACCAGAGAGAGGCCAACTCATTTTTACTTCCCTTGAATAAAATCACGACTCAACTATGACTACATGGTAGCATATGATAACTTTGTATAATTTTGTCATGTAGGAGGCATAAGCAAACTCTCCATATGATTGGAAGAGATAACCAATCGGAGGTGTACTGACTCAATAACAAGGTTAAGGCTCTCCTAGGTCAAACTAAAGCCCATCCCAATGGAGGAAAGACTTATTTTTTGGGTGCTTTGTTCAAGGGTGACACAACTGACTCGAGCTGCCATCAAATATGGAAATAATGTCCTGTTCTCCTCCTTTTTTGGAATATATAATTTTTTTTGTCTTTTTCATATTTATGAAGGCTACAAAAGAATAAAATAATGATATAGTATAGTGGAAATAATGAGCATCAAAAAAGCAGATGCTCTAGTTCCTAGGAGGGGAACATTCATATGCGTAATGCAAGGTGGTGAAACTGGTCAATGACACTCAAAGGAATGTTCTTTCCATGAGTAAAAGGGTGCATCAAGTTGTAGAGGCTAAGTGATTGCAAGGTTGACTTTGCAGAAGACATGGTCAAAAAGTGGCTTAAACACGAGTCCAAGTGAAGCCGACTCAAGTCCAAAAGGTGAAAATAGTCAATATGTAATGTAGCAGTACAACTCAACACAAAGGAGCCTCTAGGGTATAAAGCCAGAAAATAGTGAAGACTAAAGAGGACTCCCTAGCGTACTCAATATAGCAGCATGGGTAACATATGTCAGTGAGGATCTAAAAGGTGGGACTAAAGAGGACTCCCTAGGATACTCAATATAGCAGCATGGGTAACATATCTCAATGAGGATCTAAAAGGTGGGACTAAAGAGGACTCCCTAGTGCACTCAATATAGCAGCATGGGTAACATATGTCAGTGAGGATCTAACTAAGATGCCCATGTAAAGGTTGGCTCTACCATCATGTCATGATTTTAAAAGTCGGTGAGTGAAAATGGTTTTTGAATCAAAACATGATGGGGTCGACCCTATGGCAAAAATGTCGTAGTATGGAGCCTAGTATGAAAAATGCAGCAAAAAGTGATATTTCTCAAAAATGTCTCCAAAATATCTTGTAAAAACAACCTATTCCCAACACTCCAAGACAAAATGTCAAAAAGTTCATGAAATAAAAATTAACTTTAGAAAAAATAATTTTCATTTTTCAACCTATATAAGGACTTTTGGACTCACATTTTTTCTATTTGTGTTTTGAGCAAGGAGCTGTGGAGAAAAATTCAAAAAAACTTCCTCCATCAAATTCAACCATTCAAATTGCTTCAAATCTTCCAGGTAACCCTTTAATCATACTTTTGATAATTTTTTATTCTTTCTAGATGTTTTTTCATAAATTTGACCGTAAGAAATTATGTTAAAAATTCCAACTCTGCGTACATGTGAGTTGGATACACAAAACTTACATATACGAAGGCCCTACACACGACTCTGTAAAAAATGAACCCACATGTGCATGAGTAAAAAATTTCAAACATTGATTTAATGATATGAAACATCTTTTTTGGCAACATGACAATTACCTGGCATGAAAGAGAGCACAGTGCCATTGATAACCAAGTGATGGAGGATAAAAATGCCTTAGATGCTTTGAGAGGATGCGGTTTGTTAAAATTCTTCAAAACTCCAAACATGAAGGTGAATACTCGATTACTTGAGTTGCTGATACACTACTGAAGTGTAGAAGATGATGTAGTCATGATTTATTACATGCCCCTGAGGATCGGGATAGAAGACATTTATTTCATTACAGGTCTTTCCTGAAGGGGGGAGAGAGTGCACTCAACTGATAGAATGAGAGGTAGGCTGAGTGTAGAAGACTACATCGGCATATACTATCCTAGAAACCCCAAAAAGGTTGGAAGCCAGATTCCAATCAAGTATGTAGAGATTTTATCATTGAAAATCCTACTATTTTCCATAGCTAGGGTAAATGGTTTTGCTACTCTACATCAACCTTCACGTGTTTCCATGAGCCTAGCAGTTGATTTCCTCACTACTGCCTTTGATTGGTTTACACCTCTTCTAACCAACATGAAGAAACAACTCACTTCCATTCAGAAGGGCCAAATGAAGAATTTCAGATACAAAACTATATTATGTTCGTTCTTTTTTGAGAGAGTACTTTTGCTTCGTCACAAGGTATTATCTACCATCAGTAACCCGAGAGATCCACAGATGGGTAGGTGGACTGACTTAATGAAATGCCTAGGGGGCAATGAGGTCCCTAGGATGAATTTTGATGACGATTTTTTCCTTTGGTGGGATCAACAGGTCATTGCAGTCGAAGACTACCCCTATGCCAAAATGGATTTCTGAGGAGATCCAGATCTAGTATTGCCACCAGACGCAACATGGGGTGCCATAGTTATAAATGATTTTTGAATTTTTGAATTTTTAAGATTTTGTTTTTTGGATTTTCAATATAAATGAATTAAAAATCTTTTTTATGAGACAAGACACTTACAAAATGATTGATCATGTTTCAGATGTGGGACTAGTGAGACCTGATGGACTTCCTCGACATAGGCATCATGGAAAAGATGTCGAAGGGGCCACAACTAAGATTGAGAGAGTTCTCCATGCAATCCAAAGAAACATGGTGAGACCGGCTCAACAGGTACCTATGGTGGGCATAGAGGACTTACTAGAGGAGATGCTGTAGCACGTGGTGGGAGTACCACAAGACTGGTTGTGACTATTTCGGAAGGTGGCTAATGCGGTCGTTTTCTTTTTGACTGCTCATCCTAAGTAGGATTGATAAATAGATGATCAAATATTTTGTGATTAGAAATGATTATGGGCATAAGCCAAAACTTTGTACGGAATTTTGTCCCAATTTTTGTATATTATTTTGGGTGCAAACACTTTATCTATATACAGACGATTTTATGATGATCATATATACAGATGATACTTTGATTATTTTTTATGTTTTAATGTGATGAGTGATTTATATGCCAATCCAATGCTTGATTAGCAATAGAATCTGCTATGGAATTTTGTGATCATGGAATGTGAACAAATGTGATGTAAACAAATGATCTTTGCAATAAGCACAATCTCATAAATTGTCAATACAAATAGGGATCTCATATCTAATAGATGTTATTAAGTTGAGATACCACCAGTTGTGAATCCAAATAAACTACTAACGAATCAATATTGAGAGATATCACTTTATATAATAAATTAATAACAACAATATATTTGGCAATATTATTCAAAGCAAGACTGATACATACTCCTCTTGAAGCCATTAATTGGCCAGATGGATAATAAATCACCCAAGCCATGGAAGCAAGGTTTTGGGTGTGTCTACTGGCACCATCGGCAAACCCTAGATTTACCAATCGTCCATCGATACCTGCCAAAGAAGATAAAAAATATCGACATCACTAAAACTAATAGATAGATATGTACAATCATACAATATATACAAACAAGTAAATGCTCGGCTGAAACCTAAGAAAAGTACCTCTTAAGGTAAAGCCCATTTTTGGGCTCCGCTAACTTGTCAGGATAGCTATAGATGTTCAATGGAACAGCGTGTGAAATAACAAACATATTACCTTTGCAAAAAAATATGTTGGAGCCAAAGGATTTAAAACTGCATGAACAACCCTAGTAGAAGGACTAGACAAACTTGACTCAACTTCCCGCAAATGAGGGAGGAAATACGAACAATGATGCGAATCATCCCAAGGTCTATCAACACCCATCATTGCTTCTAGAATTTCTTCTTTAGATGGTAAGAC
This sequence comes from Pinus tabuliformis, assembly GCA_031772625.1. Classification (NCBI taxonomy): domain Eukaryota; kingdom Viridiplantae; phylum Streptophyta; class Pinopsida; order Pinales; family Pinaceae; genus Pinus; species Pinus tabuliformis. The sequence continues at coordinate 994,028,830 of CM062808.1, read as the reverse complement.
AGTATATAAGCAATCCTGAGTAGAAGTCAAATCAAGGGTCTAGGCCAGAGACACATCTCCATCCAGCTCCTCTGGTGAAAAGAGAGTAGGATCGGAGTCTGCAGAGTTAACAATAGACCGATAAGCAATTTCTACTACAGAAATAGGACATGCCATTCCACCTACCTGCCCCACAGCTCATGTGGTGGTAGATGAGGGTAAGGGCCAAGGGTCAAAAAAATAACGAGTTCTAAAGAACTCTCTTCAAAAAGGTCCCTTGGAGGACGAAATAGCATTAATTCTAGCTATAGGAGTAGGAAGATCAAAAGTACTCATTAAGGAAGAGTACACTCCAACTCCTAAATTCTCTATAGGATATTTGGGATTGTCCACTAATGGAAAAATAGACTCAGAGATGCGTGATAGTCACCTGGAGAATAATCCATTTGATCAACCTTTACAATTCTCCCTTCATGAGGAAAGAAAAGGATGTGAAATCATGATGATACAATGGCATCCATCTCATAAATATAATTCCTACCTAAAAGGAGGTTGTAATCTAGATTCACATCAACTATTTCTACTTCAATATTGACCACCTTCCCCCATCACATATGGAAAAGGTTGGAATAATCCCATGAGGCCTATGAGAATGACCATCAAATGTTGTCAACAAAGTTGGTGAAGGAACAAATTGAGGTGATCCAATAGCCTTCCAACATGACATGGACATTACACATGTGGAATCTCCCTCATCGATTACAGTTTGAAAGATATTGGTCTTTTGATATGTAGAATTTAATTGGAAATCCATATGATGTGGGAGTCTTTTCTTGGTGTTTGACATATCAAATGTAAGCACAAGAGAATTTTTTGGATCAACTACTCCGATCGTAGTGAGTAATGCACTCCTTTGTGCAGGGCACAACTAGAGTACCTTTAACGATGACATAGCAAAAGGACTCTGAGCTAGATCTTCTACAATCGAGTAGTTCTGGGTTGCCTTAGCAATAGGGTTAATGGTCGAACATTTTGCGGAGCCTTTTGGCATCCAAGGTATAGACTCTACTACGGGCCTCTCGATATGGAGTGGCTCTGAAGCATCGGGAGAAGAATTAGCCTTAGATGACTCCGATTCACCATAATCTGTTGGCATTATAATACATATGTTATACTTGATGGCAACCCACTCATCTCAGATGATAAATTATAGTGCAGCAAAGTTCACGCACTTTCATGAAGATAAAAGTTTCTTTCATGTAGAGAAAAGTTCACGCACTTTCATGAAGATAAAAGTTTCTTTCATGTAGAGAAAAGTTCACACACTTTCATGAAGATAAAAGGTTCTTTCATGTAAAGAAAAGTTCACGCACTTTCATGCAGAGAAAAGTTTCTTTCATGTAGAGAAAATTTCATGCACTTTCATGCAGAGAAAAGTTTCTTTCATATAGAGAAAAGTTCACGCACTTTCATGCAGAGAAAAGTTCCTTTCATGAAGAGAAAAGTTCACACACTTTCATGGTTGGCTCATGGTATTAGTCCGACAATTTTTGATCCTATGGTTTTGGTTCATGGTATTGCATCCAAAAGTGTTTACCCCAAGTATTGGGTTCATGGTATTGTGTTATTATGGTTTTGGACCATGGTATTGTGAAAGGCCTAAGACTATAAAAGAGGAAGGAGATCATTTGGCAAGGCAATCAATCTGAATGAATTGAATATCTAATAAGTGTTAGATCTGAAATATTTGTGATTAGGGTTATGGTGCAGATCTGGATCTGAATGAAGGAGGAACCTTAGCGCATAAAGAAGGATAAGCTCTATTGATGGGTCATAATCTTTAAGCTTGAATAATAGTATCTTTGTATGATTTTGATCTGTTATATGAGGCGCATGCTTGATCTATAAATCTGACAATCTGGGTTAATTAGTGTCTGAATATTTGAAAGAATGAATTATTCTTTATAGATATGTACGTAGGTTCAGTAAAGTGAAAATGCGTATACACGCTGGTTCAGTGCATGAAAACAGCGTATACGCAGGTTGGTCCAAACACAGGAGCGTATGCACGCAGGTTTCAAGTTGTTGAAGTAGCGTATATCTTTTAAATCATGATCTAACTACCTCTATTTATTGTTGCAGTATTCTGGGTTTAGAATTTGGTGTGTGGTTATTGTTACTGTGTTCTGGGTACAGCTGTCAGAGAAGTGTTTACTTGATTCAGTGCTAATTGGGGAAAAGGAGATTGTTTGATGCAAATATACTTGATGATTGATTGATGTTCATGGATCTAGTCTGAAAATTTATGAAACGTGGTCCCTGGAAGAAAGAGAAGGTTGTAGCCTTCAGTGGGCCAGCACCTACGTACTAGTATCTTGGCTAGTACAAGAGCTAAGGGGGTTGTAGCTCCCTTCCAGGAGAAGCTAGAAAACGAGAGAGGGCTGTAGCTCTCTGCAGGTTGTAGCCTGCGTACTAGTAAAGGACTACACCAGTAAATTGTAAAAGGAAGTTTCTAATTAAAGAAAGATAGAGACGAATTGCAGCAGGTGGTTTTCACCCACATTGGGTTTCCACCTTATATCTTGTGTTCTTGTGTGTGACTGTTTTCTGTTCTGTTTTACTAGTCTGGTTACTGTCTATTTCACTCAGATACACAGATTAATAATCAACATTTGAAAGATAAAGTAAATCATAAGTTTGCATTGTATACGCGGGTTTCCTTCTACATAGTTGCGTATATACGTGGGTTTTACTAACTGAAGTAGCGTATATCCTTTGAATTTTAAAAAGAGAATATTTGGCTTGATAATACTGATTCACCCCCACCCTCTCAGTATTATTTCCAACAATTGGTATCAGAGCAGGTCCTTCTGAAGAAGCTTGATCGCTTGGAGGAAGATCTATCATCATCAGCAACTACGAGAGAGAAGTATCTATCAGGCCACCAATTTTTGATTGGACAAACTTCGTATATTGGAAGGTAAGAGTTACTGCCTATATTCAATCTCTTGGTACAAAAGTCTGGGATATCATCGATACAGGGTACACTTTTCCATCGGCAACTCCTACAGATCCGACTGAGAAGAAGAAATATGAAACAAATGCAAAGGCATTCAATACCCTATTAGGATGTCTATCTCAATCAAAATTCATCAAGGTTATGCAGTATAAATCCGCAAAGGAAATATGGGACAAGATTGTTCTGAGCTATGAAGGAGATGAACAGGTAAAATGAGAAAAAATTCAAACCCTTAGAATTCAGTATGAAAATCTCAGAATGCACAATGATGAAAGTGTGGCTAACTATTTCCTTCATGTAGATGAGATTGTTAATTGTATGAAAAACTTGGGTGAAGAAATAAAAGAGGCTGTTGTGGTTGAAAAAGTTCTAAGATCTTTGTCCCCTAGGTTTGAATCTAAAGTTTCTGCAATAGAAGAAAAAGAGAATCTACGAAACCTTACCATGTCACAGCTGCACGGGATTCTAACTGCTTATGAAATGAGGAAAGGAGGACCATCGGACAAGAGAGAAGCTGCTTTCAAGGCTTCAGGCAAAGGAGACTACTATGAGTCAGGACATGTGTCAAAAGAAGAAGAAGAATCAAATTTTGTCAAGAATCTTCAACGGGGTGCTGGAAGATTCCGAGGTAAGTTACCTTTCAAATGCTTTTCTTGTGGAAGAGTCAGTCATTATGCTACCAAGTGTCCTCATAAGGATAAGATTGAAAAAGAGATGGAACTTGTTAGATGGAACAAGAAACAGAATGCAACTAAGAAAAGTTACTACACTCATGAAAACAGTGATGGCCTATCAAATAGTGACGAAGATGAACGAGGTAATGATTATAAACTTTTAATGGATTTTGAAGATGATGATTACATGGACGCTATAGATGTAGATGGTTTTTATGAAGAGATTTCTAGACTCAAAACATGTTTAGAAGAAAAAGATATGATCATTGATACTCTGCAATTCCAACTTGATGAAAAAGAAAAATTTCTTGAGAAGTTAGAATGTGAAATTGTTGGCCTTACAAAAGAAATTGAGAAAACAAAGGCTCTTAATCTTAAATTTGTTAAAGGATCTGAAACTTTGGATGAGATTATCAATGTACAATGTTCTCCATTAATCAAGACAGGTCTGGGGTATAATGGAGAATCATCTTAGGCATCCACCTCAAAGAGTTATCTTGATGCAACAAGGAGGAATGAGCAAAAGCCCAATGGAGATCACCAGGTAAAACAGGGACAAATTACATCAAGAATAAACAACTACTACCAGGTAAACCAGGGGCAATCCATCTTAAGGGTGAACAAAAGCTACAACCAGCCACAGGTAAAAACTTCTCAATTTTCTTCAAGAATGGATGACAATAGAAACTACAATCATTTGGCTCATAGATTTGATAATCACAGAAGTTTCTTCAATGGCCAATGTTTCTCTTGCCATAACTTTGGTCACAAAGCAGCTCAATGTGTTGCCTATAAGACAATCATGACTAGAGAAGCTCAAAAACAAAGAAGTATGACTGGGATTACGAAAAGGACCTATAACAACTTTTCGGCCCTTGAAAATGAAATTGAATGTTCTATTTGTAATAACTTCGGTCATGAAGATTCTGAATGCAGGAGCAGGTTTCGACAGACAAAGGAACAAGCCTCAAGCACCAGAACATGGAGAATAAAGGAACCACAACCAGAAAGATGTGGGATAGCTTTTTATGCAGAAGGATAGGAAGATCTATGGTACATCGACAGTGGATGTTCCAAGTATATGACAGGTGATAAAGAAAAACTTGAATCATATAGTGTTTTAGAAAAGGGAAAGAAAGTTTCTTTTGGAAATGATACCCCTGCAGTCATAAAAGGAAGAGGCACTGCTCAGTTGAAAGAAAAGGTCAAAGCTGGAAATGTTTTGTATGTTGATGGATTGAAGCATAATCTACTGAGTGTCAGTTAGATGTGCGATCAAGGAACCGAGGTAATATTTTGATCAAATGGATGTAGTGTTCGTGATCTTGATACAGGAAAAACAGTGATCAAAGGTAGAAGAACTACAAATAATTTATACATATTTGAAGAAGGACAACAACAATGATATTTGAGCAAGGATGATGAACACTGGTTATGGCACCAGAGGTTGAGGCATCTAAGCTTTTCACAAATAAGGAAAGCATGCAAATACCAGGCAGTTCGTGGTCTTCCAGATATCAAAATTCCAGACAACACAATATGCAAATCATGTCAGTTTGGTAAGAAAACCAGAACTAACTTCCCTGAGAAGGAAGGATCAGCTAGCAGGCCTTGAGCTAGTCCATACAGATGTATGTGGTCCATTTAGGACAAGGTCACCTCAAGGACAAGAATACTTTATATTATTCATTGACGACTTCTCCGGGATGGTTTGGTTAGGACTTATGAAGCACAAAGATGAAGCATTCGAAAAATTCAAATCCTTCAAAGCCTTAGCTGAAACGAATTAGATCACAAAATTAAGTGCCTCAGGTCCAACAGAGGTGGGGAGTTTACCTCAAATGAATTTTTTGATTTCTGTGAAGAACATGGAATAAGAAGGGAATTCTCTACAGCTAGGACTCCTCAGCAAAATGGAATGGTGGAAAGGATGAACAGAATTTTCCAACAAATGGCTTGTGCTATTGATGAGTCTAGAACTCCCGCAACCTTCTGGGGTGAAGCTACATTTGTTGTGGTTGTTATTCTCAAAAAAACAAATGTCTGAGTGAATAGCACTCAAACTCCTCATGAGCTCTGGTATGGTGAGACTCCTTCGGTAAAGCATTTCAAAATTTTTGGAAGCAAATGCTATATTAAGAATAATGATGAACAAATTGGAAAACTTGAACCTAGAGCAGATGAAGGCATTCTCCTTGGTTATTCTCCCCACAGCAAAGCATATAAGTGTTACAATAAAAGACTTGGAATAATTGTTGACAACATTGATGTAGTGGTTGATGAAAAAGGATACATTCCTAGGCAAGTAAATTATGAAAATATCGAAGAGGATGAAGACTACTCTCCAAATTAGACTGATGATGAAGAAGAACCTCAAGAGGCACCAGAGGAACAGATAAGGATAGAAGAGAAGACTCCATCCAGGTACGTTCAAAAGAATCATCCAGAATCTCAGATTTTGGGGTAGAAAGAGGCAGGTGTACAAACAAGAAGAACAATTGCAGAAGCCTCAAGCTATTTGGCATTGCTCTCCTCCACTGAACCTAAAAATGTAAAAGAGGCATGCAAATATGAATGCTGGGTCAAGGCAATGGATGAATAACTTGAGCACATCAAAAATAATAACACTTGGGAGTTGGTTCCTAGACCAAAAGATAAGAATGTCATAGGGACAAAATGGATCTTTAAAAACAAGTTGAATGAAAATGGGGAAGTGATTAGAAACAAGGCCAGACTTGTTTGTAAAGGGTATGCTCAACAAGAAGGTATTGACTTTAAAGAAACTTTTGCTCCCATTGCTAGACTTGAGGCCATCTGAATGTTCCTTGCTCTCTCAAGCTTTCAGAAGTTCAAAGTATTTCAAATGGACGTGAAATCAGCCTTTCTGAATGGAGACTTAGAAGAAGAAGTGTACATTGAGCAACCAGATGGCTTCATCCTTGGGAATGATCCAAATCTTGTATGCAGACTAAAAAAGGCTCTCTATGGTCTTAAACAGGCTCCAAGGGCTTGGTACTACTTTTTGGACAAATATCTTCATCAACAGGGTTTTTCAAAAGGATCAGCAGATAGCAATCTTTATATAAAAATTGAAAATGAAAAATTGCTAATATTTGTTGTGTATGTAGATGATATTATCTTTGGCAGCAATGAAGAAGCTATGAGTCAAAGCTTTGCCTTGGTAATGCAAAAAGAATTCGAAATGTCTTTGCTTGGAGAACTGACATATTTTCTTGGATTGCAAATCCAACAAAATGAAGGCGGTATCTTTTTGTCTCAAACCAGGTACCTCAAGCAGATCTTGAAGAAATATGGCATGGAAGATGCAAAACCAGTATGTACTCCTATGGTTACAGGATGCAGCCTCAGTGCAAATGATGAATCTACAGCAGTGCATCAACCAATCTATAGATCCATGATTGGAAGTCTTCTTTATTTGACAGGTACTCGACCAGACATCATGCATGCAGTGGGAATAGTTGGAAGATTTCAGGCAAATCTTAAAGAAGCCCATCTTCAGGCAGTAAAGAGAATTTTCAAGTATCTTCAAGGAACTCAAAACTATGGCTTATGGTATCCTAGAGATACAGATCTCACTCTACATGCTTATACAAATGTAGATTGGGTTGGAAGCGTGGATGACAGAAAGAGCACAAGTGGTGGAGCATTCTGTATGGGTTCCAGATTAGTATCTTGGTTCAGCAAGAAACAGAGTTCGATTGCTTTATCTACAGCTGAAGCGGAATATGTGGCTGCTGCATCTTGTTGCACTCAACTTCTTTGGATGATGCAAACCTTGCAGGAATTTCAAATCACTTTTACGCCACCTATCTCCATCTTATGTGATAATACAAGTGCAATCAGCATTTCTAAGAACCCAGTTATGCTTTCAAAAACCAAGCACATACCAATCAAGTATCACTTTCTCTGGGAACAAGTGTTGGAACAAAAGCTCAAGTTGGAGTATGTTCCTTCTAAGGAACAAGTTGCTGATATTCTCACCAAACCACTGCCCAGGGAGACATTTGAATACCTCAGACAGAAGATGGGGGTAGTTGATGCATCATCTTGCTGTTAAATCTTGTCTATTTTAGAGAAAAATGGGTGTACGCGAGTTGCCTGAGGAGGATCTGCATGCATACGCAGGTTTGTGCAGATATAGTCACGTATATGGACGATTAATGGATATCAGTAGGGACAGGCTCTAGTTATGGTGGAGGTAATCCGAATTGGGTATGACAGAGACCTTCTGGCACAGGTTCAGGTTGAGCAAATAAACTTCTAATGATGCATTGTTGGCATTATCTTAGAAGCTTTTGGTTCTAGTTCACAACTATTGTTGGGTTCAGGTGGAAAAAATGCAGAGAAAGAACAGAAGGAAATCATGGTTGCTGATCTGAATGGTGATTAACAGATGCTGTTGCTATCAGTTTTTGGTATCTTTCATAAGTATTGCTCTAGATATGTCGTCTCTATGGTGTCAAGGTCATGTAACGACCTATCTTGGTTTCCCCACTATGCCTGGGATGAAGATGTAATGTTTTTGGTTGTCATATGTACATTTCTGATGTATCCCCACTTGGTTGGGTGGATGATCCCCACTTGGTTCGGTGATGGATGTATGTATTGAGTCTTTTGGTGATAGGATGGTCTTTTATGATGTATAAGTCATCGTTCTTCTTGTAAAACATCTTTTTGTAGACCTTGCTTATAGTCAGGGGGAGCATGAACAACACACTTCAGCAGAGCAGAGACTTCAGCATGTACATAGAGGAAGCATGGACAGAGTGGTACACCTTGGCATATACAAAGGGGGAGCTCATTCAAAGATTTCAGTAGGTACTCAGGGGGAGTATGGGCAGTGGAAAGTTTATCTAGTAAAGAGATTATCTTGGTCTGCCCTTTGCCCTTGATGACAAAGGGGGAGAGTGATTGGTTGTTTTTGCCATCAAGTCCAAAGGGGGAGATTGTTGGCATTATGATACATATGTTGTACTTGATGGCAACCCACTCATCTCAGATGATAAATTATATTGCAGTAAAGTTCACGCACTTTCATGAAGATAAAAGTTTCTTTCATGTAGAGAAAAGTTCACACACTTTCATGAAGATAAAAGTTTCTTTCATGTAGAGAAAAGTTCACGCACTTTCATGAAGATAAAAGGTTCTTTCATGTAAAGAAAAGTTCACGCACTTTCATGCAGAGAAAATTTTCTTTCATGTAGAGAAAAGTTCACGCACTTTCATGCAGAGAAGCGTTTATTTCATATAGAGAAAAGTTCACGCACTTTCATGCAGAGAAAAATTCCTTTCATGAATAGAAAAGTTCACGCACTTTCATGGTTGGCTCATGGTATTAGTCCGACAGTTTTTGATCCTATGGTTTTGGTCCTTGGTATTGCATCCAAAAGTGTTGACCCCAAGTATTGGGTTCATGGTATTGTGTTATTATGGTTTTGGACCGTGGTATTGTGAAAGGCCTAAGCTATAAAAGAGGAAGGAGATCATTTGGCAAGGAAATCAATTTGAATGAATTGAATCTAATAAGTGCTAGATATGAAATATTTGTGATTGGGGTTATGGTGCAGATCTGGATCTGAATGAAGGAGGAACCTTAGCGCATAAAGAAGGATAAGTTCTATTGATGGGTCATAATCTTTAAGCTTGAATAATAGTATCTTTGTATGATTTTGATCTGTTATATGAGGCGCATGCTTGATCTATAAATCTCACAATCTGGGTTAGTTAGTGTCTGAATATTTGAAAGAATGAATTATTCTTCATAGATCTATATGCAGGTTCAGTAAAGTGAAAGAGCATATACACACTGGTTCAGTGCATGAAAACGGCGTATACGTAGGTTGGTCCAAACACAGGAGCGTATGCGCGTAGGTTTCAGGTTGTTGAAGTAGCGTATATCTTTTAAATTATGATCTAGTTGCCTTTGTTTATTGCTGCAGTATTCTGGGTTTAAAATTTGGTGTGTGGTTACTGTTACTGTGTTCTGGGTACAGCTGTCAGAGAAGTGTTTACTTGATTCAATGCTAATTAGGGAAAAGGAGATTGTTTGATGCAGATATAGTTGATGATTGATTGATGTTCATGGATCCAGTCTGAAAATTTATGAAATGTGGTCCCTGGAAGAAAGAGAAGGTTGTAGCCTTCAGTAGGCCAGCACCTATGTACTAGTATCTTAGCTAGTACTAGAGCTAAGGGGGTTGTAGCTCCCTTCCAGGAGAAGCTGGAAAATGAGAGAGGGTTGTAGCTCTCTACAGGTTGTAGCCTACGTACTGGTAAAGGATTGCACCAGTACATTGTAAACAGAAGTTTCTAATTAAAGAAAGATAGAGACGACTTATAGCAGGTGGTTTTCACCCACATTAGGTTTCCACCTTATATCTTGTGTTCTTGTGTGTGCCTGTCTTCTATTCTGTTTTACTGGTCTAGTTACTGTCTATTTCACTCAGATACACAGATTAATAATCAACATTTGAAAGATAAAGTAAATCATAAGTTTGCATTGTATACGCGGGTTTCCTTCTACATAGTTGCATATATACGCGGGTTTTACTAACTGAAGTAGCGTATATCCTCTGAATTTTAAAAAGGGAATATTTGGCTTGATAATACTAATTCACCCCCCCCCACTCTTAGTATTATTTCCAACATAATCATGTTATCGTGTAGAAACATTGATACGTGAACTCATCATGTAGACATTTGATGAATTATCCCCTTCCCGGTTGCCCCCTCCGAGGGTACCAGTGTTGGCTTATTGGGCCCTGACCCAAGTTTGGAAAAGTTTTTAGCCAAACAAATCCCGTACTACCAGCTCTTTCGGCAACAATCCACGGAGTGCAGACTGAAGTCTCACCCGAGGTAGTATGGAAGGGTGTTGGAACTAGGTTTCTGCACCCTAAGGATGTCTTGATGAGGTCTGGAGGGGTCGCAACCTGATCTACACACTTGCACTATTCTACACAGCTGTCTGGCCTTCGCGAAGATCCAAGATGGGGAGTTTCTTAAGTTCTTAGAATTATTGCAGTTAGTATAGATATGATCTATTCTTTAAGGTCTTTAATTGAGCATTTAACAATTAAACCCAGTGCGCGCAATCATAAATCATAACATAAGAAAAACATATAGGTCTGTGATCAGATACACAGTAATTCAACAAAACTTATCTTTATTAATTTTCCATTCAGTACAATCCAATTCCACCTTATGCACGTAGTTGTAGGGGTCCGTGCGCACAGATGCGGACTCTACTAGGCCTCTGCACACATAGCAATAGAGCATACTCTAACCACTACCACCCACGACTCAGACTTGCAGACTCAGAGCACTCTCGCTCTTACAAACCCATACACTTTAGATCTCCGACAAAGCTACTATCAAAAACTGCCTTCTAAACCTAGATCCTTGCTCTATTTATACATTCCCATGGTCCGCAGACCATGGGCAAGTTGACACATTCTAGATTAACCTATAATATTTTAGGGCAGATTACCCTTAGACATGACCCATTACAATTTGTTCTACACACACTTTGCGGAACCTTTACCATACTTTTACCCAAAATTGCGGGCTTTAAGTCCCAAAACCATTACGTGGCAGGTTCGCTGCCCAAAAACCAGTACTAGAGTTTGTGCCAGAATGTAATTGTTTCCCTTGGGGAAAAGGGTTAATGAGGACGGCTTGGGAGCTAGAAGACCCTTGCTAAACTAATAAGTGTTGAGCATCTTGGATCTTAGGGAAAATATGAGTCAAATGATCTCCATTGCATAACTTTCATGGAAATTTTACTTTTTTCTTAGACTCCTTTCTACCCCCCTTCAAAATCATTCTCGGGTTTGTTTGCTTTGCCCTTCCCATCCTAGTTCTATTTCCTACCTCGTCCTTTCTTCTTCCCATCAGATTGTTGGTTTCCTTTCGGGTTAGAAGTTTGGACATCATTTATAGACATAGGTTGAAAATTCATAGGTGTTGACGATGATGCTTGCATAGAAGAAGCAGTTTGTAAAGAAAACTATTATAATTGATTCAGCAGGTTAGCCGTGTTAGCATCGATCGATCTGACTAGCCCGTGAATATGGGGACTTAGATTCAGCTTGGCTATATGCCCCTTGGACCTAGGAGAATCTGGAAAAAGAATTTGAAGAACCCAAATTGAGAATATATAAGTTCTAACTACTGGGTCCTAAAAATAGCCCATTCTTTGGTGAACACATCAGAGAGCAACATATCCTTAGAGATCTCAGGTTGTAAAGATTTAAGAAACCATTCGAGAAGGAATTCTTGTGGAATATCGACTTTAATGAGCCTCTTCCTTCTCCTCCATTCCTGGATGTGATCTGAAACGTGGGTTGCTTGATCCTAGTGAAAATTAGCCAAAAGCTCAACTCTAGCATCATAGCAGACAGGCAGCTAAAAATGGTTCAAAATGATGGTAGCCAAATCGCTGAAAGAAGTAAAGGTGTCCCTTGGAAGTTTAATGTACCACTTATCTGCATTTCTAGTTAGGGTACGTTGGAATAATATCAACCTGATTGAATCATTTATTAGGGAGTTTGACGAACACCATAAGTGGAAAGTGGTTACATTGTTGCCCATATCTTAACCAGTCTTCCTTTCAAATTTAGGTATATCTTAGGGAAGTTTAGTTGAGACCAGAGGCCAAACAAGGTTATATCTAATCAGATCATTAGTCAATTTAGAATATCTATCAAGTTTAACGTTGTCGCAAAAGGTAGTCGCGGAGGACCCTGAGGATTGCACCCAGTGCGGGAGGAATTCCCAACATTATGAAAACAATGCCTTAGATTTGTGAAGGCACCAGGTTACCTAAAGTAACTTGTAGACTCAACTGAACCATAAGGAGCTCCTTGTGGTCTAGAAAAAACTAGAGTTTGACCAACTTGTGTCGAAAAATTTCCATAGCCAGTAAAATTTTCCCCTAGAGAGGTGTTAAATGGATTAGAGAGCCCTTGGTAAGGTTTCCATGCATGAGTGTAGGGAGAAAAGTTCTAGAATGAACTAAAAGAAGAATATAGAATATTCCCCTCTTGTCCGAAGTAAGATTGATTCCCAGCTCCATGTCCACTAACCACAGGGTTTCTCCAACCTTAAAAAGGATTATAACTTTGACCCATAGAGGGAAAAGATACTAATCTTAAAGATGGGTTGGAATGTGGTATATGACCACTCCCAAAAGGAAAACCCTTAAAAGAAGTTGACCCACTTGCCATAGAAGTCATGGATGTGGAGGCAGTTGATGGAATACTTAACAGAACTGAAGGAATAACATTGATCGGCATTCCAAAAGGGAAAAATCCAATGCTAGAGGCAAAAACTTGAGTACCCTCACTCAAATATGCAATGGAAGTATAGCCAAATATAGCAGTTATAGGAGTAACGAAAGGTATGGAAATCATTCCTCCTCCTTGTATGGATACAAGAGTTTGCATACTAGTAGCACTCAAGGTGGATGCCATGCTTCCAGTAGTGGTCATCGAAGGAAAAGATGGAAAGAAACCTGGGCTTGAATGCCCGTTGTCTGGAGTCCCGACATATAATAAAATGTTTGAGTAATTGGGAGGAAGATGAGAATTAGGAGCCAAAGAGGCTCTTGAAGCTCTTCAACCTCAATAATGTCTTCTGAATGGAAGACAACTCTAGAGATAACTGGAGTGTTCCTCTCCAATTCTGTATTTTTACCAGGTCCATCTTGTAAATCAATAACTCCAACCAGAGGATCAATCTCTAATGTCTCTGCTGCCACTAATTGAAAATCACTGGCAGAATTGCTCCTACGCCTTTGAGGAGAAGGCTCAGGACTCCTAGGTGAAAGCCCATGAAGTCTCCCATATTGACGAGCAGGTCGGTAAGTCACTTTGAATTATTTTTAAGAAATATAATTAAAGACTCAAAAAAAAATTAAAGCTAGGCCAACTAGGAGCAAAGATATCTCTCTAAAAATCCCTAAAGATGTAGTCAATCAAACTACTTCCAAGTATTTCCGCTCTGGGTGATGAGGACTAGACACCAAAATACAAGAAAGTGAAAATCAAGTACTTTCCGAAAATATTCTGGTATAACAATGGCCCAAGCCTATTAGTGAAGGTATCAAAAGCAATTATGCTGACCTCCAAACAACATCCTTTGTCGGTGCAAGCAACCAAGCTTCGCAAGGGTACCCTCCAGAATTACTGAATAATGTGATGAAATGTCTGTCTCAGGTGCCACAAGATTCCCCTCTACAGCCACCTATGAGATCCCTATGAAAGGGAACTATGGGCACCAACTCGTATCAAAATCCGGGTGGAACAATCATGAGGTGGGATCCAACAAGTAGGAGAGGGGGTATCTCTCTTGCTTGTATTCACTCTCCCTCATGCTTAACTCCCAGTCACTGAGCTTTCCATTCTTTCTAATGATATTGGATTTCACTCATTATTCAACTTCTATGTTTGACAATTTGAGCGGCCTTGGAGAGCTAACTCTCCACTCACCTATTCCAAGGCCCTAATGAACCTAAACTTGTTGGTGTTTGTTAATGACAAAAATAAAAAGTTCTAGTTCACACTTGATTTTAGAGGGCTGGTCTTTAAGTCAAGGGTATTATGAGAGTGAAACTGATGATGTTTAGGATGCAAAAGAAACCAATAGAAACTTATCTATATGCATGCAGTTATTATCTTTCAATGAAGAGGGATTTCTACTTGGGTTCTACAAAAAACTGATATAAGCAAAATATTTTTATTTTCTTTTGTGAAACACTCCACACACACTCAAAATCTAAAAAGGCTAAGAATGCTTATGATGCAAACTAACCTAATGAAAATTTAAATGATGATGCAAGATCCTAAAAACACTCATACTATAAGCAAATTTGCTTCTTTATAGATCCAATAAGCCAACTTGATAATAAAAAGGGTAAACATTTTAAAAACAAAATTCCCTCAAATGTAAGCAAAACAAATTGAAAAAGATCACAATTGCTCAATGAACAAAACAAAAGAAACCAAAAACCAAAAGCTTGGAAAAAAGAAAAGCTAAAGAAATGTTTTTGGGTTTTTCTTTTAAAGACACTAAAGAAGCTTTTGAGGTCACAAAAATAACTACTAAATTCCAAAGATCAAGAAACAAGCACAAGGAGTCCTTATATCTTGCAAGCTATATAACCCATTAATAAATGAAACTTGAATCAATAAGGACTACCAACTCGCACAAGCTATCCCAAACAATAGTAAAAGACTTCAACAAACCTACAAAATGTGAAGGAAGAAAAATTTTCAAAATTTCCAAATAGACACTCAAAAGGCTCCAAAAGAAACAAGGCCAATCAAAAGGAAAAGCAAAGCAAGGCAACTTGAAATTTGGGTTACAAATGAAATCGAAATCAATTTCTTGTTTTGGAAAATCATAACATCCAAGAACTTCAAATTGAAGCCTTTAACCCTAGACACAAACCAAAATTTTGGTCAATAAGCAATCCTAGGCCAATTATGATTTTCAATGAGAAAGAGATTTGTAAAATAAAGATTGTAAGAGAACAAAGTTCTTCAGATAGAGGATGACTAGAAAACAATAGAATTCACTAGGAAACAGACCTAACTGGGCAAAAAGGTTTGAAAAAACAATTCAAAAAATCATATATGTGACTATGTAAAGACACAAAGGCATGAACACGCATTTCTAACGCAAGAAACTCATGTATAAGCGAGTCTATTTGAGGAAACTAGCATGTATACACGACTGTACTCCAAGAAAACAACATATAAAAGACTCAATCAAGAAAGACAAAAATCAAGGCCTGATCCGAAAGGTCAAACTTGATGCCTGGGAAGCTAACAAGTCAAGTAACATTTTAAAAGCAAGAAATCAAGAAAACAAACCCTAATCGAAAACAAACAACCCAAACTAGGAATAAAAAGAATGTTATCCCCAGTCGAGTCGCCAATTCTGTTGCAGGTGAGAACACCCTAGGATCTTGGGTTGAAAACCCCAACAGAGCGGAGGGAAAACAACAAGAAGAAATGCTTAGACAAACAATATAAATTCTTATTCTACTGAACTGGAAAGAAGTTTCCTTACCTGAAGGTCCTATGTTTGAGTAGATCCCACAGGGTGTAAACCCTCTGCTTCTCCTGATGCCCTTGAAACCTGTAAATTATTCAAGAAAAGCATATATAACAGTAGATGCATAAAGAATATTCATGATATATACATTAGATCATATAAATGAATGAACAATTACGCGTTAATACAAGATTTATAAATAACTCACAATATATATCAATGCATAAACACGATTAATATCAGGAACATAACAACATTTATTTATTGATGTAAGCTACGTAGAAGGTGGAAAACTAGAACCCAAGTCTTCCTCTAGCTCCAAGCAGAATCGTCCTCCGGATCCATCCCTTCCTGGCCTCAGCAATCTTCCTTCATCATCATAGACAAGGACATCACAAGAGGGATGAAGGATATCTCAAAAGAGGAAACAAGGGTTTCCTAAAGCTTTGGGGAGTGCAGGAGGCACAGGGATTTTGTCAGACTCGATCAGGGATCAATCAACTATAATATCGATATCTCATTTCTTCTCCCTTAAGGCCTTCCCATGAAGGTTTATTCATACTTCTCCAAATTAGTTTTTTTAGTTGGGAAACAGTTGGGCCATGGGCTGTAGGAGGTGAGTAATAGGAAAAACCCATAAAATCTACCCGAAATTAAGGAAATTTATTATTTTTAAGTGTTTTAACACATGCATGTGGGTTGGGTATATGTTGACCTGCGTGTACATGCTTTTATCACAGGAAAAGTAGTGTATAGGAAATAAAACACTATTTTTTAGGTTTTGGACCAAATCTTGAAAGGAAGGGTTGCCCTAGGCCATAATCAGAGAATCAGATCTATGAAGAGTGGTAATTTTCGCTATAACATTGATCCCACTCACTGTCTGCCACCTTAGAATAGCAAACCCCACTCCCCTAATTTGCCTTTCTGTTTAAACCCATACCAAGAATCCATCTCACTCCCAATCATAGACTACCATCTGGCACTCACGTGCCCATGTCAAGAAGTTGTCACGCCTATTAACTTCTTCCACTCCCTTTGCAATAGACCCGCTCCCTATAATGGTAAGAAACAAACCATAATTTAAAAATCACCTTATAAGCACGGTTAATATCGTAAATTCCTTTCTTCCACCTATTTTTCACGACCTGTACAAGCTCTCATCCTCCATGTTGTCCCAGTAAACAGACATTTGTATAGTGTTAGTGATCTAGTCGCTATCAGAGACCCCACTCCAGCTTTCTGTAGCCATATTCCTTTTCCAGGTAATCTCAGTATCATCGTCCCCTTGCTGTTACTTTTAAAGATTAACAATGCCTCCTAATACTAGAACCCCTAAGGACAAGGGAAAGAAACAAGAGGAAAATCCTATGCTACCCCCTTCTATTGATCTGGATCATCTACCCTTAGTTGATCTACAGTATAAAATCACTGAAACTAATTGTGAATTTGACTTGTTTGAACTTCACAGTTGGTTGAAGCAGAAATTATTAGATCAAAGTGATGAATTGAATCTATGGGAGTCTGCCCTCCCTCAATTCATGTTCCCACAGACTCATCACTTCCCTGAACTAGTCTCCTGGTGTCAATTGAGCTATGTACCCTCCCAAAGAGCGATTATGAGTCGAAACGGTGAAATTATAATCACCATCACATTTGAAGCCATATCCCTAATGCTCCAAGTGACAATTTCGTGGTCTTATGAGCCACTTTTAGTAGACTCTCTCACAGAGCTCTACAAGAACTTAACCTTCCCTTAGAGAGCAAAAATATTCGAAATATTTCTTCTTGAAGATGCCCAATTACCCAAAACAATCCCTCCATACTCATCTTCTATATTCCCTAAGGTAACCAAACAGATCATCAACATTATCTCATACCCACTTGGTTATCACTCTGATCAGTGGGGTTATGGGGCCATTGTTGGATTCCTCTCAAGTTTTACCACTAGTGAGAAACTTGTTGTTTTTAATTACAATGAATTTATTGCAAAGGAAATGCATGAGAAATTCATGAAGCTTCCTACAAAGGGAGATTTCAAATATGTTGTTGTGTTAGTTTATTTGTTTATTTATCATCAAGCAGACAAGTTTCCCTTCAATTTGTAGAAGATTGATGAGAAGGGTAGTGCTAAATCAATTATACATTGGACATCCTTGGTCAGGAGACACTCCACCGAATTCACTTTCACAAACTATGTGGATCAGTTTTTGTATACAGTTATTTTCCTGCTACACAATGATTTGGAGCCTAGAATAGGAGAAGATATTAATAAGTTTTTGCATCTTAGTGACCGAGTGAAGACAGGTGAATGGCATTTATACTAGAATTACACTAAGATCAGAGTCTATGGGTGTGAACTGCCACCCTATAGGCTACCAAAATTTGTTCCTATGAGACTATTCTCATTAGAATATATTAAAAAAATGATACACATGGATGACTTGCATTTTCTGGCAACCAAGAAAAAGGAAAAATTTAAAATCAAAGCACAGGTAGGACCTTTTGTGTGAAATACTAGAACAACTGGTAAAGTAGCAGATTTTTTGTTGAAGCAACTAAACTTTGAACTGAGCTTCACTTGGTCATATGACACTTTTGGCATGATTTCAAACCCGAGGGTGGAGCAGAAGACTACTCCCTACACACACGCTTCTTGAACAGAGATTCAGAAATAAATGAATCGAGACCAGTGGGAGAAAAACATCTTGCAGGAAGCAGAGGAGTAGATTTTATTTTCATCCACCTCACAAACACCCATTCCTCAAGAGAAACATGAAAAAATCCCCTGAGAAGAAGAGTCTTCTCCAGTAACAAATATTGAAGCCAAGTAATTTTGATTTACACTAAAAAGCCTAAAAAGAATACACCACTAGTCTTTATACAAGAGCCAGAAGGGAAGAATACCATAGTCATGTCAAGTAAACATACCTCAACAACATCAGAAGATGTATTTGTAGGTCTAAGATAGGAGGAAATTTTTCTAGGCTCTCCATCTTCCTTTATTTCTCAAGATTATCGAGAAACACCACAAACATGGGACTTGGCTCAAGATACTATTGAGCCTAATATTTTTGCTAAATACAGGGAAATCAAAAAGAGGAATGAGATGATGAAAGCCATAACATATACATAATTTTGGATGCAGAAAGCCACATCGTAGCATAGGCTCCTTTTAACATTTGATACAAAAAGGGGAAAAATGAAAATTTCATTCCTGGAAGCTAAATTGCCAACCCCGAGGATACTAGCAAATTAAAAAGAATCTATGTTTAGTTTTGACACATAGTAGATCCATCCAACAAATCAAAATGGATATGCACAAACAAACTAGTGAAATGATGTATTCTACATTGACCAATGCTACCATGTCCACTTCTAGATTGCAAGTATCGTTAAACAATACACAGTCACAACTAAAGTTGGAAAGAATTCATCCATAGCCAAGGATACTAGGATCATGTCACTGGAAGACTTGGTGATCAAATTGGGATACAATCCCAAAGATGTAAAGGAAGCAAAGGAGTTGGTGAGAAGAAATGATGTTAATATTGCATCACTAAGGAAACAACTAAAATTGCCTACAACAAAATATCCACTGGCTAAGGCAGTCGGAGAGATGGAAAAGCAGAAAGAAAATATATTATAGATAGTTATTGAGCAAAACAACCAGATCAAGCACATGGAAGTAGAACTGGAGAAACTACTTAAAGAGAAAGAGTAGGCAACACAGTCAGCCATAGTTCCACTTACAATAGTCCCAATCTCAGTGAACACAACCCCAAAAGCATCTACATCAACTTCAGCACCAACACAACTATAATTCTACAAATGATATTGTTAAAGACATGGACAATTTTTCCATTCAGGAACAAGAAATTGTTAAGTTAAGAGCTCAGCTAAAGACACTGTCAGAACATAAGTTATAAATTGATAATTTTTATGTGGCAGAGTTGCAGAAAACTCCTATATTAAATATTAAAATTGAGCAGTTGCATAGTGAATCAGTTATGGGTCAAACTTTGGCCCAAGCCAGAGAAAATGTATGGACGTAGATTGGTGAAGCCATCACTGTAATATGGCCTTCCACACAAATTATTTTTGAGTAGCAAGAATAGATACAAAGGACCAAGGAGGTAGTAAGTAAAATTTAAATAGACTTAGGACAAAAGCTTGGGCATGCAAAAACACTTATTAAGTTCCTGAATTCCAAAAATAGAGAAGAATTAGAGTAGTTGGGAATGCAAGGCAAGACAAAAACCATTTTAGAAGTAAGGAGTATGCACACCAAGAGGAACCTTATGCTACCGCATGACAATAAGTGTTAGAGTCTAGAAACCAGCACACAAATATTTCACAAGATTATGTAGGAATTGAACATGAAAGGTCTACTAAAACTGATTGGAAGGGAAGATAAACTAATGATCTTAAAAAAGTACCAAGAGAAGATATCCACTATGGCCCAAGACAATTCAAAATTTGCAAGTATAAAGGGACATATAACAAGAAAAGAATTCCTGGAGGCCTTAGATTTCAACTTGTTCATCAATCATGAGCTTAGGCATTTGTTTCTAATCAAACCAACTTTTTAGAAGTACAAAGATGTCGATGAGGCTTATAGAAAATTAATTAAATTTTCTATCCCTACTGAAGATAGATGGGAGAATCTATGTGAATTACTTGAGTAATTTTTATCTTCTACAACAAGGAAAACAATGCAACAAATTTGCAGGCTCATTCTTCAATAGTCATCCTCAGAAATAGGGCCAACAGTTCCTGTAGTTTGAAGATTCCTAAAATTTTATACTATTTTTGTAATCAGTTGTTACATATTTTTAGGATCGTATCTTGATCTTTAGAATCAAGATATTTTGTAATATTTTCTATAAGTAATTCATAATTAGAATTATGAACGGTTGGGATTATTTTTGAAGAAATGACTTATGTTGTAAATAAGCTCATAGAGATATCATTGATCATATTTTAGTAATACAGCGCAATCATTACAAGATTCTTGTGTCAATTTCATAGGTGAAGTGCATCTTTATCTAAACTAAAAAGAATCCCCTCTAGGTTTTAAATGAGTATAAAAATCGAAAAAGAGGGTCGAATGAAATTGTTGAAGAATATTGTGATAGGTTTAATCAAGTTTATAATGCCATTTCAATTTCTATAAAGTCCCCACTAGGGTTAGCCCTTGTTCATTTCCCCGAAGGATTTGATGTTGACATGGCCTACCAATTAAGAGAAAGAGACCCTACCACACTTGAAGAAATGAAAAGTAATTTTGTCAAAGTAGAGGCTAATTTATTAGCTAGAAAAGCCAAGCTTAAAACTAAAAGAAGGGTTACCATCAAGGAGGAACCTTCCTCCTCGTCATCAGACTTAAAAATAGACAACCTAATCAAAATGATGGAAATATTTATGTAGAGGATGACAGTGGTTGATAGAACCCCTCTTAGGGATAACCAAGCAAATTTTCAAAACAGAAATCAGAATCTCGGGGGAAATCCACCTCTGATAAAACAAATGGAATAGAGGGTCCCTAATGATCAACAACTTAGGCCTCTGTTCCAGGAAAACTATGCTGAAGAAGAAGTGGAACTAGAAGAATATTCTGAGGAAAACAAAATTAATTTGTTTGGGGAGACCAAAATTGATCTAATCCTTTTTACTAAAGAAGAGTAATATCATTTTCTGCTTTCACAACCAGAAACAATTCCATTAGAGTCTGAAGAATAAAAACAAGGTTATCATAATGCCATAATGGAAGTGCATAGACAATATAACCTCAGGAGTAGAAAAATTGTTGATACTCCTTCGAAGAAAGTCTTTGATACTCCTTCTAACAAGACTGTTGATAATCAACCAAAGAAAAATTAGATCGATATCCCTTCTTCTAGTCAAACTAAATATGTTCCTTCCTCTAGTCAATCTAAAGAAGATACTAAAAAAGAAAACCTGAAAAAACAGGATCAGAACATAAAGGAAATAGAGAAGCCACAAACCTCTTTCAGCAAAGAAAATGAATGCCTACAGTTAAAATTTCAACCCCCCTCACTGAACTGATGAATAAGAATGCATAAGGACACAAGTAATAAAAGCCTTAAAAGTAGGAGAAGGAATAGATACCGTAAACATCACTGATGACAAGCTTGAACTGTTGTTTGGTCCAAAGGTAGAAGGTAATCCCCAAGATGGAAATGTTCCCCCTTTCTATGCTAGTCTCAATATCCTTGATAAAATTATTCACAATTCCATGCTCAACTATGGTGCCTCACACAATTTAATGCCCCGAGCCATAATGGAGAAATTGAATCTTGACACTACTAGGCCATATAAACACTTGTATTCTTTTGATTCCAGCAAGGTAAGGTGCATTGGTCTCATTAAATACCTCTGTGTCACCCTAGCTCAAATTCCTACTAGAAGCATAGTTATGGATATTGTAGTGGAAGACATACCCCCATAGTATGGAATGCTACTCTCTAGATCATGGGGGGAAGCTACAAGGCACCCTACAAATGGATATGAGTTATGCTACCATACCTCCTTTTGGTCATCCTAGGATGCTTTACAAAGAAACCCAAATGAAATACATGGTTAATAGTCAAGATACAACCATCCCTTGTGTTCATTCCATTCATACCTAGACTCTTTTATCTTGTATAATGATGGTGGTATAGAAGGAAAACTCCCTAACCTAGAAAGTGATTTATGTGAGATGGAAGAAAACAAAACATACATAGTAAAACTGGATGAAGAAAATGAGCCTTTATGGAACATGGATTTTGATGGGGCTGTAAGAAAGGAAGGATCAGGAGCAGATATGTGGCTTTTCAATTCACAAACTAGAAAAGCCAAAGTACATTCATATAGAATGAACTTTCAATGTAAAAATAATATAGCTAAATATGAAGCCTTAATCCTAGGATTGCAGCTTTTGAAAAAATTAGGTGCCAAAAGAATTTCAGTTCATGGAGATTCTTAACTCATAATTAAACCAATCAAAGGGGAATATTCAGCTAAACATCCAAGGTTGATGGCTTATAGGAATGTTGTCCTAGATTTCCTTGAACGTTTTGTTGAGTATGAGTTATTTGTAGTTCCAAGAGGTCAAAACATCATCACTGATGGTCTGCCTACTTCACCTAGTACTTGCAAAATGCCTTATCGCCCAAGTCACCATTACACAGTTGAAGTTAAAAGTAGACCAATTGTCTCAGATAATATTAGGTACTGGAAATTTTTTGGTAATGATGAACAAACTGAAATTTGTTTGTAGTTAAAGGATGAATTCGAGTGTGCCAATATATAAATAGATTATGATGTAGATAATAATGTACATAAAATAACGAATAAAGTAGAATTGAATGAATTGGATAAAGATCAAGAAGAGTCATAAATTTTTTAGTTGAAGGATAATGATTTTCCCAGAGGGTTAGTTCCCTTGGAAAAGTTATTTGATTTTAATGATGTGGCTTAAAAACCTAGTATAGAATCTACTGGAGCTGATGTGGAAGAATGTAACATAGGAACCAAAGAAAATCCTAAATAGTTAAATTGTCCAAATCTTTACCTTCATTTGAAAAGAAGAAGTATATAGATCTTTTCAAAGAATTCATAGATGTATTTGCCTGGAGTTATGAGGATTTAATGTCCTATGACACCAATATTATACAACATAAAATTGCTACAAAAGAGGACCATAAACCTTTTAAACAGAAACTCAGTAGAATCAAGCCAATGCTTTTTCCCCTAGTTGAGAAAGAAGTTAAAAATTTGTATGATTCCAAAATCATTGTACCCCTACAGTATTCAAAATGGGTATCAAACTTAGTTCCTACTAGGAAAAATACTAGGGAGATTAGACTATTTATTGATTTTAGAAATCTCAATAAATATTCTCTGAAAGACAACTATCCTTTGCCCAAAATGGACCACATCCTACAAAAGTAAGTTGGATTAGCAAGAATTTCCTTATTAGATGGATTTTTTTGTTATAACTAGGTTCTAGTACATCCCAATGACCAAGAGAAAACAACATTTACAACACCGTGAGGCACTTTCATGTATGTGAAAATTCCTTTCAGACTAATGAATGTTGAGGTTACATTTCAAAGAGTGATGGATTTTGCCTTTGCAGATGAATTAGGTAGGTTTATAGTCATTTATTTAGATGATATCAATGTCTTCTCAAATATATATGGGAACATTTTCTCCATTTAAGGAGATTTTTCGAAAAATGTAGAAAAATTGGTATCTCTCTTAACCCTAAGAAAACACTATTTGGCTTAGAAGAGGGAAAAATGCTAGGACATATCATCTCAAAGGATGGCATAAAAATTGACCCTAGTAGAGTGGAAGAAATGTTATAAAATAAATCCCCCCAGGAACTTTTAAACACAAACATGGCTAAATCAATATGGAAGATAGATATTAGATTACTTTTCTTATTCACAATGATACATTTTTATAATACATAGGAGTGACCCTTGGTTTCATATTCCAATTGGTCCCTTGGACTCCCTTTGGTTGTTCAGCTTCCACACCAACCCTTAGAGTATTAGGTGTTCAACATTCCCCCCTTAATCCAAAGGGTTATGTATGAGTCCAAGAAGAGAGATGTAATACAAAACGTGAAAAAATGCATGGTAGCACTAGGCTGAATGTGCTCTCTGAAATGTTGGTATTAAGGGAGGTGGTTTAAGGATGACCACCAACACTGGAATGCTTAGTGAAATTCCTAGAACTCTTCTAGGTATGGCAAGAAGATGAGGCCTTCTGTTAGAGGAAGTGCTCGTAATGTTTTGGAGAGAAAAACCTTCAACCACGAAAGGGAGGTCTCATCCCGCATAAAAGGTTTAACGTTGATCACCAACTGAAGGCATGCTTAGGGGCATCCTTGTCTTTGGCTACAACTATGAATCTAGTATGGCGAGTTGTGGCTCAGGCTCACTTGATGTGGCTTTGAAGCTTGTATATGACCATCATTTCCACCCCTATCAGATACAAGGTGAGATGATGGAGAAAATTCAACTGTAATATTGTTCAATATTCGTGAACAAATCCTATTGTATGAGAGAAATATCTTCTTAGCTGTTGAAGGCTGTTGCCAAGAAGCAATCCATCGAAGATGAATCTTTGTTCCTGCAGGAGGTTTGTTTCTGAAGCATGTATTTGAAGAATGACTGGTTTTATGAAAGTTCTTACATGGATGAAGATAAAAACAATGATCTTTCACATGTCCAACTCGGTCACAATGTTGGCATTTAACAACTTTTGAATGCAAACATGAAGGAGAAGAATCTAGAACAGGTGAAGGTGAATTCTCATGAAGAAATCCTACACTCTAAAATTTAATGGGCTTGGAATAGTCTAGAATATGAAAGGACACATCCTTGTCATATCCAAGACTAGTTTTGTGCTTGTTATGGACAAGATCTTCCCAAGGTCTGATGTCCGACTTGGGAAGTGCAAGCTGAATTTTTTCATCTGCATGTAACTCTGTTACTTCCTCGGGTACTAAATTAGAATGAAGTTCAACAATATTGACTTGTTGCTGATGGGAGTCTATCTCATTGTTTTGAATAGAATGATGCTTACCATGTTTTTGCTCTTCTTGTTGTAACTTTGTCTTAAGTTGCAAAAAATCAATCTTCTCTAGTGCATTTTGGAGACAAATTTTAATATAGGAAAGTGTTGGCTTATGGGGGCCTGACCCAGGTTCAGCATTAGATAGCCAAACAAATCCCTACACTACTGGCCCTTTCGGCATCAGCCCACAGAGCATGGACTGAAGTCTCACTCGAAGCAGTATGGGGGGATGCTGGAACCAAGTTTTCGCACCCTTGAGATGGCTGTGATGTCGGTTTATTCCAACTATACCTACCTTCGTGCAGGTTGCTTCATGATATGTTCCACCCTTCAGTACCCTCACGAAGTGTTACAATCAATTTTCATGTAGCCCTAACCAGGGGCTGAAGTCCTTGCACGCTGCTAGGGCAACGAGCTGCACTATTTCCAAAGCTAGACTACGTATCTTACTTATTTTGTTGACAGATCTTAATTATCTTCGCGTAAACAGATATTCTTCCTTGCATTCACTTAACCAATATAGTTATACACATTCACGCATCATATAAGCATTAAAAGTGAAATTCATACCCAATATAACAAATGCATAAACAGGAAATAAATATGCAGAAATGATAGAAAACTTCTCTTTATTAATACTTCTAGATGATTACAGACTTGACTCGCCCTATGCACTCAGCTGCAGGGGTCCACAGACTCAGTTGCGGACTACTAGGCCTCTACACACTCAAATGCAGGGCCTCTACCTATGCTATGACCCAAAACTTAGCCTTACACTTCAGAGCTATCTCACATACATCTTCATCCCTTAGACATTGTGTTGTGTTTAACTACTTAGAGCTTCGCTCTATATATACAATCCTATGGTCCATGGACCATGGGTAGATCTTCTACAACTGACATTACATTATCAAAATAAGGGTGGAAAACCCTATGACTCTTTAATAACTACATGCTCCGTGCACACAAAATGCGGAGTCTTTACATTGGAATTACAAAATTGGACCAAAATCTGGGCTCTAAGCCCCAAGATTGCCCTTGGGGGATCCCGCACCCAACAGGCCCCCAACGCAAACATCGTGACTCACCCTAGAGTCACTATGTAGGTGCGAATATCTTAGTGCGAAGACCTCCTAGCTTTGTTTGGATCGCTACATGTTCGACAACGCACTGAGCGGCTCCCTGTTGGACTTCCTCCATGCGCTGTTTGGTGATCGCTGCTATTGAACTACTACCCTAAGTCCTCTCTTGAGTTGCTTTCAATTGTGCAAGCTTTGCTTCAATGGAGGCCGTAATTGTATAAGCCTCATTGATCCATGGCTATAGGCATGCTTTCAAGACCACTTCTTTGTGCTGAGCGACATCCACCTATTCCTTGAGTGCCTTTGCCTGCTACATCCTTGCAAGCCTTTGTGTAAGGGCAACTATATGCATGGTCCCTTTTACCTCATCATATTTCTGTTTCAGCTTGCACGCCTCTGTCTCTAGGCACTCTATGTTTGGGTCCTCCTGCAAGGTGGTGAGGACCTCGAATGACTATTCGAACAGCTTCATGTAGTCTCTCACTACACCGTCAACCACCGCCATTGCTGTTGTGATCGCAGTGGTACGCTATTTTCTGATCTCCGGTGGAGTTGAAGGCTGAACCATTCAACTATATTTTTTCTATCTGAAGGTTCAGCTCTAGTTGAACCCTAGCCATTCCTACACTTGCATCATGCACACCTGCGGCTAACTTATGGATGCATGCCTCCACCAGTTCCTCTACTAGGATGGCCAACTCTGGGACCATTTGGCATGCTTCCTCCATAACTTGCATTATCTTTTTGTTCTACTCCACTGCCTTGTCACGCTATAGGCTCAACTTCTCAATGTTGTTGCGATGCTCACTCATTACCTGTAGAGCGCGTCTCTCCTTGGCCCGAAGTTCTGCAGTGACTCCATCCTGCAATAGATAGAGCGTCTCCTAAGGGAGCACAACCATGTTTAATCCGACCCCTTTCAAAATGTTGACCATAGGCCTGTCAGCCTCATTCTCTGTAATGAGTGCTCCATCTAGTAGCACTATTGTGTTGGTCACCCTGGTGTGCAACATTTCCTTGGTAGCTGAAGTGTCAACAGCGAGGCTGGTGGACACTATGCCAACCTGTGGAGTGCACACTTGCAACTCCTTTATTTTTTCTTGGATAGCCCCCAATACCAACTGGTGTTGTTCCTCAAACTGCTGGAGGGCCTCTATGGTGACATCCATCATCGCTTCATCAATATCATGCAAGTCCCCTTCAGTGAGGGTGATAAGGTCGAATGATGTCTTCGAGGCCTTTATTTTCTTTCGCGGCCCTACCTGCTCTCGTGGTCGCAAAAGTTTTAGCTGGGTGGATGTTGTCTGTGAGTCTGCACCACCTTGTTTAATTTCTATCTCCGATTCAGGTGAAGGTGACTTCTGTCCTTCGTGCTCTTCTTCTGTTATTTTTTGTTGTTGTTCCGCCAACTTTGTAGTGTCATGCACTACCTGGGCCTTAACCGCTGCTTCTTCTTTCCTATGCTTTTCCACCAGTTGCACCAACCAAAGTTTTTTTCTTCCTTCTTTCGTTGCACGACAAACTTCTCTGCTTCCACCGCGGAGTCAGTGTGAGCGCACCACTCCAACAGGGAAGACTCAAGGACCATGAAAATTACATCATTAGTTGCTAAGTATGGTAACTCATGCCACATCTTCATAGGGTCCTTCCACTCCCTGATGAAGACATGGTGGAAGTCAGCTTTGAACTCTACAAAAATATACAAACTATTGTAGACTGTGGGCAATAGCCATGGCTTGCGATTGAACCCCATCCTAATTTTCATCTCCATTAGCACCCAAAATATCTTCCTCTCTTTGATTTGCTGTGCATCCCTGGTCACCCATAGTGAAGTGTACTTCGCTACCTCTAGAAGGTCTGATGCAACTGAAGGGAACTGGATATCTTCGGGCAGTTCCCATGGCACCAGTATGATCGACAATAGTTGCCATGTGTAATGAGATTTTTTGCCTTGCTCCTATTCCTCGCGACAGTTAGCAAGGAACTCAATGCATAGATAATTCACCTAGTTGAATTGGACCCCTTCTGCGCATTGCGTCGCTAGTGCAACCACTGGTGCAGGCACCTCATCTGCGCGACACTTCTGCATCACCTTTCTTGCCAATATCTGTGTCGCAACCTTAATGACATGGTTTTTGATGCTGGATATGTTATACCCTTGGTTCTTCTTCTCCAACTTAAACTTCTTTTTCATTGCCTCCGCAAGGGCCAAATCACTACCTTTTCCGTCTGAAATTTTTGTTGGGTCCTCCCCTAAGTAAGGTAGCCATGTAATGCAGTGAATCAGATGGTATGTGATGGGGATGGGCTCCTCCAGCCACAAGCACCCATCATGCACCAAACAAAGAAGCTGCCTGATGACGAAAATGGTCACTGGGGCGTGGTGAAAATGCAGTGCCCAGAGCAGGTTTAGCAATCCTACTTTCTCAACACCTCTAAGACATTTGCATAACTCTAATTCAATAATTCCATCCAACGCATCTATATTCTAGCGCATTAGCTTCGTAGTCACTAAATGTGGGAACTTCTCATGGTCTGCGAGGTCCCAATATTCAAATTTCAGCATGGGAACCCGTCCCAAGTGCGCTCCCTCAAAAATAATATCATCAGGGAGTAGTGGGGTTTGTAGAGAGCTCTTTCTCTCATCTATATCCTTTGGAACCTTGGCTTTACCCTTTCATGAAGGAACACATTCTAGTAGCCTAGTAATTGGGTCCGCACCCTGGGTTTCAACTTCCATCTCTACATCCTCCTCCTCCACCAGGATTTATTCAAACTATTCCTCCTCATCAGCCTCTAGATTAATGGCCTTCATTTTTTCCTCCAATGTGAGCTTGGTCCTTAGTGGATTTCTGGGTGAGATGCACACCGAGATCATAGCCTACTTGTCCTTCTTTGGTCTTGGTGTGCGGGGTGATTTAGGGACCTCAACAATTATTTCAGCGCTCTCTAAGGCTTCCACTTCCACAATTTCTTGCACGGCTTCCTCGGCTGTCACTAATCATGTGTTCATGGCTTCTTTGGGTGCTGAAATCATTCTAGTAAGGAGGTAATGTGTGTCCTTTGGCAATATTTCAAACACTGAATTTTCTCTCAAAGCCTCAAAGTTCGAAAGGTCCATACACAGTTGATAGCGCAACAAATAAGTTCTCAAAATGACAAGTGTTGTTCACTGGACAACCATTTGTAATTTATAGCACCTTTTGAATTTAAATTTGACCACTCCCCCCACATTCGGTCCATTAATGCTAGATTGGTGGCATATTTTCAAGAATCTAGCCCATAAATTTCGCCTTAAATGCCTGACACCCACTCCATTTGGCCTCAAACCAAGCATCAAATCGTGAATAGTGACTTTAACAGTCACTTTCCAGTAGACCTACGCACCAGCGCAACTATCATCGCATTGTCACAGACCTTGTGACACTTCACTACTGCGTGCAGTACTGAAATTACTCAAGTCCCGGGAAGAGTAGTTTATAGTCCCATGCCTCCTTTCAGTTGCCTAGAGTGCTAAGACTGTGCCACTTTCATATAATCACATCACTGGATCACGAGTGTATGGCTTCAATCGACTGCCATTCACCTTTCTTGGGAAGGGATCTCCATTCAACTTAACCAGTTGTACCACACCACCATCGGTAATATCCTTAATAACATATGACCCTAACCAGTGCATTCTAAACTTTTTGGGGAATTTATCAAAGTTACTGTCATACAAAAAGACTAGATCGTTTACCCTAAATGTGTGAAGCTTGATGTGTTGGTTGTTCCATTCCTTTTCATGTTGCTTTTGGACCTACTGGTGAAATCCAACCAAAAATAATTCTTCTTTGAGCTCATCTAGCTACGCGAGCCTTTTCTCTAGGGCTCTGTGATCCGTCATATCTTTGAGTGTTGCTATGTGCAGACTAGGCACGATATATTCCATAGGCATTACGGCTTCAACTCCATAGACAAGACTAAAAGGTGTCTATCCCGTCAGTGTCTTACATGTCATTTGATAAGCCCATAACACTACAGGTATGCGTAGGTCCCAATCACTTCACGGCGCATTGCATACCTTTTTCAGCGCAGTCTCCAGTACTTTGTTGAATTCTTCCACTGTCCTGTTAGCCTGTGGGTGATAAGATGTGTTATTCTGGTGATACACCTGAAATTCCTCCATTAGTGCGTTGATCGTCTCATTCAAGAAGTGTGTACCACGATCACTCACCAAGATCTTCAGACATCCAAATCAGGTTAGTACATGTTCAAATAGAAAATTTGCGGCAGTCTCGCCTGTGCAATCCTTCACCAGTTGCGCTTCTGCCCAACGAGTCAAATACTGCATCACAGTGATAATATACCTCACCCTTGTCTTTCCTTGAGTGCATAGAATCTTCTGTATGGTGGCTCTTCCTCCATAATGTCTTCCTAATATTAAGAGCCATCTGCAAATTCGCCCTCCCAACACATGCTTATTGACTAGGTATTTTAGTGTGGAGTACATGTGCCTCTGCACAGGTTGGGGCTCTTCTCCATAGGCCTGTGTCCACCTAGCCACATGTGCGTGCAGATCATCCTGTCCATCATACTTGTCTATCAGTCACATCTTAGGCTTCCCAAATCATACTCTCATCATTCTCCTACATTTGCACCAATCGTTAAAGCTACCTTTGTGCATACCCCACCATCTCACAGGCATAGCACGCAGTACCCAATCCAAGGCTTGGAAGTGTTGCTTTTCCAACACCTCCCTTTCAAATGCATCCAAGAAGGTATCTACCTCGTTTAGACCATCATAAGTAGGCAGATATCTTACTTTTTTCGACACGTAGCTTAGTGACCTGGTCATCATATTGCAATTCAGGGTAGTTACCTCATGTAACCGATCTTTCCATCATTCTATTTCTTCATCAGAATCTAAAGTGCAGGAGCTCTCGTGCTCCCATGTTATCTTCCCATCCGCGGTGGGATTCACCGAGTCTTGGTCTCGCACTATTATCTTATAGATGCAGTCCAGCTCATCGTTAGTCTCATAGTCACGGACCGGCTCCGTATAGCATGATCCTTTAGTAGGGTCTAGGGGTATAATTACCCATAGTGACTTCTTTACAAAGATCATTTTTCGCTTCTTCAGATTAATTACCCTGTTCATATCAGTAGCCTAGTCAATTCCCAAGAGTGCGGGGTAGGGATTGTTATCATCAACAATCTCTATCACTTTGAAATCTACCAGCGCACTTGCTCCCTTAATATCCATAGTGATTCCCTACAATCGCCCCATGGGTATTATTTTATGTTGATTCACCATCCTTAGCTGAATTGGAGACCATTGCAGCGTAGGTCTCCCCATTCACTCCCATGTTTGTTTCGGTAGAACATTCGCATTTGAGCCCAAATCCAGAATGACTTGATCCATTTCATATTCTTTGATCTACGTGATGAATCTCATTTCACACCCTATCCTTGTTTTATGTTTTCCAATCTTCCAGACTACACACAATTCTCCTGGCGCAGTCCCAGTGCATTTGTTGATGAGCTCATGTAACCTTTTCACAACCTTACTATCATGTAGTAACTTCATACAGGTTTCCAGGAAAGTTGTGAGCATGGATGGGTCCATCTTCTGCTTAGGCTTATCTTTTCTTCCTAATGTGGAGGCCTCAGCGAATCTTTTCTTAGCTTCCATGAAGGTTTCCTGAGCGCGCTCCAAATCAAACTCAGCTTCTTTTGCCAGGGCTTTGCAAATCTAAGTGTTGTGTTCTGGTTGTTTCCCTTTATCAACTCCTGTCACAATTCCACTTCGGAGCACAATGTTTACATTCAGATCTTCCTCGCGTAGCTCAGACCTCATCATCTGTAGGTTTTAAGTCGGGGGAGGCAATAATGCTCCTTTGTTGCTTATCCTAGCTATCAACGTA
The DNA here is from genome assembly GCA_031772625.1 of Pinus tabuliformis. Classification (NCBI taxonomy): domain Eukaryota; kingdom Viridiplantae; phylum Streptophyta; class Pinopsida; order Pinales; family Pinaceae; genus Pinus; species Pinus tabuliformis. The sequence continues at coordinate 993,996,492 of CM062808.1, read as the reverse complement.
GGACAATCTTCTGTCTCATGGTCAAACAACATGCAATACTTGCATGACGGGTGTGTTGGATTAGTACAATCGCAGGCATAGTGTCCTGGTCCTCTGCAATTGTAGCAAATCAACTATCTGTAACCTCTACCAAGTCCTCCTCCACTTTGGCCTTGTCCATGCAATTCCTGCATTCTGGTGAAGGGGCCATGTTTTGGCCTGAACTATGTAGGTGGGAGTTCTATCCATAATCAATTCATAGCTTCTGCAAGTACGCTCGTCATGTCCCACCAACCTACAAAAGTTGTAGAACAAATATTGCGAAGTTTGCATATACTTTTGTAACAAGTGACAATTGTTTGTGGCATGGATTCCGGCTATTTAACAAATCATGCACCACAAAGCAGGCACCGTGCTAGGTCCTACTTGAGCTTTTGGCCTTAGTGGCATCGGTCCTCCTCCTGCAAGGTAATTTGTAAATACCGGGAAGTGGTTTTCATCATGACCCTGACTCTTGTATTTCACCTACCACACTTCTTCATGCACTTCTGGTCAAACCGTCCTGTCCTATTTCACACTTTGCATCTTAAGGCACAAATTATTCAGCTGCATGTGGATATGATGAACTCCTAGGTTAGGATCTTGCATCAGGGTCTCATGTAGTCTCATGGCAATCTCTAGGGCCCCTGCCTAAGTTGTTATCTTATGTTGTGATAGCGCACTCCTTAAATGTGGTAGTAGTGAAGCTACAAACCACTCGCGATGTTGTCCATCTATCAGATTCATATTGGCTTCATGGATCATACATTTCAACCTCAGATATAGTTCCCAAGGAGCCTAATTTGGTAGCATTGTGATATCTTTATCTCCCATAATCAACTGCGCTTCAAACTTAGGCTTGCTAAATTCTCTATTAGCATTGTTTGGATATCCGCGACTCTCGCATTCGGGTTATCATTGGAGTACTTAATATACCAGGTCAGCATGCGATCCTGTAGGGTGCTAACCAGTTTCGGTTTCTTTATATGGTCATCTGTAATACCTTGCGCCTCCCATAAAACCCTTACAAAAAACCAAAATTGGTCAGATCCTCATTTCCCAAACTCTTGAACACAGGTAACTTCACTGTGTTTACCATACTGAATCATGGTGGTGGTGAAGCTGGTACGGTTGAAGATGGAGGTGATGGCGGTGAAGCCGGTGGTGCTATGGGAAGAGGTGGGATTCGTAGGATTCTTTGTCTTATCAAGTGAATAGCACTTTGCGGCGAGACCTTCGAAAGCTCTTCCTGGTTCCCTTGCGGAGGTGAAATCAAGGGGCTATTTTTTAGACCCTTATTTCCTTCGTTCCTATAAACCTTTCCACTTCGCGTAGCCCTAAACATCAAGGTAACTGCATGACCTGATTTTTGCACAACAACATTAATCAAGTATTCAAAGACTTTACGTACTTACCTTGCAGTTCTTTGAGAAAGCGTCGTTCTGCCTCACTATAGATAACTGAGGTGTCAACTGTAAACTCAGTAACAAATCCTCCTATAACACAATTGAGCCAATGATCGACGACACGCGCGATCTTATTCTCCGATGCTTCCAACCTTCGCACTAGCTCTAGGGTCCACACAATAGGACCGTCAAGTTTCCACCTTCCTTGGCTATCTGGTAGCTTCAGGATCCACCCGTATAGCTCTGTAGGGAAGGACGTGAAAAATATTTCATGGATCTCCATATACAGGTAGCTATCTAGCCACTCTTCTTTCGACAGTAATAAGTTTATGTTCTCCTACGCTGCAAACTTGTGAATTCTTCTGTCCAACCAGCCTTCGACTTCTTTCTTATTTGGACTCCCATGATGTGACATCACACATCTCTCATGCAAATTCTAGTCCCAACAATAGAACCATTTGTTGGCTTATGGGGACCTGACCTAGGTTCAATGTTAGGTAGCCAAACAAATCCCTACACTATTGGCCCTTTCCGCATTAGCTTGCAGAGGATGGAATGAAGTCTCACCCGAAGTAGTATGGGGGGATACTGGAACTAATTTTCTGCACCCTTGAGATGGTTGTGATGTCGGTTTGTTCCAACTATACTAGCCTTCGTGCAGGTTGCTTGGCGCTCTATTCCACCCTTCAGTACCCTCGCGAAGTGTTACAATCAGCTTTCGTGCAGCCCTAACCAGGGGCTGAAGTCCTTCCGCGCTGCTAGGGCAGCGAGCTACACTATTTCCCAAGCTAGACTAAGTATCTTACTTATCTTATTGACAGGTCTTAATTATCTTCATGTAAACAGATATTCTTCCTTGCATTCACTTAACCAATATAGTTATACACATTCACACATCATATAAGCATTAAAAGTGAAATTCATATCCAATATAACAAATTCATAAACAAGAAATAAATACGCAGAAATGATAGAAAACTTCTCTTTATTAATACTTCCATATGATTACAGACTCAGATCACCCTGCACACTCAACTGCAGGGTCCATGCACTCAGTTGCGGACTACTAGGCCTTTGCGCACTCAGCTATAGAGCCTCTACCTACGCTATGACCCAAAACGTAGCCTTACACTTTAGAGCTATCTCGAATACATCTTCATCCCTTAAACAATGTGTTGTATTTAACTACTTAGAGCTTTGCTCTATTTATAAAATCCCATGGTCCGAAAACTATGGGTAGATATTCTACAAATGACATTACATTATCAAAATAAGGGTGGACAACCCTATGACTCTTTAATAACTACGCACTCTGTGCCCACAAAATGCGGAGTCTTTACATTGGAATTACAAAATTGGACCAAAATCTGGGCTCTAAGCCCCAAGACTTCCTTGGGGGATCCCACGTCGAACAGAAAGAGAGGTTTTGTTGATGTTAAGCATCTCATAAACAATGGAATGTATTAAATTATTCAGTAGTTTCAATACATCATCCATTCGATCCATTTCAAACCAATATAATTAGAGAAATTATGTTATATTCAACTACAAATTGACCTATAAAATGATAAATAGTTGAAACTATTAGATGAGTAGCAGGATACCAATATCACCAAGTTATTGTAGCAGACAACGCAGTACCAATTTCAACGTAGTAAATGACTCACTGCTTCAATGCACTTACTTCTCAAACTACTCACACTGTGCAAAAGAAGAGCCAATATTCGACTTTCTTTGCAAATGAAATTTTTCGACAATTCTAGAGCCTACTTACAAAACATATTTTCATTCAAGATTCACAAATGCAATCATCTTTTATCACTAAATTCACTTCGGTAATTTCTCTGAATTCACTTTAGTAATTTCTCGTGTTTAATGGACTCTCGCCCCCTGAAATTTGGTCCTACTATTCGACCATCTCTGATAGCCCTCCTCCAACACTTTCACTGAAACTATTTTGGCATGGAAAACATCCTTCAGTCAATATTACAATATAGTATATTTCCCGATGGATTTTTGAACTAAAAATGATATACTCCTCAAAGCTAGTGTAGTTCTTTAGTGCTTCCTTGAAATTTGAAATGCCTTCATCGGATAATATTATACAAGATTTCTAAAATTTTGATGAATTTGAAGGCGATTCTTCTAGAAATTTATTCCAAACTCCACAAAAAGGCCCTTAATTTTTCCAACAAGGCACGATCAATCTCCTCCCTATTTCGCTCTCATGTCAAACATAACCATGGCTAGTGTATGTGCAGATGATGAAGAGATAGCTTCATTCAATGTTTATTCGAGAAAAAACAATGCACAAATGAATTCTGACCTTTCGAAAATTTATCTTCAATCATCATTTGATTTAGACATAGTAAATTATGTGAAAATATCATGAGGGTCATTGGTCTTGTATGTTTGTCTTGTACATGAAACTATGTAGCATCAATAATCATCGATCATCACAGACTAGGAAGCCCTTCGAACTCTGTCACTGTTATTTGTTTTGTTGCAATTCCCACATAAGATACTAATCGAGTTTCATGCTTTCAAACATGTTGTAATTAATTCAAATCATGGATTGAAAACCTCCATGGTTCTATTGTCCTTCAAAGTGTGCTAAAAAACATGAGTTACTGGATCGACTCTGACTAGACAAATACTCAAGTGAGAAATAATAATGAAAATCACAAAGAAGGTGCCAAAGAAATTGGCTTTGGGGCCCTAATTTGCTAAAGGATGATGATTCATATACTACACATGTATTTTATGATATTCTTTTGAACTCCAAACTAGGCAATAAAAGGGAACATTGGCCCTTGATCTAGTTATGTTGCTATAATTTTGTAACTTTAAAAATTTTCAAGCCTTGGCCAACATGAAACTCGAAATGCATGGTTTTCAAGTAGAATATGTCCAACCATACTACAACCAACCCTAGTTCATGCAAACCTCTAGCTATGGACAAACCTCTTCTCTTTGACATTGACCAGCTGGGCTCTAACACAAAGCCTACACACGAAGATGAAGCAGACCACACCAATCTTTGATATCATTGTTGGTCTCATAGCCCAAGTCATTGTTGGATCTGCAATTTTTTTGGTGAGCTGAGATGAGGTTGTTCAAGGGATTGGATAAATATGAGCGCCATCAATATTACAAATGTTACAGTGCTGGACAATCCTGCAACATTTCTGAATCCCTTCTAGTTTGAGATATCGTAAGAGTGCCTCATCCCAATGGTGTCTTCATCAGGAATCTATCTCAAAATCACCAATGAGTACCTTGACCTTGCTTTCTAGACAGTTAGAAATCCCATTCACAACTTCTCCAATGGCATGGTTGATCATCCATTCCTCAGATGGCTTCCTTTCCTAAATATACTAGTGCCTAAGAATGGCATTCTCAGGTGGTGATTTTGAGTCTCTAAAATGGTGGACGATGGAGGGCACTACTTACTGCTTCATCTTTGTGGTCTTAGCGGACCCCAATGTGGTCAACATAGTCTTGCTGGAGCCACAATGAAAACATAAACTCTGAGAAGTGTTGGACTATGTAACATGGAGGTGTGTTCGAGCGTTGCCACAGTGCATAAGAGGAGAGAATTAAACTAAGGGCTAATGATATTGAAGTTGCGCTGGTGAGGGGAATAGGCAATAGTAGTCCAGGAAGGCCGAGACTTTGGCAAAGAGTTGTGTCACAAAAAACGTGGGGTTATAGAGAGCGTTAACATAGCAGAGAACTGATTGACTACAAAAACATTGAGCAAAGTTGGAATAGTATGATGGAACTCATTTCTCATAGCATCCCCTAGGTGCATGCATTTTGATTGCCATTTTTTTTATCGCTTGAAGAAGCACAACAAGAGCATTAGGGTTTTGAATAGTCATACGTTCACCATAGAAAATATTTTCTCAAAGAACAATAAAGAAGCATTTTGGAGGTCGCCAAGAAAATGCCTGACACACTGACAAAGAAACAACCACCGACATACTATTCAAGTAGGAACAAAAACTAAGAGGTAAATAAATGCAATGCAAGAAGGACTAACACTGAAGGAAGCGCGTTCCTACGTGAAAATGTGAGTAGAGATCGCAGCTATAATTTAGTTTAGACAACATTTATGAAATGCAGAATTGATGGCATAAATTACCTACACAGAAAGGCTATAAAACAAGTGGCTCAAATATGAGCAGGGCAGGATATCGCTCACTCTAATACCATGTTAAACATATACATGGCTGAATAAATATGAAAGATAAATATTAGATTACTTTTCTTATTCACAATGATACATATTTATAATACATACGAGTGACCCTTGGTTTCATATTCCAAGTGGTTCCTTGGACTCCCTTTGGTTGTTTAGCTTCCACACCAACCCTTAGAGGATTAGGTGTCCAATAGTAATAAAAAACAAGTCCAATCCTTTAATAGAAAAATAATCTTCCTTTGGATATTTATACCAAATTTGGCTGAAATCCTAAAAGAAATCACTAACATGTTAAAGAAGGATATTGAAATCAAATGGCATAATGATGAAAATGATTCTTTTACTAAGGTCAAGGAATCTTTAACAACTGCACCCATTTTAATAAGTCTTGATTTTACAAAAGATTTCATGATATTCTCTTTTGCATCTAATCATACAATATAAGTTGTGTTGTTGCAGAAGAATAGTGAAGGACATGAGCAACCAAATTCATTTTTTAGTAGAGCATTGAGAGATGCATCCCTGAATACAACATCATGGAAAAACAAGCATTTTCATTACTAAAGGTACTTAAGGATTTCAGGGTTTATATTCTACACTCACACATTATTGCTTTTGTCCCAAGTGCAGTGGTCAAGGACATACTCACTTAAACAAATCCAAATGGTAGAAGGGGAAAATGGATTGCCACCATTCTGGAATACGATATTGAAATTATACCAACAAATCTTGTCAAGGGTAGAGGGTTAGCAAAACTCATGGAAGAGTCCAATTGTAATGTTTTAGACATCAATTTTATCATAGAATTAGATGAATAGGAAGAGAAAGTGACTCCACCGATCTCAGAAGTTTTCAGCACATCACCATGGTATGTCGACATAATTTTTGTCTTAGAGAACTTATATGCTCCTCCTAGTTTAGCAGAAACAAAAGCAAGGTTCCTTAAAATGAAATATTTGAAATTATGCATTCTTGACAATAATTTATATTGGAAATATAATGGAGGAATGTTACTAAAGTGTTTGTTGAAAGATGAGTCAGACAGGGTACTGGAGGAATTTCATCAGGGAGACTGTGGTGGCCATCTATATTGGAAATCTAAAACCAATAAAATCCTTAGATCTAGTTTTCACGGGTCCACCCTATTCTCCAATGTCCATAAAAAGGTCACCTCCTACCATCAGTGCCAAATATTTGAAAGAAAAAGAAAGCTGCTACCTTTACCATTAAAACCAATTTTAGTAGATTTCCCTTTTCAATGATGGGTATAGACTTCATTGGTGAAATACACCCCAGTTCCTTAGGCCAACACAAGAGGATTTTGACAACAACATACTACTTTACTAAATGGATAGAAGCCATTCCCACTAGACAAGCCACTGATACCATTATTACCCAATTTCTGGAAGGAAATATACTGTCTAGGTTTAGTTTCCCCCATAAAATTATAACTAACAATGTTGATGCTTTCAAGTCCATGAAAATGATAGAATTTTACAAAAAATATCAGATTAAGTTAGGACACTCTACTGCTTATTACCCCCAGGGTAATGGGTTATCTGAGTCCTCAAACAAGAGTTTGGTTAACATTATCAAGAAGCTATTGCGGGAGGACAAGAAGTCATGGCACAAAAAATTAATCAATGCACTATGTGTGGATCGAGTTACTACCAATAATTCCATTGGAATGTCACCATTCTAGATAGTGTATGGGAGAGATACAATTTTCCCAACTTATTTGGGAATTACAGTGCTCAAACTTCTATAAGAAACATAAGTGGAGACCAATGATATGAAAAGAAGGATAAACTAGACTATTCAGTTACAACAGTCAATGGATGAACTCTATCATAAAACTCAAGTCATCCAAGAGAATATTAAAAGGATTTATGATAGAAGGACTAAAGCTAATGATTTTCAACTCAATGATATTGTTTTGAAATGGGATTCTAGAAATGAAGATAAGGGAAAACATGGAAAATTTGACAACCTATGGAAAGGACCTTTTAAGATTGATGCTTTCAGAGGTAACAATGCATTCCTTCTGTCATACTTGAAAGGAGAACAATTTCCAGGTGGACCAGTGAATGGAAGACAATTAAATCATTTTTTCCCACCAAATTAGATCAATTCATTTATCACCATTGTAAAATATCATTTCATTTTTATATTGCCAGAGTGTAGGTGATTCTTAGTTGAAGTTGAAGCCCACAGAGAAGGCCCTAAGCTTCTGATGGTATGTTGCCATAGGTATGAATAATTCAAAGGTATAACAACTCAGCTGAAATATTTTTTCAGACTGGCCCAATGGATAAGGCTACTGGTTTATGGTGTTCTTTGGCACCTCACAGGAAGGATTCCATCCCCAGTTGGAGCCACTGTTAGGGTCCTATATTTTATAGGATGAGTGGTTTTGACCTAATGATTTATATTTGAAAAAAATGTAAATAATGTTTCATGTTTGAAATTTATTTCCAAAAGAAAATGAATATATATATATATATATATATATATATATATATATATATATATATATATATATATATATATATATAGTAAAAGAAAAAGAAAAATAAAAATAAAAATAAATAGTAGGGGACAAAAAAGATAGAATATAGAAAGAAATGCAAGAAAAGAAAAGAAAAACAAAAAGAGAAAAACTATATGGAAATCTCCCCATAGGTGAGAAAGTCTAAATGCCACCAAGAAAAATCAAAATTGCATGAAAGCTTACTGCAAGAATTTTTGTAAATAAAGTGTGCATCTTGTTTAAATGCCACTTTGTGAATAGGAGAATTAGAAATAGGTAGTCTAATCACATTGTTTAAACGTGATTAGTTTGAAAATAAATTTAATTAGGTGAGTGAATAAATCAATCAAATAGGTTAATCGTGATTGAGTTTAGTAGTGCAATTAATCACACCATTTAATTGTGATTAACTGACAAAAAAAAATAATAAAGAAACCTTAGAAAAATGAATAAATGGGCTTGCAAAATCAAATGCACCCTAGATTTGGTTAATTTTGTTTAAATTAGTTAATTTGATTTGGAATACATTAATCATGAGGTTTAACATGATTAATTTTTTGTAATAGTTTATATTATTTATAAACATTTCACAAGTTGCAATAAGTTGGAATGTGACAAAAATGGTTTAGCGGCATCTGATGACCAATGGAAAAATTAACGGTCGAGGATTTCCTTGTTTGGATCAATGACAGGGAAGTGTTTTCAAGCCCCCCTGAGCTCCTTTCCACTTTAGCCATTGGGGGGGGGGGTGTTCGAAATCCCCATTATGTGTCACCCCCCCCCATCGACATTTCACACCCCCCTCGCTTTTTCAGTCATCGCGCCTCCCTAAAAAGTCATGCGTGTTAACCATTCACTCCTCCACAACGCCCTTCTTGATCCCACCCATCTTCCACCACCTTAGCATAATGGACCCCACTCCCCTAATATTCCTTGCACTTTAAACCCATACTGAGAACCATCTCTCCCAATCATAGACTACCATCTGGCACTCCCCTGCCCATGTTAGCAAGTCGTTACCCCTATTAACTTCTCTTGCTCCCTTTGCAATGGACCCTCTCCCTGTCATGGTAAAAGACGAATGGTAAGAAAAAAATGGTAATTCAAAAAGTACCTTATAAGCATGGTTAAAACCACAAATTCCTTTCTTCCACCTATTTTTCACGACCTATAAAAAATCTCATCCTCCACGCCGTTGCAGTAAATAGAAAATTGCCTAGTGACAATGATCTAGTCAATATCAGACACCCCACTCTAGCTTTATGCAACCAGATTCCTTTTTTAGGTAATCTCAGTGTCATCATCCCCCTGCTGTTACTTTTAAAGATTGAATATTCCTCCTAAGACTAGAACCCCTAAGGACAAGGGAAAGAAACTAGAGGAAAATCCTATGCTACCCCCTCCTATTGATCTAGGTCATCTACCCTTAGTTTCTCTACAATAATAAATCATTGAAACTAACTGTGAATTCGAATTGTTCGAACTTCACAGTTGGTTGAAGAGGAAATTATTAGATCAAAGTGATTACTTGAATCGATGGGAGTCTACCCTCCTTCAATTCATGTTCCCATAGACCCATAACTTCCCTGAACTAGTCTCCTGGTGTCAATTGATCTATGTACCCTCCCAAAGAGTGATAATGAGTCGAAATGGTGAAATTATGATCACCATCATAACTGAAGCCGTATCTCAAATGCTCCAAGTGACAATCCCAGATTCTTATAAGCCACTTTTAGTAGACTCTCTCATAGAGATCTACAAGAACTTAACCTTTCCTTAGAGAGCCAAGATATTTGAAATATTTCTTCCTGAAGATGCCCAATTACCCAAAACATACCCTCCATAGTCATCTTCTATGTTCCCTTAGGTAACCAAAAAATCATTAGAATTATCTCCTACCTACTTGGTTATCACTTTGATTAGTGGGTTGATGAGGCCATTGTTGTATTTGCAAAGTTCCATAACTATTTTGTTTTTACACCCTTTTTTCTCCATTTTCCTCTTTTTATCATCACTATCAACTCAATAAAAGTAGTAAAACCATATATTTTGATAAGGTAAAAACTATCATATGTATTATTTTTCATATTTGTTAATGTGCCTTATTATTATGTTAAATATTGCATTAGCTACATAATTAACATGATTCTGCAGCTATTTTACAAATCTGCAATTATCTCCATGGTTTGTGGGGTTCTGGTGTGCCAATGAAGCAAAGAAGCACATGGGCGGTTGAGGATCAATCCCCTCATGGATCTCCTCCTATTTGCTTGAGCCAATTCACTAAAGGAATCATATAGTGGTGTGGTCAAACGCACGGGTCAAACACGTATCAGCAGAAGTCTGAATGCATCACGTTTCTCTGATTTTCTTTCCAAATAGAAAATCATTGAGATAACACTTTTACTATTCAAGTTTCAAATTTGAATAAGGATTGATTAAAATACATTAGGTGTAGAAGTCTCAAACTATTGAGCACACATTTTATATATAAAAATGTATCCTATGTAAAGGGTAGGAAGGAAGTAATAGTTAATCTCTGAAGAAATTGTGTGAAACAGACCTTTGTTCTCTTATTGAATTAAAGCTACCTTTTGTTATTCGATGCATATGTAAGTGTGATTTACACTTGCTTTATGTGGAAGGCCAATGTAGAGAGTCGAGGTCTAGTTTATTTCACTTTATTTCTTTCTATTATCGCATATTCATTTCATTCTAGCTTAATTTCCTTACTTCACTATTTCATCATTTCTATATAACTTAGTTAAATCTTGTTATTTTGTTTGCACTTGAATTTATTCACGGTCGTTTTATGGTTTAGTCTCTTCAATGTTTTTCACTTAATTACAGTCAATGTTAAAATAGTTTTTTCATACTTTTAGAATTAGAACTTGTATATACTATGTAGTCAGCATTAGAAGATTACCTTCATGCTTCTTTTAGAATCAAAATTTGTATATACTTTGCAGACATCTTTTAAATGATCATTTTCTCTCTCTTAGAATCATTTGAATTTCAATGCTCTGTTTTATAGGAACAATATGTTTAGAATAGGTTCATAACTTTAGAATAATTAACATAAGATATTTTAGAACAATACTCAATTTAGATATGACTTGGTAGATTAGTCTAACAATAGCTTGACTTCCACTTATTAATTTGTAGAAATCTAACTCTAATCTAATAGGAACCTATATAATGATGCAAATCCCACAAAAAATATAACCATAATATTATGAATTAAAAGAAAGGCTTCTAACATATATAGTGCACTTGCACTTCATAAGTTTACTAACTCCGGTTGATAATTTATGCTTGCAATTTAGGAACAATAAATTGACCAAAAAATTTTGGCATCATTGTCAGGGAAGTGTAAATAGAAGCCTTTAAAAAAATAAAATAAAGCATGGCATTCATAGGGAAAGATATTCTAGAGGTAGGTTTGTAGGTCAAGGAATAAGTATAATTCCCACATCATCACTCACTCCACCATGACCACGTAGTTCCACATGACCCACACAAACTCGAATTCCATCCATAGTAGGCCAATATAGACTTCCTAAAGTATTGAGATCTGAATTCCAGCCTAAAGGTTCACCAATTTCATCAACAAAATTTGTAATTGAAGTAGATCCTACATCCCCAACAACAGGAATAATTTCCCTATATTCAACTGGAGAACAACTTCTAGCTTGAGATTTGGAAGTTCATATTGAACAAGAGGAAGAAGAAATCTACTTCAACCATTGATAGAGGAACCAGAAGAACTAGAAGAAAAAATAGATAATCCTATTGTAGAACCGGATATTTATTTAGAGGAATCTGTTATGGCTGAAGAGGGAGAAGGAGAACTACACAATGCCAATGGTGAACAACATAGGATTGGAGGAGGAGGAGGATGAAATAAATGAGGTGGTAGAGGTAGAGGAAGAGGAGATCTAGAACATTTTGGATTCCCCATCCTTGATGAGGATACACCATTAATAATAAAAAACATCTCGCCTTCTATCCTCCCTAATTTTCATGGAATAAGAAGCGAAGAACCAGAGACATTTCTCTTTGAATTTGAAGTAATATGTAGATCATATGAATATCTACATGATGCTCAAAAACTAAAATTGTTCCCTACCACCTTAAAGGATTCAGCATTAATTTATTTTTTGAGTTTAGGAACAAATTCTATATGAACATGGGCACAAATGAAAGAATCATTCTTGGACAAATACAAGGATTATTGTATGCCTCATAGAATTGAATATGTAGTCTTTAAAATGGTACAAAAAGAAGATGAAAATCTTGAAGATTTCGTCGAAATATTTGTTTATAATATCAAAAGGGAAAAAATGAATAATCTGGATGAGTAAACTTTGAAAGCTCTTTTACTAAAATCCATTAAAGATGAATGGATTGATCTTCTCAATCTAATGGGAAAAGGAGATATTTATCAGTTACCATTTGTAGATATTTGTGATCTATGTGTTCATATTTTAAGAGGTAAAGCAAGAACAAGGAAAAGTCCAAGGGATCCTCTTTTATCAAGAGTAAATAAATCTGCAACCATCACAGTAAGTCGAGAAGAATTAGGTAGTTTGCTTTCTAATTTTAAAAGAGATAATTAGGGAGTCTTAGTGAGAAAATTGACACCCTTAAAATACAGAACAAGCAGAAATCCGAAAATGTTGCATTATCCATTTTTTGTCTTAGGTGTAGAAAGAAACATGCTTTAAGAGAATCTCCTTTAGATTTAAAAAGCATAGAAACCTGTGTTATATGTGTGGAAAATCACAATACAAAAGAATTTCCCTCTATACCAGGTCTTAAGGATGTGTTCATTGAAGAAGGAATGCCAAATCAGGTAGACCCTCTTTACTTTATTGCCAAAAGACCATGGCAAAATCCTCAAAAAAATCAAACTCAAGGCTTTAATCCTCAATAATTTGCACAATCTTCATAAAATAATTGGAATCCACCTATGCCATGGTAGCCTTGGGCTAAACCAAAATCTTGGAATCAAGGATGGAAAAATCCTTATGGAATATATTCTCAATATCAATAATATCCACCACCTTATCCAAATTTTCCACCACAATACTTCTCTCAACCCAACCAATTAACTCAAACTCAAGTTCAAAATGCAAATTCGCAAAATTCTTTGTCATTTCCACAAAGACCCAATCAATCACTCATTCAACCACTCCCAAATCCATACAATAAAACTTCACAACCTATTTACAACTTAGAAGGATAGAATCCTCAAACTTATATGATAACTCCATTAGATCTGAATAATGTTCAATTACGGTTTGGTAGAGTAGTATAAAGGAAGAAACCATCTGCTATTATTCAGGAAATAAAAAATAATTCTCAAAAAGATAATAATGACTCTGAAGAAGAGATTTCCCTTCCTCAGAATGAAAATATTGAAAGAGAAAAAAAATCCTATACATTCTAATAATACTGCTATTATAGAACAACCTTCAGTATTTGTCTCAAGACCACCTTTTCCTAAAAGGTTGGAAATCGCTAAAGGAGTAGAAAAACAAATCATATTGCCTAATTATGATATGTTAGATGAATTGAAAAATGACTATATAAAAATTCCTTTATTACAAGAAATAATAGAAATACAGATTTTTGCAAAAACAATTAAGGAATTGAGTACTCAAGGATCGGGAAGAAAAAGAAAGTAAATAAAAAAAATTCAAATAGTTGGGAGAATTACAGATATCATGATGGGGAAGACAACAATTCAAAAATATTTAGATCCAAGAAGCCCCATTGTGAAAACACACATCAATGGAAATGAAATAGCAAACACACTGATTGATCTAGGAGCAACCATAAACATAATGAGAAAACAAACTATGGATAAATTGAAGCTTTCTAATCTTCAATACACAATTTTTGGGTGTGGTATCCCCCAAGGGTAGTTTAATTACAACTCAACCACATTGTTACAATTAGTAGATAGGTTTGTAATTAGCAGATAGGTTTGTTACAATTAGTAGATAGGTTTAATTACAACCCAACCACATTGTTACACTTAGTAGATAGGTTTGTAATTAAACCTGATGGTGTCTTAGAAGATATATATGTATCCTTAGATTCTTGGGAATATCCTATTTATTTCATGATTTTAACACCCAAGAATAATTTAGGAGGACATCCATTAATTTTAGGAAGGGCATGGTTAGCTACAATTGATGCTTTTATCAATTGTAGATCAGGAGACATGTTTATCTCAGATGGAAGATCGACAAAGAAATTTACATTATACCCACCTAATAAAACAATGATAGAAGTAGAAAATGAAGAATGGATAGATGATGATATTGTTATACAACCAATTTTCACTATTGCACAAATAAATGAAGAGGATCAAATTTTAAATTTGAAGGAAAATAATGAACCCTCTTTATATTGTGACAATAGTCAGGATTTTCAAGAACAATGTAATATCGAATATCTATCACCTAGACAAATGTCTTTACATTATATGGAAAATTTTGGAAACTCTTCAATAGAGATTCTTCCAGGGAAAATTTTGAATATCAATGAGAACCTACAAGAATTACAGAAAAAGAAACTAGTAGAAATATTTCAAAAACACTCCTCTGCATATGCATGGGAATACACTGGTATGAAGGGAATTAATCCTAAAACTTACATGCATCATATTTATATTGAAGAAAATGATATACACATTTGACAACCACAAAGAAGAATGAATCCAAACTTAAAGGAAATTGTTAAAGAGGAATTGCAAAAACTGTTAAATGTAAATTTTATTTATCCATTATCAAACAGTCAATGGGTTTCACCCCTAGTAATTGTTCCTAAGAAAAGTCGAAAATGGAGAGTATACATTGATTACAGGGAATTGAATAAATCTACTTGAAACATCATTTTCCACTTCCTTTCATAGTGTTAGCACTCAGGTAGTTCCCCAAAGTTGTAGGAAAGGGAATACGGACGAGGTAACCAAGAACCAATCTTTTAGATACGGTTCTAGCTAATCTGCATCCAGAGAGGGATCTCTCTTTATAATTTAGCTTTGTTTTGAGGTGTATTAGGCTAGTTATGAAGTCCAAGGGTTTTGTTTTGAGTTTGGCTAGAAGGATGGGGACTCAAAAGAATAGTGAGGTAAAGCTGAAAGATTTCAGTCCATTGGGCATGATGGAGTCAAAGAAGGATGTCTACCTAGGTTAGGTTTCTTATCAGAGGATTTATTACAGAGCAAGGTACTCAAATATGGAACAATTTATAGGCTGGAATCAGATGGAATGGAGTCAATGGGTGAAGGGCAATTAAGAATCCTTCATCATGTTGACAGAGGGAAAATGGATGATTACTGCTAAGGAGAAATTAAGAATTCCTTAACTAATATTCAAGATGAAAGATCTAGGGGAAACAAGAGAAATTAAGAATTCACTGTTTTTGCCTATTCTAAAGAAAACATTAATAATAAAAAAGACTGAACACAGAGTGCAAACAAGCAAATTCTGAGTTATTCTTTTTCTCTATTATTTAGATCATGAAACATAGATGATATAATAAACACAGAAACTGTAAAACACAAGTTAGAAGGGACTTATTGATCCATAAAACGATTCAAGAATTCTGTAACATGGTCCTTAACATCAATTCCTCATCCAGTGAGCTAGAAAAAATGGTTCCAACAGCCTTTTTATTCCCAAAAATCTTCAGTATTACAGTCAAAACTACGAACACCCACCATCAACCAACCCCAAATACTTCGTCTGGGGGGGTATTTATACAAAAATGTCAAGATATCATACAAAATATCTGATAGAAATAATATCTGCTGACAATTAATGCTTCTTTTACACAGATAGAGACAGACAGTCTCGAAAACAGGGAGATAATAAATAGATGCAATAAATTCATGCTGCGCTGGTTGATCCGTATTTATGAGATGTACTGGAGGTAGGTGCTGCAAGTCGGTTCCTAGCTGCCTTCTACTGATCCTCTGTGCTAATTTTTCTGTTTTGGCCGGACTTTATTTAACTCTGATGTGATACGCTTTGACCCGTAGGACCGTGATTTATTTATGTTCTCCACATTATAGCAGATGGTGCACAATTTTGATTTGACCAAAGATAAATTTACAGGATTTCTAACATGCTTTGCCACCACTCTGGTCCTGGTATTTTATGTCTCTGCAGCTTCCTTAAAGTCTCGTCAGTCTCTGTGTACCTGAAGAAATTAGGTGGGATGGTGAACAGATGCTTCACCTCATGCTCTATGTAGAATAGATTTTCTAGGCTATCATAAAGGGACTGGCCAGATGGAAGTGCTTTTTCTCCTGAAGTACTTGAAGATGCATTAGCTTGATTGACAGCATATGTATTTAATTTATGTACATAGTCCTTGTGCTTCATCAGACGATCATTATCTCCCAAAGGACTTGGAAAACCTTTTTGATGTAGGATTGTAAATTTTTCTGTGAAAGAATCAATCTCTACCTGCATGTCCTGGCATCTTCTGTCCAAGTTTTGCATTAGAGTTCTCATGGTTAGAACTCTCTTGATGTCTAGAATGGTACCTATTCTGTCTCTAATATCTAGTGCTTCCATCTCTTCACTGGTCTTGGTATTCAAAAAGTGTATTAGCCTGTTAGCTTGCTCAAGCATCTACCCCAATAAGGCTCTTGTTTTTTGAATTTCCACTTGGGCTACCCTTATCAAATCAATATGTTCATAAATGGTTTGAATAGACCTCCATACATCACTAAGAGATTGAGTGATGTTGGCCCACAAAATTCCTCTGATTTCTGCCAGAGGCTTATGCAAAGAGAGATCCTTCTCTAAGGTTCTTACCTTGTTCTCCAATGCTTTGACCTCCCTTGTTTTCTCTGCCACATTCATCTTGGATTTATCATAGCTTTGCTCCACTTTTGCTAGTTTTTCTTTGACTTGCTTCAATTCAGATACTTGCAGTTTCAGATCCTCCATGGCTTTTATTAATTGCTCCGTAGTCATAGTTGTACTTCTTCCTAGTGCTGTTGCTGAGGTACCTGTGGTGATTTCTGCTATTGATGCTAGGACAATGAGAGGCACTGCTGTTATAATTGTGGGAGTGGAAATTGTGACTGTTGGAGCTACTTCAGGTGGCTGGGAGGTCAACTCTCCCTGCTTTTCTTGTAGTGCTTTCTCCAATGCTTGCTTTGTCTCACTCAATCTCTCATTCAACCTCATGAGCAATTCCATAATGTCCTCTTCGGACTTCTGTTGTACAACATCTGCTATTTATGGATGCATAGAAGGAGGCATTTTGAGCTATTTTCTGAGGGCAACAATGTCCTCTTCTTTTTTCCTCATTAGTGCTTTTATGCCTTTAGCATCTTTGAGATCATGTCCCAGTTCAATGATGATGTCTTCCAAGGATTTGATCTTGTTGTCTTTTTCTAGAGAAGAAGCTTTGTCTAAGTCCAACTGAGCTAAGGTATTATTTAAGGAATTTTGCAATTTATGAGCCAACATTGCTTTATCAGCTAGCGTGGAATACACCATCTCTCCAGTCTGTTTGTGCAATTCAATCTGGTCTATTGGATGAATGTCCTTGGCCAAGACTTCCAAATTTGTCCTAATATAATCAGCTGCTGACTATGGTTGCTGCACCTTGGGTTCGAAATAGCTCATGATCATTTTGCCCTCCTTTATGTCATAGGCAGACATTAATCTTTATTGTTTTGTGGGGGCCATCTTAAGATATTGGTTATAAATCTCCAACCTTAATGGATAATTTCTAGCCTTTATCTCTATGAATGTTCTTTTGATATCAGAGGTCTGCTTACTTGGCGGCCTAGTGGATGAAACTTCCACACTATGCTACCTTTCTAGCTCTTGCCTGTGTGAGCTGGTTGATGTGTCTATCACTGGGGAGGTCTAGGGGCTAGTTGCCCTTTCACCTCTTAGGCTTTCTATTGTTTCTTCAATGACTTCCTTTTCAAATAGAGGATTCAGTCTTTGCCTTTTTGCACCTGGTTGTTCTGCAGGTCCACTGATGGGTGTGGCCTCTTCTCTGTCTCTTTTCTTGCCCTTTTCCTCATTTAGAGGAGTCTGTAATGCAGGAACCTCTGGTGCTTTAGTTAGTGCTGGGGGAATTCGCTCCTGCTGGTTAGTCATTGTTCGCTGCTCTATGCCTGCTACTTCTTTGCCCTTAGAAGAGCCTGAAACTAGTGTGCTGGTTTCTTTTACAGGTTGCTGTGAAGTTCCAACAGAAGATGTACCCACTCCAGTTTGCTCAGGTAGCTTGAAAGATACCTGACCAAAAGAGTCCAGGTCAAGGGTCTTTTCTAAATCATTCATAGCTTGTTCCACCTTTTCTTGCTGAGTAAGTTCTTCTATTAATGTACGCTCTACCCACTCATCCTGATTATCATATTGTTCTACTTCAGGGATCCTATGATGTATGTAAGTCGGCAACTGGTTTCTTACTTTTCTGTCATTTATAAAGCTATTTGGGTCATATGGCACCCACCAGAAGATTTTCTTCAATGAAGGTCTTCCCCTAATATCTTATCAGCATCTTTCCATGCTTCCCTCTTGTTAATGATAAAAGGGCCTAACTGGTTTCTTATTCTCAGCTAAGCCTTTTTCTTTACATTGCAAAAGTGAGTTAAATCTACATTGATAAGTTGCCTGAAATACTCTAGTGAAAATAGTTTCATGGGCACATATTTGGACAGTTTATAAGGGCATAGTTCATAGCCATATATCCTGATTTCAGTGTGATCCTAGTAGAAGTACCAGTCACCTATCCTGTAGTTTTTGAAGAGCTGTAAAATCTTCTTTATGTCACCAGAGAGCCTAGGAGGAGGAGCTCCTATCAATAGAGTGGAGGCAAGATGTACAAACCCGTCAATGAATTCACAGTAGGTATAAGGGGATTCACCAACCTTATGGAAAACTGAGGTCCAAAAGATTACATACCTCCTCTCTCCTTTGGAATCCAATTTCCTGATGGGAAACAAAAAACTATCTGGGTGATAATATAACAGCAGATGGTATATGAAAGTTGTGTATTTAAACACTCCTTCTCTTTCCAAATTCATAAATTGAGCATGGATTTTGTCAGCAATGAAAGAGGCATAGTCATACTTAATAGCAGGGGGCTGTCCTGGAGTAAAGGTGGATAACAGAACCAGGACAATCTCATCCACATATTCACTAGACCTAAATCCCAAGATCACTGATATCATGTCAAGAATAATTCTTCCAATCTCATTGAAACAGACATATAAATAAGGAGGTGGGCCTTGGGGCTGGCAATCTGGTTTCATGAATAACCTAGCAATCTGGGTTATTTCTGCACTGGACAGTTGAGAGCCTTGCTCAAGCAAAAATCCCATGGAAAGAGGAGCAAGAGGCTGAACTGGATGGAAGTGTAGCATCTCATTGATAGATTCAACAGTTATGTAAAAGAGAACAGTTTGTGATGGGCCATAACTGCTTTACTAACAGGGCCATAATTGGCACAGCAGTGGCAAATAATATCTGGGAACACATTGACTGAGGGAAGGTAATACCTGGGGAGATTGGATTCCCATATTCCATAGATATCAAAGTTGTTCAGATGACTATTTCTGATTAGGCAGAAAGTATGAAGATGATTTTGGCAACCAGACGGGTCTTTTATTTGGAAATCTCTGTCAGCCAAGGGTAGATGATTCTGGTCTTTATGAGGTGCATTGAGGGGCGTTACATTGAGGGCCATAGGGGCTTCCATGTTTAGTTTTCTGTGTTTTTAAACCAGAGGTCGAGTTTCTGTGAAAAAAGGGCAAAAGCGCAGTTCTTGATGTCTTGGTATAGCAATTATGGACTGCTTCAGTTTGAATTTGGCTCTTATAGGTATAATTTAGAGAGGAAAAACAAAAATATAGGTTCGGGAGGTGAGGCAGGGTAAATACTTGTATTTTGGAGGGGAACAAGTGTAATTTGCAGGTTGGCTGACGAGTTGCGGAGCAGGATGCTAGACTTTGCTTGGTTAGGTGGTGGACTGGACGCTTCTGTAGTTGCTTGGACATAGTTTTCATGCAACGGTCTCGTGAAACAAACGAATGAAAATAGACGAAAATGAAAATTTCACGAGTTTTTAACAAAAATTCGCTTTGTGGGGCTTTTTGGCGCTTTTCGGTCGAATGACGTCATCGGGATGTGACGTTTTATCGTGACGCAGGGGTACGGGATGCTAATGTGGAGGTGATGTGGCAATGACGTCAGCGGGTAAGGTCAGCGGGAGGGAGATAAGCGATATTGGCCCGCACTGCTTATGAGCCAAGGCGGTTTTGGGTGGAGGGGCCGCAAGCATGGTGGGAGGGCGCCGCGTGTCCCAGGTACGGCGGCAATACTGCCGGCTCCCTGGGAGTTAACGGGCGGAAGGGGGACCATGATATGATTGTGAGTCGTCCGATGCACGGGCCCAGATCTAACAGTTGGTGGAGGTCTGAGGTGGCTGAGGGTTACGGCGTGGGGCCCAATATAATAAACATTGATTTAAATATATCGGGAGCAGTTTGATTGGCTACAGGATGTTTAAATTGTTAATTAACTAGATGTTAATTAATCTTTGAATATTTGCATGCGGGGAGGGTTTAGTAAGGTTATTATTTAACCTGGGTGATTAATTAATCCCAAGGTCATGCTGATAGGGTTATTCACAAGGTTTTGGATAAACCTTGAATCCCTTGTAAACATTGACATATGGCTATAATTTAGGCGGTGGTGGGGATAGTAAAATTTTCGAGTTTTCCTTTTATATACATAATACGGGTAGGGGGAACAAATTATGTGGGAATTATATAATAAAGTTATAGTTAGTATGAAAAATTGATATGAAAATAAGTGCTAAGTTATAATGTTTAACAACTTAGGCTTACCAGGAAAACAAGGATTTTTACACAAAAAATGTAGTTTCCTTTTCTAAAGCAAGAATGTTAGTTTACTCAAGCTTTTTCATGAAATAGGGTGATTTAGGAGTATTTAAGCAGATCTCAATATATCCTTAAGGGAAGGTTAATAAGTGATTTTGGGAGAAGTGTGAAGGGAAGTTAGCCATGCCTCACTTGATTTGTGACCAAACAATTGCCATTGTACTTATGATAATAATAAGATGAACATCTTTGAGAGACAAAATTAATCATAACCCTACTTCTGCAACACCAAAACTTCCTACCCAGCCTACAGTACCTAACATTTTTTCTTCCATGGGTGCACTTGGACTAGCAAACCCTTACAAATTTTCTTTTCTTTTTATGGGAATCCTATCTAAGTCTGCCCTTATTTCTTCCAAGGGCTCAGATTTAACTGTTGAGCTCCTTTG
This sequence comes from Pinus tabuliformis, assembly GCA_031772625.1. NCBI lineage: Eukaryota > Viridiplantae > Streptophyta > Pinopsida > Pinales > Pinaceae > Pinus > Pinus tabuliformis. The sequence continues at coordinate 993,974,987 of CM062808.1, read as the reverse complement.
CTTCTCTACCTATCTATTTATCTGCCAAGATTGAAATGTTTGGACAGATTTTATTCTCTATCTCTAAAACAAGAAATTCAAACATGACCTGGCCAATATTAACCTGTTTGGCCATTCTTCAACTGTGGCAAGAGTTAACCAACTACACACAATGAGATTCTTTGCAAAAATAGAATAGTAGTGGCATTTTGGACTAGCACACTTTCCTGGTCCTTTTCTTTGGGGTTCATTTCTTTTCTTTTTTGACCATTTCATTCTTTTTTCCCTTTGATCTTTCTTTTAGGGCATACCCTCTTTACATTTTTTAAGTTTTTGATTTTTTCAAAATATGGAACCTTTGCAGCAGGGAAAGGATGAACATATTAGGGACTTTTACAAGTCAATCATGAAACATGTCACCTATTGGTATAGGAGCATAACATTGGCTCCACTTGGGGATGGCTTTTCCTGATGAAAAGTCAAGAACAGCAGGTCAGATGGCCTTATGTACAATTCTTGCTGCATTCTGAAATCTTCCTTTGCTGTAAGTAAACAAACTATACAAAGGACCATGTAAAATATACACATCTCTCATGAGCTGATCCAAACAATTACACCTCTGTTTTGGATAGTTTGTCTGAATGTATGTTCTCATATTTTCAGCTCCCAAGTCTTCTACAATTTCTGGTAAACTAAGAATGAGGCAAAACCAAAAAAGGGTGGTAAATTTCCTTGACTGTTCTTCAGAATTTTCTACACATTTCTTCCTTTTCTTGTTGATGAAATAAACTGCAGCAAATCAACGTCCTTATGTAAAATTCTGAGTCCTGATATATCAGCAAACTGGATCAAAATAATGTTTTAGCACCCGACCATTAACTGGTCCGTCCTCTGCTTCTGTACCATCCAGGCCTTTCAAAAAGTAGGTATTGTTTCCCTGTGAGGCCTGAATAATAAAAGTTCCCTTCCATAGGAAGTCAAACTTCTCATGTTTTCCTTTATCTTCTCTTCGGGAATCCCATTTCAGAACTTTGTCTCCTATAAAAAAATCCTATGCCTTAGTCCTCTTATCAAATATCTTCTTGAGTTTTTCTCGTAGCACTTGAGATCTTTGATATACCTCTTCTCTAGTCTGCTACAAATGTATAGTCTAATTTATCCTTCTTCGAATGTCATTGGGCTATACTTGGACTTCTTGCAGTAATTTCATTACAGGTATTCCCAAGGATGAAGGAAATATAGCCTCCATACCATAGACAAGCTCATAGGGACTAGTTCTAATGGATCTCTTGGTAGTTAACCTGTCTGCCCATAGTGCATTTATAAGCTTTTATGCCAATTTTTCTTGTTTTCTTCCAATACTTTCTTAATGATATTAATCAGGATTTTATTGGATGACTCAGCTAGACCATTACCTTGAGGGTAATAGGTTGTGGAGTGACCTAGGGTGATATGGTACTTGTGACGAAAACTGATCATTCTCTTGGATTTAAAAGCAGCAGCATTATCAGTCATAATCTTTTCAGGACAGCCAAATCTAGACAGGATTTTGGTTTCTAAGAATTGCATGATCACTGAATCATTGGCCTATCTACAAGGGATGGCTTCTATCCACTTGGTGAAGTAATCTGTGGCAGTCAAAATCCATTTGTGCTAGCCAGAAGAGGGAGGATGGATTTCCCCAATGAAGTCTAAACCCCATTGTTGAAATGGTCTTTCAGTGGAGATTGGTTTAAGGGGTAGAGGCAGAAGTTTCCTCTTGCCTTCAAAGATTTGACATTTATGGCAAACAGTAACAAATATTTTGACATTAGCAAACAAGGTGGGCCAGTAAAATCCAGCCCTTAGGATTTTATTAGTAGTTGATTTCTAGTACAAATGTCCACCACAGTCCCCTGCATGAAATTCTTTGAGTACCTTGTCAGCTTCATCTTTTATTAGACAATTTAATAGAACAACTTCATGATTTTTCCAAAAGAGAGCACCATCTAAAATACAAAACTTCAAAGCTTTAATTTTTATAAACCTTTTCTTTGTTCTGGATAACCCTAGAGGAGCCTGCAGGTTTAATAATACATAACATATATCAACATACCAAGGTGATTCTAGGAAGGCCTGGTTGGTTTGTGGAGTCACCATCTCCTGTTCATTATCCAGTTCTTTAATATCTAGGGCTTGGCAATTGGTTTCAGTCAAGAGTTTAGCCAATCCCTGTCCTTTTATAAGCTTTATAGGTTTTATTTCAATATCATACTCTAATATAGTAGCAATCCATTTACCTCTCTTGCTTTCAATCCCCTCTTGGGTTAGGATATCTTTGACAACAGTGCTCGACACATAAGCTATTATATGAGAGTATAGTATGTAGACTCTGAAATATTTGATGGCTTTCACAAGTGCATAAGCTTGTTTTTCCATGATTGGGTATTTTAGAGGTGCATCCCTCAGTGCTTTGCTAAAGAAGGCTATGGGTTTTTCACATCCTTGATCATCTTTCTGTAGCAAAATGGCAACAATAGTGTGTTCTAATGCAAATGAAAATATCATGAAGTCTCTGTCAAATTTTGGGCTTGTACGGACTGGTGTTTTGGTTAAAGCTATCTTGATTTCTTCAAATGTTTGGTTGGATTCTAATGTCCATTTGACCTTGGAAGCCTTTTTCAGCATATTATTCAACAATCTAATTAATTCAGCCAAGTTGGGTATGAATCTTCTTAAAAAAATAATTTTCCCTAGGAAAGCTTGGAGTTCTTTAACATTTCTAGGATGTGGTATTTGTAAAATGGCTCCTATTTGGTCAAGGGCAATTTTAATGCCATCTTTTGAGATTATGTGACCTAACATTTTGCCCTCTTCTAGGCCAAATAATGACTTCTTTGGATTTAGTGATATACCATATTTTCTGCAGGTTAAGAACACTTGTCTCAGATGATCTAGGTGTTGCTAATCGGATTTGGAAAACACAGTGAGATCATCTAAGTATATGACTAGAAAATCATGAATTTCTTTAGCAAAAGCTATGTCCATTGGACGTTGGAAGGTTTCCCCTGCATTCTTGAGTCTAAATGGCATTTTCACATATTTGAAAGTTTCCCATGGAGTTGTAAAAGCAATTTTTTCTTGATCATTATGGTGAACTAGAATCTGGCTGAAGCCTAAAAACCCATCCAAAAGTGAGATTCTAGAGGCATCTACTACCCTTTGTAAAATGTGGTCCATCATAGGTAAGGGGTAGTGGTCCTTTAAAGAGACTTTATTTAGATTCCTTAAATCAACACACAGTCTGATTTCTCCTGTTTTCTTCCTAGTGGGCACTAAATTAGAGACCCATTCTGAAAATCTAATGGGTGCAATTATCCCAGCTTCATACATTCTTTTGACTTCTTTTTCAATTAGAGGGAGGAGTATAGGGTTGACCCTTCTAAGCTTTTTCTTGAAAGGTTTTTGATTTTCTTTGAGGGGTATTGTATGCTGAATCACAGAAGTGTCATAGGATTTGAGATCTTCATAGCTCCATGCAAAAACATCCTGGAATTCTTTGAACAGTTCAACATATTTAAGCTTTTGGTCAGGAGGCAAAGTTTTAGATAATTTTATCATTTTATGATTTTGTTCAGTTCCTATGTTATAGTCCTCAATCTCTGCATTTAGAGGTTGCATCTTGGGTTTCCTTGGGATATCATTAAAATAAAAAATGTCTTCCAAAGGAGTTAATCCTTTGGGTAAATAATTGTCCTTTAAATCAATAACTTCAGATTCTCCTCCAATAGTTTCATCAAAGTCTATTTCTTTAAGCTCTTGCAACTCTTTGTTGGTAAATTTTGTTGGATGTAGTATTTGAGTTGTTGTTTCAGCTGAAATGTGCGTTTCAACTTTGTCTATTTGATCAACTTCTCCCATAGTGCCTATGTCTATATTAGTGCTGGAAAATTCTTCTTTTAAAGTCAAGAAATTATTAATCTGAGTGTCATTGTCAAACACTTTCCAGTTTTTCACATTGTCAGGTACAGTTGGCCAATGTTTAATCTCAGTTGTAAAATGATGATTAGGCTCGAATGGCAGTTTACAAGTGCTGGCGAATGTTGCCAAACTGTGAGCATGCAAACTATGTTTCCTTGGAATTTTGGCAAGCTATGTTTCTAGAAAGGTATTGAGTATTTCAATTGCTGCCCCTCTATAAGATATTAATCTGAGATCATTTATGAGGAAGTTTCCTTTCATTTGTTGAATAACTAAATCAGAGTCTCCCAAAATTGATACCCTAACTGCCCCTAGACTTTTGATCAATTTAAGTCCTAGCAAGAGGGCTTCATATTCAGCCATGTTATTAGTGCACCTAAAATTCAACCTATATGCATGTCCTTCAGCATGATCATTTTCCATATTATGTATCTAGATCCCTGCTCCTACTCCTAGTTTATTGACTGATCTATCAAATTCCAAGTACCAAAGGATTTATTGATTGTAGCTAGTGTCAAGGGTCTTAGAAATTTGCTTACTAGGGAGATTTGGATTTTCAGTTTCATGTGGTTTCCCTTGTGTGTCTGATATACCATTGTTCACAGAAATTTCTTGAATTCGAACACTAGGTTTTTCATTTATGAATTTTTCCTACTCTAAAGCTAAAGCCTTGACATCAGTTGAAGGGTAAATTTCAGCGTTGTATAGGATGAAGGAGTCCATGTCAGAATGCATGGAATAGATGGGAAAATTCTGGGGTTTCTCTTGCCTGTTGACCATGTATTTCATCAAAGTTTCTCGGTACAATCTCTTTGGCTGGCCAAATACTGAAATGGTGGCATAGGACATGTCCAATTGTAAAGATCCCTAGAGCTTTGCAACCCAAGATCTAGACAAAAACATGCCATATTTTGGTGGAATATCAGCTACCACCACATCCATTAAAATTGTCTTGACAGGGTATTGAACTAATGATACACATAAATCTTTGATCAATCCTAGACATCTGACCTGGCTTGAATCAAAAGAGAACAAGTCTTTGTATGGCCTGGTGATATCTAGGTCCAACTTTTCCATCACAGATTTGGGCATTAAATTATGGGAAGCTCCAGAATCAAACATTGCATTGTGCAATATTTTGTCATGAATATTCAGACTTACATAGAAAGGAGGGACCCCTCCATCTACTGATTTGTCGTTTACTTCAGGGCCAAAAATTAATTCTGGTTGGTCATCAAGGACATTTACTGCATCTCTGTTTTCTGAAATTTGAAGTGATTTGTTGATTTGTTCTCTATAGACATCATGCTTAGCCAATTCTGACAATGGAATTTCTATCTTTAATTTGCCTATTTCGGTCTCAAGGTTGAAAGGTTTTTCTGTTTGAATTTTTTCATTTCGGGCAGTGAGATTTTCTTTTTCTGTTATTTTTTCAATGCTTTTTCCTTTATCAGGAGTAGTGTTATGGGTTGAAGTTGCTTCTATGTCAATTTCTGGAGGTTCTCCCACAATTTCTTTGGAAGGAATGGAAGCTGAAGACTGTTTATTAGGTTGTTGATTATCTAAAACATCTTCAACTGTTGGACTGTTTGGGTTAGGAATTGCTTTAGGAGGAGTTTGTATAGGAGGGTTCTTGATTTTAGCTTTGCTAGATTGTTTAGTTTCTTTCTGTTTATTGTCATCAGGGACATCTATTCTCCTACTTCTTAGATTATATTGCTTGTGAACTTCATAGATGGCTGTGTCATATCCCTCCCTAAAATCAAATGATTCCCCTGATTGGATTTGGAACTGATTAAGAGTGTGAGCCTCTTGGTCTTCTTGGGTTAAGAAAATTTGTTGTTCACTATTGAGCCCCATTAAGTTAATTTGAGTGTCTTCTGTTGGTTCACTAAAAGTTGAAGCTTCAACATAGTTTTCTTGGAATGAAGGTCTAATGTTTTGGTCAGGGCCAACCTTCCCAATATTGGGATTCTGATTTTTTCTGAAATTTGGGTTTCTTGCAGTGTTGCTCAGTTGACCATCCCAAGGGGACTTCCTCTCAATTGTTTCTACTCTATCACTAAGTCTATCCATTCCTTTAATGATAGCATCTAATTTTTGTTCAAAAGTAGAAGGTTCTTCTTTGATGGGTATCCTTCTTTCAGCTCTGGCTTGAGCGCGTTTAGAAATCAAGTTGGCCTCAACACTGACAGCTATACTCTGTATGTCTTCTAGGCTTCAAGGAGCTCTTTCCCTAAGTTGGTATGCCATGTCAAAGTTAAATGCATCAGGAAATTTGATCAAGGCCAAGTCTGGTGGAGGCCTGAGATTCTGAGGAATAGCATTGTATACATTGTTAAATCTGGTGCAGTAATCTTGAATAGTTTCTTGTGGACCTCTCTTTAAGTTTTCATATTCTGATAAAATGTGGAGAGGATCTTTTTTCTTTTCCCATCTATTTAAGAAGGTCTGATAAAGAGCTTCAGGATCATTGATAGTGTTTGCAGGGAGTGCTCTAAACTAGGTTCTAACATCTCCAGTTAAGCTTTGGACAAAGACTTTCATTCTTACATCATCATCATCAATCTCATAGTTTTCAAAATAATCCATCATTTTCTTGGTGTGTTGTTGAGCTATGTAAGTGCCAGTACCATCAAAATAGGTGATTTTTCTTTGATAATCTTGAGGCATAGCCCCTGGATTTGCAGGTAATTGCAGGGGAGCATATCGGTTTGCCATATTTGCAGAGATAAGTGTAACAGCTGGAAGAACAGGGATACCAGTTGAAATATGTGTTGTGGATGGGGGAGTGGAAAAGATGGTTTGAAGTGCTGATGGTGAACTAGGAGAAGCAACAGTAATGGCAGAAAGGATTGGTGCTTTTGCAGGAGTAAGCTCAGATTGGGTAAGGTTCTACTGGCTTCTAAGGTTCTTAGGAATCAGATTAGGATTTTGAAACATAGGTGGGGGATTTGGATCTAGATTTGATCTAGTGTAATGGATCTTATTCTTTGGAGCCAGCTTCTGAATATATTTTTTTGTTTTTCTTGAAATATTTGAAGGATACAACTTTTGACAGTATCATTTTAGGGAGTTTTAAATATGGAAGCTTTAAATTTTCCTGAAGATCTACTGAAACAAGAAATTGATCAAGTATTTGAGACAACTGTTCAAAGCCTAAAACTAGACTGGAGATAGACTGAAGCAACTTTTATTTACTCTTGCAATTGCATAGCAAAAGTAGTTTCAAAGGCTACCTGGCTAACTTTAGGCTCCATCTGTAGCTCTAAAAAAAATTAAATAGCAGTAACAAACAATTATTCGATCCCCAGCGGAGTCGCCAATGATGTTAGCACTCAGGTTGTTCCCCAAAGTTGTAGGAAAGGGAATATGGACGAGGTAACCACAGAACAATCTTTTAGATACAGGTTCTAGCCAATCTACATCTAGAGAGGGCTCTCTCTTTATAATTTAGCTTTGTTTTGAGGTGCATTAGGCTATTTATAAAGTACAAGGGTTTTGTTTTGAGTTTGCTGGAAGGATGGGAACTCAAAAGAAAAGTGACGTAAAGCTGAAAGATTTTAGTCCATTGGGCATGATGGAGTCAAAGAAGGATGGCTTCCTGGGTTAGGTTTCTTATCAGAGGATTTATTACAGAGCAAGGTACTCAAATATGGAACAATTTATAGGCTGGAATCAGATGGAATGGAGTCAATGGGTGAAGGGCAATTAAGAATTCACTGTTTGTGCCTATTCTGAAGAAAACATTAATAATAACAAAGACTGAACACACAGTGCAAACAAGCAAATTCTGAGTTATTCGTTTTCTCTGTTATTTAGATCATGAACTATAGATGATATAATAAACACAGAAACTATAAAACACAAGTTAGAAGGGACTTATTGATCCATAAAACGATTCAAAAATTCTATAAGGTGGTCCTTAGCATCAATTCCTCATCCAGTGAGCTAGACAAAATGGTTCCAATAGCCTTTTTATTCCCAAAAATCTTTAGTATTATAGTCAAACTATGAACACCCACCATCAACCAACCCCAAATACTTCATCTGGGGGGGTATTTATACAAAAATGTCAAGATATCATACAAAATATCTGATAGAAATAATATCTGCTGACAGCTAATGCTTCTTTTACACAGATAGAGACAGACAGTCTCGAAAACAGGGAGACAATAAATAGATGCAATAAATTCATGCTACGCTAGTTGATCCGTATTTTTGAGATGTACTGGAGGTAGGTGCTGCAAGTCGATTCCCAGTTACCTTCTACTAATCCTCTGTGCTGATTTTTCTGCTTTGGCCAGACTTTATTTAACTCTGATGTGATATGATTTGACCCGCAGGACCACGATTTATTTATGTTCTCCACATTATAGCAGATGGTGCACAATTTTGATTTGACCAAAGATAAATTTACAGGATTTCTAACATGCTTTTCCACCACTCTGGTCCTAGTATTTTATGTCTCTGTAGCTTCCTTAAAGTCTCGCCAGTCTCTGTGTACCTGAAGAAATTAGGTGGGATGGTGAATAGATGCTTCACCTCATGCTCTATGTAGAATAGATTTTCCAGGCTATCATAAAGGGACTGGCTAGATGGAAGTGATTTTTCTCCTGAATTACTTGAAGATGCATTAGCTTGACTGACAACATATATATTTAATTTATGTACATATTCCTTGTGCTTCATCAGACGATCATTATCTCCCAAAGGACTTGGAAAACCTTTTTGATGCAGGACTGTAAATTTTTCTGTGAAAGAATCAATCTCTACCTGCATGTCTTGGCATTTTCTGTCCAAGTTTTTCATTAGAGTTCTCATGGTTAGAACTCTCTTGATGTCCAGAATGGTACCTGTTCTGTCTCTAATATCCAGTGCTTCCAGCTCTTCACTGGTCTTGGTATTCAAAAAATGTATTATCCTGTTAGCTTGCTCAGGCATCTGCCCCAGTAAGGCTCTTGTTTTCTAAATTTCCACTTGGGCTACCCTTATCAAATCAATCTGTTCATAAATGGTTTGAATAGACCTCCATACATCACTAAGGGATTGAGTGATGTTGGCCCACAAAATTCCTCTGATTTCTGCCAGAGGCTTATGCAGAGAGAGATCCTTCTCTAAGGTTCTTACATTATTCTACAATGCTTTGACCTCCCTTGTTTTCTCTGCCACATTCATCTTGGATTTATCATAGCTTTGCTCCACTTTTTCTAGTTTTTCTTTGACTTGCTTCAATTCAGATACTTGGAGTTTCAAATCCTCCATGGCTTTTATTAATCTCTCCGTAGTCATAGCTGTACTACTGCCTGGTGCTGTCGCTGAGGTACCTGTGGTGATTTTTGTTGTTCATGTCGAGACAGTGGGAGGCACTGCTGTTATAACTGTGGGAGGGACAGTTGTGACTGTTGGAGCTAGTTCAGGTGGCTGGGAGGTCGACTCTCCCTGCTTTTCTTGTAGTGCTTGCTCCAATGCTTGCTCTGTCTCACTCAATATCTCATTCAACCTCATGAGCAGGTCCATCATGTCCTCTTCATACTTCTACTGTACAACATCTGCTATTTGTGGATGTGTAGAAGGAGGCATTTTGATCTGTTTTCTGAGGGCAACAATGTCCTCTTCCTTTTTCCTCATTAGTGCTTTTATGCCTTTGGCATCTTTGGGATCATGTCCCAGTTCAATGATGATGTCCTCCAAGGATTTGATCCTATTGTCCTTTGCTAGAGAAGAATCTTTCTCTAAGTCGAACTGAGCTGAGGTATTATTTAAGGAATTTTGAAATTTATGAGCCAACATTGCTTTATCAGCTAGCGTGGAATACACCATCTCTCTAGTCTGTTTGTGCAGCTCAATCTGGTCTATTGGATGAATGTCCTTGGCCAAGACTTCTAGATTTGTCCTGATATAATTAGCTGCTGATTGTGGTTGCTGCACGTTGGGTTTGAAATAGCTCATGATCATTTTGCCCTCCTTTATGTCATAGGCAAACATTAATCTTTGTTGTTTTGTGGGGGCCATCTTAAGATATTGGTTATAAATCTGCAACCTTAATGGATCATTTCTAGCCTTTATCTCTGTGAATGTTCTTTTGATATCAGAGGTCTGCTTACTTGGTGGCCTAGTGGATGAAACTTCCACACTGTGCTGCCTTTCTAGCTCTTGCCTATGTGAGCTGGTTGATGTGTCTATCACTGGGGAGGTCTGTGGGCTGGTTTCCCTTTCACCTCTTAGGCTTTCTATTGTTTCTTCAATGAATTCCTCTTCAAATAGAGGATTCAGTCTTTTCCTTTTTGCACGTGGCTGTTCTGCAGGTCCACTAATGGGTGTGGCCTCTTCTCTGTCTCTTTTCTTGCCCTTTTCCTCATTTAGAGGATTCTGTAATGCATGAATCTCTGGTGCTTTAGTTGGTACTGAGGGAATTTGCTCCTGCTGGTCAGTCACTGTTCACTACTGTGTGCCTACTACTTCCTTGCCCTTAGAAGATCCTGAAACTAGTGTGATGGTTTCTTGTACAGGTTGCTGTGAAGTTCTAGCAGAAGATGTACCCACTCTGGTTTGCTAAGGCAACTTGAAAGATACCTGTCCAAAAGAGTCCAAGTCAAGGGTCTTTTCTAAATCTTTCATAGCTTGTTCCATCTTTTCTTGCTGAGTAAGTTCTTCTATTAATGTACCCTCTATCTGCTCATCCTGATTAGCATATTTTTCTACTTTAGGGATCCTATGATGTATGTAAGTCAACAGCCAGTTTCTTACCTTTTTGTCATTTATAAAGCTATTTGGGTCATATGGCACCCACCAGAAGCTTTTCTTCAATTTAATGTCTTTCCCTAATATCTTATCAGCGTCTTCCCATGATTCCCTCTTGTTAATTATAAAAGGGCCTAACTGGTTTCTTATTCTCAACTGAGCCTTTTTCTTTACATTGCAAAAGTGAGTTAAATCTGCATTGATAAGTTTCCTGAAATACTCCAGTGAAAATAGTCTCATGGGCACATATTTGGACAGCTTGTAAGGGCATAGTTCACAACCATATATCCTGATTTCAGTGTGATCCTAGTAGAAGTACCAGTCACCTATCCTGTAGTTTTTGGAGAGCTGTAAAATCTTCTTTATGTCACCAGAGAGCCTAGGAGGAGGAGCTCCTACCAATACAGTGGAGGCAGGATGTACAAACTCTTCAATGAATTCATAGTAGGTATAAGGGGATTCACCAACCTTGTGCAAAACTGAGGTCCAAAAGACTGCAAACCTCCTCTCTCCTTTGGAATCCAATTTCCTGATGGGAAACAAAAAACTATCTGGGTGATAATATAACAATAGATGGTATATGAAAGTTGTGTATTTAAACACTCCTTCTCTTTCCAAATTCATAAATTGAGCATGGATTTTGTCAGCAATGAAAGAGGCATAGTCATACTTAATAGCAGGGGGTTGTCCTAGAGTAAAGGTGGATAACAGAACCAGGACAATCTCATCCACATATTCACTAGACCTAAATCCCAAGATCACTGATATCATGTCAAGAATAATTCTTCCAGTCTCATTGAAACAGACATATAAATAAGGAGGTGGGCCTTGGGGCTGGCAATCTGGTTTCATGAATAACCTAGCAATCCAAGTTATTTTTGCACTGGACAGTTGAGAGCCTTGCTCAAGCAAAAATCCCATGGAAAGAGGAGCAAGAGGCTGAATTGGATTGAAGTGTAGCATCTCATTGATAGATTCAGTAGTTATGTAAAAGAGAACAATTTGTGATGGGGTCATAACTGCTTTACTAACAGGGTCATAATTGGCACAGCAGTGGCGAATAATATCTGGGAACACATTGACTGAGGGAAGGTAATACCTGGGGAGATTGGATTCCCATATTCCATAGATATCAGAGTTGTTCAGATGACTATTTTTTATTAGGCCGAAAGTATGAAGATGATTTTGGCAACCAGACGGATCTTTTATTTGGAAATCTCTGTCAGCCAAGGGTAGATGATTCTAGTCTTTATGAGGTGCATTGAGGGGCATTACATTGAGGGCGACAGGGTCTTCCTTGTTCATTTTTCTGTGTTTTTAAACCGGGCGTCGAGTTTCTGTGAAAAAAGGGCAAAAGAGCAGTTCTGGATGTCTTGGTATAGCAATTATGGACTACTTCAGTTTGAATTTGGCTCTTATAGGTATAATTTACAGAGGAAAACCGAAAATACAGGTTCGGGAGGTGAGACGAGGTAAATACCTGTGTTTTGGAGGTGAACAAGTGTAATTTGTAGGTTGGCTGACGAGTTGCAGAGCAGGATGCTGGACTTTGCTTGGTTGGGTGGTGGATTGGACGCTTCTGTAGTTGCTTGGACGTAGTTTGCATGCAACAATCTCATGAAACAAACGAATGAAAATAGACAAAAATGACAATTTCACGAGTTTTTAACAAAAATTGGCTTCGCGGGGCTTTTTGGCACTTTTCGGTCAGATGACGTCATCGGGATGTGACGTTTTGTCGCGACGTGGGGGTATAGGATGCTGATGTGGAGGTGACGTGGCGATGATGTTAGCAGGCGGGGTTAGCGGGAGGGCGGTAAGTGGTATTGGCCCGCACCGCTTATGAGCCAAGGCAGTTTCGGGTGGAGGGTCCGTGAGCATGGCGGGAGGGCACCGCGTGTCCCAGGTATGACGGCAATATTGGCAGCTCCTCGGGAGTTAACGATCGAGCAGAAGGGGGAGCAATATATGATTGTGAGCCGTCCGATGCACAGGCCCAGATCTAATGGTTGGTGGAGGTCTGAGGTGGCTTAGGGTTACGGCGCAGGGCCCAATATAATAAACATTGATTTAAATATATCGGGGGCAGTTTAATTGGCTATGGGATGTTTAAACTGTTAATTAACCAGATGTTAATTAATCTTTGAATATTTGCATGCGGGGAGGGTTTAGTAAGGTTATTAGTTAACTTGGGTGGTTAATTAATCCTGAGGTCACGCTGATAGGGTTATTCATAAGGTTTCGGATAAACCTTGAATCCCCTGTAAACATTCACATATGGCTAAAATTTAGTCAGTGGTGGGGATAGTAAAATTTTTGGGTTTTCCTTTTATATACATAATACGGGCAGGGGGAACAAATTGTGTGGGAATTATATAATAAAGTTGCAGTGAGTATGAAAATTTGATATGAATATAAGCACTAAGTTATAATGTTTAACAGCTTACGCTTACTAGGAAAACAAGGATTTTTACACAAAAAATGTGGTTTCCTTTTCTAAAGAAAGAATGTTATTTTACTCAGGCTTTTTCATGAAATGGGGTGATTTAGGATTATTTGAGCATATCTCAATATCCTTAAGGGAAGGTTAATAAGTGATTTTGGGAGAAGTGTGAAGAAAAGTTAGTCATGCCTCACTTGATTTGTGACCAATCAATTGCCATTGTACTTATGATAATAATAAGATGAACATCTTTGAGAGACAAAATTAATCATAACCCTGCTTCTGCAACACCAAAAATTCCTACCCAGCCTACAATACCTAACATTTTTTCCTCCATGGATGCACTTGGACTAGCAAACCCTTACAAATTTTCTTTTCTTTTCATGGGAATCCTATCTAAGTCTGCCCTTATTTCTTCCAAGGGCTCAGATTTAACTGTTGAGCTCCTTTGCTTCTCTACCTATCTACTTATCTGCCAAGATTGAACTGTTTGGACATATTTTATTCTCTATATCTAAAACAAGAAATTCAAACATGAACTGGCCAAGATTAAGTTTTTTGGCCATTCTTCAACTGTGGCAAGAGTTAACTAACTGCACACAATGAGATTCTTTGAAAAAATAGAATATTAGTGGCATTTTGGACTAGCACACTTTCCTGGTCCTTTTCTTTGGGGTTCATTTCTTTTCTCTTTTGACCATTTCATTCTTTTTTCCCTTTGATCTTTCTTTTAGGGCATACCCTCTTTACATTTTTTAAGTTTTTTATTTTTTCAAAATGTGGAACCTTTGCAGCAGGGAAAGGATGAACATATTAGGGACTTTTACCAGTCAATCATGAAACATGACACCTATTGGTATAGGAGCATAACACATAGATCATGTTTTAGATACATTAGCAGGAAAAAAAAATTTCTCATTCTTGGATGGTTTTAGTGGATATAATCAAATTCAGGTAGCACTTGAAGATCAAGACAAAACCACATTCCCCTATCCATGGGGAACTTATGCTTACCGTGTACTTCCTTTTGGATTATGAAATTCCCCAACAACATTCCAAAGAGTAGTACTTGGAATTTTCTCCGATATTATTCATGATTGTGTGGAAGTGTATATGGATGATTTTACAGTTTATGGAAATTATTTTGAAGAAGCACCTAAAATTTTATAAAAAATTCTCATAAGATGCAAAGAAGCAAATCTTTCATTAAGTCATGGGAATTTTTTTATGATGTTTAATGAAGGAATTGTTTTAGGTCACCATATTTCAGGAAATGGAATTAAGGTAGACTCATCTAATGTAGAAATTATTTCCATATTATTAGTCCCAAGTTGTCAATGGGATGTTAGGAGTTTTCTTGGTTTTACTGGATATTATAGAATATTCATAGAAAACTTCACAAAGATTGCATATCTACTTTTCAAATTACTCACCAAATACTGTGATTTCAGTTGGAACTCTGATTGTCAAAAGGCTTTTGAAACTTTGAAAAAGAATATCTCTGAAGAACCTACCTTAAAAGGACCTAATTGAACATTACCTTTTCATATATCAACTGATGCTTCAGACACAACTCTAGGAGCTGTGTTAGGGAAAAAAGATCTTACTCCTTATTCCATTTATCATACCAATAAAACTTTAACTCCTCTAGAGCTAAATTATGTTGTTACTGAAAATGAGCTTTTAGCTGTCATTCATGCCATTAATAAATTTAGACATTACATCACTGGCTATGAAACTTTCATTCATACGGACCATTCTTCCATTACATATTTAATGAATAAACCAGTTACTAATGGTAGATTAACAAGATGGCTAGTACTGTTACAAAAATTTAATATCACCATTGTGGACCGACCTGGAAAGAAAAACACAATTGCTGACTTTTTATCTAGAACTCAAAATGATAACAATGACACACCTGTAGAGGATAAATTTCCTAATGAGTATCATTTTACAATATCTACTTAATCACCTTGGTTTGCAGATATTACTAATTATTTGGTTACAGGGAAGTTACCCTCCTATTTGTTTCCTAGAGAAAAGATAAGAATAATCCAAACAAGTGCATATTATTCATGGATAAATGAATAATTATACAATACATGACCAAATCTCATCATTCGAAGGTGTGTAAGAGAAGATGAAATACCTGAGATACTTAAAGCATGCCATGATTAACCATGTGGAGGTCATTTATCAGACAAAATAACTTCTTATAAAGTCCTTCTCTTAGGATATTACTGGCCTTCCATTTGCAAGGATGCCAAGGAATATGATAAGAGGTGTGATAGCTATCAAAGAATGGGGAAACCTGTTCCTTCAAATGAAATGCCACTACAACCTTGGGTACTCATTGAACCTTTTGAAAAATGAGCTTTGGATTTTGTTGGACCAATTAGTCCATCTTCGAAACAAAAAAAATACATTCTTGTATGCACTTATTATGTTACTAAATGGGTAGAAGCTAAAGCACTTCCTTTTCCTACTAAAAATGTTGTAGTTTCATTTCCTTTTTAGGATATGTTTACTCATTTTGGTGTCCCAAGAGAAATTGTAACAGATCAAGGAAATAAATTTACATCCAGAGTAGTGCAAAAGATAGTGGAAGAATATAAAATCAAGCATCGGATGGTTGTTTCTATTTTGATGAAGTTATGATAGATTTTTTTATTGTTTAAAAAAAGTAAAAACAGTAGATATTAAATATATTTATTTATAGGAAATTATAATTCTATCATTAATTATATAATCTAATTTTAATAATAATTTCACTTTAATTAGTTATGTTATTTTTAAATAGATAGTCTAAGATGAAATGGCTATTTTTTTCATTAGTTTGGGTTAATTTAAACCAAAAATTTTAAAAACTTGAATTTTATATTAATTTAAATCAATAGATGAAATGTTTTTTTTTAACTTTTTTTTGTTAATTTAAACTAAAATTGCCATTCCATAAGAAAATGGAAAAGTAGAGTTTACCAACAAAGTGATTGAAGCAATCCTCACCAAGACAGTTCACTTGCACATAAGGGATTGGGCAGAAAAATCTTCTAGAATATTTATGGACCTAACATACCACATGGAGAAAAACTACAGGACATACTCCCTATGAACTTGTTTATGGGAAGCAATTCCTATTTCCAATTAAGTTCCATATTCAGACCTATAAGACAACAGTCAAGTTGGGACTTGACTTATCAGAAGCACAAAAGCAAAGAATGGGACAACTCAATGAGCTTGATGAAATAAGGCAAGATGCTATCCAGAAGACTATTCTAGTCCAATAACAGAGATCTAGATGGCATGATAAATACATCAAAGAAAGAAAATTATATAATAATAATAATAGTAATGTATAAACATGAAAACCAAGAATTCTTGGAATTTTAAATTTTCTTTGTATCCCATTTTCTAGAGTTCCATTTTCTTGAAACCCTTTTTTTCAAAATAAATGGCTATAGAATTTCTGATTTTCTGCAGCCCTGGAAAATTTCTACAACCAATTTGACAGAAACTTCTGATGATATAATTGAAGGAATGATTGACTCCCTCCATTGCAAGGTACCTGAATAAAAAAGGGCAACCAAAGGTTAGCAATCAAACAATTGAAAGGTATGCACTTATTTAATTTAATAATAGGGATCAAAGCATTACATATATGAATTATAAAGACAACGTATTACTGAAAATCAAAATCTTTATTGCTATGAGTGATAGTGTCATGTCAAATCGAGTATAATCGTCATTCACTCCCTATCATCATAACTCATATTCTAACTCATATCCCAATCCATTGATCCTATCACCCAAATCTTTAACATGAATGCTCTCAACGGTTAGATTATACCTCACTCCCTTATACCCTCACTACCTACCCTCTCATTATTCCATCACTCACACCATCAGCCTTTCCACTCTAAAAGCCCTATCAAGCCGTCCTACCCTGTCAAACAAAACATATTTTGAAATGAAGCTTCTGTGCCATGGGAGTGATAGTCATAATAGAGGCAATATGAAAGAAATTTTTGGAGGGGTATCAATAGACAAAAGAATTGTCGCAGAAGGTGGAATGGCTAGCATTTATAGAGAAATTCGATGGCTTCCATAAATAAGTGACCAAATCCTTTGCGAGGGCTTTTGATGGAGTTGAAGTGGAGATAGGAGACATCAAATTCCTAATTATTGTTTAAGTTTCAAAGTTGAATAAAGATTTATTAAAAGACCTATAAGTATATAAGTCTCAAACTGTTGAGCACACATTTTATATATAAACATGTATCCTCTGTAAAGGATAGGAAGGAAGTAATAGTTGATTTCTGAAGAAATTGTGTGAAATAGACCCTTGGTCTCATATTGAATTAAAGTTACCTTTCTGTTACTCGATGCATATGTAAGCGGGATTTACACTTGTTGTATGCGGAGGGTCCCTGCAAACAGTTGAGGTTTAGTTTATTTCACTTTATTGCTTTCTATTATCACATTGTCATTTCGTTCTAGCTTAATTTCCTTACTTCACTATTTCATCATTTCGTTATAACTCAGTTAAAACCTGTTATTTCGTTTGCACTTGAATTTCTTCATAGTCATTTTATGGTTTAGTCTCTTCAAAAAAATTTCACTTAATTACAGTCAATGTTAAAATATTGTTTTCATGCTTTTAGAATTAGAACTTGTATATACTCTGTAGTCAGCATTAGAAGATTACCTTCATGATATTTTTAGAATCATAATTTGTATATACTTTGCAAACAACTTTTAAAGGATTGTTTTCTTTCTCTTAGGATCATTTGAATTTCAATACTCTTTTTTATTGCAACAATATGTTTAGGATAGGTTCATAATTTTAGAATGATTAACATAAGATATTTTAGAACAATACTCAATATAGATATGACCTGGTAGATTAGTCTAACAATAGCTTGATTTCCACTCATTAATTTATAGAAATCTAACTCTAATCTAATAGGAACCTAGATAACAATGAAAATCCCCAAAATAAATATAACCAACATCTTACAAATTGAAAGAAAGGATTCTAGCATATATAGTTCAATTTCACTTCATAAGTTTACCAACTTCGGTCGATAATTTATGCTTGCAATTTAAGAACATTCAATTGACCAAACATGCTTCTCTCAATTTTTACCACTGGTGAGAAACATGTTGTTTTCAATTACAATGAATTTATTGCAAAGGAAATGCATGAGCAATTCATGAAGTTTCCTACAGAGGGATCTTTCAAATATGTTGTTGTGTTAGTTTATATGTCTGTTTATTATCAAGCAGACAAGTTTCCCTTGACTTTGCAGAAGATGGATGAGCAAGGTAGTTCTCAATTAGTTATACATTGGACATCCTTGGTCAATAGAAACTCCAACGAATTCACCTTCACAGACTATGTGGATAAGTTTTTGTATATAGTTATTTTTCTGCTACACAGTGATTTGGAGCCTAGGATAGGAGCATATATTAAGAAGGTTTTTCATCTTAGTGACCAAGTGAAGACAGGTGACTGGTATTTATACCAGAATTACACCGAGATCAGAGTCTATGGGTGTGAACTGCCACCATATAGGCTACCATATTTTTTTCCCATGAGACTATTCTCATTAGAATACATTAGAAAAATGCTATACATGGATGACCTACATTTTATGGCAGCCAAGAAAAAGGCACAATTTAAAATCAAAGCGCATGTAGGATCTTTTGTGTGCAATACCATAACAGTTGGTAAAGAAGAATATTTGTTGTTGAAGCAACTAAACTTCAAACTGAGCTTCACTTGGTCGTATGACCCTTTTGGCATGATTCTAAAGCTGAGGGTGGAGCAAAATACTACTCCCTAAACACACACCGCTCGACCAAATATTGAGCAATATATGAACTGAGACTAGTGGGAGGAAAACACCTTGCAGGAAGCAGAGGAGTAGATTTTATCTACAACCACGTCACAGACACCCATTCCTTAGGAGAAACATGATAAAAGGCCTAGAGAAGAAGAGTCTTCTCCAGTAACAGAGATTGAAGCCAAGTAGTTTTTGATCTACACTAAGAAGCCTAAAAAGAATCCACCACCAGTCTTTATATAGGAGGAGGAAGGGCAGACTACCATAGTCATGTCAGGTAAACATACTTCAACAACATCATAAGACATATTTGCAGGTCTAAGATAGGAGGATGTTTTTCTAGGCTCTCCATCTTCCTCTGTTTCTCAAGATCCTCCAGAAACACCACAAACAGGGGACTTGGCTCAAGATACTGCTGAGCCTAATATTTTTTTCAAATACAAGGAAATCAAAAAGAGGAATGAGATGTTGAAAGCCACAACATACACACAATTCTAGAAGTAGACAACTACATTGAAACACAGGTTCCTTTGATAATTTGATACAAAAAAAGGGAAAAATGAAAATTGCATTCCTGGAAGCTAAAGTGCCAGCCCCAAGGACACCAACAGATTACAAAGAATCCATGTTTAGTGTTGACACACAAAAAATCCATCCAATTGATCAAATGGATATGCATAAACAAACTAGTGAAATGATGTATGCTACACTGACCAATGTTGCCATGTTCGCTTCTAGATTGCAGGTATCATTAAACAATACAAAGTCATAGCTAAAGTTGGAAAGAATTTCATCCTTAGCCAAGGATACTAGGATCAAGTCATTGGAATACTTGGTGATCAAATTGGGATACAATTCCAAAGATGTAAAGGCAATAGAAGAGTTTGTGAGAAGAAAGGATGCTAATATAGTAGCATTAAGGAAACAACTAAAATTGCCTACCAGAGAAGATCCACAAGCTAAGGAAGTCGAAGAGATGGAAAAGCAGAAAGAATATATATTTCGGATAGTTATTTAACAAAACAACCAGATCAAGGACATGGAATTAGAACTGGAGAAACTTCTCAAAGAGAAAGAATAGGCATCATAGTTGGCCATAGTTCCACTTACAACAGTCCCAATCTCATTGACCACAACCCCATGAGAATCTACAACAACTTTAGCACCAGCACAAAAATTATATTTTGCAAGTGAGCTTGTTAAATCCATGGACGATCTGTCCATTCAAGAATAGGAAATTTTTATTTTAAGAGCTCATCTTAAGACACTGTCAGAACAAAAGTTAAAAATTGATAATTTTTATGTGGCAGAGTTGCAAAAAACCCATCAATTAAATCTTAAAATTGAGCAGTTGTGTAGTGAATTAGTTATGGGTCAAACTCTGGCCCAAGCTAGAGAAAATATATCGATAGAAATCAGTAAAGCCATCATCGAAATAGGG
This sequence comes from Pinus tabuliformis, assembly GCA_031772625.1. NCBI lineage: Eukaryota > Viridiplantae > Streptophyta > Pinopsida > Pinales > Pinaceae > Pinus > Pinus tabuliformis. The sequence goes on along the minus strand of CM062808.1, from coordinate 993,954,571 downwards.
CCTTCCATACAGATTATTTTTGAGCAACAAGAATTGATACAGAGGGACAAGGAGGTAGTAAGGAAAATTAAAATAGACTTAGGATAAAAACATGGGGATGCAACAACACTTATTAAGTTCTTGAATTCCAAAAACAAAGAATAATTAGAGCAGTTGGGAATTCAAGAAATGATAGAGACCATTTTAGAAGTAAGGAGGATGCACACTAAGAGGAACCTTATGCTACAGCTTGACAATAAGTGTCAGAGTATAGAAACAAGCATACAAAGATTTCACAAGAAGATGTAGGTGTTGAACAAGAAAGGTCTACCAAAACTGATTGGTAGGAAAGATAAATTGATGAGCTTAACAGAGTACCAGGAGAATGTATCCACTATGGCATAAGATAAGTAAAACTTTGTAGGTATAAAGGGACACATAACAAGAAAATAATTCCTGGAGGCCTTAGATTTCGACTTGTTCTTCAGTCATGACCTCAGACATTTGTTTCTAATCAAACCAACTTTCTAGAAGTACACAAATGTCGATGAGGCCTATAGAAAATTAGTTAAATTTTCTATCCCTACTGAAGACAGATGGGAGAAGTTGTGTGAATTACTTGAGTAATTTTTATGTTCTACATCAAGGAAAACAATGAAACAAATTTGGAGGCTCAGTCATCAACAACCATCCCAAGAAATAGGGCAGAGGTTCCAGCAGTTTGAATATTCCTAAAATTTTGTAGTATTTTTGTAATCAGTTGTTAGATATTTTTAGGATCCTATATTGATCGTTAGAATCAAGATATTTTGCAATATTTTCTATAAGTACTTCTTAATTCAAATTATGAAGGGTTGGGATTAGTTTTGAAGAAAATACTTATGCTGTAAAGAAGCTCATAGAGCAATCTTTGATCATAAATCAATAACACAACATAAGCATTACACGATTCTTATGTCAATTTCATTGGTGAAATGCATATTTCTCTATTAAATGTTTTCATTGTTTTTCATATATGTTCATGAAATCTAAATTATTCTAAGAAGGGCATGAACAAAATTTGTTTAAAAGTACACTCTGTATCTGACTTATGAATAGTTTCTATGTTTTCTACTGAAAATTAAAATCATAATTCTTAATTATTCTGATTTTAATTAGATTGTTGAATCTTTTTCTTCTCCTCCATACCATAGATCTTAAAGGATCCAATGAACTTTCCTACCCTGCCTTGTAATTTTAGCATATAAACTCTGGATTTGATCAATCTAAACCTGTGACTCCATTGCCCAATGGCCTAATTCCACTATCTCAACTCCCACAGCGCAAAAAACCTAAACATGAGCATGATAACTAGCCTAATATCATCAATAAAACAAAGCTAAATCATAAAGGGAGATCCCTCTCTGAAACTAGAAGGGTTGGATTCCCAGTTTCCAGTACATTGTATAGGTCTACTATTTTTTTCTTTGTATTTTATTTTTTTAAGTGGGAACCAAAAAAAAATGCTCATGGGTCCTTTCCCCTTCCTTAAAAGATATGATATGTATTATACATGCTTTCCCCTCTTAAGATTTTATATATAAGTAAATGTCAACATTGCATGGGCTAAATATGGAAATTGCAAGCAAGGGAGTTCATAGATAAGATTTAGAAATAAATGTAAACACAATAATCTTTTCATTATTAGCGGGTTGGTATAAAAGTGAATTTAGTTGTATTAAATGCATACAAACTCAACTAATGGGAGGAAAATAGGTTCATTAGGAATCTTGTTCAATGAAAAAAGCCCAACTCATTGACCACAGGTAGTGTTGTACCTGTTTTTATGTGCATTGAAGTTGTTGATGGTTAACATTATCCACAATATATTTGAATTAATACTTAAAAAAATGTTGTGTTATGGATTACTATAATTTTTAATTCTCCATATCTATTTTTTATTTATTTATAATGGGTAACATATTAATAAGATTTTTTTATTTTTTATTTTTATATGCTCTCACACAGTAAACCAAAAAATAAAACACTAACATCATATTATCAAAACACAAGTTTTATTTATACATTTTCATCACAAACCAGAGTTAGTTCCAAATTGATGCTTATGCCATTGGAGCATTCAGAGATGATTATGCTAATATTGAAGTATCAATGTGTTGGATTCAAAAGGACAGATAACAGTCAATAGAGTTCATTGTCGACAATCATCTCTTATCAATTTATACTTATTGCAATATTACAAAGCATATATCCATCTTAACCTCCATGTTATGTTTTCCTTACACTCTATTGCAAATGCACTAAAAAGGTCTAGAGATTATTGTTTGAAGCTACAAGGTTCAAAAAATTATGCTATTGGAGCATTCTTATACTTGCATTAGAAGGAAATCTAATGACTATTGGCTTTCCTTGTAACAAACTCATTTGCCATCAATTTCCACCTCTCAAAAGGTTACAAGGCATAGATCCATTATAACCCCACTATTATGTTGTCATGCACTCTATTACCAGGTCCAAAAAAAGGTCTAGAGATGATTGCATTATTAGAGTACTCTTGTGTTTGTACTAGAAGGAAAGCTTCTGACAACTAGATTTCCTTTTAGCACAATCATCTCCTATAGATTTATACTTCTCTTAATATTGCAAAGAATAGATCCATATTAACTCAATGCTATGATTGTATCACACTTTTTTACAAGATCTAGAATAATAAGATCAAGAGATGATTTTTCTATTGGAGTTTATTTTTGCTTATTCTACGAAGAAAGCTAGTGGCTGATAGATCTCCTTCTAGAACAAATAATCTCTTATTGATTTCTAAATTTCATAAGGTTGCAACACATAGATCCATAATAAACTCAATGTTTTGTTTGTCTCACATGTTATTAAAGATATATTAACAATTGAACCACATGCACTTTGTGATTGCATTATGCTTGAATGAATCCTAATAGTCATTATGATTCCTTGAAGCATAAAGAGTAAGAAAATATGCATTTAAATGATCATATCATACCATTAAATTTCCTTCTATAAGAAGCCCAATGATGCATAAGTAATGCTTGAGGCATAGTCTTATTAAAGAATAAAATCCAATTAGTGGAAGGGGAAAAAGTAGGACATAATTGGAGGAGAATTCATGTGCTTGCCCTAAAAGGAAGGCTAACAACCATTAGCTTTTTGCACAGAATAAACATATAGATGAAAAATCCGTTATTGATACATAATATTACTAATTAGCAATTGAAGTGGATTAGTGGAAAACAAAAATAATGAGGGAAGTACAAGAGCATCCTCATACTTATGCTTAAAGAAAATCTTATATCTTTTAGCTTTTCCTCTATCACAAACATAAAGATCCACAAGCCATGATTGAGACATAGTCTTAAAAAGTGTTTGGAGTAGATTATTGGAGGGGGAATAGGTAGAAGGTAAGTGGAGGATAATTCTTGTGAATGTACTATGAGGAAACATAACATATATTAACTTCTAGAATTAGCATAAGGATGAGAAAAACACCATTGAGACATAATTTTACCAATGAATTAGAGTGGAATAATAGAGGAGGAAAAAGTAAGAGGGAAGTAGAGGAGCATTTGTGTCCTTATGCTAGAAGAATCATGCACGAGCCATGATCTAGATTTATGAAGGAAAATAATGAAATACATATTTAAATAGAACATAGAGATGTAGTGAAATAACATAACTTCAATTAATTACTAACAAGTACTAAAAGTTATTTACATGCAGAATGGAACAAACTAGATCGAGTGATGGTAGCTTATCTCTGAGAAGAGATGTGATAGCTACATGCCTTTTAAACTGTGTTACAATGAGGCTTAGAGGCCTTTTTATCATAAAGAGGAAGTGTGAAACCTGAACCCTAGGAGATGAAGCAAAAATGGTTTTGGGCCCCATTCAGGGAAGTTGAACTGCCAACTTCTCGAGGTTGTAACTTTGGCTTACGATCTTCGTTTGACTATCATAATACCTCATTTCAAAGATATCCATGAGGAGGAAAAAAATAACATGTGAAATAGATCAAGCCCTTTTCTAGTACCTCCATTTTCCCAGAAAATGTCTTTTAGGACCTCAAAATGGCTCTAGAAGTTTAGGGCTCGAAAAGTTTCCAAAAATAGAAAGTTATGCTAGAATTAAGGAAAATGAAAGTAAATAGTGTTGGGGGTCCAAGTGGAATAGGCAGGTGGCCACCAATATCCACCTGGATCAAGCAATGATTAAGACATAGTCAAAGGAAATATAACAAGGATTATATTTCCTTCTATCCAAGAATAAGGATTCAAAATCCATTCTTGAGACATAGTCCTACTAATGGATTGAAGGAGGATCAATGACGGGGCATCCTTATGAATTTTCTAAAAGTAATGCTCACCAAGGATAATTTTAGGGGCTAATATTTGCAAGTGGGCTGATTTTATATGTTTTTTTTAGAAAAATGATTAGTCAATTGCCATTTTTTATAAAAATAATTTGCCTAAATTTTATACTATAAAATTATTTTATGTCAAAAATACCCAAAATTTTTTAAAGACTATATAAAATCATTAGAAATTTGAATATGTTTACAAAAATATCACCAAACATTTTATATTTTGCATATTAAGGACTACAAAAATTCGCCAAGGTTTTTAAACTTTAAGATAAATTTCCATCCTTAAAATTTTCCCTGATGCTCACAACTATTAACTTTCATCCTAGGAAAATGGCAATGGTGCAAAGACTTGATTAATACATATCTTTACTAAGGGACTAGTGTGGATTGGTGGAGGGGGAACAAGGATGAGGGAAATGGAGGAACATCCATGAGCTTGTGTTAGAAAAAAATATTACATACATTAGATTTCCTTATAGTGCAATCATAAGGTTGCACAATCCATGATTGAGACTTGGTCTTACAAAGGGATTGAAGTGGATTAGTGGAAATGGAAAAGGTAGGAAGGAAGTGGAGGAATATGCACTTACCATGACTGAGAGATAATTTTTTTAAGGGTTTGGAATTAATTAATGGAGGAGGGAAAAGAAGAGGTGAAGTGGAGGAGAGCGTGTTTGTGCTTATGCTAGTAGAGAAAAGTTTATAGTTGTTAGATTTCCTTCTAGCACAAACACAAGGATGCACAAGCCATACTTTAGACATTGATTTATAAACATTCCATAACAAGGGGTATTAGTGTGGAAGGAAGAAAAAGTAAGATGAAAGTGTAGGAGCAGATTTTTTCTCATCCAAGAAGAGAAAAATAGTCATATTTCTAGCACAATCACAACGATGCACGATGCATGATTACTAAATAATATTACTAAGGTATTAGAGTGGATTAGTAAAAGGAGAAAGTAGGAGGGAAGTGTATGATCATATGTGTACTTGTGTTAGATGAAAATATAATAATCATTAATTTTCACTCTATCACAAATACAAGGGGGAGAAAGGTTAATGTAGATCAGTGTCTTAATGAGACCTATTTATTTGTAGGATATTGAATATGTCAATGATAATAAAATTTATTTTTTCCTTGGGTTTAGAACCTAGGGTTTGAACTTAAATGATAAGAAGAAATAATATGTAAATGTGATACAATCATCATGCATTTATTAAACATTTATATCAATAGACATAACATAGATAATTTAGGAGGGAAACCATCACATAGTTTATTTTATTCATCCCAAAATATATGTCTATAGAAAATGCTTATATCCCATACAATAGTCAAGGGATTGAACCATGATAATCCTTTTTCCATACAATATCTAATATTGAAAATCAATATAAGAGTTAATTAACCAACTATTTAATCCTCGCCCCATCATTCACAATTTATTATAAACACTCTAAATATATTACAATTGGTTACATGATATTTATGATCTCCTATAGTTTAACTTTTGATCATAAGGATAAGCAAGCACACTAATTCTAATTATATTCATGACTTAATCACATTAATGAAAATAGGGTGTGTAGCAAAAAACTAGGTGATGGGTGCTTGATTTGGCATCTTTTTTGCACCCATCTAACACCCTTTTTCCCTTTTTTTTCTTGGTTATACCATATTTCCTCACTTTCCTCTTAGAAACACGTGTATTTTACAAAAGTATGATTATCATATCGATATGACATTTCTACGCTTATTCTTATGCATTATGGGGAAATTCTTATCTTTATGTATTGACCATGTTAAGAAAGGAATAAGAGCATAAATGCACTTATCGATAGTTGTTGCAACTTGTAGTTAATACTACAACAAGTAGTCGTTGCTGCAACTCTAGATGTGTTGTGGTCACAAATTCAACTCACGGGAAATGTTGTCGCTCTTGTTTGTGTTTTGTTGCAAGTCTTGCTTAGGCCCATAATTGTGACTCCAAGACTATGCATGTTGTTGCAAATATCACTTGCACTTGTGGATGCAAATCTTGCTTTATCCCATTACTGCAAGTCCTACTTGCATTGTGGCTGCAGCTCCAAACCAATATTACTACAACTCCAGACTATGCCCATTGTTGTAACTCCAAATTTACGATGCTACAAATATGCTATAGTTGTGCCAACTTAATATTAAAATGAACACATATTATCTTTGGATTAGTCAATAAAAATTAGTTTTCTCATGAAGGAAAATGACAAGGAGAAAGCAAATGATCGAGAAAAATCATGACTTGCTTGCCACTTGTTGTACAACTTATCAAGTCAACATTTACCCAATTTATTTCTATCATTGAGAAAACGATGTATCAAGATGGTAAAACCTGATTCTCACGAATTTTCATCCTTCTGAATGACTTCATTTAGATATAATGACCTCTATATAAAAGAAAGAGGAAGGAGCAAGCAATGTAATAATAATAAATTAGATAAGATATTGTATTGAGCTATTAAGATAGAGTTGATATAACTACATTTATGTTATAATTTTAAGTTTTGTTTTCTTCTTGGATGGTGTGTTGAGAATTAGAATTTACTTTCCTTCTTAATATGGTTCCATTCTAAGGAGGTAGGGTCCTCTCCTTAATTAGGTATTGTTGATAGTAGTAGATAGTTGTAGTTTTATTTCTTTAATTCTATTTTCACGTTGCTACAATTAAATTAGTTTACATTGTTGCAATTCCTTTAGATTATTTTTTTATTTTGTTCCATTTTGCAATTCCAAATTCATCTTCTTTATTAGCATTCACTCTTTTGATTTTCTTTAAATTGTGGGTTTGTATTGCTACAATTCAGTACTAACCTTTAATGCTCTATTTCGAGGATCCAATCAGAATGTGTATGGTTTCATTCAATGATTGAGTTATATTTTGTTTCTTTCTTAACAAAGGAGTAAATTGATAAGTTTATATTTCATTTCATTTCATTTCATAATCACTTCAATTGTAACTCTATTACATCATATAAGATTACTTTATTACTGTCATGTTCTGGTTTATGTGTGATTTATTTTCTATAAAGAGTGAAATTATTTTTTTGCAATTTATATTAGAAGTGTGATCTTTACATTTCTACAAAGAATGGATTAGATTGTGAGATTGGTGTGAAACTATCTGATGACTTGATGACGTATTTATAAATCTTGAATGATGATAAACATATAGATTACTACAATTATATTTACCGAAAAATAATTATACTAGGCATATACTGTGCATGACAGTTTATAACTTCTATACGAATTCCAAATTGACAATTAAGTGAACAACCCTTCGATTGTTTAATGAGAAATTCAAGGGTAATTTAACAACCCATCATTTTTGGCATTGTTTCCAAGATGTAGGTTTTAACCCCGTATAGAAATTACCTACATACGAATTCTAAAACACAAAAAATAAACAATGCGAGAGCATAACACATAAAACACATATACACAGAGATTTTCCCCTGGATCCCAAAACCAGGACTACTAGCTTGATTTTTCATTATGTACCTTTCAATGTTATAATACATATTTATACATGTTGAAGCATCCAATACCATGGACCAAAAACCATCGTGTCCAAAAAACATGTGCGAAAATCATACACAAAACCATAGGTGGGTCTTCCCAACCTAACATAGGGACCAAAACCAAAGTTTTCTAGGGCACTACCCCGGACCCCACAAATTGGGGTTACAGGTACAACTGAAACCCCCTATGACCCCCCCCATTACACAATCGGCGCAACAAAGGGGGGCTCTGCCCCCCCTCTAACCCGTCGGTTAACTACATGGGCTAGTCGTGGAAAGAATATAACACAACCCAACATTCCCCCACTTGTTTTTTTCTTTACACAGGGGGCCACAAGAGAGCTTAGTCATTTTTCTTGCCCTGAAATGCCCATTATCTCTCTACACCAAGAGAACATCTTAGAGCTCATAGATTTTGTCAATGCATCTGCAGTGTTCTTCAAAGTGTCCACCTTTACCAGCAACACCTTTTTGTCTTCTATCATATCCCTCACAAAGTGATACTGAACATCAATGTGCTTTGTCTTTGAATGATATGCGGGGTTCTTTGCCAAGAAAATTGCACTTTGGTTGTCACAGTCTATCCTTATAGCTCCCTGTACTAACCCCATACTTGAACACAATCTATGCAACCAAACTGCTTCCTTGCTTGCATGAGTGGCTGCCATGTATTCTCCCTCTGTAGTTGATAGTGCCACTACAGATTGTTTCTTACTCATCCAACTAACTGCACCTCCAAATAGGTTAAACACATACCCACTTGTAGATCTTCTCTCATCCAGATCTCCAGCCCAGTCTGCATCAAAAAAGCCACAAATATCCAACATTATGTCCAATCCTAATCTTCCTTTGTAGCACAAACCATAATCACTATTGCCATGCAAATACCTGAAAAACCGCTTCACTGCTATCTAGTGCTCCTTCCCTGGGTTTGACATAAACCTGCTCAATACTCCCACCGCATGTGCAATGTCTAGTCTAGTACAGACCATTGCATACATCAAGCTACCGACTGCACTTCCATATGGAACATGGGACATTTCCTCTTCATGTTCTTGTGTCATGGGACACTTTCAGCAGATAACCTCACACCTACAGGAATAGGAACCTTCACCGGTTTACTATCCTGCATATTAAACCTTTATAGTATTGTCTCGACATACTTCCTCTGGTTTAACCAAAGCTTCCTCTTTGCCTGATCTCTTTTAATTTCCATGCCCAAAATATAGTTTGTAGCACCAAGATCTTTCATGTCGAATTTGGAGGACAATTGGGTCTTCAAATCCTAGATAATTTCTTTGTCATTTCCAACCAGCAACATATCATCCACATACAAGACCAGATAAATAGCATGGTCACCAATTAATTTAAAATACACACAGTGATCTGCTTTGCTTCTGGTGAAGCCAAGTCCCCATATAAATGTATCAAATTTCTGATACCACATCCTTGGTGATTGTTTTAACCCATACAGAGACTTCTTTAACTTTCATACCAGTTCTTTCTTACCCTTCACCAGAAAGCCTTCAGGTTTCTTCATGTATATTTCCTCTTCTAGATCCCTGTGAAGAAATGATGTCTTCACATCCATCTGTTCTACCTCAAAATCAAAAGAAGCAATAACAAATAAAAGTAATCTAATAGAAGTTGCCTTGGCAACAGGAGAAAAAATATCACCAAAATCAATTCCAAGAACCTGCGAATAACCTTTTTCTACCAACAGAGCTTTGTATTTCTCCACTTTTCTTTCTGCATTTTTCTTCTTTTTGAATACCCATTTGCTGCCAATGGGTTTCCTTCCAGTCGGAAACTCCACCAGATCCCAAGCCTCATTTTTGTGCAAAGATGCCATTTCATCAACCATGGCCTCTTTCCAGAGTTTTCCATCCTCTAAATCCACTGATTCCTTCACAGTTCTGGGATCATCATTAGTAACAGACAAAGCAAAATTTGAACAGAAAGCAGATGGACTATACCTTTCTAGCTGCCTTCTTTCTCGAACTGATCTTCTCACAGCCAGAGTTTGTGGCTCTTCTTCTTCTAATTCCTCCTCTGCTGTAGAGTCTGATTCTTCCTGCTTTAGCTCAAACTCTATCTTCTTAGGTTCCTTTGGTTGGACTTCATGTTTAATAACATCTTTCACCTCTCTGAACACCACATCTCAGTTGTACACAACCTTCCTTGTTACTGGGTTCCAAAGCTTATAACCCTTTAAACCATCCTTATACCCAATAAAGATGAACTTTTCAGATTTACTATCCAATTTGGTTTGCTTCTCCTTTGGAACATGTACATACGCATCACATCCAAATACCCTTATATGTGAAAGAGAGGGTTTCTTACCAGTCCATACCTCTTGTGGAGTCTTATCCTCCAACGCCAATGAGGGTGACCTGTTGACCAGGCAACATGCACTATCCACCACCTCTGCCTAGAATTCCTGTCCTAACCCGGCACCACTGAGCATGCTTCTTGCCCTTTCCATCAACGTCTTGTTCATTCTTTCTGCAACTCCATTTTTCTGAGGTGTATATGGAGTAGTCTTCTGCCGTGATATACCACACTTCTTACATAATTCTTCAAATTCCTTGCTGCAAAACTCTCCACCATTATTTGTCCTCAACACCTTTATCTTCTTCCTCTATTTGATTTTCCACGAGAGCCTTAAATTCTTTAAACCTTTCAAAGACTTCAGATTTCTTCTTAAGGAATTATATCCATGTATTCCTTGAGAAGTCATCTATAAATGATAAATATTACACAGACTTACCCAGTGATGGAACCTTCACAGGTCCAAACACATCATTGTGCACAAGCTCTAATATCTGTTTCACCTTCTTACTACCAGAGGGGAAACTCACTCGATTTTGCTTCCCATTTACACAATTTTCATAGAAATCAAAATCCAGAGAGCTATTACTCATACCTTCTACCATACCTTTACCATGAAGTATTTGAAGGTCTTTCTCTCCAGTATGTCCAAGCCTTTGAGGCCACAACATGGTCTTCTCTCCAGAGACCACTAGATTTTCTGCTCCACTTTTAGGAAACACATAACTGTTGCACCCATCAACAATAGTGCTGCCTTGTAGCTTGTACAGAGTTCCAATCCAAACTCCCCACATCAATACCGGTGCTCCCCAAACCATTTTGCAGGTATCCTTCTTGAACACTGTTTTTACACCTGCATCATCCAACTTGCTTACAGAAATCAAATTTCTGGCCAATGTAGGAATATGCAGAACACCCGCAAGTGTTCTAACCCTTCCACCTTACAACTTCAATTTTACTTTCCTGTGACCAATGATTCTAGCCTTCTTGTCATCCCCCAAGAAGACATCACCACCATCATATTTCTCATACTCGAAGAACCACTCTCTATGGAGAGTGAAGTGAAAGGATGCACCTGAGTCAATCAACCATGCCACATGATCTACATGTGTACTCAAAGAAGCCAAGTACGCATCCCCACCTTCATCTGAGGTGGTTTTTGCCTCTACAGAAGGAGCATCATCAGATCCCTTTCCTTTGTCAAGAGCTTTAGATTTATAGTCCCTTTTGTAGTTCCCTTCCTTTTCGCATTTCCAGCACACCAACTTTACAGGTTTTCATGTAGATTTAGATCTCCCTTAGATTTACATCTCCCACTCAATGACTTATTTTTGTTTCTATTCTGGGACTGTCCTCATACAAACAAGGCATCACCATTCTGGCTCTCCATATTTTTCCATCTCATCTCCTCCATCAGCAAGGATGAGACTATTTCATCAAACTGCAAGGCAGTTGCATTGCTACCTATTGCAATAACCAGACTATCCCACGAATTTGGTAGAGAACACAACAAACTGATGCACTTATCTTCATCTGAAATTTTAATATCAACAGATTCTAATTGACTTACCACAGTATTAAATGCATTCATATTCTCTGTCACTAAGTCTCCATCTTTCATCCTCAAGTTATACAGCTTTTTCCACAGGAACAATTTATTGACTAGAGACTTAGATTGGTACAAAGTCCCTAACTTGTCCCACAAATCCTTCGCTGTAGCTTCCCCTGATACATTCAGCAATACTGAATCTAAGACACACAATCGTATTGTTCTCTTTTCCTTCCGATCCAACTTCTTCCATTCTTCATTGAACACTCCCATTGGTTTAGTACCCGGATCTACCACAATCCACTGATCTTTATCCACCAACAGATCCTACGTCATGAGTTTCCACAACTCAAAACTTTGACCATTAAATTTCTCGATCTCTATCTTTCCACTACTCGCCATCTTCTTTCACCAACAGAATCGATCTCGCAAATCTCCCACTGAACAGGGTCTACCACAAGCCCGAGCGAAACCCCTCAGCAACAAAGGCGTCCCCTTGAAGCCAAAACATCTCTAATACCAAATGTAGGTTTTAACCCCGTACAAAAATTAGCTACATATGAATTCTAAAACACAGAAAATAAACAATGTGAGAGCATAACACATAAAACACATATACACAGAGATTTTCCCCTAGATCCCAAAACCGGGACTACTAGCTTGATTTTTCATTATGCTCCTTTCAATGTTATAATACATATTTATACATGCTGAAGCATTGAATACCATGGACCGAAAACCATCGCATCCAATACCATGGACCGAAAACCATCGCGTCCAAAAACATGTGCGAAAATCATGCACAAAACCATAGGTGGGTCCTCCCAACCTAACAAGGGTCCAAAACCAAAATTTTCTGGGGCGCTGCCCCGGACCCCATAAAGTGGGGTTACAGGCACACCTCAAACCCCCTGTAACCCCCCACCCCCTATTATCGGGAAAACTAGTGTCTATGCAGAGCTGCTAGTCCCACTAAGGCTAGTAGCTACCTTAGAAACAAACAAACTAAAAACTACTTTCGTTTTCCTTTATGAGAAATAGATAAGAGAAGAATAAGGAGACCAACCTCTGTCTTGCGCTTGGTTCCTTGCTCGATTCCTCTCTCTTCTGGTAGGTCTTTGCCACTCGCTTCCTTATCTACCCAGCTTCAAAGAGTACCTATAGAATCAAAGCAGCATAGCACTATCTAAGAACATAGATCTATTATCATAAACAATATAGGACCAGATGTATATTGACCACACAGATGCATAAATCATCAATCATACAAGAATGTGGAGGAAAAATTGAATAGCTTTATTGATAATCAAGAAAGAGCAAAGAGGATTACAACCAATTGTTCTGACCCAGCATCATCCTCTCAGCAAGAAAGCCCTTCTTCACCTCATGAAAAGCTTAGATCACCCAACACTATGATGTTGCACCAAGAAACCAATAGCACTTCCTTACAAGATACAAAATTCTAGCCTCCGGATCTCTGGGATGAGGGATCCATATATAGATTTTTGCAAGGGAAATGAGTCAGCTTTTGAGATTTGATTAGTGTCCTCTCTCTGATAGTTCTTGATTCCACTTGGAGATTGATGATCTCTTACTCATCCCTGGTCGAATGCAGAGAGGCAAGTGTCACAGGAGAAGTTTCTGGAAGATTCCATGCTTCTCCACCTTGCGGATTGACCCTGCCATTTGTCCACTCTCGCCCATCGCACCCCATAGAAGGGTTTTTCAACATGCATCACACCTACTGTGTGTATTCAGGTGGGATGCAACGCACTTTGACTATGGAGCAGGTGAAATGGTCCAGTTTTGACCAGTTCTGAGTAGTTTTTCATGGAGAACTTTTGGGAGATGATGTAATCAGTTGACTTTGTTCTTTTAGGGGTTGGAACAACACCTTTAGGGACTTAGGAGCCCTTGGTTTATGGACATTTATGCTTGGGGTTGTAGTGACCAAAAATGTCTATAACAGTTGCCCCCTAAAGCATGAGGTCGTTAATCTTTTGATGTTGGGTGAAATGCTTTATCATAAGGATCTGAAGTTTTTTCAAGCTGGAAGGTGACCTGTAATAAGATACAATACAATAAATTATCTTCATAATATTTTCATGATCTAGCTGAGGCGGGCATTCCCATGGTCAGCTTTATAAATTCATTTTCATGTACATAGGACAGACAATCATCTGAGTGTAGACTGATGATTCTAATAGAGCCATCATCCCTTGGATTGGATGATTATCTGTGCAGCAATGATGTACATTTGATGCATTTAAATTCCTGAATATATATCGCAGCCCGAATGGATGAAACTAGATCCGGGGTCTTCAATATCATTCGATCTTCACTCAAAGTACAAGTCGATCCATGTGAGAGATGTTCTGGAGTCGAACATGGAAAGACATCAGCTGATTACCAGCCAATGTTGTAAGCTGTTAACAGGCGCGAGAGGAGTCACCGATAATGATGATGACCCTCAAGGTACTGCAGTAAAATTCACGTGGTGTGAATAAGGGACTTGGTGTCAAACACCATGAAAAATCTTTCGGTCGAAGGCCATTGATGTAAACCTATCGCCGGAAGTGAGAAACTTGCCATTGAGGCATGCAAGCTTCAAAGTACTGAAAGGGTTGTTCCTAGATCGAGTTCTTGGATAATGAGCTGACGTCGACAAGAAGAGATCCGTCATAGGATGGCCTTAGTGAATCCCACATCAATGACACGGAATGGAGCAAATGATTTTAATGGAGGTGAAAACGATCTAGTGATATAAGTTTCAGGGTGGCGGTCATGAAAGAATGGAGCGTAAATGTATTGCAGTGGGTGAGACACAGGTGAATTCTCTGAGCAACTTCTCTTGAACATATCGGCGACACTGACATGATGGATTGGTAGCATTAACCCCAAATGTGGATGGTGTGATGGAACCATGGTGATGTGACCAGTGAATGGAACAACCTAATCTGACTTGGATGTGGAGTGAAAGTGTCATGTTCAAGAGCGACTTGCTACCAACAAAGTTTCTTCAAGTTTTCTTCCCAATTTTTCCCCAGTCATTGCTGACTAGTACCTCTTTATTTTTGTCAAGCTTGATGAGGATAACATATGCTTGTTCTATAATTTTCCCTTCGGGAAAACCCATCGCTATGTTTTAACGAGCCTAGAGATAGTGAAACTCGTTCTTATCTGTTATGGACAACTTTGTCGCTATTCAGTTTTAACGAGTTTAACGACAAAGATAACTCGGTCCTTTTCAATTTTAGAGAGTCTAAAAGGGACGTAAAGGAAACTCCAAAAATCCTTTTTCGTCATCTAATCCCTTAAGTCTGAAAAAGTACAAAAATAATACAAAAGGGATGAATTTTCGGTAATTTTAACAAGCTGAACAAAACAAGCGCTCGATCTTTTTGTGTAATAATCCC
Organism: Pinus tabuliformis; assembly: GCA_031772625.1. Taxonomy (NCBI): domain Eukaryota; kingdom Viridiplantae; phylum Streptophyta; class Pinopsida; order Pinales; family Pinaceae; genus Pinus; species Pinus tabuliformis. The sequence continues at coordinate 993,939,345 of CM062808.1, read as the reverse complement.
TCAGGTCCAAAAAGATTAAAATCTAAAGGAGGGATAACACTTTCGGTCACTTTAACGAGCTGGAGAGGCCAATGGCTTGGCGATATTTTCATATTTTATGAGTTAGTTGAAAAGAGCTTAAAGGAGACTCGTTTTTGAGGAACGAGTGATAGATTCGGGTAGCAGCTGATTCCAGGTAAGGTTTGGAATTTTCCAATTACGGCAGTGTCACAAGGATGGCTAACAAGATCACTCTTCGCAGCTGTTCCTCAAAAGGGGTAAACAATCAAGTGGAGGTGAATGATCAGCCAATACAAAGTGGAGATGATGATGAGAGCACGACCAAGGCTTCAAAGGCTGAAGTAATACATTCACGATGGTTATTTACTGGGAATAGGTTCATTTTTTAATGAGCTTAAACGCTGGGGGAAACACTTGCTCATTGCTTATGTTTATTTTTTAATGAGCTTGAATTCCGCGTTAAAACTGCTCGATATAATGGTCATTGATTTTCTTGATTTTACCATGTTCCTTCAAAGGTTGTACTGCCTGCTCAATTGCTTCATCAAACTAGTTAGAAATGAACAATATATGTTTGAAAAATGAGTTAAGACACTAATATTTTACTCGAATTACGTAAAAATTAATTTAAAAGTGCTTTTACCCCTCATTTTACCATTTTATTTGAACTTTGGTTTGTTGGAGCTTTGGAGGTGCTTTCCCCCTTGATTTTCACCAGCTGATTCTGGGAGATTCTGTGGACGATTTTCGGCACCGTCTAGACCAGGTAGGAGCTAAACCTAAGCTCTTTCATTTCATCCTTTCCATTTTGCATTCTGAGCCTGATTTCTAGTTTTTCTAAGCCTCTGGGGTTTGAAAAACTCGCCCTGGCTCCATTGCACCCTTTCTATATCAAAAGGTACATTTCATGTTGGCCTACCCACTGGACAGTTAGCATGCCATGCACCTAGAACACTGCTAGGGGTGCGATGGGCGCAAGGAGGGAAATTTGTGCACAGTTTTTCAATGGAAATTTTTGCCTGTTTTTCACCAAATCAGGATCTAACTCTTCTCTTGTTTGTTTTCAGAGATTTATTGGAGCAAAATGCCTATTAAATGGCGAGAACGTGAGCACGAAGAACAGGACATGCTTGCTTTACATGATCCGGTTACGGTAAATGCACTGCGGAACTGTGGCTTGTTCAAGTTTTTTCGCATCTCTAGCATGAGGCAACAAATCAACTTGTTGCAGTATTTGCTCGATGCCTGGGATCCTACCAGCCAGGTGTTCCAGATTAGGGGCAAATCCATCCCCTTGATTGTCGTGGACATCTATTTTTTGACCGGCTTATCAAGGCGGGGTGCCCCTATCTCATTATCAGGTTCGGCCCGTGGGGGTGAATCTGTGAGAGATTACATTCGAAGGTATTGCAAAGAGGGATCTCATCCGCGTAAAGACAACAAGATCAACATCCGAGATGTCACTGACAGGTCCCTGAGGACCATTTTTTTCACTTTTTCTAGGATGGCTGGTAGTGTGGCTCTTCATGTGGCCAACCGGTCTTATATGCAGTATGCCTTAGAATGCCTTGAATCGAAGGTGTTCAACTGGTGTGATGCAGTACTCTTTGTGATGAAAGAACAATTGACCAAGGTGAAAAACGAAATATTTAAGAACTTTGGATATGGTTCTATTTTGACCGCCTTTGCCTTGGAAAAGATCCTGCTGATGCGGCCACAATATATTTCACTTGGTTTACCTCCACCGACTGAGCCACGGATGCAGAGATGGGTTGACCATATGTCCAGACATGCTGGTCAATATCAGGTTTCTTTTTTTGATACCTTCTTAGGGTGGTTCGATCGTCAGGAGATGGTTTTTCCGAGTATCCATACGCTGGTATGGATTTCTGGGGTGACCCAGATTTGGTACTACCAGCTGGCGAGCAGTGGGGTGCCATTGGTAAATTCTTTGACCATATTTTTGTTTATCTTTTCTCTTTATAATGTCCTTGTGCTTTATTCTGTCAAGACTAATCAGAACTCATGTGCTCATGCAGATGTTGATCCCGTTCGGCCAGTAGTACGCCTGAGAGTGCCAGCTGCCGCTCCAGTAGGAGAGGCTGTGGGAAGGGTTATCCTTCGCGACCTCGATGTGTCCGAGACTCTTTTAACATTACAGGATTAGGTCGAGGGCCTCACTCTTGGTATTCTAGATGTGAGGACTGATAAGCTGCCTCTGAGGTTGCAGCGACATACTGCTGGCGTGCCAAGTCGATGGACTAGGCTTTTACGCATGATTGCACAGGCGGTGACTTGTTATCACCAGCATCATTAGATTAGGGTGCCCCCTAGCGTTTTGAGTTTTGGGTCATTTGACCAATTTGGTCTTGGTTACAGAAAATTATGTGTAAACCATAAACAGTTATATATATATATTTTTGATTTTCGGAGTTTTATTTTGGTTAAGTTACATCATCCTGATGCAAATATTGATGAAATGCTTCTTTTTATAAATGTTGCAAATGTTTATCTAACACATAATTTTCCAATGAGTCTGTTAATGTATTTAAGTTTCTGGAAATATGCTTATATTGAATAAAGTCAAATTGTCTTTCCAAAATCTTGACCCTTAGGAACATGCAGTAGATAGCTGGATTTCAGACGGAGTAAATACTAGTGAGTTGTAGTATGACGAGTTGTGAGTCTAGTCTGACGACAAGTCGGCGTATGCCATGTGTGATGGCATCAGAGAGAATTTCTATCAACGCGCTATATTCAGCGATGTTATTCGTTGATCGACCAATGCATACCCCTCTGAAACATACTAACTCGCCGCTTGGATCAAAAATGGCCCAGGCCGCAGAAGATAGGTTCCGCGAACTACGACTTGCTCTGTTGGCATATCCAACAAAATATTCCAATAGGTTCGACATCTGCAACAAATGTAAAAGGTGGATTACTTGACCAAAACAATTACTCTTAGTGAAAACAAAAATGTAACAAAAGCATATGGGTTACCACACTGAATCATGTCTAGTAACACTTAAGGTACAACCTGTTACGGGGTTGCGCCAGTGGAATTCCGTCGTAATCCATTAACTCGTAGGCTCCTTTTGCTAATACACGCTTAACAATATAGGGGCCCATCCATAAAGACTTGAATTTACCTGCTCCCAATTTATCGAATTCTTGGTCGTAAAGTAAGACCAAGTCACCTTCTGAGAAGACACGGGGTTTGACATTCTTGTCGAACTGCGCCTTGACTCGTTTCTTATGGGCTTCGTTAGCCAAAGCGGCATCACGACGGGTTTCATCCAATTGGATTAGTTCCAAGAAACGAGCCTCCTCTTCTGAAGTTCCGAGGAGAAGGTCGATTGCGAGTTTGAGGGACGAGATTTCACACTGAACTAGTAAGATTACTTCCAGGCCATACACCAGTTGGAAGGGTGTAAACCCGGTTGCATTCCTTACCGATGTTCGGTATGCCCACAAGGCCAAGTATAGGATCAGGTGCCAACTCCTTTTGTGGACTCCAATCATCCTTTGCAGCATGTGCTTCAGGACCTTGTTGATTGCTTCAACTTGTCCGTTGGCCTGTGAGTAATATGGAGTAGAGCCGTCGTGAGACAACCCTAATTTGGCAGCTAATTCGTCCATCATGTGATTGCGAAAATGTGATCCATGATCTATGACTATAGCCTATGGAACTCCGAATTTGGTGACTACATGATTGAAAAAGAAAAGGGCAGTTGTTTCACCAGTGTTATCTAATGTAGGCATCGCCTTGGCCCATTTGGTAAAATAGTCCACTGCGACTATGATATACCCATGCCCCCCGGTCGAGGTGGGGTTACATGTCATGAATAAATGCCCCATTTGGTGAATGGCCCAACAGCAACTATTGGTTGCAGAGGTATGGATGGTCTTCTGGTTTTGCTATCGAAAATTTGACAGGCATGGCAACTTCTGATTGCGGTTATGCAATCTTTGAACATTGTTGGCCAGAAGTATCCTGCTCGTAAAAAAATTTCCGCTGTAGCGTAACCAAGTTGATGCCCCCCACACGCACCTGAATGGAAATCATTCAGGACTTTTTCAGCTTCCTCATGGGTGAGGCACCTCCTGAGAACTGTATCGACACCACGACGGTAAAGCGTATCACCGACGATCAGGTAGTCTTTTGATTGGTATCGAATACGTTTTTGTTCGGAGCGGGAGGTATTAGACCTATATTTTTGGGTTTGGAGATAGATGATTATATCTCCATACCACGGATTGCTTGAAGATATCAAAAACAAAGATTCATCCACGATTGTTTCATCTGATGTTTCGTCATTGGACGATGATGGGAGATCGCACAGTAATTCCATGAAATCAGGGCTTTCTTTGATTTGGATTTTACAAATTCCAGATCAAACTCTTGTAGAATTGCTATACATTTTGAATACTCACCCCCTAGCAACTGTCACGACAATGTATAAGTCATGGGGTTGCAATCTGATAGGATGGTAGTTTTTCGAAAGACGACATACTGTCGAAATCTCTGTATCGCTTGAACAGCTGCAAGCGCCAGCTTTTCAACATAGGAATATTTGCTTTCTGTATCATTTAAGTTCCTACTTAAATAATATATAGGATGTTCAATTCTGTTGTCTTCTTGAACAAAAACCATTGCGATGGTCATATCCACTGCAGCCAGATACAGGTTAAAGTCTTTTTGATAATTAGGAGCATACATTAATGATGCTTTCCTTAGGGATTCTTTTAAAGCATCATAGGAAGCTTGCGTGACCTGATCCCAGATGAAGGGCACTTCATTTTTCAATAGACGTGTATAACCTTTAGCAAGTTCATTGTAATTTGGAATAAACCTCCTCAGAAAGTTTGCTTTCCCTTAGAGTTTCTGAATCTGAAGAAAATTTAAAGGTGGAGGCAAATTTATGATCGCCTGAACCTTACATGGGTCGAGACGAATCCCGTCCTTTGAGACTACAGAGCCAAGTAAACGACCAGAACTGACACAGAACACACATTTGTGTGGATTGAGTCATATCTTGTAGTGTCGGCAACGTATAAATATCGCTCTCAAATGCTGCGGATGATCGGTCCGCTTTCGGGAATGAGCCGGAAGGTCGTCGAGATATGGTTGAACGATGTTTTTGATGTCATGGAAGGCATAATTCATTGCCCTCTGAAACATTTCCCTTGCGTTCTTTAAACCAAAGGGTAATTTGCGATATGCGAATGTGCCCCATGGACAAATAAATGCAGTCTTTGACTGGTCCTGTGGGCGGATATTTATTTGATTATACCCAGAGAATCCATCCATGAATGAAAAGATTTCGCATCCGGCGCATTCATTAACTATCTGGTCAATAAAGGGTGTAGGGTAGTTGTCTTTTGGACAAGCTTGATTTACATCCCTATAATTAATGCACACTCTAATCGTTCCTTGTTTTTTCATCACAGGAACAATGTTCGATACCCAATCGGTTAGAGGAACTGGGTAAATGAAACCAACATGGAGAAGCTTTTCAACTTCTGCCTTGATGGCAGCCGTTTTCTTGGGGTGCACCTGTCGTACTGGTTTGACATCTGGATACATCTTGATTTCATGTTCCACTATACTCGAGTCAATGCCTGACATTTCATCATATGACCAAGCAAAGATATCTCTGAATTCGTGAAAAAGAGCGTTATATATTTCTAGTTTTGAAGGAGAACAACATTTGCCAACATAAATATTCTCTACAACATCTGTTTTGGTCGAGATATTTATGGTGGTAGTCTCTTCAATATTGGACAAGTTTCGCTCGGAATCCACCGTTTTTACAGTATTTGATAGGAAATCAAAAACTGAAGGATGATGGAGGTCATCAGGAGTATCTTCTTTAAAATCTGGAAGATGGGAACGATGGTGGTAATCTTCCCATGGTGCCCCTTCAATTACCATTGATTGAACAATTCCTTCGTCGGTGTAATGCACTTGCGACCAAGGATCTGAAGGGGTGTCATATTCCTTAGACCTATCTATCCAAATGCTTGATGAGCGTTGATTTGGGTCTGCCTCCCATGCCGCAAACATTTATTGCTACAATATTTCGATTGGGCTTGGAGGCAATACCTGGGGATGATCCATGTTTATATCGTTTTCTGAGATCTTTTGAATTGAAGATATCATATTGCAAGTTCCTACCGTCGCCACTTTCGCCAGATTGATTGGAGGCGGAAGGGCAAAAGTCCCCATTAATATAGTGTCTTTTAGTAGGCCTACTCTGATATTTTGAAGCATAGGGGGGCTTCCATGGATCATCGGAATGCTTCCCATAACTTGGGAACTATTGGGGAGAAATGTTTGTTGGTCGATGATTGTAATTCCTCCTTGAAAAGGAAATGCAATCTTCCTAAATTAGGTTGACACAAGTGCAGCAATAGCATATATCCATGGTCTTCCCAGTAGGATGTTGTAATCAAGGTTTCCGTCAATTACTTCGACATCTATTTCTACTATTTTCCCCCCTAGTTCAACATGCAAGTTACTCAGAATACCATATGGGGTATACATTCGTCTGTCAAATTCTTTTAATGTTGTAGATGATCGCGACAAGGTTGGTGATCCTAAAGTTTTCCAGCAACTCATCGACATAATACATGTAGATGCCCCCTCATCAATAATTGTTCGATGAACAGTTTTGTTAAGGGCTTTCACTTGAATGAGGAAAGCTGGTTGAGCTGGTAACTGAGGATCATATCCTTTATGATTAAAGGATACAAGATTAGAATCCTTTGGGTCTATCCCACCTATAGCTGATAATAAAGCCTGCTTTTAGGATGGACAATTTTGCAGTACCTCAAGTGTCGACATAGCGGATGGTGATTGGGCCAGAACTTCCACTATATTATAATGCTGTGCTGCTCTGGCACGAGGATTAAATGTCGACTTGTGTACTACTCCCTTTGACTATTTTATTGTTAGCTCTGGAATGATGGGCGGCGCAACTTCTGTTGAAGTTGTTGTCGAACTACTAGGTTGATCTTTATCCTTGTTGTTCGATAGCTGTGGATTCCCGTAATCTTTGTTCCTTGTCGATATCAAAGCATCATTTTGCTATTTCGAAACTGACAACATCAGTACTTGGGACGGGGAAGCATTTTCACTAGCAACCAGATTTGTTCCTGGATTTGGAAATGGATCAGTCAATACTGCCGAGGTTTTTGAATTCTTGAAGAATCTTTTAAGCTCAGCCTTATGTGGACAATTTTTTGTCCAATGATCCTCATCACATATTAAGCATGGATTTTTTGGTTTCCTATCTTCAGGAGGGTTTGCAGAAGAATTTTCAGGTGATGATTCTTCCTGTTTCTTCTTCTTCCCTTTGTTTTTCTTCTTGCCTCCTGGTTGCTTGGTTTCTTTGCCTTTATCAGTCGAGACAGCATTTACTTCCGAGGCAAGAAGTTCTTCTTTTGAATTTTGACTGGAAATATTACGGGCCTTTTTAGATGTAGCCTTTGTCAATCTCGTGTCTGTTGTACCAATCACGCCATCACCGGCATGAGAGTCATTGTTCGATTTAGGAGGAGGAGGGACGGAAAATTCCGGTCTGGGAGCGTCAGGGATTTTATCGTAGAGTGTGCCAGACTGAGTATAAATCAAGTCTAAATATTGCGCACAAGCAATAACTTGCTCTTCAGTGACGACCCATCCTTTTGCCACATCTTCTGTAATGGAAGGTAATAATGACTTAATAAACCATTCAGCTAAAAGCTAATTAGGAACATACGTTTTTACCATTCTACGATGACGTCGCCACTCATGAATATGATTGGATATGTGAGTGGCCGTTGTTTTCTTGAAATTGGTAAGAAGTTCTGTTCCCGTTTCATACCTTATCGGTAACTGAAAATGGGTTAAAAAGGTTGTGGCTAGGGTACTGAAGTTATCAAACGAATCTCTAGGTAACTCGATATACCATTTTGCTTCCAGACCAATTAACGTCCTCAGGAAAAGGCGAAGCCTAATCGAATCATTGTTTAAGGTGTTTGATGAACACCACAGATGAAAATTCATCACATGATTCGAAGGGTCTTCACCTAGATTTCCATTAAATTTAAGAATATCTGACGGAAGTTTATGCAGAATCGCTGGCCACCAAGGGGCGTAAGCAATTGGATCATTCGTTAACCTATTTAGATACGGTAACTCCAAAGTTGCCACGAAGGGTAACTGTTGATTCAGGTTTGGTGAAGCATACCCAGGATAAGATGGGATTGCCTAAGCAGTTGGTCTCTGCATACCAGCATAATGCATATGATGCTCGTAACTTTGGTAAGGTCGATGGGCATAACCATTGTAGAATGGTTGATTTTGACCGTTTTGAATATACGGTTTCCCTCTATTTGTAAAGATTTGTTGCTCAGATCCTTGGTATACTTGTTGGAATTGCGGTTGTTGGTATTGCACCCGCCATGGTTGCGAAGCCATGTGCTGTTGTCCAATACTGACCGTTTGACCAAGATGAGGGGTAATTGTACCTGTTTGGGCCTATGTCATTCCACTAGCTGGCGACTGTGGTTGATTCGCAAGGACAAGAGGCTATTGCATTACAACCTGAGAAACCTGAGGTTGGCATACAATAGGCAGCGCTTGTACTTGTGACACCGTCACAATAGCCAACGTAGTTGGTATATTTGACATAGGTAAACATTGTTGCATCAAATACACAACTCTTGGTTGTTGAGGCAGTATCGGCACCCAACCGCTAGATGTAATTCCAGCATAACCTGAATTTTTTTGTGAACTCCCGTATGGTTGTCCTCCCAAAGGAGACAATGAAAGGGTATATTTCCCCCCATACGGCGGTAATCTGGTACTTAAAGGAATTGTTTGCCCTTGAGGACCAGACTGGCCAAATTGACACCCCGAAGGATCAATTTGTTGAGACTCAACATAAGAGTTCCCGGATACTATTCCCAATGAACAAACAAGAATGGACCATACTGTCGAAATAGCCCCTGAGTGGGCCCCGTCTAGCGATTGAGAGCTATTTGGGACAGATGGTATGCCGGCGAACATTGTTGGAGTGACAGCAGGAAGTTCTGACGTCGCTGTGTCAGATGACACAGTCCTGGATGTCGATGGTTGTTCAGACATTTCTAGTCTATCCAAAAGATGGCCTAGCGATTCTATAGGAGCTTCCGATGGCGGTGGACTAATTTCTGATGAAGAAGGATATAGAGTGATCCCAACTCCAAATCGCGATGGAGTACTAGATGGAGGATCCTCCACAATCTCTTATATAGCAATCAGACTAGGTGGAAGAGGTAGACCATCAGGTCCGTAAAATATTTCTGGTGCCGAAGAAGGTATAGAATCTGCAGCGACAAATGTTTGTGGAATAACACCTTCCGAATCAGCTGTAGACGGAGCTGGCTCAGTAACACAAGTGTTTACCTTCACACTAGGATCAATTCTACTGTCCTTTGGTGGCTGTTGAATTTCTTCTGTAAAGGCAGGGATACCAGAAATGTTTGGAGTAACCAGAGTCTCCGATGATGTTGGAACACTTGTTCTAACTTTACTAGGGGATTTGGAACCGGTTAAACAAGTTCGCTTTGTCCGTAACAGTTTTGACTCTGGAGACAAAGATGGTTGACTCATAAGCCTCCGCGAACGATGGGGTTTCAATTGACCTTCTTCCACGATTGCAGATTACTCGATCAACTAAAAATCAAGGGGAAGTATGTTTCTGAATTAGATGAATTTTATACGCTTTGACGCAACTTTTTTTTTCAATTTTTAAGAGTCGAGAAGAAACAAAAGATGACTCTAGTCGCCTTCGATTTTTAATGAGTCTGAAGTGACAAGTGCTCAGATGGACCTTTTCCGTTAAGGAGTCTGAAAAGGAACCAAAGGGACTGCTCCAGAAATCTAGATAGATGGATTACCAAACCAATCGCAAAACTGCAGAATACTTTTTACGGTATGGCAGTCAATCTTCCCGAATTCTGTGTTCAATGCATTGCGATCGATAGGGTGGCAGAAACAGCTTCCTATGGATAAAGGATAAAGCCTATTGTGGTCTCCCAAAATATACTCGACGGTACGTGGGAGCACAAGCCCGTACTGGCACTTGTCGTCTCAAAGTGGAGGAATCACCCAACCAACAGTGAAAACAACAGTTACCAAGCTTTACGACGGCGGAATACGTCTCTAGCCTAGACTTCTAGATGTTGTGCGTTAGGTTCCAAAGCGTTTTTAGATTCATTAAATTTATTTTATAGTTGATCTTGCTTAAGAAATTTGCATTTCAGGTTCACCGCGTGATGTAGATGTACAATTCCTAAAATGCAATCTAAGATGATAAACAGTCGTTTAATCTTCTTTTTGCAATGAAAATCCTAGCTACTAAGGAAAGAGAAATGATTTTCTTTCAACAAAGAGCAAAGAGCACACACTATATGCACTGTCCTAAATCAAACCAACAAACAGTCTAAATGCAAATGCACGTGCATGTATTTGTTTTCAGCCTTCTTAATGTGTGAATGATAAAAAGAAAGCTAAGCGCAAATCTGAATTATTTTTCAAAGCGACAATTACTAACAAGCTTCTTTTTAAAACAAAATGAGGACAATGACGACACTTTGTTATTTGGAATTGAAAACTTGCTTTCGACACTTGAAAAACTACTAATTCAAATCAAATACAAGAGTAACAGTGTAATCGACTATCAAGAACAATCGGATTCTCTTCTATGACTAAAAATGACACTTGCGACACTTTCAAATCAAGAAACGACAGTACAATTACGCTACTTCTTTGTAAAGGAGAACTGAAAATGACTCAAAAATACATAAAAACATTTACAGTTCTTTGCACAATGGAGGCGGAATAATAGCAAGGAAAGGGGTTTCAAACAAAGGTGTACTGACTATAGGCAGCAAAACTCCTGAATAGAGCTGAAAAGCATGAACACAGAAACCAAAATTTAGGAACAAGGCCTTGTCTGATCAGCGCACCTGTAACACAGTGAAACTAAAATGCAACGCACCTAATACACTCAGGAAGTGCGATGCATGTGGAGTTCATAGAACAGACACTGCGCTGGACCAGGGACAAGTCTTTGACTGGGTTCCAGGTCACATTTTGCAATTCAATTCAAGGATTTAGGCCGAGCAAGTGGTAATCAGTAAATTGATCACAGGGGTAGATCTAAGGAGGTTACTAGAGCCACCATGAGGGCAATTAGAGAGCTTGTAAATCAATCGTTTAATTCATAAACAAAACCCGGAGATAGACTGAAGTAGCATTGATCTACTTTGCACTTGCATATCAAATGCAGTTCGAAGGATAGCTGGCTTGACTTCAGGCTCTGTCTGTAAGTTTATAAAATAAACAAATGTAGATAAACAAACAATCTATTCGCTTCCCAGTGGAGTCGCCATTTTGTTATTGGGAAAACTAGTGTCTATGCAAAGATGCTAGTCCCATTAAGGCTGGTAGCTACCTTAGAAACAAACAAACTAAAAACTACTTTTGTTTTCCTTTATGAGAAATAGATAAGAGAAGAATAAGGAGACCAACCTCTGTCTTGCGCTTGGTTCCTTGCTCAATTCCTCTCTCTTTTGGTAGGTCTTTGCCACTCGCTTCCTTTTCTACCCAGCTTCAAAGAGTACCTGTAGAATCAAAGCAGCATAACACTATCCAAGAACATAGATATATTATCATAAACAATATAGGACCAGATGTATATTGACCACACAAATGCATAAATCATCAATCATACAAGAATGTGGAGGAAAACTTGAATAGCTTTATTGATAATCAAGAAAGAGCAAAGAGGATTACAACCAATTGTTTTGACCCAGCATCATCCTCTCAGCCAGAAAGCCCTTCTTCACCTCATGAAAAGCTTAGATCACCCAACACTATGATGTTGCACCAAGAAACCAACAACACTTCCTTACAAGATACAAAATTCTAGCCTTCGGATCTCTGGGATGAGGGATCCATATATAGATGTTTGCAAGGGGAATGAGTCAGCTTTTGAGATTTGATTAGTGTCCTCTCTCTGATAGTTCTTGATTCCACTTAGAGATTGATGATCTCTTACTCATCACTGGTCGAATGCAGAGAGGCAAGTGTCACAGGAGAAGTTTCTGGATGATTCCATGCTTCTCCACCTTGAGGATTGACCCTGCCATTTGTCCACTCTCACCCATCGCACCCCATAGAAGGGGTTTTCAACATGCATCACACCTACTATGTGTATTCAGGTGGGATGCAATGCACTTTGACTATGGAGCAGGTGAAATGGTCCAGTTTTGACCAGTTCTTAGTAGTTTTTCATGGAGAACTTCTGGGAGATGCTGTAATCAGTTGACCTTGTTCTTTTAGGGGTTGGAACAACACCTTTAGGGACTTAGGATCCCTTGGTTTATGTACACTTATTCTTGGGGTTGTAGTGCCCAAAAATGTCTATAACCCGCCGCCCCCGTTACACAATCGATGCAATTAAGGGGGCCTCCGCCCCCCCTCTAATCCCCTGGTTAACTACGTGGGCTAGTTGTGGAAATAATATAACACAACCCAACACAAGGAACCATCATTAGTATATTTGTTGTCATGTTATTTTTGTTTTTCTTTCTAAATGAATTAACTTTATTTTATCCATTTGTAGGAATATTTGTTAAATTCCAAGTATTGATCAATTGTTATATTTATTAGTACTTTGAAAGATCCCCTTAAAACTAACATTGTAGGCACATCTGCAGAAGAAAATGAAAAAAATCAACTACATTTTTTAACACCTATGATAGCTCCCTTGATAAGCCAAAACTCGAATCTTATGCCTTGGCGTAAAAAAATGTACAAGGTTTTGGGCAACTGGAAATCTTGTTCCCTGAAGTTTTGATCAAAGAATGGTACTACTCTGTAGGGATTCTCTTTCCTGAATTTGATGGAGTTCGCTTTCCCAAATCTCCAAAAGCACTTCAAGAGTAAGATGACAAGGAAACTACACATGAGGGGGTCAAGTAGGAGACTTCTACATGTGATTCCCTAATACCAGAGACAAGTGAAGAGACTAAAACAAATAACATCCCTCACTCTACTCTCCCTATTTTCCATGGTCTATCACAAGAATAACCTGACACCTCCTTGTTTGGATTGAATGCACTTTGCCAAGTTATTACTATGTGAATGATGCTTAGAATCTGAAATTATTCACTTCCATGCTCAAGAATGCAACCCCATGCTCGTTCAGGAGCCTTAGTATAGGAAATGTCAGATCATGGCACAAAATGAAGAAGACGTTTTTTGAAAAGTAACAAGACTATTGCAAGGATAAGGAAAGGAGGGAATAATTCTTCAAGATGTTGCAGAATGAGGATGAAATCCTTAAGGACTACATGGAAATGTTCAAATCAAATTTTATAGATCAAAGAAATAAAATATGGCTCCTAAAACATTATGTGTTTTATTCTTGAGAGGAATCCTGAATGAATACATGTAACTCCTAAACCCGATGGGTGGAGGAGATGTCTCCTAGAAATCATATGATGTTATTATGGAACTTTGTCAAAGATATTCATGTGGAAGAATGCAAATAGGCAAAGTCCCTTTGGATGTATTAGCAAGGATTGGTAGGACTACCAAGAATAAAATTAGGAGAGGTAAAATGGGAAATATGTTAGAGGACCTTAAAATAGACATAATGAGTTCCCTAAGCTCCTAGTTGGCCATTATACATATAAAGAAAGAGAAGGAAAGACAAATCTAGCCTTAGATATCTTCTACCCAAAATAAAGAAGGGAACAGATATTGAATGAGTGCCCCTTGGACCAAGTTGATATTTGTGGAATATATAGCAATGAAAATCCTACTAGCAAATTTTCTTCTCTGTCGGGCTTAAAATCTATATATTAGGACGTGGAGGAACTTAGAAAAATTTTGTTTGTTACAAAAAAATGACCATGGCAACAAAAACAAGGTATGATCCAAGACACATCTCAATGTTTCAATTATTTTTGGACTAATCATTCTTTATAGTATTCCTCTCAATAATGGTGTTATACCCTATTTACCACTCCATTATAGTGAGAGAGACCCAAGTTCAACTCACCTCAGTTGTTGGCTACAATGCATCCCCTTTCACCTTTGCTTTTATTTATGTGGGATTTATTACATGTTAAAAGGGTTAAATTACATAATTGAGTAAATTATCATAATTATTTCTTCAAAATTTTATAATTATAAGATAATAATAATTTCATAATCGATACAATTGAGGAAAATATCATAATCGTGAAAATTGTTTCTAGAATTTGTCATTCCAAGGAGTTCAAATTGACCCACTTATGTATGAGTTGGCTAGGGGTCCATTATTGTAAGTTTCCTAAATTCTCAAGCCTCTAGGTGTCTAGATACATTCTCACAAAGGATAAAATGAACTTATATAATCTCACCAAGAGGAAGGGGGGGCTAGATCTAGTATCTATACTATAACATGGGAGCTCTACTGTATTGGGAGAAGGGGACCAAGTTGCGCTTTGGAGGATAGGCTCCTCATGTGTGGAAGATATATCACCTTATGTATTTGTCATTGTTGATTAATGAAAGTTCATAATTCCTTTCTCTTAGATGTTGTTTTCATTATGTGTTAATGTATTTTCTTTTACACTAATCCACCCTCTGTGGAAGGAATGTTTTCTTTGCTTGTTGGTGCATGTGTGCAAACCTAATGAATCATGATAGTTAGGAGAAAGTTCTTCAAGTAGAAGTAGGATCTCCAACATTGAACCAAACACCATACACCAACTTGCAAGGGATCATGTGAATCTCTTGAACCTGCTTATTTGAAATATTATACATGAATGCTACGTGTGCTTCAGAATTTAATATATTTTCTTTCATTTCTCTTCACACATTTACACACACATCTTCTTTTGGGTATATTATGGGCTAATCTACTGGGTTAAAATTATTCTACTTCTATTAGGTGACTCTCCCTGTAACAAGTGGTGTTTTTCTTCTCATCCATGGATGGATCCTCGTTCCCCTCAACAACTCTAGTAACAAGGGTGGAGAGGCGCTGCATATGGAGACCCCCAATAAGTTGTTATGAAACCACCCATGCAAATATTTCCACCTCCTGAATTGCAAGCATCCACTTTTTCCCCTCCATGACCAAATTGCCTATGTAACCTCTATCTAACATTAATAATGGTAGGCCAAATAAACCAAATAAATCTTCTTAACTCAAAACCTACCCACTTACTCTATCTCTTTCATGGACTATGATGATATTAATCTCATATCAGGGAAGACATTGACCCAAGAGCATCCTCTTGTGCATACCGAATATTTCAATCAGGAAACTCAGAATGAATCACTTAAGAAATAATTACCTCTAGAACCCTTAAGATCTAAAAAAGTAAGCCCTGAAATATAAAATCCATCTTACCCCAAAAGGTTAAGCCTATAGAAACCTCCAACTCATCCAAAATTTGATTTCCTAGGTGAACTAAAAAATGTATGCATTAAAATTTCACTTTTTCAAGCTATCAAAGACGTACCTATTTATTCAAAAGCGGTAAAGGAAATTTTATTGAGGAGGCCTACCCATAAATGAATAGATCCACAAACCATCTATGTCATGGGTAAGCTATCAGATTTATTTATTGGGTTTGTTGGTGGGGTCCTTTCTACAAAATACTCTAATCTTGGTATCCCAGTAGTTAACGAGCAAGTTAATAGCACCCTTGTCCCAAACATACTAATCAACCTATGTTCCACTATAAAGGTTATAACACAAGAGACCATGAAATCCCTAGGGATATCTAGCCTAAGACAAACACCCACCAAACTTCAACTTGTTGATAGGTCAATAGTCAAAATAGAGGGAATCTTAGAGGATATTGTGATATTTGTAGACTTCTGGGAGTATCCCACTAATTTATTCTCTTTAGGAAGAAATACTCCCTAGGGGATACCAGCTAATCCTTGGACAATCATCGCTAACCACAATAGACATATACATTGGCTAAAGATTTGGGAGTGTGACAATATCCCATGGCACCTCTACCAAAAATATAACCTTATACCCTCATTCCAAGCCTAGTATAGAACATGAAACAACTTTTTGGGATAACCAATAAGGAAGTAATGAAGAAAAAGTAGTCCATCAAGATTTATCTATTGATTGGTATTTCACCATCAAAGAAAAGACTAAGGACAAATAAATCAATGATTTCATTGCTTCCTCTTCCTCCAACACAAATGTTCTTGAATGCTTTCTACATCTATAAATTAAGGCTTCATATTTATAACATGAGTCCTCATCTAAAGAGAAACAATGATATACCAAATATACCATCAAAGCTAGCCTCAGAGTGACTTTGAACATCAATAAGGAGTTGATAAAGAAACAAAAATAAAAAATGTTACATGTAATGCAAGGGCTCAATTATGACTTCACTTGGGATTATTCCCTATGTGAAGTCCCAATTAGAAATCACACCATGTGGGATAGGATCGCCATTCGGTATGTAGATTTGAAAACCATCGTGTTTTTTCTCTTCTAGTTGTTAAATAAGGAGATGTTAGAGTGAGGGAAAGAATGAAATTCCAAGAGAATGGGGATGAGATCAATGCGGGATCAATAACCTGCATAAGGGGATACATGGATGTAACAAAAAACAACAAGAAGAAACATGCCACATGAAAGATTTTTAAGCTAAAACCATCTTATACATACATGAATACGAACATGCTAGAGGTTAATTGTAAATCAGTTCACAATACGTTACAAGCACTGAGTGGAATAAGAAAGTAAATATTCAAAGCAGCCATGAAATCCATAAGCTAAGAATGATTTCATTAACATATTCCCACATGAAAGTACTCATACAAACATGATGGAAATACAAGAAAGCCAATACAACCATCATGAAGATGTAAAAGAATACATGCCAAAACTAAAGAACTCATTATCCATGCTACATATCCAAGTACATATTCAACAAGTCCATCAAGGCCTAGCAGTGGAACATGGGTTTTCAATACCATCATTCAAAGTAAAACCATATCCTCACCACAACTCATCATATCAACTTCCAAGAGTTGAGTTCCACTTTCTCCTTAAGCACAAATCAACTATTTAATGCTAGCCCTAGCTCAAGTCCTAAAGTCCCTTTTCTTGAAGCATGAAGGTATATTACCTTTGGCTCACCCTCATGAAGCTTGACCTTCCTCACTATTCTCTCATGTATAATGAATATTACATGCACAATGGATCTCTACATATCTGTGCGCATTATGACAAGAAACATTTACATTCTGATAGAAGACAAGTTACAGAATGTAGGCTTTTTTGGTTCATGATTTATATAAAAAAAATTCCGGAGAAATCACATAGTTGTTTTAATGTCAACACATTTCGAACCACTTACTGTGGTTCATCTTGAGGACACAGATGGATAGCTTGAACCCAAGAACCAATAAATGATAGTAGATGGAAACTAAAAAAAATTAAAGTCAAAATTAAAAAAAATAATAATAATAGAAAAAACCATAAAAAAGAATTAATATTAAAGAATAAAAATTAAAAAGGAAATAAAATTTAAAATAAATGGAAAGTAGACAAAAACGTAGGGTAAAGATTATTATATCACTACTTACACAGTGACATCTATAATTGATTCGAAGCTATTAGTTTGTCTGTACTAGAGAAAATTTTCAAATCTTGATAGTTAACATTAGGCTTTTGGCTAAAAATTTTGCATGACGTCAGCGCACCTGTTTCACAAAATATTGTCACCATGACATTCTGCAATCGGTGTGAGTCTATCACCACTCATACTTTCCTCCTTTGCAAGTCTTAAACCTCAGTTCTTCATGTCAAGCCTTGAAAAATAAGAGAATCCCTTAAAAGTCTCTAAAACTCTAGTTCCACACTTTCTCTTAGCATTACCTATGGTCCCGCACCTACTGGTCATGTCCCCTGCGTACCTGACCGCTCTATCTCTGTGTAATGGGTGCAAACCCCTGTAGAAGTCAGAAAGGCACAATTACATTCTTAAAAACTCACTTTGAGTCATTTCAGGAAGCTTCTAGAAGGAATCTTGAGGTGGCAAGTTCGTTCCTTTAAGGTGCATGCATCCCATACCTTAAGGAGCTAACCCCTTGATGTGAGGAGCTTATCCCTTTGAAGGAGGACTCTATCCCTTCATAGGTGGACCTGTAACCTCCTTCCTTTGCACTATAAAATGAAGCATTGGGGTGGTTACTGTGGAGGTTGAAAGCTGAATATTTTTGAGGTGAAATGCTATTGGAATTTAGTCTTCCTAATTGAGCTTGAGAGGAGAGATTACATACCTTTTGATCTCATTGGAAAGAGTGTGAGGCTTGTCAAAGTAGAGGAGATTCCTGTTTGGACCTTGGGAGGAGCTTGTACAACATCAAGGCACCAAAGGTTGTAAAGTTCTTATATTTTCAAAGTTAATACAATCAAGTTTATTTTTCTCAATAAGCTGTGTTTTATGGTTTATTTCATGGATTCCATGATCACCATGATGAATATGATTTATTATATTAGCTATGTAGTTGTTATTTGATGTGTGCTTAATTTTGATTGCAGGTTCTCAAAAGGAAACTTGTTCAGACGGTCGAAGCATGGCTGCCACAAACTATCGTTGTACTTAAGGTAGGTCTAAAACACCTCTTAGTTTTTTATTAATAAATCGCAATATATTAGAGAAATGTAGATTTGCTTGTCCTGCTTATTGCTAGATATCTGTTGATACTAGGGAGATCGGTCTTGTTCGTAAGAATGATTTATCTAGCTGACAAATTGGTGACTTCGCTGGGGATTGGAATTTGGTTTTTGCTTTTCCTTTTTCTTTGACTTGAGAAACTTATCCCTGTTTCTGGTTTTTGCTTTATGTGTGTGGGATTGGGTAGTTTTTAGGATCTGGATTCTTTTTGTTTTTCTGAAGTTTACAGGGAACCATACTTTTCTTTTACAGATAGTGTGGACCTCTCCGCATCTTTCCTTTAGTACACAGAGCAGTACCACATCTGGTTCTACTGGAAGCCTGCAGACCCTGTTAAAATTTTTGAAAAACCTAAATTGTTTTCGTCCAGTTAAGTTTAGTTTTTATTTTCGGCTTTTAGTGTCTACCCAGATCTGCATGTGTTCTGTCAAGAATCTCTTGTGAGTGAGTTCCATTGGCATTTTGGTTTTAGGTGATTTTCTAGAAGTTTTGCGTGCCTGGATTGATTTTCACTTGGTCTTTGTAGTGACTCAGAGATTAGAAGCCTAAGAAACCTTAGATTACCCTGGTCTTTTTGGTCTTCTTGATGAGTCTGACTGATTTGTGAAATCTGCCCTTGCTGAGAAATAGATCTTGTTTTCTCTTTGCAAAGCTTTGAACGAACTTGTTTGAAAGTTTTGAATTTCATTTTTATAAAAGAAAACATAGCTGGGTGTTTTTTTATTAATTTGTTATTTTGAATGAATTAATCCTTAGTTTATTGAACAACTAAGTAAAACGTCCTCAAAAAGATTTAAAGCTTTTATTTCAATTAGTTTTTTAGAAGTTTAGATCTCAAGATTAGTTTTTATAGTTTTGAGTGTTTTCTAGAAATTGTAGAATCTCTTTCGAAAGAAATTGTTTTCTGTAGTTTTTGAGTGTTGAAAAAGAATGGGATCTTTCATGAACATAATTAGTAGTATCGTTTTGATTTTATTGAAAAGGAAAAAAAAAAAAAATTCTGTTCATTTACATGTTGAAAGAAAGATTTTTTTTTCAAAGAATTGCATTCTCAACTCTTTCTTTTAGCTAGAAATTCATTGAAGAAAAAGAATTGTTTATCGTCTTAGGTGCATTTTTAGTGTTTTTGGAGTCGAGTCTTCACACCATAAAGTTTCATCTCCATTCCTGTTGACTTAAGAAACAACCCATAAAAATAACACTTAAATTAAAATTGATCTACCAATCGTTTTATTTCTAGGGCTCTTATCACCAATATAGCTTATGCTAGTATCTTGGAGTAGGGAGTAATTAACTCTCCAAGATAGTTAAAACAAAAAAATAGCTATATATTGCAATAGGAAATAAATCCAATTGTAATTCATATAATCTGGGAAGCTCCTCTTAAAGGATTCAATCACTAGATCATCTCCGAACCTTTGAGACAATCAAGTCTGTTTCATTGGGAAAGATAGAAGATTTGCGCGTATTAAAAATGGTAAACCTCGGATTAACCATTGTTAAGGAGCTTGGGGTCACTTGTTGGTAAACCTCAGATTGATCATGTTGAGGAGCCTTCAAGGGGTTTGAGCTTTGCTACTCTGCCCTTGTGTGTAGATCGGATCATAGACTGTTCCCCCAGTTGTATTTGTTACGTTGGTATCCTTAGTGACCATAATCTTAAGATTCTTTCCTAAGGTGACAGTGAAGGACGGGTCTCATTGTACCTGGAGCAGACGTCGACTAGACTCACTTGGACTCTCTGGGGGGTTCTCTTCACTCGAGACGGTTTTGTGAAGAAACTTGTGCTAGTCTGTTTCATTAAGAAGATTGTCAGGGTAACTGTTCCAACTGCCTTTTCTGTATTGAATTCTGCGACGTTGGATTACATCACCAACTAGTGTTTTTGGTACGGAAAGTTACTGTTTGTGTGTGGTTTGAACTCCTAGATTTTTTAGGTGTGTGATTCAATTGTTTGGTTCTTTAGAGACTTTAGGTGGTTTTATTGACATTTTATTTGTTTGTGTGTGAAGTAATTAAAATATTTAATCATGGCTGAATTACCAAGACAATCCCGTAGACTTCGAGGGAAACCTCCCGAGTATACACAAAGCCAGCTTGAAGGGCTACGAGCTCTTGTAACACCTAGTGACAGTATAGTTGGGTCACCAGAAGCTAGAGATTCTTCTTTAATAGTTCATCCTGATTATCAAGTTCAAGCAACAAAGTATATTTCTGAACCAATTTCATTTTTTGAAATTACTGGTAGTATTTCTTCTACTAGTGAATTAGCAGAACCTGAAATTTCTGAGCATGAAACTGAACCTGCTGCTACTCCATCCTCAGGATTTGCTTCTCCAACTTCTAGTGGTCCTAGTTCACCCAGGGTAGGAAGGATCATTACCCAAAATCTTCCTTCTGGACTCATTTCTATTGAAGAACTTGTTAGTCCAGAATAAGATATAACTCTCCCTGAAAATCAACCAACTTTAGAACTTAGGGAGCGTGAATCAATTTTCTACAGTCCACCTAGGAGGGATGCTTGGTACATCTCATTGAACAACTTTTTAGAAAATTAGGGTCTTAGTTTTTCACCACCTCGAATTCCTTCATCCAACACCTAGAGGTTATTATCCTCCTTTGAATATGTCGAGACAGTCATCCATGTTTTCCCAATCACTGAAAACATTTTTATATGGCGATCCTTCTGTTCCTTCTGGGTATCAGTCACTCACTGGTAATTTCTCAAGAGCATCTCCTCAACCCATTGAAGATGGGATATCAACTGGTAATAACAAAACTCAACTGTTGAGCATAGAAGAAATTCTTATGATGTCTAGTACTATTCGAAATCTGCAACCTCAAGGTAGTCAGTTACCGCCTGGGGGGCATCCTCAAGGTACTCAATTACTGCCTGGGGGGCAACCTCAAGGTAGTCAGTTAGCACCTAGGGGGCAACCTCAAGGAAAATACATACCTCAAGGTCAACCCCAGACTCAGTACATACCTCGAGGTCAACCCTAGTATCAATATATACCTCAAGCTCAACCCCAGTTTCAGTACATGCCTCAAGGTTATCAACCTCAAGGTCGGTACCCAACCCAAGGTTTCCAACCACCTTCTGGTCAATCATTTGTACAAGGAACTGGAAATGTACCATTTAATTATCAGCCCTATGCTCAACCCGGTTATGGTCCTCAATATGCTCAACCTTCTATGGGTCCATACCCCGGAATGAATATGGTGTGGGATCCATCTCAATCTCAACAGATTTTGCAACCTAATGTGTAGTTGTCATCTCAATCTAGAAAATCTTTGGTTTCTGGTTTAACCCAACAACTTGTCCAGCCTACTATTCAAACTTCTGCACCTGGTGTAGCTCATCATTCTGGGCCTAGTTCACCTCAAACGAATGTTGCAACTACTGCATCTTATGTTCAATCTACCCCATCTATTTCTGGAGTATCAGTAGCTCTGATTTCTATTGTTCCTGCATCAACTCCTCAAGCCTCTTTACCTTAGTCGGGACCTACAATTCAGACTTTGATTCAGATGCCTATAGGACAACCTGGTCCAAGTACAGTTGTCACAAGTCAACCGCAATTCACTTATCAACTATACTAGGGACAGTACCAATTCGGTTCTGTTGTGCAAAGCCCAGTTTACCAGTATCAACCGTACCCTATATATACTTATCAGCAACCTCAACAACCCCAGTTTGGTCCAATTAATCTTGGTTTTCAAGAGGATACAATATTCCAAATGCGATTCCAATTCCAAGTTATCCTAGATATCCTCCTCCTACGGCTGGTCTTATGACCCAAGGTTTTCGTGACCCTAACCGTCAGTTACCATTTATTGCAACTTTGGACTTGCCTGATTTGTTGCACCTTACGAATGATCCGATTAATTATCTTTCGTTTTGGCTGCCAATGCCGAATAAGTTGCCTAGTGATATCCCAAAGTTTGAAGGTAAATTAGGAGAGGATCCGTCAAACCATGTGATGACTTATCACCTCTGGTGTGCATCTAATTCCATTATCGATGATTCAATTCGCTTACATTTTTTTCAACGCACTCTGATTGGTCTTGCGGCCAAGTGGTACATTGAGTTACCGCGAGCTTCTTTTTATAATTTTAGTCAGTTAGCCACTTCATTCTTAACTCATTTTCAGTTGCCTGTCAGATATGACAATGGCACAAAATTATTAACTTCATTAAAACAGTCAATGTCCACATATATTTCAGATCATATTCATGAATGGTGACATAGACAACGTTTAGTGAAAGTTTTTATTCTGAATCAAATTTTAGCATAATGGTTTGCTAAATCATTATTACCTAAAATCACTAAGGATGTAGCTAAGGCAGGAGTTGTTATGAAGAGCAAGTAATTGCTCAAGCTCAGTACCTTGACCTCATTTATACGTAGTCGGGTACTTTACATGAAAAAATCCCCGACCTTCCGAAACAAAATCAAATAACTGCAGCTCCTTTAGGGTCTCATGCTGCTATTGGTACGATTGGTTCAGTTAGCACCAAAAGCAAGAAGAAATCTTCAAAGAATTCTTCTCCTATTATAACTTTAGCAGATTCCCCGACAGGAGACTCTTCCGCTGAAATTACTGCCGATATTCATGTCATCATATACGACCAAATCAAAATCCGGTGGTAAAAAGAAAGGGAAGAAGAAAAATAAACAAAACTCAAAAGAGAAATCAGATAAAATTGAATCTACTGACAAGAAACGTAAACCTCGCTATCCTTTTCTCATTTGTGACGAGGAGAATTTTACAAGGGATTGCCCACATCGAGCTGAGGTTACGAAAATTGTCAAAGGTTCTCAAACGCCTATTGTCTTGAAGGATCCTTTTCCTAGTCAAGATAGTAAGATGATTGGTTCTTACTCAAATGCCTTAGAAGAACCCATAATGATGATGTCTCATGTTAGGATTGTGATTTGATCACAAGATTATGGTAGTAAAAGTCCTGTTGGTGTTAAGGAAGCAGAATCTTTGTTATGAAACCAGCTCAAGAAAAGATAGAAAAGATAGATCAACGCCTTAGAATTTAGCCTCTTCGAGGAGGCAACCTCCTTTACATTACATAAATGAACAATTCTTGGATGATTCAAATGACAAAACCTCCTTTCTATATATAGGAGTCTAAGGAGTCACAATATAATCCAGCCGACCTAACAATAATAATATGAAGCCACAAAAATAAAAATAGAGGGATTCTATGGGGCACAGTAATAACAATATGGGGGCAATAGGGGCACAACAATATTAATAAGGGGTATAACTACAATAGTAATAGGGTAATCGCTAGTATTATAGGGACCCAACATGCCCCTCTCCTTCAAAAAAGTGTTGTCCTCAACGCTTGAGTAGTTCTGGATACTTCTGCATAAAATTCTCATCCTCCCATGTGGAATCTTCAGTGGATAAGTTCTTCCACTTGATAAGATACTCTGAAATTGATCAATTTCGTAGCTGTCGAGTTCTTGATTCTGTGACTGCTTCCAGTTCCAATATAATTTTTCCTTCCTCGTCAAGTTCTGGCAATATTTTTTGAACTGGGAGCTTGTCGCCTATAACCTTCTTTAAACATGAAACATGGAAAACTGGGTGCAATCGAGAAGCTGCAGGAAGCTCCAATTTGTATGCCATAGTACCAATCTTTTGCAACACCTTGTACGGACCATAATACTTTGGTGATAATTTATTATCCTTCTTAGCTTGCTTGAGGGACATTTGCTTATATGGTTGTAGCCGTAGGAATACCCAATCACCTACATCAAAACTTCTTTCACTGCGATGTTGATCTGCCTGTTGTTTCATTCTATTCTGTGCCAACACGAGGTTATCCTTTAAGAGTTGAGGACTTGTTGTTGATGTTCGATGTGATGTTCCACTGCCTGAACCTTAGAATTTTCTCTTAAATATGATGTGATGGATGGTGGTTGATACCCATAAAGTGCCATAAATGGGGTCATTTTTGTTGTTGTATGGAAGGAAGTGTTATACCACCATTCAGCCAGAGGCAACCATTTGACCCATTGTGTCTGTTTATCAGATACAAAGCAACGAAGATATCCTTCCAAACATTTGTTTACTATCTCAGTTTGCCCATCAGATTGAGGATGATAAGATGAGCTATGAGCTAAATGAGTACCAAGACAAGAAAATAATTCTGTCCAAAAATTTCCAGTGAAAATGGGATCTCTGTCACTTACAATAATCTTTGGGTTTCCATGTAGCTTTTGAATTGTTTCCATAAATGCAGTAGAAATTGTACTGGCTTTAAATGGATGTGATAATGCACAAAAGTGTGCATACTTGGTAAGTCTGTCAACTACCACCATGATGACACTCTTTCCCTCAGACTTGGGTAAACCTGTGATAAAATCCATTGAAACCTCCTCCCAACATTGGCTTGGAATGGATAAAGGTTGTAATAGACCTGGTGTCTTAATTGTTTCAACTTTATTTTGTTGGCAAACCAAACATTCCGCCACAAACTTTTGAATATCTGATTTAAGGCCATCCCAAAAAAATTCCTTCTTAACCCTGTGGTAAGTTTTTAAAAATCCTGAGTGCCCTCCTAAGGGGAAGTGTGCAATTCCATAAGAATCTTTTGTTTTAGCTGGGAATTCTTACAGAGGTATAAGCGATCTTTGTACCATAACGAATCATTTTGCCAGCTAAATGTATCAGACGTACTGGAATCTTGTTGTAACTTTTGAATAAGTGCCCACACTTCTTCGTCATTCTTCCATTCCTCCCTTGCTTCGTTTATCCAATCTGGTTGGATAATAGAAATGGCGCACAACAATGCTTCCACATCCTCATCCTTTCTTGAGAGTGCATCTGCCACCACATTTTGCTTCCCTTTTTTGTAGATGATTTCAAAGTCATAACCCAACATCTTTGTGACCCACTTTTGTTGCTCTTCAGAGGATAATCTTTGTTCTAAAAAGTATTTAAGGCTATCATGATCTGTTTTTACCTTGAAGTGTCTTCCCATTAGGTAGGGTCGCCATTTCTTAAGTGCATGGAGTATTGCCAACATTTCCTTCTCATAAATAGCTTTCTTAAAAACTTTCCCTTGATTGGACGACTTTCAAAAGCAATGGGTCTTTCATCTTGCATTAGAACAACACCAATTCCATTTCCTGAAGCATCACATTCCACAATAAAGGTTTTTGTGAAGTCCGGTGTAGCTAAGACCGGTGCTTGGCACATTGCCTCTTTAAGATGTTCAAAGGCCTTTGTTGCTTCTGGAGTCCATGAAAATGCATCTTTCTTCAATAATGTTGTTAGAGGTGCTGCTATTCTCCCATAATTCTTAACAAACTTGCGATAATACCCTGTCAACCCGAGAAATCCTCGCAGATGCTTTATGGATGTGGGGATTTTCCATTCCTTAATGGCTTTAATTTTGCTAGGGTCTACCTTAACTCCTTCATGAGATACAATATGACCCAATATTCCACCTCCTGGACTCCAAAGAAACATTTGGATCTTTTTGCATATAATTGTTTCTCCTCCAATAGTTGTAGCACCCTGTCAACATGTTCAACATGATCCTTCCAAGACTTGCTGTAGATTAGTATATCATCAAAAAATACTAACACAAATTTTCTAAGGAATGGTTTGAAAATTGAATTCATCAAACCTTGAAATGTTGAAGGTGCATTGGTAAGGCCAAAAGGCATGACCAAAAATTCATAATGACCCTCATGAGTTCTAAATGCTGTTTTCGGAATGTCTTCAATCTTCATTCTGATTTGATGATATCCTGAACGAAGATCCAACTTGGTGAAGTAAATTGATCCATGCAATTCATCCAGTAATTCATCAATGACAGGAATGGGGAACTTATCTTTAATAGTGAGCTTGTTGAGCTCCCTATAATCTGGACACATGCGCCATGATCCATCCTTCTTGTGCACCAATACTACTGGAGCAGAGAAAGAACTTTGACTCGGTTGAATTATACCAGCCTCTAGCATTTCTGCAACCATACGTTCAATTTCACTCTTTTGGACATAGGGATATCTGTACGGCCTGATGTTTGGAGGAACACTTCCTGGAATCAGATGAATAGCATGATCATGATCACGCATAGGTGGGAGACCTTTGGGAGTCTCAAATACCTTGGAATGATTGTCCAGGACTTTTTGGAGATCTGGAGAAATAGATGATTCCAATGTGGAAACATCTAGCGAACATAATTGTGCAATTACACCTCTTTGCTCCTTTTTTAGAAGCTTTGTCATACCATTAGAGCTGATTATCTTTCCTGGTTTCCCTGCAATACCCCTTAATTCAACTTCCTTTCCTTCCGTAGAAAATTTGATGAAAAGTTCTTGAAAATTAAAAGCTATTGTACCCAAGGATTGTAGCCATTGGACTCCTAGTACAACATCAGCACCTCCCATTGGAATGGAAAGCATTGGGCTAGTCAATACATATTCTCCCATGGATAGCTTGATATTATGGCACTTTCCAGAGAAATTTATTGTTCCTCCATTTGCAATCATCACTTGACACTCTGGTGCTGGATATAGGAAGCAATTCAATTCTTTTGCTACCTTACAATGAATAAAATTGTGGGTGCTTCCTGAATCAATCAACACTATTACCTTTTTCTTCTTGATTTGTCCTTCTATCTTGATGGTTTGAGGAGTGGTAATTCCCGCCAATGCATTACAAGATATGGTCGGATTTATTTTTTCTTCATCTAGGCTTTGTTCCTGGAGTATATCCTCTTCTTTTGACCTTTCTTGCTCCTTTTCTTCTTCCTCTTCACAATCTATGTAGAATAATTTCTTCTCAGCACACTTATGACCTTTAGTGTATTTGCTATCACAACTGTAACAAAGCCCTTTTGCTCTTTTTTCTTCCAATTGTTGTGGTGTCAACCTTATAGGTTGTGGAAGACTAGGGGCAACAACACTTCCGTCTTTATAGTTGTGAGTGGTATGCTTCCTGGTTGCCATAATTTTGCTTTCCATTTTTCTTGCTAACCTGAATGCCTTCTCTAATGAATCAGGTTCCCAAAGGCGAACATCATGTTGGATATTATCCTTTAAAGACCCTATGAACACATCAATCCTATGCTCCTCTGGAATATTTTTACCCTTATGTTCAATTTTTGGAACTCCTCAATGTGCTCCATTATTGAACCCTTTTGTTTGAGACTTATCAATTGGCTAAAAAAAGTGTTGCTTTTTGTATCCTCATAATGTGCTATCAATTCTTCCGTAAAAATTGCCCAAGTGATAAATTGTTTACGAGAGCAAAGCCATTGATACCATACAAACTGATTTGGTTCCAAATATAAAGTTTCCATACGTACCTTTTGTGTGTTTTGCACATTATTGAGATCGAAGAATTGCTCCATCTGTAATATCCATGTGGCGGGATCCTTGCCATCAAACTTCCTCATATCGATTTTTGGAACATGGTGAGTCTTTGATCCAACATTAGAGTCTATGGAATCATGATTAACATTTCTTTTGTTCTCATCATGAGTTTCCTTTAGTACCCTTTCACCCTTAGTGACCATTTCTTGTAGCAACTTATTCATATTTATCTTCAATTCTTCCATCTTATCATCCATGCCATCAATTTTAGCGTCCATGCCATTCACCTTAGCTTCCATGCCATCCATCTTAGCTTCTACACCTTTCTTTAAACCATCCATCTTAGCTTCTACATCTTTCCTTAAACCATCCATTTTAGATTCTGTTGCTTTTTGTGCAAGTGACACTTGTTGCACTTGTTCTTGTAATTTTGATATATCATGTAGCATTTCTTCTTCTTCTTCATGAGTCATGCTAGAGCTTTCAGGTTCCTTACTAGGTGTTTGCATTTTCTTTCCTTGGGGCATCATTTACCGATAATAATTCTCTACTATGCCCTTTGAATTCCTTCAAAATAAATTTTCAAACCAAGCTTAAGCAAAAATTTAAGAAAATCTACACACCTTTTTTCACTTTGTAGGAGCTCGATATTGCCTCTGATGTATCTCTGTACTTTTTGATCATCTAATTCTAAATTTGTGACCTGCAGTAGCCCTCTGTGTCCTCTTTCCAATGCCACAAGTCTGACCCAAATTGGATTCTCCAAGGAAGAGTTATGCGAAATCTCCCACAGTGACTTGATTATAGACTAGTTCAGTAGAGCTAACTTGTACGACGTGCCACAAGTCACTGTTTCGACCTTTGGATCTGAAAAATGAATACAAGAAACTACAGTCTGTCCTATTTCTATACCTTCTTACAAAATTTCAATCTGATCCCCAGAGAGAAAGTTATGACGATTTTCCCCAGGTCACCTGTTTTGAATGTAATTCAGGAGTCTGCAAAAAGACCAACTTCCTCAGATCATATCTCCGCAAATATCATGCGAAAAGTTCTAAAATTCAGACCCAAGGTTCAGCGCGATTTCTTCTCAAATTGGTTTTTTTTGCAACTTCTGAAACGTCACAGAAAAAAAGTTATAGCGAAAATACCATGATGACCTGTTTGGAGCAACGAAACCCTAGAATCCAAAGCTTTGATACCAAATGTTATGAAACCAGCTCAAGAAAAGATAGAAAAGATAGATCAACGCCTTAGAATTCAGCCTCTTCAAGGGGGCAACCTCCTTTATATTACATAAATGAACAATTCTTGAATGATTCAAATGACAAAACCTCCTTTCTATATATAGAAGTCTAAGGAGTCACAATATAATCCAGCCGACCTAACAATAATAATATAAAGCCACAAAAATAACAATAGATGGATTCTATGGGGCACAGTAATAACAATATGGGGGAAATAGGGGCACAAAAATATTAATAAGGG
Organism: Pinus tabuliformis; assembly: GCA_031772625.1. NCBI lineage: Eukaryota > Viridiplantae > Streptophyta > Pinopsida > Pinales > Pinaceae > Pinus > Pinus tabuliformis. The sequence continues at coordinate 993,909,752 of CM062808.1, read as the reverse complement.
GTATAACTACAATATTAATAGGGTAATCACTAATATTATAGGGACCCAACAATCTTCTAATTCAAACCCATCAACTTCAACTCCTTTTGGTTCTGATCTCCTATAGATCGAGAAACCTAACCCAGACTTAGTATTCAAACCGACTACTAAAGGTATACTTCGGAAGTTAGATTTCAATCTGCATGCGATAGCTGCTCAGAATTGTAACATTGTTGAATACTTAGCTATTTCCCCTTCAAAAATGTCGGCTTTGGAGGTGCTGTAATCATGCCCAGCACAACATAAATTACTTTTGTTGGCTATAGGAACTGTTGATATTCAGGGTTCGAACCTTATAATCTTTGATTTAGAGAATAGTACACCTCGCCTACCTCATCAAATGGATTTCCAGATTCGAGTGTTAGTCAAAAACAAACCTTGCTTTAGGACTGTAATTGATGAGGGAGCTTCTACATGTATTATGTCGATCCAGTGTTGGAGATCGCTTGGTTCTCCTACACTCAATCAATCCCCGACGATTCTAAAGGCTTTTGATGGCCATGGGTTCCATCCTTTTGGCATTCTACAGGATTTACCTATAGGGGTTGAAGGCAAAATTGTTAATCTAGATGTGGAAGTGGTTGATGCCCCTCTAGATTACAACCTTCTCTTGGGTCGCAGTTGGTCTTATGCTATGACTATTGTTGTTTCATTGGTCTTTCGGCTTATCAAGTTTCCTCATAATGGAAAGATCATAACCATAGACCAGCTGACTTATTTTTCATCTGACCCAGCCTCTTCTGAAAGTATCCAACATGTTAGTAAAACAACTATCCCTTACAAGGATGTTGGGGTAGGATTGATTAAAGATTCTGGTTTACTAGGAACTTTTTCCTTTCCTCCTCCTAACGTATCGCCTTCTACTGCAACTATTCATATGATTTCGTCGAACACTATTGTTTTTGATGATCCTTGTATCGTACCTTCCGAGTCTGAGGTGGATCCATTTGGTGATGCAATGCCTTTGAGTCCCTATGAAATTGCATATCAGGCTGTACAGTCATTTTCTAACCCTTGTTCAACCGAAATTGATCTAATGAATGTGGTCCATGGAGAATCACTTTCAATATCAACCTCAGATTCAACAACTTTTTCCGAGCTTGTTCATACTGACGAGTAGATTCGTGAACTTTTGTCTGTTGATGATTTACCATGGGAAGATATTCATCATCGATCTTCGTTTTTACCTAAGCTTGATCATTTTGAAAACGATTTTTCATCTATTTTTACTACTGATTATGTCAAAGAACCACAGAATCCATTGCAACATCCTGATTCTGAGTTAAATTTGGGAAATATCTCTCGAACGGTTCCTAATGACATTTCAGTTAAACCATGAATTATTGAAAACATTCATATAGGTGCTTCCTGTACGGATAATGAACTCCAAACTTATAAAGCCCTATTTCAAGAATTCCATGACGTGTTTGCTTGGTCATATGAAGAAATGCCAGGAATCGATCCATCAATTGTTGTTCATGAAATTAAAACTTACCTGGAAGCTAAACCTGTCCGGCAACATTTGCGTCAGATACATTCGTGAAAAGTTGCCGCTATTAAAGCTAAAGTTGAGAAATTACTTCGAGCAGGTTTCATTTATCCAATTCCCTTAACGGATTGGGTATCGAATATTGTTCCTATTAACAAAAAGAAAGGAACGATAAGAATATGTATCGATTATAGGGATATTAATCGAGATTGTCCTAAAGATAATTATCCAACCCCCTATATCGATCAAATCATTGATGATTGTGTCGGTAGTGAAATTTTCTCCTTTATGGATGGTTTTTCCAGTTACAATCAAATCAACATACTCCCTGCTGATCAACCAAAAACAGCTTTCATTTGTCCATGGGGGATGTTTTCTTACTGCAAATTTCCTTTTGGATTGAAGAACGCCGGAGCAAATTTTCAGAGGGCTATGTCTTACGCATTTCATGACATCAAGCACATTGTGCAGCCATATCTCGGTGATTTACCTACCCATTCATTACGTAGAGCCGATCATCTCACTCATTTACGAGTAATCTTTATGAGATGTAGGCATTATCGAATTAGGCGGAATCCACACAAATGTGTTTTCTGTATAGAAACGGGTCATTTACTGGGATTTGTTGTTTCAAAAGCTGGCATTTGTGTCGATCCCTTGAAGGTTGAAGCTATTGTCAAATTGCCTCCTCCTTCGACTTTTCGCCAACTCCAAATTTTGCAAGGGAAAGCAAACTTTTTACATCGTTTCATTCCTAACTACGCTGAGATAACAAAGGGTTTTACTAGGTTGTTGAAACAGAATACTCCATTCTTTTGGGATGAGATAGCTGAAAATTCTTTTGATGCACTTAAACACACATTGACCCATGCACCATTATTGCATCCTCCCAACTACAACCAGGATTACTTCTTGTACCTCGCTGCTTCTGATTCCACCAGTGGGATGGTTTTAGTTTAGGAAGATGAATTCAACAATGAACATGTGATTTACTATCTTAGTCAAACTTTGAATCTAATTGAGCTTAAATATTCGCATGTGGAGAAATTGGCCTTGGCAGCTATTCAAGCTATCCAAATATTTTATCATTACATCTTACTATGCAAAACTACAGTAATTTATGACTGTAACCCTACGATCTATATTTTGACCAAACAATTGCTAGGGAGAAAGTATTCCAAATGGATAGTTATCCTGTAGGAATTTGACTTGGAATTTGAAAAATCCAAGGCAAAGAAATCTTTGGTATTTGCGGAACTGATGTGTGATTTCCCATGTGTTGATACTGAAACTATGGCGGAAGAGCCCATTGCGGACAAATCCTTGTTTCTTATCAGTACTCTTGATCCATGGTATGGAGATATCATTGTTTATCTCCAAACCCAATCTTTTCGGCCTGAAATTTCACGATCTCAGCGATGGAAAATACATTTCCAATCCCAACAATACAAAATCATTGGAGATACACTCTATCGTCGTGGGGCGGATTCTATTTTCCGACGTTGTTTAACTCATGAAGAAGCTGAAAAGGTTCTAAATGACTGTCACTCTGGAGCATGTGGCGGTCATATGTCTGGGTATGCCACAACCCAAAAGATATTGTGCGTTGGTTATTTCTGGCCATCTTTATTTAAAGATTGTATCTATGCGGTCCGAAAATGCCACAATTGTCAAATTTTTGATCGTAAGATGCGTGCTCCACCTGCTCCTCTCCACCCTATAATTGTCATCGATCCTTTTGCAAAGTGGGGTATCGAATTTATTACATGTAACCCTCACTCAGCCGGGGGGCATGCGTATATCATCCTTGCGGTAGATTATTTTACTAAGTGGGCCGAGGTGATGCCTACATTTTCGGCAGACGGCAAAACTGCTGAAATTTTTGTTTTCAATCATATAATTACTAGATTTAGTGTTCCTCAAGCGATTATTACCAATCATGGAAGTAATTTTCTAAACATCATGATGACTGAACTAACAGATCAACTTGGCCTGCGTCACGATAGTTCTACTCCATATTATCCACAGGCTAATGGTCTGGTTGAAGCTATCAACAAAGTTTTAGTCATTATGATCCGACGAATCATTAGCATTCATAGGTCAAATTGGCATAACATGCTATTTTTAGCACTTTGGGTGTATCATACCTCAATAAAAACATTAAATGGTTTCACTCCTTTTCAACTGGTTTACGGTTTGGAAGCTGTGTTACCCATTGAATGCGAAATTCCGTCATTGCAAATAGCCATAGAATTACTCCCAGCCACTTCCGAAGAGGAGAAATGTTTGTTGTACTTAGCTCAGCTAGGTGAGAATCGATGTAATGTTGCATTAGCAATCGAAACTCATGCCAAATGAATTAAAGCTCAGTACGATGGAAATGTTACACCTTGTGATTTTTTGGAAGGAGACCTAGTCTTACTATACAATCAAGCAAATGATAAGCCAGGGGCTGGAAAATTTGTACCTATGTGGCATGGTCCTTATGTTGTTAAGCGAAAGCTGGCAAAAGGGACCTATGACTTGGTAGATTTTGACGGTGTCTCTTTGGGTAAACCCAGAAATGGTCTTTATCTGAAGAGATATTATGCTTAAATCTAGGTGTGGAGATTTTAGTTAGATTAGTTTCTTTCTAACTGGTGTGTTTTAGATTAGAAAAGTGTGCCTAGTTTAGAGAGTGTTTTTATCATTATTCCTGCTTATCTCGATTTTACTCTTGATATTGCAGATGTCGACGTCTCTTCAAGCATACATTGGTTTTGTTGATGGTGCTTGTCGTAATACATGGAACATTTCTTTCGCAGCTTGGGTTATCTATTCACCCTTTGATGAGTTGGTATCTATGCATGGGGTAATCCTCAGTCAAACAATGAACAACATTGTAGAGTATAGTGTAGTGATTGAGTTATCATCTGAATCCATCTCATTTAGGATTCAGAGTTTGATTATTAGGTTAGATTCTGAACTCGTTGTATTGTAGCTTAATAGAGTTTATGCCATTAGAAATCCAATGTTATTAAGATTATTTTTGAGAGTTCATCTCTTGGAACGTGAATTTGACTACATTGAATATCAGCATATTCCAAGATATTTAAAGCATATGCAATTTCTTCTCGAATGTTAAATAGACATTTTCGATAATCAAACAGTAAATTTAAAAACATTCCATAACATGTTATACAAGATAGGCAGTAACAGTGATATAGCATAGCATAGAAGTGTGTCAAATATACATCGTCTTCGATCATAGGTTGAAAAGCACCTTATGATTGGCAAAAATGATAATACAAAAAACAAAAAATGTCGTATGAGTCTACAAAGGTGATCATCCTATCACTAGTGATGATCATGATAAGAAACCACTGCTCGGGACACCCTACAAACGAACCTCCTGAAAGGTCCTGGGACCCCAATCACATAGCGCTGTAACCTAAGTGGAATATCATCTATGCTAGTCTCTGGAATATTTGATGTCAAATGCTCTAGATGATTCTCCAATTCGGTCAGGGTCTCTGTAGATTCGTCCAATGGGGCTGGTACTATTGCAGCTGGGTGTCTCCTCTCATAGGTCCGGAGAGAGGCTGGTCGCCATGGACCCACATCTACATTTGCAGCTTTTATTATCAGTTTTGGACAATTTAAAAACAAAAAAAATTAGTTAAAACTTAGAAAATATTGAGAATGATTTTATACCTGAATCATCCCACTGCTCTCCTGGTGGAAGAGTCATGTCTGGGTCACCATGATAATCCATCCTAGCATATGGAAAATCCTGAATCATGAAAAGTTGGTTCTCCAACCAAAAAAAATGCTCAGGCGGAAATCGAACAACCTCTGAACCCTCCTCAGGATGACGGGCCATAACTGCAACCCAACACATTAGCTTAGGTTATCGGGGAAGTCCAACTCCAACGGAAAGCTACTGTGGGACCAACATCGGAACCCTCTCTAGACCAAAGCTCACAACTAGGAAACCATATCCAAAGTTTTTTAGTTTTCCATTCTTTTCTCTAGTTAGTTGGCCTTTTACATTCGCCAACACAGCTTCGCACCAGTTGAAGATGGTGACTCGATAACAGTCTACTGCCATTCGCATTTGGGATCTGGTAGCTACATGTAGTGCTACACTTCCGTAGAGTCTGGTGATAGTAAATGTAATCACTTTAAGTTTAGGACGGGAGATAGTTTTGATATCAATCCCTTTGTCCTTTGTTTGGTCATTACAAAACTCTAGTCGGAGACTATCAACAGACTAGCCACCTGGCCTAGTCCCGAATAGAGATAATCGTTCACCTCTCTTGGGCAAACCAGTCAAGAAATAAATCTCCTCTAGTTCGATTTTGAGCCAGTGGCCACCAGTAATGAAACACTGGTATTGTATGTTCCACCTGTCTACCAGCCATTGCAAAAAGTCTACTTGGGCCCTCATGCCGGGTATGGCCCAGAATTTAAATAGTCAGGATGCTCTCAATGCATACAATGAGGGTTGATGATTTATTGCTGCAAGTTCCACATCTTTGTGCTTGCGTTCCCTCCAAATAAGAATTTTGTATGTCCTACATTGCACAAAAGACGTATTAGAACAATTTAATTCGAAAAATTTTGAGCGGAAATGGAGAAATTTGAAATTTTAAAACCTATTTCGCGGGGTCCGCACACACTAGTTAGGGACAGTGTGTAGGTCCGCACTCTTCCTGAGTAACAGGTGCAGAACTCTGGCTCTATCCTTTGTAGAAAAATTTGGGGTCAGCAGGTTCCGCATGTCGCGCCTGCGGACCCCTGCAAGCGGTTTTCTAAACTAATTTTTCCCTAAAAAATCAAAATGGAAGCCTAAAAATGAAATGCAAACGATTGAAATGCAAGATAAGGATGATGTGGATTATCTGGAGCTGACGATTTTCATTTCCAACAGACGGATTTTCTGCAATCTTCATAGGAAGTTTCTTACCCAAAAGCTCTCTCTTCTCACTCTGAAGTCAAATGGTAAAAATGAATTTACAAAAGCCCTTTTTATAAGCTTTTTTGAATAAATGAATTTTTAATTTGTTTATTTTTCACTTTAAAAAGGTAACTTTTGATGCATTTTTATTTATTTTAAACAGGTATGAGTAATGTTTGAGTTTTTGTGCAGAATATTGGATTTTTCAAGGAAAATTGATCATTTTCAACAAAAAACATTGGAGTCCTCTTTAAGCTCTTTTCTGACTCGTAAAATATGAAAAGATTGCCAAGTTTTTCTTTTTAAGCTCGTTAAAACAGAATTAAAAGGACAGTCCACTTACAGCTCTTTTTTGACCGTATAAACATGAAAATATTGTCGGGCTTTTGTCATTTCAAGTTTGATATTGGTTATAAAATGACGTGTCATTGAACGTTTTTTTACTTTTTTGGATCAGAGACACTAATTATGAAAAGTACTCCTTGATCGTAATGGTCAAGTGGTTCTCTCAAGTATTATTTTATACTTTTTCGGGCTTCGAAGACAAAAATTTACGAAAAAGGACATCCATGGATTTTTCTTAAGTTTTTCTTCTGACTCCCTAAAATTGAAAAACACCGAGTTTCTCCTATACTGGACTCATTAAAATTTAACAGTAAAGGACCTGTTCAATTTTAAACAGGAACGAACCACTCCTTCTTAGCGTTCAAATTTTAAACTAAGTTGAACTCATCCAAAGGATGAGCTTATACCCAAGCAAATGTTATCTTCTTTAAGCTTGTCAAAAATAAAGAGGTACATTCCAGAAATGGTGGGGGAAAAGAGAGAAAAATGAACCTGTTTGTTATACTTTGTGTTTTAGAAAAGCATTTAACCACTCTTGAACATGACACTTTTTGTTCACCTGAGTTGGGAAATCCTTTTCCTAACAGTTAATCAAACCATATTGAAAGTCTTCAGCCGGTTTCTGGGTATTAGCTTTGGGTCAATTGTCACCAAACCATCTGCTGTGTCGTTATGTGTTCAAGAGGTCAGTTTAAATAAACCATTCATCTACAAAATATCTATCATCCATCTTGACCATCCCTAAGTTAGTCCTTGCCAAATATGTTTCTTCAAACTTGATCTATGATTTCGTGTTGTGGGCTTGCCTATGACGGATCGCTTTCTATCGACTTCAACTCATTATCTAGAAAGATGATCTAGAAATCGTCAGTACTTTGGAATCTGCATGCCTCAATGGCAGGTTTCTCACCTTCGATGACAAGTTGCATCATTGACCTCTGATCAAAGGATCTTATGACATGTTCGACATCAGCTCATCTATTCACATTTCATGGATTGTACTGAGTACTTTGAGAGCCATTGAAATTACTGGTGGTTTCTCTCACACTTGTTAACAGTTCACATCATTGATTGGTAATCAAGTGGTTTCTACCATGTTCGTCTTTGATACATTCATTCACATGGATAGAATCGTACTAGTTCGGGAAGCAGAAATCAAGACCCTAGATCTAGTTTCCACCATCTAGGCTGCGAGGAATTTTGTTATTCATTATACAGTGGACTATTCATAAATAGATGGATGCACCCATATTGTGTCTACATATGTCTATACTTGTGATATATTACAAAATCATTCCTATATCAAAGAAGTTTAGTTAGTTTTCTAGTCAGTTTTGATCTGAGTATGGGAATGCCTACCTCAGCGATGATATGTTCACATATATATATTTTGTATTGAATGTTTTTATAGGTTCCAACCAGGGTGTCCACAGGATGATCCTTGAAATGATAAATTACTTCACTCTTCTTAGATGACAAATGCTATCCTCATCTATTACAGACTTCGCACTTTAGGGGGCAATCTGTTGCACAAAATATTGTCACCATGACATTCTGCAATCGGTGTGAGTCTATCACCACTCATATTTTCCTCCTTTGCAAGTCTTAAACCTTATTTCTTCATGTCAAGCCTTGAAAAATAAGAGAAAGCCCTTAAAAATCTCTAAAACTCTGGTTCCGCACTTTCTCTTAGCATTACCTGCGGTCCCGCACCTACTGGTCATGTCCCCTGTGTACCTGACCACTCTATCTCTGTGTAATGGGTGCGGACCCTTGTAAAAGTCAAAAAGGCACATGTACATTCTTAAAAACTCACTTTGAGTCATTTATGGAACCTTCTAGAAGGAATCTTGAGGTGGCAAGGTTGTTCCTTTAAGGTGCATGCATCCCATACCTTAAGGAGCTAACCCCTTGATGTGAGGAGCTTATCCCTTTGAAGGAGGACTCTATCCCTTCATAGGTGGACCTGTAACCTCCTTCCTTTGCACTATAAAATGAGTCGTTGGGCTGGTTAGTGTGGAGGTTGAAAGCTGAATATTTTTTAGGTGAAATGTTGTTGGAATTTAGTCTTCCTAATTGAGCTTGAGAGGAGAGATTACATACCTTTTTTGATCTCATTGGGAAGAGTGTGAGGCTTCTCAAAGTAGAGGAGAATCCTGTTTGGACCCTGGGAGGAGCTTGTACAACATCAAGGCACCAAAGGTTGTAAAGTTATTCTATTTTCAAAGTTAATACAATCAAGTTTATTTTTCTCAATAAGTTGTGTTTTATGGTTTATTTCATGGATTCCTTGATCACCATGATGAATATGATTTATTATATTATCTATGCAGGTGTTATTTGATGTGTGCTTGTTTGTGATTGCAGGTTTTCAAAAGGAAACTCGTTCGGATGGTCGAAGTGTGGCTGCCACAAACTAGCGTTGGACATAAGGTAGGGTCTAAAACACCTCTTAGTTTTTTATTAATAAATCGAAATATATTTAGAGAAAGGTAGATTTTCTTGTCCTACTTGTTGCTAGATATCTGTTGATACTAGGGAGATCGGTCTTATCTGCAAGAACGATTTATTCGGCTGACAGCACTGCCGCATCCCGTATACAGAATTCAAGGGCCGACGTCATCCTGTGATGCACGATCAATCAGATTTGACAGTGTAGATATAGGGAAGGGTGATCCTTAACTTGGGATGCTTTGAGCTCTGGTGGTGTTAATTTCATTTTAAGAGTGTTAGTGGAGAATTTATTACTATGAAGGATCGTCGAGAAGAAGATTGAGCTATTTTTATTAGTTTAAGGCTTCTACGATCTACATTATGTGTAGTGTCGTCTTCCATAGTCATTGCATAAAAAATTTTGGAATCGACATTTTGAACCATCCTCCATGGTTCATCATCAAGATAGATCCATGAGTTGAGAAGCTAGGTCTTAATAGTGTAAATAAATAAAGGTGAGGGTTCAGATGGAAATGAATGGTAGCCAACCCATTCAAAGTAGCTGTTTTATTATTTTCTTGGTGTTGTGGTGCTCATTGAGGCTGGATTTGTTGTTTTGTTCTTTACTTTCTCGTTGTAAGGTTTTTCTTGTTACCAGGTGAGTTTTTTTTTACTTTGGTGGTTGGGAGTAGTATGTTTTTTGTGTGGAATGATGAAGTTGTTCAGCTATGTGGCAAGACACAGGTTTTCCAACCTCCTCGACGCCGATTTGACAGGTGAATTTATAAAAATCAATTTATAGTTTAATAGTTCTCATGCATAATTTGGAGTTATGATGGTTTGTCGTTTCACAGAATTTGTAGGCGAGGTTTTAGAATTTAGAGCATAAGAGTTGTTCGGGTAAGAAGATTGCTAGATTCTAGCAGCAGACACCTGGTAAATTTTTTAGTTCTCTTTGTCAAAAAAGTCTTATTTAATGGGTTAAAACTTTTAAATACATTGTTGGTTCAAGTTTCAATGGTTTGGATGTAATGTTGTAAGAATAAACTAGTATTACCTAACCAAATCTAGGTTGCAGGTCAGCCCATATTTTCATTTGTAGAAGTCCTGTGGGCAAGGTGTTGAACTGGATTCCATATGTTCTGGTTTTAAATTGTCTGTCGACCGTGATTCCATGATTTTTTGTAGAGGTTATGATGAATATTTCCCATAATTTACTCTAAAACGTGTGAAGTCGGGAGTATATGGATCTTTTCATTTCCATAAGGCTCATGAGCAAGGTGGTGGCTCCGACTGCACATCGTGTTGTTTTAGATAGTCGAGGGGTCAGAGTTCTATTGGCATAAAAAACTAGCTCGGGAAGAAGATAAGTCTGACCTCAACCGAGCGTGATTCTTTGCGATGTCAGAAGTTGACACATGTTTTATTTTTAGTAAACTTGTGTATGCGAGTTTTTTATATGCTTTTTACATTCTAGACTCATGTATATGAGTTTTTATATGGGCATCTATCTTCATTTTATTTTTTTCATTTTCTTTGGTGTCAAAGGAAACCCATAGTTGATGTTGGGACCCACCTCATGGTCAGGCAATCAATGTCTCTTTGGAGAAGAATCATAAGGAAAAGACTGAGCTCTGAGCCAGCTTAACAAAGGCTGAGGTTCGACCAGTCTTGAAGTTGGAATTGACATTTAAGTTAGTTTTTTTTGGCTTTTGTAATTTATGAACCATATTCAAATTGTTTTATTCTTTAGACGAGAGCTAGTGAATTCGTATCTTTTAAGAATTTTAATCACAATTTTCTTTTAATTTTTAGGTAGTTTTTGGATTTGTTATATTAAACTTTTAGATAGGAAGAATAATAATCTTTCTGTAAAATTGCTTTCAATAAATGCCTTATAGAAATAATTTTTTTGAATTTATTTCTTTGTTGGTAGAAGAATAGGGTCTTTTAAATTACATTTATTAAATAATATTTTATGTGAAAAATAAAATAATAGATTATAGACACATATGCTATTTTTGTGGGGCATCATAGAAGCAAGTTGGAGGTCATGCTGAGTATGAGGTTGGTGGTGGTTGTTTTGAAAACGCGTAACTATTTGCATATATTTATTTTGGGCTCCTACTGAAAGCAAGCTAAAGGTCATCCACCACTATGAGATCAAAGGTCGACTTTTGTCGTTTAAATGGTCTCTCTAGACAATCTCGACCACTGACACTCCCTGGCCAATTCGGCTCAAAATCTAGGTTCACTGCTGTTATTATTAGTATTTCTTATAAATGACTTAAATGAGGTCTATAATGAAGTTTATCATGAGTTGACATGTTATAAATTAAATGTTAAATGTCTTATAAAAATAATTGATTGAATTTATTTTTATTGATAAAAGAATAAAGTATTCTAAATTACATTTGTTAAACAATATGTTATGTGAAAAAAATAAAAATAAACTATGGACATATATGTTTGTTTTGTGGGCCTTTGTAGAAGCAAGTGAGAGGTCGGGCTGACTATGAGGTTATGTGCAACTATATGCACATATTTCTTTTTTGGCTCCCACTAAAATAAAGTCAGAGGTCAACATGATGGTTTGAATGGTCTCTCTAGACACTCCCGACTATTGACACTCCCTGGCCAATTCAGCTCCAACTTCAATATTTCATTTTTTTCATTAGAGAATGGGATGATTAGTTCCCATATTTTAACATTATATCTTATAAGTATAATTTATTCAATTTATGTTTTTATTGATAAAATAAATATATTATTTTAAATTAATTTTATCAAATAATATGTAATAGGAAAAGAACAAAATACGAAATCATAAGGAGGCCAATTATACATATATGTTTCTTTTGTGGGCCCTGCCAGAAGAAAGTCGATGGTCAAGATAGCTATGAGATCAGAGGTTGGCATTGTGTTCTAGATGGTGCTATGACATTCTGCCACCAATTGGCTTCCTTGTAAACACGCACAACTATGTGTACATATTTCCTTTATGGTCCTGTCACACGGAATAAGTCGATCTTGCGGACAAGATAGACCTTCCTAGAATCTAAAGAAGACCTAATGACAAGCAAACCAACCAGACACTATCTTTCTCTAAATATGCTTTGATAAAAAAATAGCAAACAAGTGTTTTTAGGGCCTGCCTTAGGTCCAACGCAAGCTTGTGGATGCCCTCGCTCCTTTGATCCAAGTGAGCTCCTTTTTGCGAATCTGCACACACAAACAAGGCAAACAAATTAAATAGCACCTGAAAAGCCATTTGCATAAAACATATTTAACATGAAAGTCAAGGAGTCCATGAAACAAATAACATAAGATACTTGTTGAGAAAAATGATTTTGATTGTATTAATTCAAAAGAAGAAGAACTTTACAACCTTTTCCTTGACACTGTACAAACTCCTCCCAGGGTCCAGCAAGAAGTCTCCTCTACTTTGACAAGTTTCACTCACTCCCCAATGAAGCCAAAAAGATGTGTGATCTCTCCTCTTAAGCTCAACTAGGAAGTCTTGATTTCACCAGCATTTACCCTCAAAAATGTTCAGCTTCTAACCTCTCCAGCAACCAGCCCAATGCCTGTATTTATAGTGCAATGGAGGGAGGTTACTAGGTCCTCCTTCAAAGGGATAAAGCCCTCCTTCAAAGGGATAGCTCCTCTTATCAAGGGATTAACTCCTTCTCTTTTGGGATGCATGAACCACCTCAGAGCGAACAATCCACGTCAAAATTCCTTCTAGAAACCTCTAGAATTAACCCAAAGTGAGTTTTTTAAGATAAAACTTGCGCCTTTTGACTTTTACAGGGGTACGCACCTACACCGTTAGGGACAGAGCAGGCAGGTCCGCAGTTTTTGTACACAGAAGGTGCGGGACCGCAGGTGACCATGAGAGAAAGTGCGGAACCAGAGTTACATTTATTTTTAATGTCTTTCTCTCATTTCGAAAGCTTGATTTGAAGAACTGAGGTTTGAGACTTGCTCAGGAGGACAGTACAAGTGATGATAGACCCATACTGACTGCAAATAACCATGGTGACGATATTTTTGTGTAACAGGTCCCTAAGTCGAAATATGGGTGAAACTATGAGGTTGGAGGTCGAACTTGTGGTTTGAATGTTCTCTCTGGACACTCTCGACTATTGACAGTCCCCATCCAAATTGGATCTATCTACAATACTACATGGAAGCATCCTAAGTCAATTTTGTTTTAAATTTGAAAATTATTTATTTAAATTACAATTTTAGAGAATGGATTCTAAAATATTAAGTATATTTAGATACTTATATATATATATATATATATATATATATATATATATATATATATATATATATATATATATATATATATATATATATATATATATATAAGTTGATCAATTTATATTTAAATAATATGTTATGCGAAAAGATAAAATAACAAATTATACACACATATGTTTATTTTCTAGGCCTTTGTAGAAGAAAGTTAGAGGTCAGGCAAACTATGAGGTTACACATAATTATATGCACATATATATTTTGTGGCTCATACTGAAAGCAAGTCGGATGTCAGCCCTGACTATGAGATCAGAGGTCGACATTGTGGTTTGAATGGTCTCTCTAGACACTGCTCACTACTGACACTCCTCAGCCAATTCGACTCCAACTTCAATATTTCTTTTTTTCTTTAGAGAATGGGATAACAGGTTCATGTCTTTTTAACATTTTATCTTATAAGTATAATTTATTCAATTTATGTTTTTATTAAAAAAAAAATTAATTTAAATTAATTTTATCAAATAATATATAATGATAATTATAAAGGAACCAATTATAGATATATGTTTCTTTTGTGGGCCCTGCACTAAGAAAGTCAGCAGTCGGGTTGGCTATAAGATCAGAGGTCGACACTGTATTTAGGATGGTGCTATGACATTCTATGACCAATTGGCCTCCTTGTAAACAATGCCAACTATATGTACATATTTTTTGTGGTCCTTACTGAAAGCAAGTGGAAAGACAGGTCTGACTATGAGGTCGGAAGTTGGATTTGTCATTTGAATGGTATCTCTAGACACTCTCGACTATTAATAGTCCCCGACCAAATTGAATCCATCTACAATACTGCATGGAAGCATCCTAAATCAATTTTGTTTTAAGTTTGGAAATTATTTATTTAAAATACAATTTTAGAGAATGGATATATATATATATATATATATATATATATATATATATATATATATACAATTTTATCAATTTAGATTTAAAATACAACTTTGAGTATATTTAACTTTTTGTCGATAGTTCATTTTATATCAATATTTTTTTTTGACTTTGTTTGGTGATCATGTTCTTTATTTATATTTTTTTTTTGGGCCCTAATTATTTTTAATTGTTGAAAGTGACTAAATTGTTAAGTTTTATTGGTTTTAATTAAATTTGTGTATGGTTGTAAAATGGATTAAAGTTTCAGTGAGTATTTTGATTATTTTGACTAATTATAAAGTAAATGAGATTTTGTTTAAAGTCACGTGAATGTGAATTTAAATTTTATTTAAATTTAATTTTATTCATATATTTTGTAAATTAAATATTTGGAATATTAATTAATTAATTAAATTTAAATTGAACTATACTTATGATAATTTTCATATATATATATATATATATATATATATATATATATATATATATATATATATATAGCATATATTGAAATTTCAATAATGTTGTATTCTTTTAACTGTTTACATAATGCTAAAATTCTTTATTATCAAACTTTATTGTTTTTATATACAAATAAATAAAGTATTAAGCTATTATATTAAGTTGGTTTATATTTTGTTATTTTAAATTCCATGGATGTTAAAATTGCTTATTCAACTAGTATTATTGGACATCATTGTGATGTTGTGTCATTTATATCGGATTTGTGACATGTAAATAAACAAGAAAACTGCAATAATTTAATAGTTAATAAATACATTGTCTTGTATTATATTATATCAGTTTATATATTATTAAGTGATGTATAGTTAGAAACATGTTATTATTTTTATTAGTGATTTTTGTAAGTCATGATGCATTTCTTGATATTCAATGAACCAATGTTATCGGTAAAAATAAATAAATAATAAAATAAAGATTGATTTGAGCAATAAAATTATGAACTCATGGATACAAATTGCTAATATAGATTATTCCAAATTTTATGTATATAGATCAAACATTGGTTTAATGCCTTCATAATTTTTATGATCAGCCTTTGGAATATGTATTTTTAGGATTTGATAAAATAATTTCCATATTAGCTGAGAAATATTTGATTTCGTATGTGATTTTTATTTTATAAGTATGGGATTGTAATGTTTAGGATGTTCTAGACATTTGTGCAATTTTGAATTTGCTCTAAATTTTAAAGTGTTGAATACTTTTATCTAGATGGAGCAATATCCAAAACTTGATAGATTTTTTAGAAATTTTAAATGAACTTTATTGTTGTCCATTAATTTGGGATTAAATTACATGTTACTTGTGGCTAGATTGCAAGTTAAGCTTTTAAAGAATTTTTTGAATTATGGAATAATATTATTGTTTTATGTAGCAATTATGTGTGTTTTTTTTCAAAACAAGTGGAAAGAAATAAAAAAACAAATAGAAACTAGGAGGAATTAAAGAACGTTACAACCTTTGTTATTTGTAATTTTGGTGTTTAATAGTATTTAATTTATAAACACTTAAAGGCAATTATAAGGGTTTTCAAATACTTTTAGATACTTATATTTTAATTTTTTGGCCAGTTGACATTTGATATGATTTGAAGTACAATGCCTAATTTTCTTACAATGGAACATCTTTGACTAAAGAAATTAGTTTTTAGATCACTTTTTCATAGTATTATTTAGTGTAGTTGATAATAACAAAACTTTAAAGAGTAGTATTATTTAGATTGTAGAATCATTATTTGACTTAATGATATACTGGACTGAGGTGATGTCTACTAGTTTCAGTGGAATCTGTTATAGAACAATGCTATGCAATTGTGAATGATTTTGAGTCATGGAATGTGTAGTTGTGGAATTGTCAAAGTCATGGAAACAACTTGATTAGAATTGGATAATTATATTGCTTGTCATCCATCTCGATTCATTTGGAGTGGGAAAAGTGGAGGATTCATCTTATGGGATTGTTTTTACCAGTGGGACCCAGTTTGGTGAAATAAGGTTTGAAACCTTCTCAAGCATTTTGAGGCATAAAATGACATTTTTTGGAGATAAAATTTTCTTCTTTAGTGTGGAACCTTTTCATGCTATTCTACACATAGAGACCTTTCCAACAGTGCAAGAAGCGTGTCAATCGAAGTTCGTATGTAAAAGTTACGTCACTGAGAACTTGACCTTCATGTTTTCACACCTATAGTTCATGAGGATGCCATGTCAGCCCCCAATATTCATGGAAAAGGGGCTAGCCTTGTGCTTGTGATGTAAAAGACTCTAGAAGAGTCTATTTTGTAGCTCTAGTTAAGAGTTGATGTAGTTAAACTTAACCACTAGTAGGTTATTGGGTTGTGTTATAACTGAGCCACTAAGAGGAAGAAGCATTCCATTCTTTCGAGAACATTTTGGTCCATAGCTGAGAAAAGAAAACCAGGAGAGATAGTAGGTAGAGAACATAGAGAGGATTTATGCATTGTAGCAGCCCATGGGCCACAAGCATTACTTCTTTGTACCTGGATCCATATTTCTAGACAGAGAGAGCAAAGCGACCTCACCTTCTAGTTGGGTTTTCTCCCAAAAGGTTTTCCTGGAGAGCATATCTTGTGTCTTGTGTGTATGTGCTTATTTAGTTGTTATCTACTTTTCTATATAATATCCTTTCACATGCATGCACTAATTATAGTTAAATCCATAGATCTTAAAGTTTAATAAACTGTAATAGTGTAGAATTTTGAGAGTTTTAATATACTATTATTAGATCTGTTGTGATGAACTGTCCAATGGAATATCCTCAGAAGTTTATGGATCATTTGGTATCAGAGTGAGTTTCTTTGGTTATTTTGTGGATACTGCAGGGATTTAGCTCGGTGGGGCCAAAAATCATAAAACCCTAATCATGGGCGATGAATATGTAAATGAACCTCATGATCCTACAGAGGTGAGGTTTTCGTGACTGGAACAACAAGTCATGGATATAAACCGCAATGTAAAATTCCTCATGGCAACCCTAAGAAACAAGATGGGGATATTTGGAAATGATGGGGGTTTGAATGCAGAGGACAAATCATAAGGGGGATCAGGAGATCGAGAAGACAGGAAGAACCAACCGAAGGAAGAACCCGAAAAATATCAACCTAGTTCGAGTGCCATGAATAAATCCCTATTCAAAATGGAAACAAAAGTTGATATAAAGTTGTACAATGGTGAGATCAACGCTCTAAAGCTACACCACTGGTTACAACAATAGGAAGTTTATTTCAATGTGCATTAAATTGAGGAAGGGAAAAGGATGTCATTTGTGCAGTTGAAATTAGAGGGTCATGCACTGACTTAGTGGGAGAGCCACACAAAAACCCTGATGTTAGAGGGAGAACCTCTAGTGACTAAGTGGGAGGATTTCAAAACCCTCATTAAGTCACAATTTTATTCTAGTGGGTACGTGGAGGACCAGTGGATCCGGTGGCATTAAATCAGGCAAAAGATGGGCCAAAGCATGTAGGACTACACCATATAATTTAAAAAGATGGCTATAATGTTGGGTATCTCTCCAAAGAACCCAGATGTACTCCTCAAGTATTTTGGGGTTCTTCACCGCCATCTACGTGAGCAAGTGATGTTGTTCAAGCCCAAATCAATGGAGGAGGCTTTTGTACATGCATAATACCTAGATAACATAGGCCTCAAAAGAGTGAAATCAAGTTGATCAAAGAAGAAGGAGCAACATGAAGCTTCTAAGGAGGGGAAGAAGAAGAAAAATGGGGGAAAACATAAAAAGACGACAGCCACAACACATAAGTGCAAAGATCCTAGCTACCACTGTAACCACTAAAACCATTGTAACATTGATGTCCATACAGAGAAGTGTTGGAAGTTTCATCGAGAGATAAACTCGAAGAACAAGAAGAAAGATAACAAGAAGAATAATCTCATGGCCATTGATTCTAAAAACTAGTTTGAAATCAACTTGGACATGGATGAGAAGATTGTATGTACATCAGTGCAGAAGGAGGTGAATCTAGGTAGCCTTCAACAACAAGAAGAGAAAGAAATAACAAAATATTCCTTATAAAGATACTGGTCAAGAAGACAAATATTTATGCTCTGTTTGACTCAGGATCATAGGTGAATCTCATTGAAACAGAGCTAGTCAAGAAGTTGGGGCTAGAAGTCCATGATCATCCAAACCCATATCCACTAGGATGGGTAAATAAGGATGCAGAGCTGAAGGTAAAAAAATAATACAAAATTAGATTTACTATTAGTGTTGATTTTATTGATGAAGTAGATTTGCATGTGGTCCCCCTTGATGTATGTGGAGTCATGTTTGGGAGGAAATACATGTACATGTGTGATGCAATATTCATGAGTAGAGCTAACTAGTATCAACCCATCAATGATGGATAATTGTTCATCATTAACGTGCACAAAGGAAAGTCAATAATTTCACTGGTAAGTGCCAACCAAGCCAAGAAATTGGCCAGTTCTAGAAAGAAGTATGTTTTATTACTTTTAAGAGAAAGCCATTCTAAAGAGGAGTCAATAAGAGGTAAGACATCCTTGGAAGGGTGTACTAAGAAACATAAACAACAAGTGGAGGAGTTGTTACAGGCATACAAGGATGTGTTCCGAGAATCTAAAGGGTTACCAAATAAGAGAGAAGTGGAGCACAAGATCCAACAATTTCTAGACTCCCGATTTCCAAATATTGGGTTGTATAGGAAGTTTGTTATAGAATCAATTGATGTGAAGAAACAGTTGCTGCAGCTACTGGAACATGGTGTCATTCGACCAAGTATATCACCATGTGGGTCACCAATCATAATTGTGGAAAATAAGGATAGGACTTGGTGGATGTGTATAGATTACAGGGTGTTGAATAAAATCATGCCCAAGAACAGATACCCCCTACACAATATAGACAATCTGCTAGATCAGTTTCAACAAGAAAAGTGTTTCACCAAGATAGACTTGAAGCCTGGATATCACCAGGTTCGAGTCAAAGAAGAAGATACATGGAAGATTGCCTTCAAAACCAGGAAAGTTTTGTATGCATGGTTAGTTATGCCATTTGGCCTATGTAATTCACCAACTACATTTATGAGATTAATGAATGATATACTACACCCTTTTATAGATTTATTTGTTATTGTCTATTTTGATGATATACTAGTATATAGTGCTACCTCGGAGGAGCATATTTCACATTTGACGCAGGTACTAGAAATATTGAAGAAGCACCAACTGCTAGAAAATGTCAAGAAGTGTGAGTTTGCGCAATAGTCTTTGTTGTATCTGGGGTATGTGATCAGTGGAGGAGAGTTGAAGATACATCCTTCCAATATGGAGGCCATCATTAAATGCTTGGTGCCTACTAATGTTTATGAGGTCGGGAGTTTCACTGGGGCAACACAGTACTTGAGGCAAGGAAAATTTTAAGGATGGAAAATTTTCTTGAAGTTTAAAAACATTGGCGAATCTCACTAATCCCTAATATGCAAACTATAAAATGTTTATTGATATATTTGTAAAATTATTCAAATTTATAATGATTTTATATATAGTCTCTATATAATGTTGGTGATTTTTTAAGGTAAAATAATTTTATATTCTAAAATTTGGGCGAATCATCTTTTATAAAAATTGGAAATCGGCGAATCGTTTTTGTGGAAAATCATGGAAAATTAGCCCACTGGGTGAATATTATCCCCTAAAATTTTCCATCACCTGAGGAAATTCATATCTTCGTTTTTAGTGATAACAACAACACTCCATGCCATAACAACAAGTGGCAAGCATTTTCAGTGGGGAAAAGTTCGGCAAAGAGCTTTTGAGGAGTTAAAGAAGAAGATCAGTCAAGTGCCAATTTTGGCATTACCAAAATTGCAGTGGTCTTTCGAAGTGGAGACAAATGTGAGTGGGTATGCTATGGGAGTTGTCTTGATGTAGGGAGGAAGGCCTATATGCTACCATTCTGAAGTATTTCATGGGGAAATTTTCAACTATCCTACCTATGATAAGGAGCTCTATGCCATGGTGCAAGTTGTGAAGAAGTGGAGGCACTATCTGATGGGAAAGGAGATATTAATCCACACAGATCACTAGTCATTATATTTCTTGTAGGCTTAAAGTAAGCTACACCAAACTAGGAATTACAAGTGGATGGGGCTTTTACATAAGTTTCATTTGGTGATCAAATATAAGAAGGGCAACACAAACAAGTTGGTTCATATGCTTTCAATGCCACCCACATCAAAGATTACAAATTTGGGGACTCTTATGCACATGGAGCCATTTAGCCATGATGCATACAAAGAGGCATATTTAGAAGATGATGACTTCAAGGAGGTGTATCAGCAGTTGTAGAGTCAAAGTCATGCTTGATGGTGACAACACCATTGACTACGATCTCCAGGATGGGTTACTCTACATGATAGATAAGCTATATGTTCCTAAAGGTGAGCGTTTGTAGCCGATTAGAGAGGCTCACACCTCCTAGGTTGTAGGGAATTTTGGTGTAGGGAAGACCATGGCTAACTTGTAGAGGTAGCTAGCTAGGTTCATAAGAGGATGCAACAACAGGTAGCTAGGTTCATAAGAGGATGCATGTTTTTTTGTACCAACAACCCTAGAGAAAGGAAACATGTACTGTATCATCCCTTACCTATACCTACTCGTCCTTGGGAAATAATTTCCATGAACTTTGTGGGAGGCTTACCGACAACCAGGAAGGGACATGACTACCTATTCATGGTAGTTGACAGGTTTAACAATATTTGTGTTAGGATTCCCTATAAAAAGACCATAAGTAGACAAGAAGCGACAAAATTTTTCTTTGGACAAGTTTGGGTGCACTTTGGGATACCAAGGAGCATCATTTCAGATAGGGACACAATATTTCTCAGTGCATTTACAACTACATTGTGGGACAAGATGGACCCAAATTTGAAGAGATCTACAACATTCCATCCATAGATAGATGGGTAGACATGAGTAGTCAATAGGACTTTGGTGTAGCTTCTGAGGGGATACAACCAGAAGCATTCGAAGACCTGGGATGAAAATATGGTATATATATAT
The DNA here is from genome assembly GCA_031772625.1 of Pinus tabuliformis. Lineage (NCBI taxonomy): Eukaryota > Viridiplantae > Streptophyta > Pinopsida > Pinales > Pinaceae > Pinus > Pinus tabuliformis. The sequence continues at coordinate 993,888,220 of CM062808.1, read as the reverse complement.
AACATTCTTATAATAGAGTAGTCCACACTTTTATAGGAAAATCCCCGTTTGAGACTTGTTTTGTATATTTTCCACCTTCACCTTTGGATATTGCATATGGGCATCAAGGAGGAGTGAGGGAAGATCTTATAGGAGATGCTTTGTGGGCAAAAAAAATTATAGAGAAGATAAAGCAGATCCATGTACAGGTACAAGAAACACTATAGAGGTCGCAAGAGAAGTATTAGGCCAATCATGATCAACACATAATAGAGAAATCATTCAAGGTGGGAGACAGAGTATGGCTACAGTTGAACAAGGAGAGGTTGTAAGGTCCTGGTAAGAAAATCAAGGCTGTAAGGTATGGTCCCTTTGAGATACTAGAAAAGGTTGGTGATAATTCCTATTGACTCAATTTACCACCATATATGCGCATTTACTTAGTTGTGAATGTAGATAATTTGACACTCTATGAGCCTTCCATGCTAGATCAGGAAGAGGAGCGGGGCCTACCTTCTATGGAGGATTTGGCACCATATGCTCAAGTAGAGTTGATTGAAGATACAATTTTACAGAAGAGGTCCAAAACTACAAGATAAAGGAAGAATGACCTTTGGCAGATTGGGTTGAAGGGATAGCTTCTAGGCAAAGCTAAATGGTACGCCAGAGAGAAGGTGGAGGAAAACTTTCCTCTCCTCATTTAGTAAAAGATTTTGGGGACAAAAGCCTCCCAAAATGGGGATTTTTGATCCAAATTTGATCATTATATTGTTTTTCATCTGTATCGATGCATTTGGAGTCTAAAATGTGGAGGAATCAACTCATGGGACCATTTTCACCAACGGGACCCAGTTTGGTGATACAAAGTATGAAACCTTCTAGGAGCGTTTTTGAGGCATAAAACGATTTTTTTTGGGGGGGCGGCATAAATTTTTTCCTCTTTAGAGTATCACTTTTTCATGCTATTCTACACAAGAATACCTTTCAAACGGCGCAAGAATTGCATCAACCAGAGTCTGTATGAAAAACATATGTCACTCATAAGTTGACCTTCCTGTTTTCACTCTTGTAGTTCGGGAGGATGCCATGTCAGCCCCCATTATTCATGGAAAATGGGCTAGCTATGTGCTTGTGATGTAAAAAACTCTAGAATATTCTAATTTTTAACTCTAATTAAGAGTTTATGTAGTCAAACTTAACCACTAGTAGGCTATCGAGATGTGTTATAACCGGGCCACTAGGAGGAAGAGGCATTCCATTCTTTTGAGAGAATTTTGTTCCAAAACTGAGCAAAGATACCCATGGGAGATAGGAGATAGAGCACATAGAGAGGATTTGTTCACTGTAGCAGCCCATGGGCGACATACATTACTTATTTGTACCAACAACCATATTTCTAGATAGAGAAAGAGAGCGAAGCGACCTCACCTTCCAGCTAGGTTTTCTCTCGAAAAGGTTTCCCAAAGAGAATATATTGTGTCTTGTGTGTGTGTGTGCTTATTTTTTCATTCTCTACATTTTTGTATAATTCTCCTTCGCATGCATGCACTAATTATAGTTAAATCCACTGATCTTAAAGTTTAATAAACTGTAATAGTGTAGAATTTTCAAGGTTTTAATATAATATTATTAGATCTGTTGTGGTGAACTATCTAGTGGAATATCCACGTTAGCTTACAGATCACAACTTATAAAAGAGGAGGAGTCTGATGATCAAAAAGTGCATTCAGCAAATAAATTAGAGAAAAGGAAAAAAAATGAGCGTTTTGAATGCAATTTCCATTTGAGGTGGATTAATTGCAGTTTTAACTGGTGCAAATGATTATGTTGTTGCATGCAATATGTTTGTTCAAATCTAGAGAACAATGAATGACTGTCAAAGGGAAACATAAAAGATTTTTTTTGTGTGATTTAGATGTTAAATTTGTTGATTCCCTATGTCTCAAGTGAGAAATATTTTCCACAGATTGTAATGCTAAAATCACGAGATATCAAGTGCATCTCTAAAGCTCATAGACATTTTTGTTGTGTATGTCTACTTGGAATCTATATTCTAAAATGAGTGGCTATGGAAGCTTTAATTATTGCATTTCTAGACAATTTTGGTGCAATATGTTTTGTTCAAATTGACACATTTACTAAAGTACATATTCAATTTAATGTTGTTATAGAACTATGATTAATATTGAGTGATTATTTTATGTGCAATTACTGTATTCATGTGTGGCTAGAATGTTATTTGTTATTTATGTCATAGTAGATAACAGTTTCAATGTATATCGAATAATATGATACAAAGTTAGCCTACCCACCTTGGTTTGCAATTTAATGTAGTTATAGTTCTATGATTGCAATTGAGCAATTGTTTCTTATTTTTTATCTTAAATTAGAGTTGTTTATTATGGAAAGCTATATTGTAATTTGTTTTTGAAGCTAATAATTAGATTCTATTTGATTTATACATTTTGAAATAAATTTACATTTGTAAAAAATTCTTTATGGAATTTTGGAAATTAAATATTGTGTTTTGAAATCTGTTAAAATGGTAATAATGCTTTTGTTGCTATTATTTTAAATTTCATAAATGTTTTTTTTTTAAATTATGTTTCAATTGGAAAAAAATACAATATTCAAGATTCCTTATGGCATTTTAATCCACTCTTTGGTCACAGTGCTAGGTACTCAATTTTGGAGTATTGTGAAACAAAAAGCAGGGAGAGAAGATAATCACAAAAACAATGTAGACTAGATAATACACAGGGGGACTTCACTAAGGTAGAAATACCATACCACATTGGTTCATATTGGGGGATATATATTGAGGAAAAATTGACATAATATATTGAGTATAGAATAGGGGGTAAAGGGTTTTTATATTTGTAGGTATAAAAAATGGAGTTCATAGTTAGTGAAAAAATATAAAGGGGTATAAAAAATATTAAAGAAAAAAATGGATACCTACAATATCTAGTGAAAATAAGGTCTTTTAAATTGGGAAGGTGTATTGGGTTTGTATTGTTATGGGGTTAAATAATTGGATTTTTAGAGGTGTTTTCAGTATGTAGTCAAATTAAGGGTATTGTTTAGTATGCCATGAACACAAATGCTATGTCATAGGTTCATTGAGTGAAGCCCTCATGATCATACATGAGGTCTAAAAATTTCGTAGTATCATATGTTTTGATTGGACATTCAATGCAATCCATGCTCTTAATGTTATAAATCATTGTCACATTTGGGAAAATTGTCAGTTTGTCTCAATACACTTTATGGCAACAAATAATAGTTTTGCATTGAAAAGGATCAAAATTGCAAGAAATTGATCACAATTTATCTAGATTCAATCTACATAGATTAGAGAATTTCTTCTATTATCATGGTGACTGTTTATTTGACTCATTTGTTTTTTTCTTCACTTTCGCTATAGTTCAGTTGAAATACGAGATGAAATTGTAAACCACTTTCGAATTTTCTTATCTCATCAACATGATGTTGATTTGAATTCATTGCATGTGGAATTGACTCCTGAATACATTCAAGATCTCCATCATGTTATTTATCTTGAAATGTATTTGAAAGGACTGTATACACCTTCTTTTGTTTGTGCTCGAACTATAATTAGCTTATGGGGAGATGCATTTTGTATCAAATGGTTCTTCAAGTCATTGTCAGTTCGAGTCAATGTTTGGCTATTTACAAATGGCCAAGGATATCTACAGTTCAATTCATAAATTCATGGCTATCAATATAATATTTTTCTACATAATCAAATTCCCACATGTGGACATTTTGAACCATTGATGCTACATATCGTAATAGATAGTGTAGCTTTAGTAAGTAGAATGATTGGCCAGTGGATTTTCCCATATCAATTCTCACATGGATAGTTTGACATATTTTCAATTGAGAAAATCTTATTTGAACAAGGTTTCATGATCTATTGACAAAATTTCAATGCATGTCATGACTCTTTGTTTGAGTCTATTTTCACACTTGCACGATGGTTTGAAATATCTAATATCATAAAAACAATTACACAAACCTTTTACAATTGTTTCATTTGCAATGATGATAAATCTATCAATTGCTTACAATAACACCAGAGTGCTAAAAACATTGAACAAGAATAATATATCAATGATTGGGAAGCTTATATTATAAATTTATCAATGGCATATGCATATGGACATATAGATGGAAATATTTTGCAATACAATGGATATGTGAACTCCTTGAGGTTAACATGTATATATGGAATATAGAAACAAAAGATATTTACTTGAGATTATATTCATCAAAAAAATTATCCAAAGTCATGTACCTTATTCATATACCAATATCTACAACACATGCACATTTCCATGCAATTATGGAAATTCAGAATGTTAAGAATATTAGTGACATTGACAATTCAACACACATGCTCCAAGGAATCTCAGAAAGAGATAACTACAAGCCGACCTCAAGTGTACCTTGTAGATATCATGTTAGCAAAGAATCTAGGTTTACTAGATGTTCTACTCAATTGAAACATTTGTCAATTAACAATATAGTATCAATAAAAAAGAAATTTTGTTGTAGTATCAAAGGATTCCACATCATCAAATGAGGACAATAATCCTTTTTCAATGAAGACACAAAATAACAAAGAATTATCCACTTCTTTTTCCAATGCCTATAGTAAGCGGTACACTCACTTACATCAATTGAAATCTGCAATACGAGCACAAGGTGTTATAATAGAAGAAGCACAAAAATAGTATGTGAAGTCAAATAAAGAAATTGAGGCATATTTGAAATCAATCCAAGACATGCCTACATATGCATTTTTCATTTGTGATATATTTCCCTTTGGAAAGGATGCAATCTATTAACAAAGACATATTATCTACTATTTTCTATATGACACTTGCTTCAGATTTGAAAATCATTAAACTCAATGAACAAATATGAAAATATTGCAACAATTCAATACTCAATGAAAAAGTCCCTACATTTGCATCGACTCTTTATATTCGACAAAATGAAAAATTGATATCCATTGCACAATTTACATATTTGGAAGAGAGGTTAGTGGCATGAAAGATGGATTTTGCACATATAAGATTACTTGGATACAAAAGATCACAAATTGGATTAACAGGAACAATAATAAATGTCCCTTCTAGTCTATATGGAATTTAGAGAGTATTGCCTAGATAAATTGATGACACTGTGACAATGAGAATTATTCTAAAAAGGAAAATTGGAATACAAGAGTGCCTATTTGTCTCAAAATATTTGACCCAAGAAAGTGGTGTTCATTACATGACTTGTGCAAAACATCTCTATACAAAAGAAAACAAATAGATGTCAAATATGAATAGAAATAAAATTTTGATCCAAGTAGACAAGATCATTACACTGATAGTCCAAAAATGGAGGAACTAGATTCACCAACTACAGATAATAATATAGAGAAAGAAACTGAAAGACTTATACATGGTTATTCAGAGGCCCACCTTATCCAAGATATTGATACAAGAACAATATAGGTTTCACCTTCTGAAAGGTTTTGTCCCCTAGGCATTTTTCAAGGCAAATTCTTTGAAGAACTAAACTTCTTGACATTGTTCTTTGGATCAAGTTTCCCTACTGATGTTATCAAATGATTTTCGTATTAAAAAATTGCACAATGGGAACTGTTGCACATGTCTGGTGAATTTTTGACACATATTACAAACATATTTTTAAATAAAAATATATTTTGATAAACCAACTCATTAACTCAACTTGGATTTCTATTCACAAAGGAGAGCTAAAAGAACAAAAACTAGGACACATTGGCATACCATGAAATTATGAGACAATTAAATCAAGAGCAACAATCAATAATCAAACAAATATTTCTATGGAAAAATAATAATCTTGGTAAGTATTTCTATTTTTTTATCATTGGAGATGCAGGTATAGGAAAAACATTCATTGTATAGGTGCTTTACTATGCACTCATATGACTTTATAGCAAAAACTTACAAAGTGATTGTTTGAAGAGAAAAAGGTCTAATAATTGTATTTATTGGAAAAGATACATATATTTCACATGTTGTTATATTCCATTCATCTTTTCATTTTCCATTTTCACCATGTCACATGGTGCCATTGGATTCTAACACACTCGATGCATTGAGAAAAGAATATGAACAAATTAAATTTCTATTGATAGATGAGTCTTCATTAATTGGGTCTCCATTGCTTTACAACATTGACAAATGACTTCATGAAATTATGCATACTCCAACTTCCTTGCTTGGGAACCTTGACATAATATTTTGTGGTAACCTATGTCAAGCACAACTTGTACATGATTGTTGGATATTTGAACAACCACATCTTAAAGGAACCAGTGCTCCTTACAATTTTTGGAAAGAAAATGTGAAAACTTATGAACTAAAACATGTAATGCGACAAGACAATAGATAATTTGTATCCATCTTAAACAAAATCAGGACATGTTCACATACTGATTATGATCTTGCATTCTTGAACAAACATTGTTATAGATCTGCACCAAATTATCCAACTTTTCCATACCTGTTTTATTTAAACAAGAATGTAAATTAACATAATGAAAGAATTTTCTCTCTCATCAAAAAAGAAGCAATTATATTAAGTGCATATGACAGAACAATTGACTCAACAAATATAAATCACAATAAACAGATGAAACTGAAATTTCCATCTTCTATTGTGTTGAAAGAAAATATTCTTGTTGAACTAATTGGTGGAAATTACAATATTCAAGATAGCTTGGTCAATGGTGTTGAAGGAATTTTTAGAGAATCAACAACTTTTGAAAATGGTGCAATTTGGATCAAATTTGTTTATCCAGTTGTTGGCACTATCCAACGAGAAAAATGTTGCATCTGTATAAATATGGAATAATTTCTTTATGGACACATGTTAGTAGAGTGTGTAGGAATAATGAATCAAACAACAAAATTAGTTTTACAAGAGAACAATTTCCTGTCCAACTGGCATGTGCACGAACTATACATTGATCACAAGGGTTAGAAATGGACAAATTGGATTTTGACCCAAAAGGTGTTAGGAAATATGGAATTGTTTATACTGCACTTTCTCGTGTCAAAGATATTAAGTCCTTGTATTCATTAAACAAGTTGAAACATAGTAACTTTTCTCTGAATGACGAAGTTACTATTGAGCTAAATATACTTTGACAAAATTCCTCCTATGATATTGAATATACCATACATCAAAATAAAACAATTGACGATTGGACAATATGTTTATTAAACGCTCATAATTTGTCCTTGCATTTCAAAGATATCAGTGTTGGCTATGATCTAATGAGTGCTGACATTTTCTGTTTCCAAGAAACAAAATCCAAAACATCTCGATCGAATCCATTATTATTTAGCAAATATGACTACATACATTTATACCATTTACATGGAATTCTCACATACTATATAAAAATTATTTTGGTTGAGAATCATTTCATTTATACAAAAGATGATTTTAAATCAACAATTGCAACATTCCATGTTGAAAAAAAACACATTATAGTTGCAAATGTATATATTGCACCAAATGCAAAAATTGAAGAGATAATTAATTTTCATCAAATTCATTTTAGAGCACATATGCAACAACTATCCAATTGTGCTTGTTGGTGATTTCAATTTGGACATGTTGCAAACTAGCCATCAACAAAAAAAGCTACTTTCATTTATGCAAAATAATGACTTCATTTTTCATGCAAAAAAACCTAGAATTGACTATAGCTCTATGCTAGATCACTTTTAGAAAAAAAATTAGGTACTATTGTTTCTTTCCATGTATTTGATGCATATTGGACATATCATCATACAATTTTTCTTACCATATCTTTGTTGTCACCTTGAGTCAGTTTTATAATGTTTGTATTCTACAATTTCATTGTTGACTTGTCAAAATATTTGCAAATGTGCACCTTTGACATATGCCTTGATTTGAAAACATTAAAAAACAAAGAAATTCTGCAGAACCAAAAAAAAAGAAAACAACATAAACATGCAAATATCAAATTTTGGCAAGTCTTTAAACCATGAACATAATTTTGTTCTATTTGTCTTGTATAACTATACATTTTTATGCAATGCTTGGTATGTAATTACACATTTTCGTTTCCACTTTGTTGCAATTTTCTACATATACTGAATATTATTATTTGATTTATCTTGTAGTTCATATTTCATTATTTCTTGTGTGACTGCTTTTGATAATAATAAAAAAAAGGAAGAAAGAAAAGGAAAAAAAAGTGCTCAAGTTAATTCTTAATAACACATTTCCAGAAGTGAACTATTGAACTATTTGTATATTTTCTAATGAAATCTATAAAACATTTTCTTTATTATAACTTATGCACATTTACTACATAGCCATGAACCAATAGCTACTAGTACCATAGAAACAAAATTGATGTATATATAATTTATTATTGTAGAGTATACATTGTTCTAAATGTTCTTTGTACACTTGTCCCTTACTTGATGACTTGCATTTTCATTTCCTAGAAACGATTGGTCCAATCATTTGGAACAATATCATGAAAACATCTAGCTATAGCAAACAAACATTGGAAGAACAAATGGTGGAAAATGAGAATCCAAAAAGGTTAGGTTTGTGCTGTGTTAAATGTTTGTATAGTGGAATGACATATTTGCACTAAATCAATGTCAGTGTTTTTTGAAGCGTGTTGTTTTGATTTTGTATATAAATAGAGAAAAAACAATGGAAGCAGTTCCTTGTTAATCATTGAAATATGCTTAGGAGCATATGCAAAATTTTTTGAAGGCGATATATTGGTTATTTGTGGGCCAACACAAACTAAAAGTCCTAACTCTCCTGCAAAGGCGCAGCTACTCCACTTTGATTTGGTTGATAGCCACAAACAACTGACTATACAGTGAACATGGAAGTTAATCTTATAGAGTGTTTCAAAAACATATTTACTGTTGGAAATAGTGTTCAAATTATAGATTTTGCAATAAGAAACAAGGGTATTTATGAATGAGGAGATGCAAAATGTTGCATAGTGTTACAGGACAAAACTACAATTGAATCAATTGCACAGGTTTGTAAAAAACACAAACTGGCTCCAGAGACAAAAATACACAGTATTGTTGTTTCAACTAATGCATATGCAGTTGGGTCAATAGTTGAAATATTAATAGGCTCCCACCAAAATAATAAGCAACTAGAACTCAATATAAAATATGGTGAAGCTGTGGAGGACAATGCAATTGTATGTATGTTGCTAGAATAACTATACTTTCATTTTGAACAAAACAACTAATAGTTTCTTTGAAACTGTGTTATTGTATCTTTGTTTTGCATTGTTATCAATGTATAAATAGTCTCATTATTTTTTTTGCATAGACCTCTTAACCAAAAATATGCTCCCTGGTTGACTGCATTTTCTATTGAATGATAGTCATAGACAACATTTTTTCAAAATATAGTATGAATTGGCATCAAAGATGAATCTGCTCTATTTGCTAAAAAACATTGCCAAAAATGATGTGAAAGGGAGTCGACAGTTACGCTCTAGACCAACAACTTTTCTTGAGCCATTCAGTGATGAATGTGCAAGAGCACATTTATTGTCTTTTGTAATGTCAAGAACACATGTATATTTACCAATAGATTATTTTTTCAAGTAAAAATAGGTTTAGTTTGATGTGAAAAATATTGGATTTTAATAATACATATTGGTTCTAACAATTCAATTTTCCTTGGGGCAAAAGAAAAAAAGGCAGATACACATAGCGCTGAAATCCATAAATGTTTTTTCTCCTCCTTTTCAACGAATTTGGATAAATGAAAACAACTTGTTCATCCAACCACAGATAAATGCACAATTTGTAAAGATGACACAACATTTACCTATGAGCACAATGTTGAATGCATGCTGGAAACAGAGAATTGCAAAATTGATTGTATGTTGCAGATGTCATAACTAAAATAACATTGCCCAGTTATTACTGAGACAAGTTTTCAGGAATACATGCAAAGCATATCATCTACAACTTTCAATTTAAGAAACTTTGTGTTCAATGTCTTTTAACTTTAACAGTTAACAACAATATTATGAGATAAAAGAGTTGTGACCAACAAACAAAAATCTTCTTTCGTACATCAAGTTCATACATTTTGACAGTTAAGTTATTGTTTCTTTTTTCATTTTTTATTTTCTATATGGCACCAATTCATAATTGAAAAATAATTGTAGAAATACTAATAAATACTTTTTCTTTTATTGCAGGTTACAAAATTACAAAACACAAAAAATCATTTAGTCAAGTGTTTTTGGATATATGTTAAAATATCTCAATCAAGAATACTTTCTTTTTCTTTTCTTTTTTTGATAACTAGTTCATTTTTCTATTTTTCCTGTAAGTTTTCCTGCTCCACATGAAAACAGAGAGCAAAATGTAGACTATGCAATATGATATTTGAGTTATATCAATTTTTCTATAAGATTATGGTCTTGTTGTTTGGCTAACAAGAACGTTAGATCTTAACTCCATAGTAACATAATGTAACTCCGTAATAGTTAGCATTCCAAATTATATATTTGTCAATGTTTTTCTCTCCATTCTTAAAATATTGGCTTGGTTTCTCATTTGTTGTAAATTCTAGAATTGTGTTTTGTTAGGGAAAAAAAACAAAAAAAGGAAACAATACAATTGCATGTGTATCAATGTGTTCATTTATGTATATGTACAATTGAATGATCTATGTTAAAACAAGGTAGTACAGGAGAATTGAGATAGCTATATTTTCAATTTATTTTTCCATAGATCGAATCATCCTTATTTTCCTATTTGCATAACTGTTTTTTCATGTCGTGTTCATTTTATAATTAGCTTTTTTTTCTTTTTTCTAAGCTATATAGTGTTGCAATGCAGTTATATACAATTTCAAATTTATTGTGCAATGAATTAAGAGATTTTCTATCTCATTTCTCTTTCCTATTTTTTTTTTGTCTCTTCTTAAAATGCATTTCAATTCATGGAAAAAAAGGAAATTGGAAATTTAAATATAATCTAGGCATATTGTGGTTTTGTTGATAGTAGCTACTTGGACTATGCTACTCAATTATTTTTTGCTTGTTTTTTGTGACACATATATGGAAACCAATGTGCATATTTACTAGAGCAACTTCTTCTTTTGAAAATTTTTGACAACCTAGTGCATTGTTTCGTTAATAGGACCATAATATCTTAGTTGCACAAACACATTGTATATTTACAAAAAAAATCATTATAGCATATTATATGCATATGCATGTTTTTCTTTTCTCCATTGTAATATTAACTTGAATTCTCATTTTTTTGTAAATCGTGAAATTATTTTTTCTTAGGGAAAAAGAAAACAAATAGAGAAAGAAAAAAAATGCAAATATCTCAATTACTTGATTTTTGTATATGTTCAATGAAATATTTTCTGTCAACAAGAAGTGGGGCTTCTACAAGGGCATTGATACATTCGTGTTCTTTTTTTCAGATATATCAAATCTTCCAAAAAAAATATTTTTATATTTGCACAAGTGTTTTTCAGTAGCCTGTGTGCTTCTGTTAATTGGCTTTCTTGGACATGATTTTTTATTTCCTAAGCTATATAGTGTTGCATCTTTGCTATATATAATTGCAAGTTTATTATCTAATGAATTAACAAAATGTGCATCTTACCCTTGTTTTCTAATTTTCTTTGTTTTCTTTTGTAATGCATATTAGCTTACAAAAAATTGCAAATTTAGCTGTAGTATAAGGAAACTATGGCTGTTCTAATGCTAAGTGTTATAGCAATGACGCTAGATAATTTGTTTTGCTCTTTGTCATGAGTGATGCATGGTCACATGAATGCATCATTTCTATAGCCACTTGTTTTCCAATTTCAAGCTAATAGTTTATTGTTTACCATAGCACATGTTAATAGTTTCAAATGTTTGGTCTATGATAATGATTCTTTGATGAATGGTGAACAATATATGTACTATTTGAAATAAGTTATCTCTTTTTTGTAGCACACTATCATTGCTATGAATAATAAATATATTAGTTATTTTGAACGATGAGATCTTATGATAAATTTTTTGTTGACCTATGTAATCAATCTTACTTGAAATTATGACAAATTTTAGTTTCTCTCTACCATAGTGTTGTCTTAGGTATTGTCTGTATTTATTATTTAACATATACAATTTAGTGCTCTAGATATATTGTAAACAAGAGATTGAGAAATGTGTAAAATAATCTCTTACTCATTGGTACCTAGATTTCTTATTTTCAATTTCTTATGTCACTTTGGAGTCTCTTCTTTCACTTTAACAATATGGAAATCATTATGATTGATAAAAATATCACTAAACTTGTATATTTGTACGCACCTACTTATGAAATGTTGAAAGTCATTCAATTTTTGAATCAAGTGATTTTATCCTTGTATTCATTAAGCATAGTAGAACTATGTTCAATGTTAATTCAGTTTCATTTAGCCCTGAATTGGAGGTAGAAACTGCTATTTGCATCAATACACCAATAAAAAACATATAGCAAATGAGCATGTTAAAACATAGTTACGGAGTATAACAAAAAATGTGTCTACAATTGCTTTCCAACCACCTATTTTTATTGTACCAATCATTAGGGGAAATTTGAGGTCTAAAATGGGCCTGCTATGGAAATTATAAAATAATAAAATAAGATTAGATTACATCATTAAATTTTAGAGAGAAAAAATAAAAAACTATTTTTTCAACTCGTATTTTCAACTTATCTCCCTATGGGTTTACTCAAATTTCGAGCAAAAACACTAGTTGGATAGAGAATTTAATTCCTTATCCAAGGAGTACCCATATTGCATACTTTTGATGGACCCTTCTACGTGGAAAATGAGAAATACATGAAAAACGTGTAGCAAGGGTCCATCAAAAGTATGCAACATGGATACTCCTTGGATGAGGAATTAAATTTTGCATCCAATGATTACTCTCGCTCAAAATTTCAGTAAAATCTTAGGGAGATAAGTTGAAAATAAGAGTTGAAAAAGTAGTTTTATTATTTTATTATTTTTTAATCTTTTTACTCTTTTACTCCAAAAATGGTGAATCATCCCCCATGGTTGACATCATCATCTTGAATCCTATTGGTTCTTATAAAGTTTATTTTGGTTGTACATTTTTCTTAGGAGGCCCATTTTAGACCTCAAAATTCCCCTAATGATTATAAGTGAATCAATGGACTGAGGTCAATGATGATCCAAAACACGTGTCACACACTTCAAACAGTGGAATGACTGAGAGAGCAGAAAAGCATAAATTTATGGATAAAGAGGTATGTGTTTTTTAAGCACTTATTACCTATTATTTAATATTGTTGGGAAATTTTATGAAATAATATTTGAGTACACTCATCTTCCATTTGATATACTCAATATAACAGTATTATGCATCCACATAATCATGATACAATTAATAATGCACTCATTTCTAAAACTGAAACTAATGTGCATGCATTGCACATTTTAATATTTAAATGTTAGTATGATAATTAATCTCACAACGCATAGTTTTACCTATAATTTTGTGATTTTCAATATTAGTATTTGTTTCATCATGTACCTTTGAAAATAATTCATTCTCTTGCCTTTCTTATGGGCTTTGTATCATATTTTTCTTTTGTTTGTAGATTGCTACAAGTTTCTACACTAGGTCGCTAAACCCATAAACTAGGAAAACAACAAGGATGTTAAAGTCATTTCTAGGTAAAACAGGAAGTCATAAATGACATGTTTTAATCTTTTTCTTTTTGAATTTTTTTCTTTACATTGATACTAAGGCCTTTTTTCATAATATGAATTATGGTATATTTATTTTTGTACTAGGCCTCTACAAGGTCTCCCTATGTGGTTTAACTCAATATTGATAACTAGTGAATTCTAATTATTATTATTTTAATGCAACAATAAGAAAAGAAAACATGCTTTCTTGTACAAGGGAAAATGATATTTTTCACATATTAAGCAATAGATACATGCTTATGTTTGACATGTGGTTATATTGTCTCAGTTACCAACCTTACACGAAATTTCATGGTTCTCGGAAACTAGAACCACCATGTGTCTTCGATACTCTTCTATTGCCTTCGTTGTTAGCATAACAAAATTTGCAAGTTTTCCTTGTTTTTCAGATCTCTCTTTGTATTTTCTCATCCAATTTAACTAGAGGTATAGAAATGTTATTTCGTGAGTGAGCTATGAATAAGGAAAAACATTGATTAACATTAAGTCAATCTAAGGATCCTTGGACATACAAAGCATCTCTATGAAAATCTAACCATAGTGCTTATTAATAGATTTTCGTTAACAAAGGACACAACATATATCTTCCAAACATTGAGAAATATTCCATTTTCCTACTCTTATTTCATGATTCTGATTGAAATAAAGAAAAAATGTTATCAGTGCTATTTCATTTCATGTACTTGGTCAATGTTCATAGATTTCCTCTTGCTGATTTTACAATTATACATTGTGTAGGATAATCAGAAATTTGTGTCATCAGAGAGGAAGGAAGTGAAAAACATGATAACTATGATATATGTTATGATCTTTGGTATAGACTCCTTTGTTCAAAGATTCAAAAGCCATAAAGTTTGTTACCCATTTGTCACTGCTATTTTGACATGGTTCTTATTCATTGCTTTCATTGTAATATTGCTACACATGATACAAGTGTCTTCAAAGCATTTTTATTGGAAAAATATCTTTCATTTCTTTGGAAGAAAAAGAGTAAAACAATATTGTATTTTAGTTGGAGGAATAGTTATATCTATAGAAAGTCTATAATATGCTTTAAGTTGCATGAACAATTTACTTTGTGGCTATCAAACACAATCTACGTTAGTAATTTTAACTATATCACTTATAAACAATTATTTAGAAATTACCGAATCTAGCCTTGATTGCTAGTTTCAAGTAACTAGAATCCAAAAATTTATTTAGATATTTACTAATCGAGTCTTTATTGCTAATATTAAGTAAATAGAACACAAGAGATAAAGGTAGAATTTCATATATCAATGATTTTTCATTCTCAATTGTAGTTAAAATATGAGCATAAATTAATTGTACACAAGAGGAATAAAAAGCCTTTGTGTTACTACTAATGTTCTTTGTGATTCAAAATAAAATATAAATACTCACGTATTCCATGATCCATGTTTTGTAATTTTTTGATATAAAAGATATAATTTAAAAATCCAAGCAATAATTTGCATTCCTGTTATCAAGTTTACAAGGAGCCTTTTTTCTTTTGTGCATCACAAAATAATAATAAAAAACAAAAAAACAAAAAGTGATAAACAAATTAACCTTTGGACTACGTGACCTTACAACCATGTGACTAGAAAGTTAGGATGACTAGGAATTTTACTATAAATAATCTAAGCAACCTCTGGACCCCAGCATTGTCCAACCTTCGAACTAACCAGCCTAATGAAACTAATTGACTATGGTATAGTCATGGTTGAGATACAATAAGTGAATCACAAAATAAAGAAAACTCTTGACTATAGGATCGACACAATAAAGAGAATAACTGACTATTATATAGACGGAATCAGGATATAACAAATTAATCATAAAATAAAAAAATCTTGATTGGTCAACCGCCCAACCTACGATCCATCTAGTCATGAGAATAAAATAATATTTTTGTTGATTTGTGTGGAGTGTGCTTTTTTATAAAGATTTTCAAAAAAAATTCGTTTCATGTTCAATTAATTATTTGTTAAATCAATAATAATTTTTTTAACGCTTTTTCAATTCCTGTAAAAAAGAATAGTTTGCATGTTTACAAGGAATTAATGCACACGTTCATTTGCGATTTTCACATTTTTCTAAACAATATTTTAAGATTTTAGGTTATTGTGCTTGCATGCTCTTTTCTAGAGTATTGTTTGAAGAAAAAAATGAAGTATACTGAGTACTAGTTTCAAAAACCTCTTTGTAAGCATAATCTCATTTTTTTTAGAGATTCCTGAGTGCAATTTCAAATTTTAAATTAGCAAAACTTATGTATGTTGTATTCGCATTTAC
The DNA here is from genome assembly GCA_031772625.1 of Pinus tabuliformis. Classification (NCBI taxonomy): domain Eukaryota; kingdom Viridiplantae; phylum Streptophyta; class Pinopsida; order Pinales; family Pinaceae; genus Pinus; species Pinus tabuliformis. The sequence goes on along the minus strand of CM062808.1, from coordinate 993,872,095 downwards.
AGGTTATAAAATACCAAAAAAAAAGAAACTCTTTAGTGTCAAATTTAATATTTTAAAGTCTTTTGCCTACATGTTGTTCTTTTAACTCTTGTTCAAAGAAGAACTGAATTAAGGCAACATAGTACCAGTTTCAACAAATTCTATGTAAGCATAATGTTATTTTTTTTGCAAATTGTTGAATTCAATTCCAAATTTTGAGTTATCAAAACTTATATATGATTTCTTAATGTTTACAACTCTTAAAATGCCAAAAAATGCAAAATATTCAATTACAAATTTAATATTTTAGGGTGTTTTGGTTGCATGCTCGTTTCTTAGATTCTATTATAAGAGTCACTGAATTAAGGAATCACAACAATAGTTTAAAAAAATGTGTAAGCGTAACATTGTTTTCTTTTAGAAATTCTTGAATTCAATTTCAAATTTCAAATAAATAAAAGTTATATATCCTCTGGTACTATTTATAGGTTATACAATGGGAAAAAGGGGAAAATCTACAACGTCAAAACAATAAATAGAGCAGACCAAAGCAAAGATTAATAGCATGGATGTTGAATGAGTACAACAAGTGAAGTTCATTGCATTACTCATGTTAGATTCAACCTATAAGACGCAAAAAGAAGGTACAATGACCTGGAAGGAGATATTTGAATTCTTTGAGCAAAGGAAATGGTTACAAATCCAAGAGCTACTAAAACAAAGAACAAATTACTTGAAACAATCAAAGAAATGGAGTTACATAAAGTAGAAACTAGATCTATAATTTTTCCCTATTATGAAATGATTTCATGGATTCCCTCTCATGCTCATATTAAAACCTAAACAATATCTGACCCTCAAGAAATTGTGATTTCCTCCTAGAAATATGAAGTGTTATCGGCCATATATAAGCTCAGTGGCCCATAAATCTCACTTAATTTTGAGTTCCTTCATAAATTTCAAAGTATTGTCTTGAAGGAATGTCACGAGAATTATGATATAGTAATTGAAGAATGGTTGAGAGAAGAAGCAAAAGGTTTCAAGCTCAAAGGAAAAAAGGACTATCCAATAGCTATTTTTAAGAAGCCTGTTAGATTTCTTATTAAAATGCTAAGAAAATTATATGGGGAACAAGATCCTAAGCATTGTAGAATTAAATGGATCCCAATAATCCATAGCATTTTGAATGAGGGGAAACACCTAAACTGGGTTGAGATGTTGTCACAGAATATCATAGATTCAGTGAAGTTGTCAGTGTCATCTCCTCCTAGGTTCAATTATATTTTTTGTATGTCTGCCTATTTGTTAGATGTTGTTATTTCCTCGGTCCCATTTCCCCTCATGAAATAGAATTACCCATCTGACTAGCAACTACCAATTCAAAATTATGCTCTTATTCCATGGGAGTCTAATTTTAATTAATGTTTTTATGATATTTTCCACTATGTTTTGATTCATAAGCATCAAGGGTTGTTTGGAACAACACCTCCTAGAATAAGTGATAATCTAAAAGAAGGCATAAAATCAATAGGTCGCTGGTTTGTTGAAGAATTATTTTCCTACATAGTTTTTGGAAGTGAAATTGGTCCCCATCTTCTACTGTGATTTATTCTAGAAGAACTGCCTTTGAGAGAAGTGGTTGATCAAGTTGTCTTGTATGGGCAAGCCAAAAAATTGAGTAAGCTACAAAAGAAACTCTGGCCTAATTTCCCAATAAAGTTTGGTGACATTAATATCCAAGACAAAGGGAACAGAATCATAGAAGCCAAAAATCTTGAGTAAAGTTGGTTATTTTCGTTGCCCCATTATGACTATGATCCCCAATGTTTTATTGGCCATCATTATATAACAGTTAGTTGTATTAAAATTGTGTTCATCAGGAATCACCTTTCGATGAAGTTTTTATATGCATTGATGATTTTCAGCAAGTTGTCCAAAGAGGCAAAGCCCTACATAGTGAATCAAGATTACAATTGCAAGAATTTAGAGAGGCATTGTATATGAATTTTCTAAAGGAAAAGGTCAAAACCTCAAAATTTCATTCGAAGAGCTAAAGTCTACTGAATTTTTGCAATTTAATTTTAATGAACTCACTTCAAAGGCTTCTATTGTTTCGTAGAAGGGAAAAGCAATAGAAATTGAAAAATTAGAAAGTTTTGTTGTCACGGGTGAAGAAGCTGAATCCATATCAACACAAAATCTAAAAGAGGAACATGAACCTACAGGACGAGAAAAGACTCCAGGAAAAGAAGAAACAGTTGGATAGGAGATTATTTATTAATTCTCCTGAGAAAATAGAGCAAGAGAAACTAGAAAGTGCGGAAGTAAAAGAAATGGAAGTACCTAAGGAGAAGGAAAAGCATGTATCTACTAAAACTAGTGCCAAGGAAAATGAGAAAAAAATGAAATAATCTAGTAGAATGGATATTATATCTACTTTATCCCCTCAGGCATCAGTAACACTGATTTCTACTAAGATTCCTTGGGAATCATTCTTGTTTAAACCGGTTTTTGAATTAGAGCCAATTGCAGATACTATTCCATCTTTGACATATTATTATTTTAATAGTCATACAAAGTCAATTTTCTAAAGAACAAAGAAAATAAAACATGATACTTTGGAAAATGTATCTGAATTCAGCTGGAACCTCTCAAGGAGATGTAAAAGAAAAAGCTCAAGAATCTTCCCAAGATTTAGGAGCTTTTGTCAATTACAATCAATATCATTTGAATGAGCATGCAACTTCATATGTTGACATTTTATAGAAAATTAATATTTTGGAGGAAAAATTGAAGAAAAATGAATTGTTCAGTGAAGAAAATTAGTAGTGGAATTCTGCTAATTTAATTGAAGGATTTACTGTAGAAAAAGAAAACCTGTAGAATGATTTCCAGAAACAATTAGAACAAGAAAATGCAAAACCTGAACAAAAGATTCAATAATTGAGAAAATTACATGAAGATAAAACTCGCATTTAGAAAGAAGAAGCAATTTTTTTTTCATTATTGTTACAAAATATCAACAGGAAATTGAATCTCTTAAATATAAAGTGAATGAGAATCAACAGGAAACACAGAGTCTCAATATTTTCAATGATCAAGCTTTACAAATTTGTCTAATTTTAAGGAAGAATCGAGGAAAGTTCTATAAAAAATGGATAAAATCTCAATGGTTTATCGAGAAATTAAACATTTAAGTGAAAAGTTTGACTCGTTGGTACAATAAAACAAGTTTTATGAGAATATTTTTCGATGTAAATCACAATGGGATGCTTTTGTCGACGCGTTTCGAACCAACGAGTGTGGTTCATCATCAGGACAAGTTGAAGAACTATCTCCTAGCTACAAGTTAAATAGAAGAGAAAATCATCCACCAATTGTATTAGATCAGGGAACGGCTATATTGGACTGGGCAACTAGACTTTATAATGGCTATATTTGACTGGGAAACGGCTAACTAGATAGGACTATGGGATAGGGGTAGGAGAAATAAAATTAGTTAATTAGTAAGCTATTGAAAGCTATAAAAAACTTTCTAAGAATCCCCTGAAAAAGATCTCAAGAAATGTGGCTCTTTCTATCATGTCCAGTAACTCTGTGAGTTCCTTTTACCATAAACTCATTGAGAGTGGCCCCATTACTCCAAGGATCTATGGGCTTCCAAAGATTCACAAGGAGGGGGCTCCCATTAAGCCCATTGTTAATACCATTGGTGGTCCTACTTACCTTTCTGCCAAATACCTGGCCTTGAAGCTTAGACCCTTAGTTGACCTCAGAGAGTCTTTTGTCAAAGGCTCTGCATCCTTTGTTGAAGAGCTTAAAGGCATAAATCTTGACCCTAGGGACATTCTTGTGAGTTTCGATGTGGTCTCCCTTTACATGTGCATTCCTATAAAGGAGGCAATTGGGGTTATTAACCGACTCACGGACCCCGATACTGCTCGGTTAGTTGAGATCTGTCTCACTTCCACTTTTTTCAGCTTTGAAGGTGAGTTCTATGAACAGACCTATGGTGTTGCCATGGGCTCCCCCCTGTCCCTGGTTGTTGCTAATCTTTTTTATGGAAGATTTCGAATCCAAGGCCCTAGCCTCAGCCCGTCTTCTGCCCAAACTCTGGAAACGATTTGTGGATGACATGAATGTCATCTGGTCGCATGGCCAAGATGAGTTGAATCTGTTCTTCAAGCATCTCAACAATCAATCCCCCACCATTAAGTTCACTATGGAACAAGAAGTCGATGGATGCCTTCCTTTCCTCAATGTTCTTATTTCAAATAATAATGATGGTTCCTTATCCCACCAAGTGTTTCGGAAGAAAACACATATTGAGTAGTATCTTCATGCCAGCTCCCATCATTTCCCTGCTCAAAAGCTATGCGTTCTCAACACGCTTGCTACTCGTGTGTTGAGAATCTCTAATGAAAAGAACCTTGATAAAGAGAAGGACTATCTCCTTAATGTAGTTATTAATAATAATTATAGTAGGCACCTTGGTCAGGAAGCCTTCCTTAAAGCCAACAAGAAGTCATTGGTCAAGAAAGACCCTAAAGATCGAGTCTTTGGGGTTCATCTCCCTTTCGTCCAAGGGACCACTGATAAGATTGCAAGGATTCTGAGGAAGCATAATGTTCCCTCTACCTTTAGACCCCTTAACACCATCTGTAGCTCCCTTCAGTCGGTAAAGGACCCGGTCAACCCCAATGAGATGAAAGGTGTCTATGTTATTCTCTATTCCTGTGGGACACCCTATGTTGGTGAGACTGGTCATTTTATTAATCAGATGATTAATGAGCACTCACTCGACTAAAAACATGGGAGGAAATGGTCTTCGCCCTAGCAGAACATGTCGAGAAGAAAAAACATCATGTATGTATTGAGGAGGCCCGTGTTATTGCTAAGGTTGCACAATTTCATCACCAGAAATTTAGGGAAGCCATTGAGATTGAAAAAAGGCCGAACAATCTCAATAGAGATGATGGTTGGAAAATTAACAGTTGCTAGATCCTTACCCTCTCTTCCTAGCCGCAAGACCAAGGTCCTATGCTATCAATGAGCCAAAACAGATAAGTTGGAGTTCTACCAGTGTGTCGCCAAGTGTTGTAGCACTACAACCACCCTCAAAAATTTTGGCCTGCACCCAATTTCGGAGCCTCCCTTGAGAGTTTCTCTTGATGACTCCACACACTCGGGTTCACATCATGATCTCGTGTGAGTCTTCACACCCACCTTTCTTGATCATTTCACCCAAGGTTTTTCATGTTGATGTCAAATTCATGGTTGCGAACATGTTCTGGTTATACTCAAAGTCTTCACTTTGTGTGTACTTGTTGTGTTCACTATGAAAACATTTGTTGCACTCACACATGGAATCATATTCACTATCGTTCAAGTGTCGTCATGGTCAACCAATGATAAATCACAAGTGTCACACTTGCCGCTTACACCGTTGGTTAGTCATGTTGAGTATGTGTGTCTGGATGGTTTGATTCGTCTCGTCGTCAAGTCATGTAAGTGTGTGTTTGCAAGATCGTGTATGCATCTTTCACTCATTCACACACTTAGTCGCTTTGTTGAAGTTCTGATGACAAGATTCCCCTCTGATAGCCAAACCATCACACCACCATCGACTCAATCGACTATCACCTAGAACAACACAGAAGCACCAAGAAATTCATTTCAATTTGTGCTTCCCACAAGCGAATCGATCAACCTTCATGCAAGTCAACTAGAGAGTTCGACCCAGTAGCCACCCTGGGACTGACTCCCCTAAAAAATTGCGCAGACTCTGTAGACCTTGCTCACTCCATTGACTAAAAAAGTTGCGTAGACAAGCCAGACATACACCAAGTACCCATCCTTGTCTCCCTCAGAAAATTTCAAAGTTTTTCCAGCCATCCCTCTCAACAGTCGATCGGTTGCTCACCAAGAAAATTGCCCAGATTTCATGAGCAAGTCCTTTGTTGCTCAGTAGTCAACTTAGCTCGGAAACTACACAAAGGTGACCATCAGGCCAACCTCCCAGCTTCAACACAGTTTTTCCCACTAGCAGCTCCCGATAGCCGACTGACATTTCCCCTCAGGAATTTTGTAGTTTTTGTTACCAAGCTCCAGCAGTTGACTACAAGTTCCCTCCATGAATTGCACAGTTTTTTCTGCCAAGCTCCTGACAGCTGACTGCCAATTCCCCTTAGGAATTGCGCAGTTTTTGTTACCAGTAACCCAACAGCTGATTGCCAGTTCCCCTCAAGAATTTCTTAGTCTTTGCTACTAAGATCTCACTACCCACTCGTTATGGAAACTGCATAGATTATGCATGCCCAGCCTTCCCGCAGCCTAGACTGGTCCTCCCAAAAATTGCACAGTTTTGTCCTCGAGCTAAGCCAGACCCCGCGGACAGTCACTGTCAATCTGAATCACCCATCTTTATCATCCAGTGACTCCTACATAGTTTTCATCAGCAGTTCTCAGTGCCTCCATCCCGCCTCGCAACCTTGTCACCTCTCCCAGTCACTTGCATCTCAAATGATCATGCATCATGGTAAACTAGGAGGTTTATGGATTTGATTTCATCTCATCATGAGTGACTGCAGACATAGGTTCACAAACAAACATGGTGTGATGATGGATGGGATGAATGAAGGGATCACATGCAGAAGGATAGGTTCACCAACAAATGAACCAACAATGTATGCAAAGAGATGTGATCATGAATGGATGATCATGCAAATGTGTTCACGGATGGATGGACGAGAAAATAGGCAATATGTGTTCATGAATGGATGGATGGATGAACATGAACTTTTTACAAATGAACAAACTTTTCAAGCTTACCAACATACAAGCAAGGAGCAATGTGCGAATGCAACATCAAGCAAACCAACAACCATCAAAGACTCTGTGCACTTTGCCATGCAGAGGTGAAGTTGTGGCACAACATGAGGACATCCATCACCCATCAACATTGCAGCATGACATGCACACCAACAACAACACGAATGTGCTAGCACTGTTATATCGAGTCATGTCATGAGTCATGTTATCCACATCTCTATTGTGGGCCATATTGTTAATCAATGTAATGTAACGTGGAAGTCCAAGAGACCCACTTGTTGTACGAAGAGTCACGTAAAGTCGAAAATTCATAGAAGTCAAATAGTCATGAGGGTAGTCGAATAGCCACAAGGGTCAGTTTCACCCTTGGCTATAAATACCCCCTCATTTATACATTCAAAGGACTTTTCACCTCAACTCCTCCCACATAGTCTTGAGAGTCTGTAATCTTTTCTTTGAGGAGTAAGCAGTGGCTCCAATTCTCCACACGTGGGCTTAGTGATGTATGGTGTAACGATGTGTCTTGGAATTTTTGCTTAATTCAGAAGCCTGTTCACAGGCCAGCATGTTTTCATACATGTATTGTAACTATTGTAAGACTAATATTTAACACTTGTAATACATGTTGCTTTAACTTGTGTTTAACACTTGAACTAATTCACTTGTTGTAATACATATATGTTAATGAAAATGTGTTGTATATGTTTTTAACATTGTCTCGCCCATGTAGACTACTCTCCCGGACATCAGACAGACCTTTCACATAAAACTTGCTATAACAACCATTGTACTCATGTGGACTAATCTATTGAGTCTTATATGTGTTATCTTCCCTTGTGTGTTGTGATTGTCGCATCCGTGTGGACTACTCTGCCGGAAGCTGTGCATGTCTTGTTGTGTTGTGTGTTCCTAGCAGAGTTGGGACTTCTCCCAACCAACTTGGGACTCACTCCCACCCTCTCCCTCTACAGTGAAAGAACCATTAACACAAGAGACACTTACAATCACTAGGCACATGAACCTCACTTCTTGCAAGACAAAGCAGATCACTCGCTTGTGCTGACAAGAAAGAGTTCAGGAAAATCTTTAAGATAATGGCAACCAAGCCATCATACTAGATGGGGCTCCCGCACCAAATTGTGTGAGGTCTTTTTGGGACTTCATACTAGGGTGATCCCCTGATGTTGGCAGGTCTAGCACCATCAACAAAACCATTCATCAACTAATCAAAACATAGCCATAGCCATAGCTAGAACACATTATAGAACCATGCTTATAATGAAAATATAACAAGAATATTGACCATGATAGAACAACCATAAAATCCACATAATAACAAGTAAAAGTACTCATGAATCACAATAAAAAATGTATATCTTATTAACATCTGCAAAAGTCAACCAAGTTAGGGACTTCCATATACCACCTGACCATAGATTGAGCTGAACCAAATATTTCTTTCAACCAATCACCCTCGTGCCATAATCCAAGCATTAATGTGGGAACTCAATGCATAAAAAACCAGGGCTTCCTAGAGATTAAACCACCTCAACCTTGAGGCTCCCATGATCCCGCCAAAACCGATCAAGAGATCACAATGCCTAAAAAAATCTTGGATCCCTCAAATTTTCTTCACCAATACCTTGAGGAATTTTCATATCTCCACCCACCTATTGAGGGCTTCCCATAGATTAAACCACCCCTACCCCCAACGCTTGGGAATTTTCCTGATACCACCTCACCCAGTTCTAAAACCTTCTAGCAATCTAAAGCTCAACCATGAAAAAATCCCATCACATCATACATATCCAAAAATTGAAAGGCAAGGCTAAAACCACTGCCATACCTAAAAATTCCATGCTAGTCATTGTAAAAGAACCAAATATGAAAATGCATGTACCATGCATTCATAAACCAGCTAGGAAATCACACATGCAACTTGTTACCTACAAGTCCTCTTCCTGAAGATGCTTGATCCAAACTTACAACTTATGGAAATTTATGGATATCATCCACCATCCATCACATCATCTTTAAAATAAAACTCTAAGGTCCAAGTAGTGGAAGATCACATCGAGCATCAAAAAAAAGTTATCTAACTCTTAAAGGATAACCTGACTATGGCATAGAATTGAATGAAACAATAGGCATATCAACATCAAATTGAAATAAGTTTTGACGTAGGCGATAGGGTATTTTTAGGATTACAAACATACAAATAAATTTCCCTCAATCAATTTAAGAAGGATAATAAATTATCACCCAAGTATTATGGTCCTTACAAGGTGTTGCAAAAGATTGGTACTATGGCATACAAATTGGAGCTACCTACATCTTCTCGAGTACACCAAGTTTTCCATGTTTCATGCTTAAAGAAGGTTATAGGTGACGAGCTCCCGGTTCAAGCAATATTTCTAGAACTTCAAGAGGAAGGAAAAATCATATTGGAGCCTAAAGTAGTAATAGAAACAAGAACCCATAGTTACAGAATTGATCAATTTCATAGTATCTCATTAAGTGGAAGAACTTACATATTGAAGATTCCACATGAGAGGATAATTATTTTATACATAAGCATCCAGAACTACTCAAGTGTTGTGGACAACACTTTTTTGAAGGAGAGGGGCATGTTAGGTCCTTATAATAGTAGTGTAGCCCCCATATTGTTATTGTTGTGCCCCTTTAGAATCCCACTATTATTATTGGTGTGGTGTTACATTATTATTGTTATGTAGGAACTAATTATATTGTGACACTTTAGACTCCATATATACAAATTAGGTCTTGTCATTTGTATCATCCAAGAATTTTTCATTTATGTGATGTAAAAAGAGGTTTCCCCCTCGAAGAGGCTTATTTTCAAGTCTTTGATCTATCTTTTCTTCTGTTTTGTGATATGGTTACATAAAAATATCAAAATAATGTATAAGTACTCAATGAAATTAAAATGAAGAATAACTCCTCTACAGAATTAATATCCTTAATAGCTCATCAGTAAAAGAGAGCATAGTTTCAAGTGAATAAAGAGTTGGCAGTGTCATTAAAAATATGTAACTGCTAGAACATAAGTTGTAAGGGAGGCATGATCCATTTGTAGGATGTAGAAAACATATGACGTGTGAATAAAGTGAAGTAAATGATTTATTTCAATTAACAACAATGCATAAGTTCAAGGGGAGCAACATTTTACCTTTAATAACGGAAAAAGGGAAGAACATGTAAGAATAAGGAGATATAACAAACAGGGGGAGAAATGTAGTTAATAATAAAAGTTTCAAATAGAGGAATATTTTTAGACACAAAGAAAATTTTCATACAAAATAGAGTTATAGATAAGGATAATCCCAAGTTTACGGGGATAATCCCTTTGGAATTGATGTCAAAAGGGGAGAAGTTACAGGCACAATGAGAATTGAATATAGGGGAAGTTCTGCAGTATCGTTACAGAATTGACTAAGGGTTTCCAATCAATGAAAAAGAGGGATATTAATTGAAATGTTGTTTTCATTAGTGTCAAATACAGGGAAAGACTACTTATGCCCGAAATGAATATTGGAAAATGAAGATTGTTGAAAATATTGTTTTGGGACTTTTAATGCCCCATTTGGATACCCTATATTTGAAGGAATATTTAATCCAATTATCTGTAACAAATGGGAGAATAAAATATATGGTTGTAAATATTATTCTAAGTCCTTTCCAACGGTATATGACACTCTCTTTAACTCTATAGGAATGAGGAGATATGAAGGATTTCGTTTGGATGACCCAACTAAAGTACAAGCAAGCTGACCCAACTAGTTTCCACGTCAACCACATAAGTGAACGTACAAACACTATAAATAAAGGAAATATGAGTTCATTTGAACAAAATTCAAGCAATAAGAGATATGAGGTCTCAAGAGGCACCGAGGAATAACTTTTGGGGTGATTCTTGGAGCCTAAACGTGGAAGTAAAAATGTGATTTATGGGGTGAACGAGTCATTTGGGAATTTTTGCTAACTTTTTTCTAGGACGCTTTAGACCATGAAAATTAGAGGATACATACAAAATATTTCCACGTACCTATGATTCAAATTACATTCCTTGGTTAACTACAATTTCACGGATATGCTCCAAGGAAGTTAGTCTTCGTGAATTCTCCTGAATTTTTCTTCAAATAGGTCAACTTCATATTTTCACTATATATTTCTTTCTATGATATTTTAGAATCTGAAATTTGGAGGAAACAAAGGAGGGATATCAAGGTACATATGGTAGAAATTTCAAACCCTATTTTTCTACAATTTCAAAGATATGATTTGAGGAATTTAGTGTTCCTGAATGCTCATGTAACATGCATCAAACATGTTAGCTTGCCATTTTTGTTACGTCTTTCTTTATAAGATGTTTCATACTATGAAATTTGGATGAGACAAAGAAGAGATATCTAGGTACCCATGGTATAAAGTTTAGAACCATATTTGCAAAATCGGATACTTTGAATGCTATACAAATTTGTTCTTAGGAAGAAGCCAAAAGCAACAAGGTTTGGGAGAAGTAGACTTAGTGAAGGAAGATGCAGTAGGTAGACTTGGTGAAGTCATAAGAAATTAATAGAGTTGGTAAGACAAAAGTAGCAAGCATACTTGGTCAAAACAGAAGCAATGAACAAACATTTAAAAGAAGCAAGAAAGTAGGTTTGTGCCTATAAATATTTGCAACAATGGGGATTTTTGTCTCATGTAGGTTGGTGCCTATAAAATGGAAAAACAGATTGGTGTCTCTGGTAGGTTGGTGCCAACAAAGTAGTATAAGGGATTTCTGTCTCATGTAGGTTAGTTCCTACAAATTTTCAAAGGGAATTGGTGTGTCATGTAGGTTGGTTCTTATAAAGCAACGGAGGGGATTGGTGTCCCCTATAGGTTGATGCCTGCAAATTAGTAGAGGGGATCAATGTCTTCTATAAGTTAGTGGTTACAAATAAATAGAGGGGATTAGTGTCTCCTATAGGTTAGTGCCTACAAAGAAGAAAAAGGGATTGATGTAATAGTAGGTTGGTGCCTACAAATTGATGTAATAATAGGTTGGTGCCTACAAATTGATGTAATAATAGGTTGGTGCCTACAAGATCTTTCATATAAAGAATTTTTGTGGTTTTCTCCCATAAGGGTTTCCATGTATATATTTTGTTACTTGTTCATTTTATGAGATTGATGTTTTATGATGTTTGAATGAATTTAAATAAGTAAAAAAATTAATTATATTTATTCATCCTCCCCTCCTAGTAAAATTGGGAATTCCAATAAATTGATGTTTTATGATGCTTGAATGTTTTAAATAAAATTTATTACACTTATTCATCCTCCCCCCAATTTTAGTATAATTATGATCCAACAATTGGTTGTTAGACCCCTATACTACTAGTGTAACCCCTTATTGTTATTAGTACAACCCACTTATTATATTGATGTACCCATGTAGTGCCCATATTCTTACTATTGTGCCCCATAGGAGCCCACTATTGTTATTATTGTGCCCTTGCATTATTATTGTTATGTCGGCTCTGATTATGTTATGACCCCTTAGACTCCTATATATAGAAAGGAGGTATTTTCATTTGTATCATCGAAGAATTGTTCATTTATGTAATGTAAAGGAGGTTTCCCCCTCGAAGAGGCTGAATTTTAAGGCATTGATCTATCTTTTCTATCTTTTTCTTGAGTTGGTTTCATAACATTTGGTATCAAAGTTTTGGATTCTAGGGTTTCACTACTCCAAATAGGTCATCGTGGCATTTTCGCTATAACATTTTTCTGCGATGTTTCAGATGCTAAAAAAAAAAACCATTTGATAATACATCGCGCTGAACCTCGGGTCCTAATTTCAGAAATTTTTGCGCTATATTTGCGGAGATATGATCTGAGGAAGTTGGTCTTTTTGTAGACTCCTGAATTACATTCCAAACAGGTGACCTGGGGAAAATCATCATAACTTTCTCTCTGAGCATCGGATTGAAATTTTGTAAGAAGGTACAGAAAGAGGACGGACTGTAGTTTCTTGTATATATTTTTTAGAGCCAAAGGTCGAAACAGTGACACGTGGAACTTCATACAAGTTAGCTCTTCTGGAAAGGTCTATAATTAGGTTATCTTGGGAGATTGTCCATAACTCTTTCTTGGAGAATCCAATTTGGATCAGACTGGTGGCATTGGAAAGAGGAGACAGAGGGCTACTATAAGTTTGCAATTTTAGAACTTAAAGATCTGAAAGTACAGAGTTACAGTCGTTTCAAGATCGAGCTCCTAAAATCAATAAAAAGCAAGGTGAGGAAGTTTGATGGCAAGGATCCGGTAAATTGGATACTTCAGATGGAGCAATATTTTGATCTACATGGTGTACCATTGTTACAAAAGGTATGTATTGCATCTTCATATTTAGAACCGGATCAATTTTTATGGTATGAAGGGATTTGTTCTCGTAAACAACTTGTTACATGGTCAATTTTCACGGAGGAAATGATAGCACATTATGAGGATACAAAGAGCAACACCTTCTTTAGAGCAACACCACAATAATTGGAAAGAGTAAAAGGGCTTTGTGACATAGTGGAAAGCAGAATTATGGAAACCAGGAAGCATACCCCTCACAACTATAAAGATGGAAGTGTTGTTTCTCCTAGCCTTCCACAACCTACAAGGGTTACACCACAACAATTGGAAGAAAAAAGAGAAAAAGGGCTTTGTTACAATTGTGATAGCAAATGCACTAAAGGTCATAAGTGTGTTGAGAAGAAATTATTTTACATAGAATATGAAGAGAAAGAAGAAATGAATCAGACCATATCTTGTAAAGCATTGGAAAGAATTACCACTCCTCAAACTCTCAAGATAGAAGAACATACCAAGAAGAAAAAGGTGAAAGAAGTGAAATATCACATCGAGAAAGAAGAAATGAATCCAACCATATCTTGTAATTCATTGGTCGAAATTACCACTCCTCAAACTATCAAGATAGAAGGACATATCAAGAAGAAAAATGTTCAAGAAGTGAAAGATCACATCGAGAATCAAGAAATGAATCCGACCATATCTTGTAAAGGATTGGAAGAAATTACCACTCCTCAAACTCTAGGGATAGAAGGACATATCAAGAAGAAAAAGGTTCAAGCAGTGAAAGATCACATCGAGCATCAACAACAAGTTCTCCAACTTTTAAAGGATAATGCCACTTCAGTGCAAAATCAAATGAAACAACAGGTAGATCAACATCATAGTGAAAAATGTTTTGATGTAGGTGATTGGGTATTTTTACTGCTACATCTCAAGCAAGCTATTTATGAGAAGGAAATGTTGGCAACACTACATGCACTTAAAAAATGGCAACCTTACCGGATGAGAAGACTCTTCAAGGATGAGGATGTGGAAGCATTGTTTTGTGCTATTTCTATTATCCAACCGGATTGGATAAACGAAGCAAGGGATGAATGGAAGAAGGATGAAGAAGTATGGCCACTTATTCAAAAGTTGCAAAAGATCCCAATTCAAACAATATTGTTAGAAATTGAAGAGGAAGGAAAAATCATATTGGAACCTGGAGTAGTCACAGAAACAAGAACCTGACAGCTACGAAATCAATCAATTTCAGAGTATCTCATCAAGTGGAAGAACTTACCCGCTAAAGATTCCACATGGGAGGACAAGAATTTTATACAGAAGCATCAAGAACTACTCAAGCATTGAGGACAATGCTTTTTGAAGGAGAGGGGCATGTTAGGCCCCTATACTACTAGTGTAACCCATTATTGTTATTAGTACAACCCACTTATTATATTGATGTACCCATGTAGTGCCCATATTGTTACTATTGTGCCCCATAGGAGCCCACTTTTGTTATTATTATGCCCTTGCATTATTATTGTTATGTCGGCTCTGATTATGTTATGACCCCTTAGACTCCTATATATAGAAAGGAGGTCTTTTCATTTGTATCATCGAAGAATTGTTCATTTATGTAATGTAAAGGAGGTTGCCCCCTCGAAGAGGCTGAATTTTAAGGCATTGATCTATCTTTTCTATATTTTTCTTGATTTGGTTTCATAACATTGGTATCATAGGTGGATCCTTTAGAAGTAGTGTAACCATCATAAGGTAGATCTCAAAGTGACAAATGGCTAGTCAGGAGAGAATTTTAAGATCAGTAGAAACATGACCATATTAGCAATACAAGTAACACCATAAGTGGAGTAAAGGATCAAAAAGTAACTAAGATTTATCGCAAAGATAGTTAGAAGGGGTTCATAAGAACTATTTATTCAAGAAGGCCTTTCACATCAAGGTATCAAAATTTATCTTCGGCTATTGCTTTTCTCGTAATAACTTTGGTAAAAGTAGATAGATTATAGAAGAAATCAATATGTTAGAAATAGAAGCAAGGAATCTCATAAGACATCAATGAATGGCTACATAAACTAGAAATCTAGAATTCCTTATGAGATAGTGTTAGAAGATACAACTCATTTTCTCCCCTATTGGATCATACTGAATGTTACAATTGTAATAATTATCTCCACAAAGAATGTGATTATAGAATCATCTCAATAAGACCTCCTAAGTAAAACAAGCAAGAAAGATGCACAAGGTTTGGAAAAGAAAGCAAGAAAAACTGGAAGAATGTGGATTTTCTCTATATGCTTAAAGCTAAGTAAGTTAATGGTATATTGATAGTGTGTGTCAAAACATATGACAAGAGATAAGATAAAATTTCTCTCTCTAAAGGTAGAAAAAGGAGGAATTGTCACTTTTAGAAATAATGCACTAAGTAGAATAATGGGAAAGGGGAAAATTAGTCTTGTTAATGGAAATGATAGAACTCAAAATATCTTATACGTTGATGGTATAAAACCAAACCTATTGAGTGTTAGTGAAATGTGTGATCAAGGATATGATCTCACATTTCATTCTAAAGGATGTGATATAAGGAAAGAAATATTTGGTAAAGTTGTGGAAAATCCAACTAGAACCTTAAGTAATGTATATATCCTAGATGAGGTCAAAGAAAAATGTTGCATGGGGAAATTGGATGTAAGTTGGTTATTTCATAGAAGGATGGGTCATATAAGTTTTGACCATTTAGTAAAACTCAACCAAATAGAAGCATTGGGAGACATGCCAAATATTTCAAAACCAATTCATACTATTTACAAGCTATTTCAACATGGAAAGTATATCAAATTCAACTTCAAGACAAAAGACTACTCATTAATAAAGCCATTGGTCCTTATTCAGATAGATATTTGTGGGCTTGAAAGAACATAAACATTAAGAGGTGAGAGATAATTTATGCTTTTTATTGATGATTATACAATAATTACATGAATTACTCTCATGAAAGATAAGTATAAATAATTTGACAAGTTCAAAATATTCAAAGCCCTATTTGAGATGAAACTGATCTAAAGGTCAGGTGCTTCAAATATAACATACAGTGAGAGTTTACTCACAATGAACTTACTTAATTTTGTGAAAATCATGGGATTGGAAGAATTTTTTTAATAGCAAGGACTCCTTATCATAATGGTGTTGTTTAATGAAAGAACATAAGTGTGTCGGAAATGGAAAAAACAATTCTTAATGAAGCAAAGCTTTCAAACACCTTTTGGGGAGAAGCAATTAATACAACAATTTAAATCTTAAATAGATCTCAAGTCAATGTAAACAACAATAATACTCATATTTAATTTTGGAAATGTATACTTGCTTCAGTCAAACATTTCAAAGTATTTGGAAACAAGTGCTAGATCAAGGTGAATGAAGACAATTTTGGAAAGTTTTATTTTGGATCAGATGAAGCAATATTTCTTGGGTATTCATCTAGAAGAAAAGGCTACAAATAATACAACAGAATACTACGAAATATAATAGAAATAATTTATGTGAGAATAGATGAATAATTAGTCCAAAAAGAAAAGCAACAAAAAATGAATGATTCAGAGGAGATGATTAAAAGAGAGCATGAAGAGGAAGAACAAAAATAATGAGAGGAAGAGGAGGAGGAGATAAAACATCAACATCTAAAGCCTCCATCTAGATATGTTTAGAAGTATCACCCAAAAAATCAAATATTTAGTGGTAAATATTTATGGGTTTAGACTAGAAGGAAATCATCAAGCACACCAAAGCATGCAAACTTTTCCTTGTTATCTAAAATAGAACCCAAGAATTTTTCTTAAGCTAGTGAACATGAACATTGAATCAATGCTATGGAGGAAGAGATCAATCAAATTAAGAAGAATGAGACATGGGAATGTTTTCCTAGACCAAAAGACAATAATATAATTGGCACCAAGTGGATCTTAAGAAACAAATTGAATGAAGAAGGATAGGTAGTGAGAAATAAGGATAGATTGGTTTTAAAAGGATATGCACAAGTGAAAGGTGTTGATTTTGAAGAAACTTTTTCTCTAGTTGCAATACTTGAAGCAATTTGAATGTTCTTGGAATTTGCATGTCTTCGAAGGTTTAGAGGAAGTCAAATTTCTTACATAGATATTTAGAGGAAGAGGTATATGTTGAAAAACCAGAATGATTTCAACTATAAAAAAATGAAGATTATGTATGAAAATTAAAGAAATGTCTTTATGCACTAAATAAATCTCCTACGGAATGGTATTAATTATGATAAATATTTAAAGTAACAAGGATTCAAAAGGGGAACAATACATGGAAACTTGTACATCAAAACTGATAATGAAAATTTGTTGATCATTGTTATCTGTGTTGATGATATCACTTTTGTAAGTGATGTAGACACAATGAGTCAAAGATTTGAAGCAAAAATGAAAAAATTATTTGTAATGTCTATGCCAAGGTAATTTCCACTCTCCCTAAAATTGTTGGTTGTTCAATTAGGTAAATGTATATTCATATCCCAATCCAAATATGTTAAGGAAATGTTGAATAAATTTGAAATGGAAAAATGTGCACTTGTTAGCAAGTTAGGCAATGATGATGAATCTCTAGATGCAATTAAAACTTTGTACAAGCCAATGATTGGAAATTTATTATACTTGACAACATCAAGACCTGGTATCACATAAGATATAAAATTGGTTGCAAGGTTTCTGTATACACCAAATTATACACATGTGCAAGTAGTGAAAAGAATTTTCAAATATTTGAAGGGGAATATGGACTTTGATTCTTGGTACTCAAGAATAAATGATTTCACCTTAACAAAATACACATATTTAGACTAGGAAAGAAGAGTTTATGAGAAGAAAACACTAGTGGAGGAGGATTCTTCTTGGGAAATTGTTTGGTATTATGGTTGAGCAAGAAACAAACCTTAATCTATCTATTCATGGTTGAAGAAGAATATATTGTACAACATCAACAAACTATACTTAGGTCCTTTGGATGAAATAAACTCTAAAAGATATCAAGGTAGATTCTATTAAACATATATCAATTATTTCTAATAATTCAAGTGAAATAAATATCTCAAAGAACCCTATTATGCATTCAAATACAAAATATAATCCTATCAAATATCATTTCCTCAAAGAACAGGTAGATGATTAGAATGTTAATCTAAAATACATTATTACTAAAGAGCATATTAGAGATATATTTAACGAAACCCTTCCTAGATAGACATTTGAATATCTAAGAGAAAATCTAGAAGTGTTATCTCGCTCATCTCATCGATGAAATGAAATCATAAAGAGAAGTGATAAGTTAAATTTTTATAGATCACATCAAGAAAATGGAAACTTTGGAGATCGAGTTGCAGGAGAAGGACAATTGGAAAAAAATGAAATTAATTGAATTACATGAGAAACAAGTCAAAGACTTGTTAATCATTAAAGGAAATTGTTGGGAGATAAGCATAAAAAGGAATAGGATCTACGAAGTCATAAATCATAAGCTTTGGGGGGAGCAGTTTACCAAAGGGGGAGAATTAAGTTGAGAATATGTATTAATTTAGAGGAGTATTCCTTTTCCATTAATGCCTAAGGGAGAGAAACTATAGACAAAATAAAAATTGCAAACAAGAGGAGTTTTAATGATGAAGTTGCAAACAAAGGAGTTTACAATCAAGGGGAGTTCCTCAACACTTTTCCAAATTCATTTAAGGGTTTCCATCAATGGAAAAGTGGAATATTATTGAATAATTTTATCATTGATGTCAAAGCCGGGGGGACTCTAGGGAGGAAACATGATCTAAGGCGAGAACATGTTTGGGTGTGGAAAGAATAAAAGGGGAAAACCTCAAAATTAATTTAGGGAACACAAGGAAGAAATCTCAAAAATTTGAAGAAACCTAAAAGTTATAAAAGAAACCTAAAAATTCATTGTAATATAAAATCCCCAAAAAATCCAAATTCGATGAGCCTTTGTTGTTATTTAATAAAACGAAAATATCATAGGCAGTTGACAAACCATCTACTAGATGCTCACCATATTTGTATTTTTATAATGGAAAAGGCTTTTTGATTCATTGATATATCAGTAAGGAAGTGACCATAATCGCAAGAGGCTTAAGGCTTAACAATTTAGGGATAAGCACCCTTGGCGTATCACCATATCAAAGTTGTAATAAAAAGTGAAGGATCACATGATATTCTAATATTTTGATATTTGTAGCTCCTGTTCATGCCTTGGTCATAAAATTGCTTAGGTACAGCACCTGAGGGCCCAAGTCCTCAACATATCAACATATTAGAAAACACTTTATCTCTTGTGCTTTTCCTAGTATCCAATATATTGTATCTCCCAATCCTAGCCACTAGTCATAGGATGCTTGAAGTTTGGCACCTGAGAGCTAACCACCGTTGGCATATCGACATATCATCATTATAGCAAAAACTAAAGGATTGAGTTTTATTTTTTATTTTTCGATATACGTTCTTCTGCTCATGGAAGAGCTTAGTTCTAGCTCTAATGGCTTATATCCCTTGACATATCAACAACTAAAGGTCTTTATGGTGCATATGTATTGAAAACAACTGATATCCTAATATCCTGGTGCCTGGGATGTGTCAACAACCAAAAAAGTTGGAAAAAATTGAAAATAATATTCGTCATGAGTCATACTCCAAAATACCGATTTTGGAAAGTTTTTTTGATGTTATACTATCTTAGGTGTTTCCCAATATTTCAATACAAAGGCCAAATTTGACGTTCAAACTGTTGGAATTATGTTTTCATTGATGTCAATAGTTGGCAACAGGAGGCAAACGTGTCAAAGAACTACTTGAAGGAGTAGGTTTCAGGCACACAGGAACGGAAAAATATTAGAATGATAGTAGTGGCTTTGGAGCCATTTTTGGAGCAGAATGCCATCTTAGATGTAGGTGTAAGTCACCCAGATGGATAGATCTCTAAAATATATTTCCAATGGTATATGGAAGTCCTGAAAAGGCCTCCTGGGTTAAAATATAGAGCCAGTCAAAGTTTGGTGACCCCAAGGCATTCATAGCAGTGTTAAAATTGGATAGAGTCTTTAGCACACAACTAAAGTTGGAACAAATGCCAAAATTGGTGCCAAGACTAGTGGAGTCTCTAAGTGAGAGCTCTAGGTAGATGTGGCACAAAAGGAAGACGAGGACTGGGATGATGCCAGCCCAGCAATGGTACCCTAGTGGGTTCAGCCTAAAAGTTGGCTAACAACACCAAAGTCTAAGTGACCAAGCAGTAGTCGTTGGGACATGACAACTAAGAGTTTCCCAATGGAGAGAGAGCAGTGGTCATCTAGTGGATATTGGTGACCACCCTCCTATTCCACTTGGACCCCTCCGCTTTCTCTTTCAATTTTTTAGTTTCCTTAATTGTAGTATAGTTTACTATTTTTGGCATTTTTTTGGGTCTTGAACTTCTGAAGCCGTTTTGTGGCCCTAAACAATGTTTTTTGGGAAAACTAGGAAATCATCCAAATTTGATTGATATTGCATTCAAAATTTGTAATCCTCAAATAGATATTTCTAACGAGTTATTTTGCGTGTCAAACAAAGATCGCATGCCAAAGTTACGACCTCAGGAAGTTGATGTACCAATTTACCCAAACGGGGACCATAGTTTTGGTGCTTCATCTCCTAGGGGATGTTTAGGGTTTTCCATTATTTATCAATAATAAATAGGCCTTTGAGCCTCATTGTAACATAGTTCAAAGGCATGTAGCCGCCACATCTCTTCTCAAAGATAAGCTACCATCGCTCAAGCTAGTTTTATTTCCATTTTGTTTGTAGCATATTTTAGTATTTGATATTAATGAAATGAAGTGTTATTTATGTTGTATATTTTTATTCATGGTTATATCTATAATTTGTTGCATTCCTATTTAAGTTCAGATCAAGTGGAGCCCATGGTATAGGCTAGCCCAGCAAAGGCAGCCCAAAAGGTTGTGTAGGGCATACACAACTAAGCAATGGGAGGAAAGGGTCAAGCCATGCGCCGACTTTTCAAGGGAATTAGAGACAACCCTTTAGATGGGCTTTGTGGTCATGAAAGTGGTTTCACATAGAGTTGATCACGCAGATCAATGACGAAGAGCTACTCCAGGGGCACTCCTCCCAAAACCACAATCCACTCAGGAGTGGTGTCGAAGACAAAGGGATTGAACTCAACAGTTTTCAGAAAAACAAAATAACAAAGGAAATGGTCACAAAACAAGGCCTTGAAGGACTTTTTCTCTCTCCTCCAAGAGGATAGGTGGGAGCTCGTGATTGGCCTAGAAAACAGAGGATAGTGACATCAGCATCATCCAATAAGGGGAGGACATGTAGCAGGTGGATTTAAGGTTTTCGGGCACCAAAAGGGTCCATTTTCGGGTGACATGTGTCACCACTCGAAGGTCAACACATGGTTTGTTATGAAACCATCTCACAAAAAGATAGAAAATATAGATCAACACCTTAGAATTCAGCCTCTTCGAGGGGGAAACCTCCTTTACATTACATAAATGAACAATTCTTGGATGATTCAAATGACAAAACCTCCTTTCTATATATACGAGTATAAGGAGTCACAATATAACCCAACCAACCTAACAATAATAATATAAAGCCACAAAAATAACAATAGAGGGATTCTATGGGGCATAGTAATAACAATATAGGGACAATAGGGGCACAACAATATTAATAAGGGATACAACTATAATAATAATGGGGTAATCACTAGTATTATAGGGACCTAACATGCCCCTCTCCTTCAAAAAAGTGTTGTTCTAAATGCTTGAGTAGTTCTGCATGCTTCTGTATAAAATTCTCATCCTCCCATGTGGAATCTTCAGCGGATAAGTTCTTCCACTTGATGAGATACTCCGAAATTGATCGATTCCGTAGCTGTCGAGTTCTTGTTTATTTGACTGCTTCTGGTTCCAATATAATTTTTCCTTCCTCGTCAAGTTCTGGAAATATTGTTTGAACTGGGAGTTTGTCACCTATAACCTTCTTTAAACATGAAACATGGAAAACTGGGTGCACTCGAGAAGCTGCAGGGAGCTCCAATTTGTATGTCATAGTACCAATCTTTTGCAACACCTTGTATGGACCATAATACTTTGGTGATAATTTATTATCCTTCTTAGCTTGCTTGAGGGACATTTGTTTATATGGTTGTAGTCATAGGAAACCCAATCACCTACATCAAAACTTCTTTCACTGCGATGTTGATCTGCCTATTGTTTCATTCTATTCTGTGCCAACACAAGGTTATTCTTTAAGAGTTGGAGGACTTGTTGTTGATTTTCGATGTGATGTTCCACTGCTTGAACCTTAGAATTTTCTCTTAAATATGATGTGATGGATGGTGGCTGATATCCATAAAGTGCCATAAATGGGGTCATTTTTGTTGCTGTATGGAAGGAAGTGTTATACCACCATTCAGCTAGAGGCAACCATTTGACCCATTCTGTCTGTTTATCAGATACAAAGCAATGAAGATATCCTTCCAAACATTTGTTTACTATCTCAGTTTTCCCATCAGATTGAGGATGATAAGATGAGCTATGAGCTAACTGAGTACCAAGACAAGAAAATAATTCTATCCAAAAATTTCCAGTGAAAATGGGATCTCTGTCACTTACAATAATCTTTGGGTTTCCATGTAGCTTTTGAATTGTTTCCATAAATGCAGTAGAAACTGTACTGGCTTTAAATGGATGTGATAATGCACAAAAGTGTGCATACTTGGTAAGTCTGTCAACTACCACCATGATGACTCTCTTTCCCTCAGATTTGGGTAAACCTGTGATAAAATCCATTGAAACCTCCTCCCAACGTTGGCTTGGAATGGATAAAGGTTGTAATAGACCCGGGGTCTTAATTGTTTCAACTTTATTTTTTTGGCAAACCAAACATTCTGCCACAAAATTTTGAATATCAAATTTAAGGCCATCCCAAAAAAATTCCTTCTTAACCCTATGGTAAGTTTTTAAAAATCTTGAGTGCCCTCCTAAGGGAGAAGTGTGCAATTCCATAAGAATCTTTTGTTTGAGTTGGGAAATCTTACAAAGGTATAAGCGATCTTTGTACCATAACGAATCATTTTTCCAGCTAAATGTATTAGATGTACTGGAATCGTGTTGTAACTTTCAAATAAGTGCCCACACTTCTTCATCATTCTTCCATTCCTCCCTTGCTTCGTTTATCCAATCTGGTTGGATAATAGAAATGGCGCAAAACAATGCTTCCACATCCTCATCCTTTCTTGAGAGTGCATCTGCCACCACATTTTGCTTCCCTTTTTTGTAGATGATTTCAAAGTCATAACCCAACATCTTTGTGACCCACTTTTGTTGCTCTTCAGAGGATAATCTTTGTTCTAAAAAGTATTTAAGGCTATCATGATCCGTTTTTACCTTGAAGTGTCTTCCCATTAGGTATGGTCACCATTTCTTAAGAGCATGTGTTATTGCCAACATTTCCTTCTCACAAACAACTTTGTGTAAAAACTTTACCTTGATTGGACGACTTTCAAAAGCAAGGGGTCTTTCATCTTGCATTAAAACATCACCAATTCCATTTCCTGAAGCATCACATTCCACAATAAAGGTTTTTGTGAAGTCCAGTGTAGCTAAGACCGGTGCTTGGCACATTGCCTCTTTAAGATGTTCAAAGGCCTTTGTTGCTTCTAGAGTCCATGAAAATGCATCTTTCTTCAATAATGTTGTTAGTAGTGCTGCTATTCTCCCATAATTCCTAACAAACTTGCGATAATACCCTGTCAACAAGAGAAATCCTCGCAGATGCTTTATGGATGTGGGGATTTTCCATTCCTTAATGGCTTTAATTTTGCTAGGGTCTACCTTAACTCCTTCATGAGATACAATATGACCCAGATATTCCACCTCTTGTACTCCAAAGAAACATTTGGATCTTTTTGCATATAATTGTTTCTCCTCCAATAGTTGTAGCACCCTGTCAACATGTTCAACATGATCCTTCCAAGACTTGTTGTAGATTAGTATATCATCAAAAAATACTAACACAAATTTTGTAAGGAAGGGTTTGAAAATGGAATTCATCAAACCTTGAAATGTAGAAGGTGCATTGGTAAGGCCAAAAGGCATGACCAAAAATTCATAATGACCCTCATGAGTTCTAAATGCTGTTTTCGGATGTCTTCAGTCTTCATTCTGATTTGATGATATCCTGAATGAAGATCCAACTTGGTGAAGTAAATTGATCCATGCAATTCATCAATGACCGGAATGGGAAACTTATCTTTAATAGTGAGCTTGTTGAGCTCCCTATAATCTGGACACATGCGCCATGATCCATCCTTCTTGTGCACCAATACTACCAGAGCAGAGAAAGAACTTTGACTAGGTTGAATTATACCAGCCTCTAGCATTTCTGCAACCATACATTCAATTTCACTCTTTTTGGCACAGGGGTATCTATACAGCCTGATGTTTGGAGGAACACTTCCTGGAATCAGATGAATAGCATGATCATGATGAAAAATATGTGGGAGACCTTTGGGAGTCTCAAATACCTTGGAATGATTGTCCAAGACTTTTTAGAGATCTGAGAAATAGATGATTCTGATGTGGAAACATCTAGAAGACATAATTGTGAAATTACACCTCTTTGTTCCTTTTTAGAAGCTTTGTCATACCGTTAGAGCTAATTATCTTTCATGGTTTCCCTGCAATACCCCTTAATTCAACTTCCTTTCCTTCCACAGAAAATTTCAAGAAAAGTTCTTGAAAATTAAAAGCTATTGTACCCAAGGATTGTAACCATTGGACTCCTAGTACAACATCAACACCTCCCATTGGAATGGAAAGCATTGGGCTAGTCAATACATATTCTCCCATGGATAGCTTGATATTATGGCACTTTCCAGAGAAATTTATCATTCCTCCAATTGCAACCATCACTTAACACTCTAGTGTTGGATATAGGAAGTAATTTAATTCTCTTGCTATCTTACAATGAATAAAATTGTGGGTACTCCCTGAATCAATCAACACTATTACCTTTTTCTTCTTGATTTGTCCTTCTATCTTGATGGTTTGAGGAGTGGTAATTCTAGCCAATGCATTACAAGATATGGTCGGATTCATTTCTTCTTTATCTAGGCTTTGTTCTTGGAGTATATCCTCTTCTTTTGACCTTTCTTACTCCTTTTCTTCTTCTTCTTCACAATCTATGTAGAATAATTTCTTCTCAACACACTTATGACCTTTAGTGTATTTTCTATCACAACTGTAACAAAGCCCTTTTTCTTTTTTTTCTTCTAATTGTTGTGGTGTAAACCTTATAGGCTGTGGAATACTATGGGCAACAACACTTCCATCTTTATAGTTGTGAGTGGTATGCTTCCTGGTTGCCATAATTTTGCTTTCCATTTTTCTTGCTAACCTGAATGCCCTCTCTAATGAATCAGGTTCCCAAAGACGAACATCATCTTGGATATTATCCTTTAAAGTCCCTATGAACACATCAATCCTATGCTCCTCTGGAATATTTTTTACCCTTATGTTCAATTTTTGGAACTCCGTAATGTGCTCCATTATTGAACCCTTTTGTTTGAGACTTATCAATTGGCTAAAAAAAGTGTTGCTTTTTGTATCCTCATAATGTGCTATCAATTCTTCTGTAAAAATTGCCCAAGTGATAATTTGTTTACGAGAGCAAAGCCATTGATAACATACAAACTGATTTGGTTCCAAATATAAAGTTTCAATACGTACCTTTTGGGTGTTTTGCACATTATTGAGATCGAAAAATTTCTCCATCTGTAATATCCATGTTGCGGGATCCTTGCCATCAAACTTCCTTATATCAATTTTTGGAATATGGTGGGCCTTCGATCCAAATTAGAGTCTATGAAATCATGATTAACATTTCTTTTGTTCTCATCATGAGTTTTCTTTACTACCCTTTCACCATTAGTAAGCATTTCTTGTAGAAACTTTGTCAAATCTGTCTTCAAATCTTCCATGCCTGTCTTCAAATCATCCATCTTAGCTTCCACATCATTCATCTTAGCTTCTATGCCTTTCTTTAAACAATCCATCTTAACTTCTATGCCTTTCTTTTAACCATCCATCTTAGCTTCTACATCTTTCTTTAAACCATCCATCTTAGATTCTGTTACTTTTTGTGCAAGTGACACTTGTTGAACTTGGTCTCGTAATTTTGATATATCATGTTGCATTTCTTCCTCTTCTTCATGAGTGATGCTAGAGCTTTCAGGTTGCTTACTAGGTGTTTGCATTTTCTTTCCTCGGGGCATAAATTACCGATAATAATGCTTTACTATGCCCTTTGAATTCCTTCAAACTAATTTTTCATGTTAGAAAATTATATATTACGGAGCAATGGAACACATAAAATATTGTAGAAATATAAACACAGAAAAGGCATAAAACAAGAGAGGCATAGATATACATGGTTCACCCAGTTTGGGCTACGTCCACCCCGAACAGCCAGTCATTCCTTTCTATTATCCAACAAAATAAAGAGACACAACCCACTGCAGATCCATTGTAATATCCTCTATTTTCTCTCACAGTCTCACCTCTCTGCTTCTCGCTCAGAGAATACACATATATTACACAGAATCAATATAATGCCCTCATACAAAGAGAGGGGTTGCCTTCTAGGGTAAAAAACGCTAAACTAAACATAAGTTCTATCGTCAGATCATCCGCCTAATGAACAACCCAGATTGACTAGAAATTACTATACTTTTACAAGGCAATTTTACATATGTTTTTAGCTTGAGGGCTCCCCAAAGGTCACAGCCACCTCCCCCTGGACCCCCCTACAGTGAATATTTTACGGGTAGCATTTCTACCCCATTTCGAACTGGGGTCCAATGTCGCAATACTTTTGAATACAGAAGATAATTAGGCTCCACACCCAACATTTCAAACCAAGCTTATGCAAAAATTAAAAAAAAACTACACACCTTTTTTCACTTTGTAGGAGCTGGATATTGAATCTGATGTATCTCTCTAATTTCGGATCATCTAATTCTAAAATTGTGACCTGAAGTAGCCCTCTGTGTCGTCTTTCCCATGCCACTAGTCTAATCCAAATTGGATTCTCGAGGGAAGAGTTATGCCAAATATCCCACAGTGACCTGATTATAGACTAGTTCAGTAGAGCAAACTTGTATGACATGCCACAAGTCAGTGTTTCGACCTTTGTCTCTAAAAAAGATATAAAAGAAACTACATTCCATCCTTGTTTTGTACCTTCTAATGAAATTTCAATCTGATGCTCAGAGAGAAAGTTATGATGATTTTCCCCGGGTCACCTGTTTGGAATGTAATTCAGGAGTCTGCAAAAGGACCAAATTCCTTAAATCATATCTCCACGAATGTAGTGCGAAAAGCTCTGAAATTCATACCTGAGGTTCATTGCGATTTCGTCTCAAATGGGTTTTTTTTTTAGCTTCTGAAACATCACAAAAAAAATGTTATAGCAAAAATTCCATGATGACATATTTGGAGCAGTGAAACCCTAGAATCCAAAGCTCTGATACCAAATGTTATGAAACCAGCTCACAAAAAGATAGAAAAGATAGATCAACACCTTAGAATTCAGCCTCTTAAAGGGGCAACCTCCTTTACATTACATAAATGAACAATTCTTGGATGATTCAAATGACAAAACCTCCTTTCTATATATAGGAGTCTAAGGAGTCACAATATAACCTAGCGGACCTAACAATAATAATATAAAGCCACAAAAATAACAATAGAGGGATTCTATGGGGCACAATAATAACAGTATGGGGATAATAGGGGCACAACAATATTAATAATGGATACAACTACAATAGTAATGGGGTAATCACTAGTATTATAGGGACCTAACATGGTTGGTGTGACTTCATTATGACATCATCCCAGAGGTATGACCCCGACGATTAATAAAAATGTGCAAAGGTAAAGTGCTAGGAGAGGATTGTCAGGACACATTGGTAAGTTGATAGATTGGAATCCAATCAGAAAGGTGTTGGGAGGACCCCACAAGACAGCTTAGCCCACAGGACAAGAACCTAGAAGATTCAATTTTATGCATTTGCTGGTGGTGCCAGGCATAAGGTACTAGGCCAAAGAGGTCAAGTGACAACCAATGAAATGGGCGTCGAACAGTCCCCAAGGGACATATCAACCTAGAGGTTTTACCCCAGTGCGTTAACAATGGTACACAAACTCAATGTGCCAGCAGGAATGGAGTTGTAGGCTAAGCACCCGCACTAGGGCCTATTCCATAGATTAGAACCACGGGCACAAAAAATAATAAAGGGAGTCAGTTTGGTAGCTCTAGGAGCCAACCCTTGGGTCATTTCATGTAGAAATGAACCCAGGGCCTAGAGAATGGAGTTGTGGAGGCTCTGGGAGTGGCTAAGCGCCAACTCCTTTGAATTGTTTCATATAGAAACATGACCAAGGGTGAAACAAGAGAATATGGAGCCATCCCCGGATACCAGAATATCGTAACTTTTTTAGAATTCAAATTAATAAACAAATCTAGGAGCTTGGACCTTAGCGTTGGGCATGGTTGCTTCATGTAGAAGTGAGACCAACAATGTGGAGTCATTAGCAAGGGAAAAGGCCTCCAACAGAACTTGAACGGGCTTAGTGACCAGGTCCTAAGTTGGTGGTCTCGGAGACCCAGTCTTATGGCGAAGAAGCAAGAAAAGGAGCCAGTAAAAGGTGCTTAAGCCCAAATTCAGCATAACTGATAGTTTAACTACATTTTTTGGGAGTTAAGCCAAAATTGAATGACAAATAAGGATAGAAAAGCACTTATAAATCCTATAAAAATTCCAGATTAGCTAAAATATGCAAATAAACTCATTTTAAATAGAAGAAAAGGTTGGTTAAGGTTTGATAACTTGGTGAATAAGCATAGAGGACTGAAATAAACATGTCAAAGGAAAACATAAGGAAGCATGCAATAGTCAAATAAAATAGAAATAAGGAAAAAATATCATGAAAAAATTATATATAAGCAAGTCTAATCAAGCAAAATCGATAGAAAAAATCAGAGACAAAAGCTTATGGTGTAGCGAGGTGTTGGTAGATGTTTGTGAGAGGTGACTGAAATAAATTGTTTATTTCAAAAGTAGAGAAGGAAGTCATTGGTCCTAGTGTGAAAATGGATGAAAATGTAACATTGTGTGTCTTAAGCGAGTTGTAGCTTGTTGATCAAGGGTTGGTGCTCCTTCCAATGGGTGTTGGAGAATAGTTGGGGTTGTATCTCCATTCAATTGTAGCTAATAAATTAGGAATTTGTAGCTTCCTACTAGTTGTGGCCAAAAATTTGTAATTGCAAGTTGTAGCTTTCCCTATTAATAAAATTGAGAAGTAGTTGCTGAAGTTATTTGTTCCTTGAATGTTTCATTCATTGCTAAAGTAATTGTTTCTCATATTTATTGTTGAAAGTGATCTTACTATATTATTGTTATCACACAAAGTAAAAAAGAAATTTGAATTGGTAAAATTGCTATAATATTGATTCAACCCCCCTCTCAATGTTGTCCCAGTTTCCAACAATTGGTATCAGAAGAAGGTTACTTCTAATCAGTCTAACAGATGAAAGAAAGATCAAGGTCAATGGTAAACAAGGAAGGAGGTTTTATCAATAAGGAACCCATGTTCAATGGAAAAAACTATGTGTTTTGGATAGTAAGGATGAACACCTACATTCAATCACATAGAGACTATGTGTGGAACATTGTGGAAGAAGAATATCAAAGACCTCTAACATTGGTTACTAGAGTTCAGAACTTGGAGTTCACATGCAATGCTAAAGAAATACATTCCTTGCTTATTGGCCTACCAGAATCAGAACTTATCAAGATGACAGATTGCAAATATGCCAAATCAATCTAGGAGAAGATGAGAAACTACTATGAAGGAGACAACAAGGTAAATAAGGATAAACTCCAAGGTTTTAGGATCAAATTTGAATCATTGAGCATGCATGATGATGAAGATATTGCAAATTATTTTCAAATATTTGATGAAGTTGTGAACACCATTAGAGGGATTGATGAGAAGCTATATGAAGAAGTGCTAGTTCAAAAGTGTTGAGATCTCTTCCTGAGAGGTTCAATCCCAAGGTGTCATCCATTCAAGAAATGGCACATCTGAACACACTCACTCTAGATCAACTCCTTGGAATACTCACTATCTATGAGATGAGGAGTTCTAAAAGAAAGTATGCATCCAAAGAATCATCCTTCAAAGAAGAAAATAAGTGTAAGGATGAACATGTTGACACATGTTGTGAATCAGATGAAGAAGAAGCTAACTTTGTGAGGAGGCTCAAGTGAGTATCGAGTAAGTATAAAGGTAATTTTCCCTTTAAATGTTTTAATTGTGGCCAAGTTGGTCATTATGCATCAAATTATCCTGAAAAGAAGAAAAAGGATTATGATCCTAAAGAAAAAATTAAGAAGGTTCAAAAGGACAGAAAGAAGGCTAAGAAGAAAGGTTTCTATGCTCAAAATGAGAGCTCCTTTAAAAGTTAGCCCAGTTAATCTTCAGATGAGGACAGAGATGATGAGAGCCCTAACAAATTCATGTTGATGGCCATTAAAAATCTGTAAGTTGAGCCTATTAACTTTGATGATGATGAAGGATAGGTTCATCTTGAAGGAGAACTAGTATATGCACTTTAGGAAATAGAGAGGCCGAGAAAGAAAGAAAAAACCCAGAATTTTTTTTTCATAAAGGAAAAGTTTGAGGTTATTGAGCCATTACTTTTGCAATTAGAAGAAGGTAATAAAATCAAATAAACATTGAACCAACTGCTGTTTGAAAAAACTCAAATATTTGAGAAGCTGGAAGGAGAAATTGTGTTGTTGAAGAAGGAGCTTGAAAAGGCTAAAACACAACTCAGCTTCAATTAGAAATTCAACAAAGGGACAAAAAATTTAAATGAAATTTTGGAGGCTCAATGCATCTCCAAAGATCAAACTAGTCTTTCTTTTGATTTTGAATCTAGTGCAATAGCTGAATTAAAGGATAAAGAGAAAATTACCTTTGTTCTAGAAAAAGAAAGGACTACACAACAACAAGAGACACTTACTCGGAAAAGAGAAATCAACTACAACAAAGGGAGTATGTTTTCCATGCAAATCATACTTCCCAAAATTCTCCTCAGCACATAAGGCATCCATCCAGGTACAATAATATCTTCCTAGGGTATTGTTACACATGCACCAATTATTTCCACAAAGTAGCAAACTGCAGGGTTAATCTCTCTTACAGACAACTCAGATCCAAGAGAAGAATTCAGCAAATAAGAAGTAGACCCAGGTATAATAATTCCTTTTCTCTCATGAATTATCAAGTGAAATGTTTAAAATGTCAAAATTTTGGTCATATAGCAATTAATTGCAGGCTTAAAGAAAAGACGACACATCCAACTATTGAGTAAATTGAACAGAAGCTCAATGTTGGAAGGAGAAAGAAAAAACAAAGCAATGTTATATTGCTTTGTATACTCACAATGGTGGGAGCCATTGGTATGTGGATAATGGCTGTTCTAGGCACATGATAGGAGATAGAAGCAAGTTCCTAACATGGAAACATGTCAACAAAGGTAATGTGACCTTTGGCAACAATGCTCTAGGAAAAATAATTGCAAAAGGAGTGGTCGGTCTATCAAATGGCCAAGTTAAAGAAAACAATGTTTTATATGTTAATGGGCTGAAACATAATATGTTCAGTGTATCTCAGATGTGTGATCAAGGGTATGATGTGGTTTCTAAAGCCAAAAATTGTCAAATCAAGTCCACATGCACAGGTGAGATAGTTGCTAAGGTTGTACAAATAGACAACAATTTCTATGTGCTGAAGGAGAAGACATAAGAGTGTTGTTTAACCAAGATAGATGAGAGTTGGTTATGGCACAAATGGCTTGGACACTTGAACTTTGATCAGAGTGTCGACCTCAGCAAGAACAACATTTTTAAGTATTTCCCCAGGCTTTCAAAACCAAAGTAGATTATCTACAAATCTTTCCATCTAGGAAAGAAAGCTCGAGTTCCTTTCAAGGCAAAGGAAAACTCTTCATCAAAGCCATTACAATTAGTACACATGGATTTGTGTGGACCATCTAGAAAGAAGTCAACCACAAGTAAGTTATATTTTTTGCTAATCATTGATGATTTCATTAGGATGATGTGGGTTTCTTTTCTCATAGAAAAAATTGAGGCTTTTGAGAAATTCAAAGAGTTCAAAGCCATGGCTGAGAATGAAACTGACTACAAAATAAAAATCATAAGGTCAGAAAATGGAGGTGAGTTCACTTCAAGGGAATTTGATTAATTCTATAAGACAAATGGCATCAAGAGACAGTTTACCATAGCAAAGACTCCCCAACAAAATGGTGTTGCAGAGAGAGAAAACAAGTTAGTGCAACTTAGCTAGAGAAATGATGACATAAAAGAATGTTCAACAAAGGTTTTTGGAAAAGGATATTCATACATCAGTGGTTATCCTCAAAAAGGCTCATTTTAGACCAAATAGTGATAAACTCCTTATAAGCTATGTTGTAGTAGACCAGCAACAGTCAAACACTTCAATTTTTTTGGCAGCAGATGCTACATCGAAAGAAATAATGAGAAACTTGGGAAATTTGATGCTAGATCAGATGAAGACATTTTACAGGGTTATTCACATAACAACAAGGGTTACATATGTTACGATAAAGTCAACAAGAGAATCATTGACTGCAGCAATGTAAAGGCAGATGAGCATGATGATAAAGAAGTGAAATAAGTCGAAAATGCTAGTGTTGATGAACTAGTAAGCATTGGTTATGAGTATGATGAGGCAGCTATAGAATAAAGTGAGGAAGATCCCTCTAGTCCTTAAGCTAGATATCCCCCAAGGTATGTACAAAAACACAACCTATTTGATCGGATTGTTGGTGAACTAAATTCTGGAGTGCAAACAAGAAGGAAGTTTCTTAATGCCCCTATGCAAGCACATGTTGCATTATTTTCCATGGAGGAACCAAAGAATATTATTGAAGCCATTCAGGATCAAAATTAGCTAAAGGCCATAATGAAGAATTGGACTAGATAGAGAAAAATCAGACTTGGGAACTTGTTCCAAGTCCTGCAAAGAATAATTCCATCGGCACAAAGTGGGTATTCATAAATAAGTCGAATGATCATGGAGAAGTGATAAGAAACAAGGTCAAATTGGTGTGTGTTAACACTCAGGTTGTTCCATTTGACTCCCAAGGGAATACGGCCGAGGTAACCACAAACCAACTTTGTATTACAGGTTCTAGCCTACCTGCAATCAGAGAGGGCTCTCTCTTTTGATTTAGCTTTGTTTTTGGGATTTTAGGCTAGTTATGAAGTATAAAATTTTGTTTGAATTTTGGTTGTCATCTGTTGTCTGAAGAAGGGTTTGCAATGATCAAAGAGGGTTTATTCCATTGGGCAATTGGAGTCCATGACTGATTATTACTTAGTGCCTGTGATAAGAAGAATGTTTCTGCAGAGCCAGATAGGTATTCATGATACAAACCTTTGATTTAAGAAGAAACAATATGGAATCACACCATGAAAGGCAACAAAGATTTCTTTCTTGGTGATACAGGAAATAAAGGGCTGAATCCTATTCAAGAGCAAAAGAGAATTCCCGAATAGGATTCACCATAAAATTAGAGTAAATAGGAGCATTTAAGAATTCCTTATTTGTAGCTAATCTTGAAGAAAACATAGTTAGCAGGAATGATTGAGTTTAGGGTGTCTTACTGGACAAATCCTGAACTATTCATTTTCCTTCCTACTAAGATTATCAAACATATAGCATAGATGAGTTATGTAAACATATAAAACATAGAGACAGTTAGGAAAACACTTATTGTATCATGAGAAAACACGAGAGTTCTGCAACAGCTAACAATCCCATCACAACACGTCCAAGCATAGCCAAGTTGAGAAAACCAGCAGCTTCTTGTATTATACTTCTCAGAATATACAGCCGAGTTCTTCAGAACAAATAAACAACAACCCCCAAATTAGCTAAGCGGGGCGTATATATACAAAATTATCTTTACAAAATATCTCAAAATGAGTCATTGACTCATAACTTTCTCTACCAACTCTCAAAAATAGTGGATACAATAGTTATTGCTATTAAAGCATATTGATTACAGCTAGTCATTCCTGTTAGAGATCTTTTGACTTTTGGAGCGTCTTGGGACGGCTGAGCACCTTTGCATTGATTTTGAGAATTCTTGCGTTTATGCTGCCCTATCATGGTGTTGCTGCGTTGGACACATCAATTGCATTATCCAGCTAAACCCAGACACTGTCCTTTTCATCTAGCTGTCTTCCACTGTTGGCTTTAAGTAGATTTGATACATGAGTCATTTGAAAATGCTGACTTTAGGCCCAAATTAATTTATCAAAGTAAAGTTTCTATCATATTCCTCCACCATTCTTCAGTGGGCAATTGGTGCCTCTGCATTTTGATTAGAGTTTCATCAGCTTCAGTGTACTTGTAATAATTGCGAGGAACTGCAAAAAGGTGCTTAATCTCATGCTCAATAAAAAATAGATTTTCCAGCTTATCATAAAGATCCTGCCCAGATGGGGGCCCTGCTTGCTCTGGAGCGCTTGCAGATGCTGTTATTTGATTTGTTGCAAAGCTGTTGACCCTTTTGGCATAATTTTCATGTGATAACAATATTCCTGCACTGGTCACCAAATTGGGGAGGCCCCTATTATTTAAAACTGTGATTTTTGCAATAAATTCATTCACTTCTGCTTGTATTTCTTGACACTTTCTCTCCAATGTCTAGACATAACTTCTCAGGGTAAGCACCCTTTTTATCAGCAAAATAGTATCAGTCCTGTCTCTAATGCCTATTCCTGCTAGCTAAAGGCCAGTCCGATTGTTAAGGACATTTATCATTCTGTTGGCTATTTCAGGCATACTCCCTAAAGATGCCCTGGCTCTTTGATTTTCAGCTTGAGCTCTGCCCAGAAGATTCATTTGTTCATGAACTCTTTCAATGGACTGCCATTGGTCTGTAATGGATTGGCCAATTTTAGCCCATAGAATTTTCTTCACATCAGCTATAGTTTTGTTCATGGTTAATTCATTTTCCAGCTCCTTTATCTTCTTTTCCAGGGTTCTTATTTCTCTTGTCCTTTCAGCCACATTCTGCTTTGATTTATCATATTTCTCTTCCAGTGTAGCCAATTTTTCTTTTGCTACCTTTAATTCTGCCATCTGTGCCTCAAGAGCCTCCAGTTCCTTCCTCATATTTTGCATGTCAAGGCTGGGTGCCTGCTCTGGTGCTACCACATCTAGTGTTGGTGCTGAAGGGCCCGCTTCTGATGTCCTTTCAGGGGGAGGAATTATTACTTGAGGAGCATCCTCAAGATTTATAACTTGCTAAGGTGACTGAGACACCTGTTCTCCTTCCTTTTGCTTTAGGGCCGCCTCCAAGGCACCCTCTGTCTCCACTAGCCTTTTGTGCAAGGCCACCAGCATGGCCATCACATCCTGATCTCTTCTTTGCTGGGCAACATCTTCAGTCTGAGGGTGAAGGGTTGGTGGTAGCTTAACCAGCTTCTTCAAAGATGCTATGTCCTCATCTTTCTTCTTCATTAATGCTTGCACTCCCTTAGGGTCATTTGGATCATGCCCCAGTTCTATGATAATTTCTTCCAAGGACTTGATTCTGTTATCCTTGGCTTGAGAGGAAGCTTTCTCTAGCTCCAATTGAGCAGTAGTGATATTCAGGGAGTTTTGCAACCTATGTGCCAATAGAGTCTTATCAGCCAATGTGGCATAAACCATCTCCCTTGTTTGTTTGTGCAGCTCTATCTGATCCATAGGATGGATGTCCTTGGCAAAGACCTCTAGGTTAGTCCTAATATAATCGGCAGCTGACTGGGGCTGCAGCATGGTGGGCCTAAAATGACTAGGAGTCATTTTTCCTTCTTGGATATCATAGGCCGACATAAGCCTTTCTTGATTGGTTGGCGCCATCTTGAGCAGCTGGTTATAGAGTTGGATTCTGATTGGCTCATTTCTTGCTTTTAACTCTACAAACTACTTCTTGATGCTAGGTTCGGACCTTGTCTGCTGTCCTGATGAACTAACTTCTCCTCCATGCTGTATTTCTTGTTCCTGCTGAAAGGAACTGGCTGATGTTTCAATGTTGGGAGGGAGCATGGTATCAGTGGGTCTTTCAGGCATCTCCTCCTCAGAAAAGGGATTTAGCCTTTGTCTTTTCTCACCTTGCTGATCTCTTGAAGTAGTGAGAGGGGTTTCCTCCTGCCTATCTCTCTTCCTGGTTCTTTCCTCATTAGCTGGAGTTTGTAGCACCGAGGTTTCCACTGTTACCTCCTGCCTAGGAGGGACTTTTTCCTGAGTTTGCTGCTCTGTATTTGAAGGTCCCTTAGCCATCTCTTCTTGTTGTTCTGCTTGCTTCTCTACATTAGAGAGTGGCTCCTCTTGTTGCATCTCTTTTCCTTTAGCCGTAGTTGCTGCTTGAGTAGTGGCTTGGGCAGATTGCTGGGGAGTAGTAGAAGAGGAAGCAGCTACTCCAAGATGCTTTAGTACTGGGGAGCAAACCTGTCCAAAAAATTCTAAGTCAACCGATTTTTCTAACTGCTTCATTTCTTTTTGTGTCATTTCTTCCCTAGAACATGCCTCCACTAGGGTGCCCTCCTTCCATTCTAGCTGATTTGTATATTTTTCAATGTGTGGGATTCTGACATGGTCATAGCTGGCAAGTCTGTATCTGACTCTTCTAAGACTTATAAAATGATTGGGGTCATAGGGTGACCAAAGGAAGCTTGTTTGCAGCTGGAAGCTCTTTAGAATTTTATCTGCTTCTTGCCATGCTTCTTCTCTTTTGTTGAAAATGAATGGGCCCAGTTGGTGTTTGATTTTCAGCTGTGCTTTCTTATTTTTGCTATGAAAATGAATCATGTCTGCATTTCCAAATTGCCGGAAATACTCTAATGCAAAAAGTCTCATGGGGACATACTTTGGCAGTCTGTAAGGGGCTAGCTCACAGCCATATATTCTAATTACAGTGTGGTCTTGGTAGAAGTACCAATCTCCAATGCTATAATTCTTTGAAAGCTGGAGGATCTTTTGCATATCGTCAATGAGTCTACGAGGAGGAGAACTCTGTAGCAGAGACAAGGCCGGATAGATGAACAGATCAATGAACTCACAATAGCTCTATGGGGAGCAAGAGATATGGTGACAAACTGATGACCAAAATACCACTGACCTCCTGTTTCCTTTTGCATCCAGCTTTCTCAAAGAGACAGGGAAACTATCAGGCTGAAAATATAACATTAAGTGATATATATAGGAGGTGTACTTGAATACCCTTTCCCTCTCCAAATTCATGAATTGCTCATGAATCTTGTCAGCAAAAAATGTGGCATAATCATACTGGGCAGCAGGGGGCTGCCCTGGAGTGAACATGGATAACATCACCAAGGTTGTATCATCCACAAACTCACTGGTATGGAATCCCAGGATCCAGGATATCATGTCCAATAGCAGTCTCCATGTATCATTGAACCAGACATGTAGATAAGGAGGAGGTTGCCGGGGCTGATATTCTGGCTTCATGAACAACTGGCCAATCTTTGTGACCTCTGAGCTGGGCAACTTGGCAGCTTCTTGGAGCAGAAAATTCATAGAAAGGGGGACCAGAGGTTTAGTTGGTTTAAAGTTCAGCATCTAATTTATGGATTGAGGAGTGATGTGGAATAAAATATTCCCAGATGAACCCAAAACTACTCTTTGTGAGGGTTCATAGTGTTCACAACACTGATGGATGAGGTCTGGGAACACATTGACTTGAGGTAGGTAATAAATGGGCAAATTAGACTCCCAGATACCTATGTCATCAGCACCACTCACGTATTTTCCTTCAGCTCACAAACAGTGTGTATGTGATATTTGGTAGTTATCTCAACTGTCTCTTTAATTTGATGATCCCGGTC
This sequence comes from Pinus tabuliformis, assembly GCA_031772625.1. Lineage (NCBI taxonomy): Eukaryota > Viridiplantae > Streptophyta > Pinopsida > Pinales > Pinaceae > Pinus > Pinus tabuliformis. The sequence goes on along the minus strand of CM062808.1, from coordinate 993,833,809 downwards.
AGCAAGGGCCAGCCACTCCAGGTTCCTCTGTGGGGCACTCAGGGGAGTAATGTTCAAGGCCACAGGGGTCTCCATGGCTTAGTTGTTACTTGGAGTTGAATTGTACTTGAATTTTGAACAAAGGTAACACAGAGCAGTGAATTTCGATGGATAAGGTAATTTGCAGAGAGAAAAGGGCTAATATGGGTGAAACAGAGGTAAAATGCTGCTTAGAGAGGTAAAATTTTGTAGCTGTGGTTCTTCCGCAAGGAGACAAACGCTCGCTTTGGAGTCTGAGTTTAGCGAGACAGCAATGAGTGCGGGAATTGGATGGATTGAGGCCCAGGAATTGCCCTTTGAATGACCTTGGTTTACATTTACAGTCGCAGGGGAATTCGGTGGTTATTTAAGCTTTTAACAGTAGGTGATTGAAAATCAGGTGCGCAGAGGTAATGGTAAATACCTGATTTTTCCGCGGCTTGGGGGTTGCTGATAACTGCAAATCCTCGGCAGCAGTAGCTCGGGGATGAATTTCTTGAGGTTGGCGGAGGACGACGTAAACGACATGCAAGTTACACAGTGCCCGTTTAGTGAAAAATGGGAAAAAATATGATTTTTGCGCGATAATATGGAAAAATTGGTTTTTGGCGCCTTTTTGATGGATGACGTCAGCATGACGTCATTGGTGGGGTCGAGTATGGCGGGATGACGTGTCAACCGGTGAGTGGGCTGACATGGATGAGCGACGTGGTAGAGCTGTCGGAAACATGGCGAAACGGAAGCTGACGCGACGGTGATACGGCAATGACGTGGTGGTGATGCAGGGATGACGTAAGGCGGAAAGGCAATGGCAGTAAGCGGTTTGATCGGACCGCTTATGGAACGGGCCCGGTTTGTGTCGGAAGCCACCCAATACAATCAAAAGTCGACACGCGTCCAAGGACAGACGTCATCATTCTGACAATATCGGGCGCTAAAGGACGGCGATCGGGGGCGGTCTGAAATCGCTGAGGACCGTCGGATGGGAGGGCCCGGATCCGACGAATGACGGGACGCGGAGATGGCAGAGCGATACGGCAGGGCCCGTCTAATAAACAATTATTATTTGTGGAAAATCGCGTCGGGGTAAACTTTGGATAAACCGAATTTGTGGGTTTTATGAAGTTTTAGGGACCAGTAGGTAAACTATATACAGGTTTATAAAGTGCGCTAGGGCTGTTATATCAACCAGATGTTGATTTAATCCCCCAAAATAACCTATGCACGCACACTTTCATTAGCGCCCAACTTTATCACGCCTTCGCCTTTTAGAGTATTAAGGCTATATTGCCTTGGGGGGGGGATATATATTTTATGGGATTTTTTGCACAAAAAATGATATAATAATAGGGAAAAGGGGAAAATTGGAGAGCTAAATAGTAAAATTAGGGGTTAATATGGATTTGAGATGAGAGAGAGGAACTGAATACTAAGTTTAATGAGTAAACTTAGGTGCAGAAACAGATGAAAATGATCAAGGGTTTTACACAAGAAATGTGGCTTTCTTGTGTAATAGGAATCAACACCTTGGCTTGATGTTGCCATAATCAAAAGGTGATATTAGTACTCAATGAGGAAATCCCATTGGACCATTAGGGAATGTTAGAAAGAAGTTTTGTGGGGAATGATTGGGGAGTTAGACATGCTTCACTGTGTTGTTACCAAAATGTTGAAACAAGTGAACCTTCTCTTGCCAATATATGCTTTATGTCAAGGCCAACAATATAAAGGAAAACAAGCTTCTGCAACCCCTTTCTGCCTACCCATCTTAGTGCCTAGCATTTTTTATTACTTCAAGGAGGGTGCATTTAGACTTGCAAACCCTCAGTTGCTCTTTTTCTTTTTCTTTTATTTTCCTTTTGAGTTTCTATCTACAACTACCCTTATCACTTCCAAGGTCCCAGATTAAGCAGTTGGGAACCTTTATTCTCTACCTAATCTACTAATCTGCCAACATTAGACAGTTTGGACAGATTCTCTTTCTCTATACTACAACATCAATTTAAACATGACATGATCTAGATTAGGCTGTTGGATCACCCATCCAGAAGTAGGACACTATCCAAACTATATACAGACATGTTCTTCCACAGAAATATGGGATCTTTACATCATCAAAGTAGAACATATTTGGAATTTCCCTGCCAATCATGAAAAATGAAACCTATTGGTATAGCAGGCTAACAGTGGCTCCACTTGGGGATGGTTTTTCCATACGAAAGACCAAGAACAGTAGGTCAGAACGCCTTGGTCCTTAATTTCTTCCCAAAACTGGGAACTTTGCTTTTTGATGATCAACACTAAGGCTTTTCAAAAAAAAAAATGAGAAATCTTGAAATTATGGCCTTTCCTTGCTCCCTTTCCAAAATTTGTGAAGCTGTAACACCTTTTATCTGCTGAAAACAAACTACTACAATTAATTAATAATGTACAAGGCAATGTCAGATTATATACATGGAAAATAGTCAAAATAGTGCTTTAACATCTGGCCATTTATAGGGCCCTCTTGAACTTCAGTGTCATCCAAATTTTTCAAGAAATATGTGTTATTTCCTTGTACTGCTTGAATAACAAAGGGTCCTTTCCAAAGGGAATCAAATTTGCCATGTTTTCCCTTATCCTCTCTTCTTGAGTCCCATTTAAGCACTTTATCACCAATAAAAAAGCCTTCTGCTTTTGTTCTTCTGTCAAAGATTTTCTTTAGCTTCTCTTGTAAAATTTGAACTCTGTTGTATACCTGGTCTCTGGTTTGCTGCAAACAGATTGTTTGGTTGATCCTTCTTTGCATATCATTGGGTTCAACTTGGGTTTCTTGAAGCAACTTGATGACCGGAATCCCTAGTGATGAAGGAAATTTGGCCTCCATTCCATAAACCAACTCATATGGGCTGATCCCAATAGATCTCTTGGTTGTTAACCTATCTGCCCATAAGGCATTTGCAAGCTTTTTATGCCAATTTTTCTTATTTTCCTCCAACATCTTCTTGATGATGTTAATAAGGCTCTTATTAGATGATTCAGCTAAACCATTGCCTTGAGGGTAGTTTGCTGTGGAATGACCCAAGGTAATATGGAACTTATGCCAAAAATTAACCATTTTCTTGGATCTGAAAGCAGCAGCATTATCTGTAATGATCTTTTCAGGACAACCAAATCTGGAGAGAATATTAGTTTCAAGGAACTGAATGATAATGGAATCTTTCGCTTGTCTACATGGAATAGCCTCAATCCATTTGGTAAAATAATCCGTGGTTGTTAGGATCCATTTGTGTTGACCTGAAGATGAAGGATGAATTTCTCCAATGAAATCTAAGCCCCATTGCTGAAAGGGCCTTTCTGTTGAAATAGGTTTCAGAGGTAAGGGCAGTAATTTTCTTTTTCCCTCAAACACCTGACACTTATGACATGAAGTAACAAATCTCTTGACATCTGCAAATAGAGTAGGCCAATAGTAACCTGCCCTCAATATCTTATCCACAGTGGACTTCTAATATAAATGTCCACCACAGTCACCTGCATGAAAATCTTTCATAACATTGTCAGTTTCATTGATTGTTAGACAATTCAACAATATACCCTCATGATTTTTCCACAGTAAATTACCATCCATAACACAAAATCTTGAAGCTTTCATTTTTAAAAATCTGCTTTTGGTTCTGGACAATCCTGGGGGAGCACACAGGTTTTGCAATACATAACAGATATCAACATACCAGGGGGATTGTTCAAAGGCTATATTGATCTGTGGAGTCGCCAGCTCTGGTTCATTGTCCAGTTGATTAATATCCAAGGCTTGAAAGTTTGCTTCAGACATGAGTTTAGCCAAACCTTGTCCCTTTATCAGTTTTGTTGGTCTTATTTCAATGTCATATTCCAAAATACTAGCAATCCATTTTCCTCTTTTGCCCTCTAATCCTTCTTGAGTCAATATGTCTTTCACAATGGCATTTGGCACATAAGAAATAACATGAGAGTATAGGATATAAATCCTAAAATCTTTGATGGCCTTAACCAGGGCATAAGCCTGCTTTTCCATAATCTGATATTTCAAGGGTGCATCTCTAAGGGCTCTACTAAAGAAAGCAATAGGTTTCTCATTTCCTTGGTCATCCTTCTGTAGTAAAACTGCAGCAATAGTATGTTGGGAGGCAAAAGAGAAGATAATGAAATCTTTATCAAATTGAGGACTTGTAAGAACAGGTGTTTGAGTCAAAGAAGCCTTGATGCCCTCAAAGGCCTGTTTAGCTTCTAGTGTCCATTTTACCTTGGAATCTTTTTTCAACATGTGGTTTAATAGCCTTATCAATTCTGCTAGATTTGGGATAAATCTTCTTAGAAAGTTGATCTTTCCCAAAAAGGCTTGTAATTCCTTAATGTTTCTTGGTTGTGGGACTTCTAGAATAGCCCAAATTCTGTCAGGGTCAATTCTAATTCCCTCTTTAGAAATGATATGACCTAGCAACTTACCCTCTTCCAGGCCAAACAGAGACTTCTTGGGATTTAAGGAAATACCATATTTCCTACATGTCAGAAACATTTGCCTCAGGTGTCTAAGGTGTTCTTGGTCAGATTTAGAAAAAGGAGTGAGATCATCAAGATAAACAACTAAGAAGTCATGAATCTCCTTGGCAAAGGCAATATCCATTGCTCTTTGAAAAGTAGCTCCTGCATTTTTCAGTCCAAAAGGAATTTTGACATATTTAAACGTTCCCCATGGGGTTGTGAATGCTGTTTTATCCTGGTCATCAGGATGGACCAAGATTTGATTAAAACCTGAAAATCCATCAAGTAATGAGATTCTAGAAGCCCCCACCACTCTTTGGAGAATGTGATCCATTTTGGGTAAGGGATAATTGTCCTTGAGGGAAACTTGATTCAAGTTTCTAAGATCAACACAAAGCCTAATCTCACCAGTTTTCTTCCTTGTAGGAACAAGATTGGATATCCATTCTGAAAATCTGATGGGTGCTATGATACCTACTTCAAACATTTTTTGCACCTCTTTCTCAATTGAAGGGAGAAGTATAGGATTAATTCTCATTAATTTCTGCTTGAAAGGCTTTTGATTTGGTTTGAGAGGAATAGTGTGTTGAATGACTGAAGTATCATAGGATTTTAAATCCTCATAACTCCATGCAAATACATCTTGGAACTCTTTAAAGAGGTCAACATACTTGGGCTTCTGATCAGGGGGCAAAGACTTTGATAGTTTTATTATCTTGGGATTTTCAATTGTTCCAATGTTGCACTCTTCAATGGCAGCATTTAGGGGCTGCATCTTTGGTTTCCTAGGAATATCGTTTGAATCAAAAATGTCTTCCAAAGGGGTCAGGCCTGTGGGTAAAAAATTGTCCTTTAGTTGTATGACTTCAGCCTCTGCTCCAGCTATTTCATCAAGATTGATTTGTTTAAGCTCTTGTACATTCTTATTATCAAAGGTTGTTGGGTGAAGTATTTGATTTGCTGTTTTGACTGATATAGTTCTCTGACCTTGGTTGCTCTGTGGTTGGGAGTCTTTTACAGCATCAGTATCAACATTTAAGCCCGAAAACTCTTGTTGTAAAGTTAAAAAGTTATTTATCTGTGTATCATCTTCAAATACTTGCCAGTCTTTGACATTGTTTGGGATGGAAGGTCTGTGTTTTATCTCAGCTGTAAAACAATGGTTGGGTTCAAAGGGTAATTTACAAGTACTAGCAAAAGTAGCTAGACTGTGTGCATGAAGGTTGTGGCTTCTAGATATTTTGGTCAGTTGAAATTCAGTAAAGACATTAAGTATTTCAATAGCAACAGTTCTGTAAGACCTTAGCCTTTTGTCATTGGTGACGAAATTGCCTTTCATTTGTTGGATGATGAGGTCTGAATCTCCCAAGATTGACACTTTTGTTGCCTGTAAGGATTTGATCAGTTTGAGGCCTAGTAAGAGAGCTTCATATTCTGCCATATTATTAGTACATCTGAAATTTAACCTATAAGCTCGACCCTCTGCATGATTGTTTTGTTTATTGTGGATCCACACTCCTACTCCTACCCCTAACTTGTTAACTGATCCATCGAACTCAAGAAACCAAAGGATTTCTTGATTTAGAGTAGGATTAGGAGACTCATTAGGACTTGGAATCGGGAGTTGGAGGTCTTGTTTTTCATCTGATTTATTTTCTAGAATAGTTTGATCAATTGATTGCCTAATTTCAAGACCTTGGGTAGCTGATTGCTCATTTGTATGCATGTTTTGTTCCAGAGTGAAAGGTTTGTTATCAGCTGTAGGACGTGTGTTATCATTGAACAGAATGAAGGAATCCATATCAGAATGGACTGCATAGATGGGAAAATTTTGAGGTTTTTCTTCACTGCTCACCATATATTTCATGAGTGTCTCTCTATATAGCCTCTTTGGTTGCCCAAAGACAGAGATAGTTGCATAAGACATGTCTAATTGTAGGGACCCTTGGAGCTTGGCTCCCCATGATCTTGATAACAACATTCCATATTTAGGTGGGATATCAGCTACCACCACATCCATTAGAATAGTTTTATTTGGATACTGGACAAGGGAAACACACAAATCTTTGATCAGGCCCAGGCATTTGACTTGGCTGGAATCAAATGAGAATAGGTCCTTATACGGCCTTGTGATGTCTAGGTTTAGTCTCTCCATTACAGATTTAGGCATAAGATTATGTGAGGCGCCCGAGTCAAACATTGCATTGTGTAGTATCTTGTCATGAATGTGCAAACTAACATAAAAGGGTAAAACTCATGTGCTTATTGTTTTCCCATCAACTTCTGGACCAAAAAGTACCTCTGGTGTATCATCCAGCACATTGACATCATCTTTATTCTGAGTTAATTGGAGGGATTTTTTGATTTGCTACTTGTAAATGTCATGCTTAGCCAGCTCTGAAAGAGGGATGGCTATCTTCAACTTACCAATTTCAGCTTCTAGGTCAAAAGGTTTGTCAGATTGGGTCTTGGCATTATGGTTAGCAGCTTTTTCTTTGTCAACTGACTTTCCAGAGGCACCCTCTTGGCTTTCAGTTTTATCTTGGGGTTTATCTTTTTTACTAACCTTTTGAGGACTATTACTTTGATTATGCTCTGAAGGAGATGTTACCAGTTGCTGTTGACTTGGGGGGTGTATTTCAGTTACATCCTCCACTGTTACTTCATTTGCAATAGAGCTGGTTTTGTCAATTGGTTCTGTGAAAGTGACCTTCTCCTTTAACATCTTGGGTTGTTGGTTATCTTTTGTTTTTACAGGTTGTGGCACATTTATGGTCCTGCTTCTCAGCTTGTATTGTTTATGAACTTCAAAAACAGCAGTGTCATAGCCCTGCTTGAAGTCAAATGACTCACCAGATTTGGTTTGGAACTGATCAACATCATCATCTTCCTGATCTTCTTGACTTAGGAAAACCTGCTGTTCATTATTTAGACCCATCAGATTAATGTGAGTATCATCTATCTGTTCACTAGAGGTGGATGCTTCAGCATAGTTTTCTTGGAAAGGAGGTCTTATGTCTTGTTCTGGGCTGGCCCTTCCAGCATTTGGGTTTTGGTTTCTTCTAAAGCCAGGATTTCTGACAGCATTATTTTTTGGTCCCTCCCATGATGATTTCCTTTCAACTGATTCAACTCTATCTCCAAGCCTATGCATACCAGTTATTATTGCATCTAGTTTCTGATCCCAGCCTGAAGGCTCTTCTTTTAAGGTAGTCTTTCTCTCAGTCCTTGCCCTATTTCTCTTGGCTATCAGGTTGGCTTCCACACTGACTGCTATATCTTGCATCTCAGCTAAAGTTTGGGGGGCTCTTTCTCTCAATTGGTATGCCATGTCTGAATCAAATCCATCAGGAAAGGTGTATAATGCCAGATCAGGTGGAGGCCTCAGATTCTGGGGGATGGCGTTGTATACATTATTAAATCTAGCACAATAGTCCAGGACAGTTTCTTGAGGAGCTCTTTTAATAGAATTGTACTCAGACAATATGTGAAGGGGGTCTTTCTTCTTTTCCCATCTGTTTAGGAAAGTTTGGTATAGGGCTTCTGGATTAGCAATAGAATTTGCTAGAAGAGATCTGAACCAGGACCTTACATCTCCTATCAAACTTTGAACAAAAATCATCATTCTAACCCCATCATCATCTATCTCATAATTTTCAAAGTAGTCCTACATCCTTTTGGTATGTTGCAGGGCTGGATAGGAACTAATACCATCAAAATATGAGATTTTGGTCTGGTAATCCTGAGGCATAGCCCCTAGATTTGCTGGTAACTGTAAAGGGGCATACCTGTTAGCCATGTTTGCTGAGATAACTGGAACAACAGGAACAAACAGAACAAGTGGAGGGAAATGGATGATAGGGGTGTGTGTAGTTAATGGGGGAGTTGAACAAGGGCTATGTGAAGTAGATGTAGAACTGTGAGACTGTGAAGTTGTGATATGAGGATCAAAGGAGACTTTAGCAGGTGTAGGAATGTTATTCTGAATTCCTGCTTCAGGGCTTGAATCTGGACTAGTTTCTTCCTTTTCTTGTTTCCTAAGAGTCCTCAAAATCAGGTTTGGATTTTCAAATACAGGTGATGGATTTGGATCTGGATTAGATCTGGTGTAGCGTGTCTTCTTCTTGGGAGCCAGCTTCTAAGTTTCCTGACCTCTTTGAAATTTTGTAGGAAGTATTGTGAATCGGGCAGTGGTTAGGAAATTAGTTCAGGTCCCCAGTGGAGTCGCCAATTATGTTCCCTTTGACTCCCAAGGGAATACGGCCGAGGTAACCCCAAACCAACTTTGGATTATAGGTTCTAGCCTACCTGCAATCAGAGAGGGCTCTCTCTTTTGATTTAGCTTTGTTTTTGGGATTTTAGGCTAGTTATGAAGTATAAAATTTTGTTTGAATTTTGGTTGTCATCTGTTGTCTGAAGAAGGGTTTACAATAATCAAAGAGGGTTTATTCCATTGGGCAATTGGAGTCCATGAATGATTATTACTTAGTGCCTGTGATAAGAAGAATGTTTCTGCAGAGCCAGATAGGTATTCATGATACAAACCTTTTATTTAAGAAGAAATAGTATGGAATCACACCATGAAAGGCAACAAATATTTCTTTCTTGGTGATACAGGAAATAAAGGGCTGAATCCTATTCAAGAGCAAAAGAGAATTCCCGAATAGAATTCACCATAAAATTAGAGTAAATAGGAGCATTTAAGAATTCCTTATTTGCAGCTAATCTTGAAGAAAACATAGTTAGCAGGAATGATTGAGTTTAGGGTGTCTTACTGGACAAATCCTGAACTATTCATTTTCCTTCCTACTAAGATTATCAAACATATAGCATAGATGAGTTATGTAAACATATAAAACATAGAGACAGTTAGGAAAACACTTATTGTATCATGAGAAAACACGAGAGTTCTGCAACAGCTAACAATCCCATCACAACACGTCCAAGCATAGCCAAGTTGAGAAAACCTGCAGCTTCTTGTATTATACTTCTCAGAATATACAGCCGAGTTCTTCAGAACAAATAAACAACAACCCCCAAATTAGCTAAGCGGGGCGTATATATACAAAATTATCTTTACAAAATATCTCAAAATGAGTCATTGACTCATAACTTTCTCTACCAACTCTCAAAAATAGTGGATATAATATTTATTTCTATTAAAGCAGATTGATTACAGCTAGTCATTCCTGTCAGAGATCTTTTGACTTTTGGAGCGTCTTGGGACGGCTGAGCACCTTTGCATTGATTTTGAGAATTCTTGCGTTTATGCTGCCCTGTCATGGTGTTGCTGCATTGGACACATCAATTGCATTATCCAGCTGTACCCAGACACTGTCCTTTTCATCTAGCTGTCTTCCACTGTTGGCTTTAAGTAGATTTGATACATGAGTCATTTGAAAATGCTGACTTTAGGCCAAAATTAATTTATCAAAGTAAAGTTTCTATCATATTCCTCCACCATTCTTCAGTGGGAAATTGGTGCCTCTGCATTTTGATTAGAGTTTCATCAGCTTCAGTGTACTTGTAATAATTGGGAGGAACTGCAAAAAGGTGCCTAATCTCATGCTCAATAAAAAATAGATTTTCCAGCTTATCATAAAGATCCTGCCCAGATGGGGGCCCTGCTTGCTCTGGAGCACTTGCAGATGTTGTTATTTGATTTGTTGCAAAGCTGTTGACCCTTTTGGCATAATGTTCTTGTGATAACAATCTTCCTGCACTGGTCACCAAACTAGGGAGGCCTCTGTTATGTAAAACTGTGATTTTTGCAATAAATTCATTCACTTCTGCTTGTATTTCTTGACACTTTCTCTCCAATGTCTGGACATAACTTCTCAGGGTAAGCACCCTTTTTATCAGCAGAATAGTATCAGTCCTGTCTCTAATGCCCATTCCTGCTAGTTGAAGGCCAGTCTGATTGTTAAGGACATTTATCATTCTGTTGGCTATTTCAGGCATACTCCCTAAAGATGCCCTGGCTCTTTGATTTTCAGCTTGAGCTCTGCCCAGAAGATTCATTTGTTCATGAACTGTTTCAATGGACTGCCATTGGTCTGTAATGGATTGGCCAATTTTAGCCCATAGAATTTTCTTCACATCAGCTATAGTTTTGTTCATGGTTAATTCATTTTCCAGCTCCTTTATCTTCTTTTCCAGGGTTCTTATTTCTCTTGTCCTTTCAGCCACATTCTGCTTTGATTTATCATATTTCTCTTCCAGTGTAGCCAATTTTTCTTTTGCTACCTTTAGTTCTGCCATCTGTGCCTCAAGAGCCTCTAGTTCCTTCCTCATATTTTGCATGTCAAGGCTGGGTGCCTGCTCTGGTGCTGCCACATCTGGTGCTGGTGCTGAAGGGCCCGCTTCTGATGTCCTTTCCGGGGGAGGAATTATTACTTGAGGAGCATCCTCAAGATTTATAACTTGTTGAGGTGGCTGAGACACCTGTTCTCCTTCCTTTTGCTTTAGGGCCGCCTCCAAGGCACCCTCTGTCTCCACTAGCCTTTTGTGCAAGGCCACCAGCATGGCCGTCACATCCTGATCTCTTCTTTGCTGGGCAACATCTTCAGTCTGAGGGTGAAGGGTTGGTGGTACCTTAACCAGCTTCTTCAAAGCTGCTATGTCCTCATCTTTCTTCGTCATTAATTCTTGCACTCCCTTAGGGTCATTTGGATCATGCCCCAGTTCTATGATAATTTCTTCCAAGGACTTGATTTTGTTATCCTTGGCTTGAGGGGAAGCTTTCTCTAGCTCCAATTGAGCAGTAGTGTTATTCAGGGAGTTTTGCAACCTATGTGCCAATAGAGTCTTATCAGCCAATGTGGCATAAACCATCTCCCCCGTTTGTTTGTGCAGCTCTATCTGATCCATAGGATGGATGTCCTTGGCAAAGACCTCTAGGTTAGTCCTAATATAATCGGCAGCTGATTGGGGCTGCAGCATGGTGGGCCTAAAATGACTAAGAGTCATTTTTCCCTCTTGGATATCATAGGCCGACACAAGCCTTTCTTTATTGGTTGGCGCCATCTTGAGCAGCTGGTTATAGAGTTGGATTCTGATTGGCTCATTTCTTGCTTTTATCTCTATAAACTACTTCTTGATGCTAGGTTCGGACCTTGTCAGCTGTCCTGATGAACTAACTTCTCCTCCATGCTGTATTTCTTGTTCCTACTGAAAGGAACTTGTTGATGTTTCAATGTTGGGAGGGAGCATGGTATCAGTGGATCTTTCAGACATCTACTCCTCAGAAAAGGGATTTAGCCTTTGTCTTTTCTCACCTTGCTGATCTATTGAAGTAGTGAGAGGGGTTTCCTCCTGCCTATCTCTCTTCCTGGTTCTTTCCTCATTAGTTGGAGTTTGTAGCACCGAGGTTTCCACTGTTACCTCCTGCCTAGGAGGGACTTTTTCCTGAGTTTGCTGCTCTGTATTTGAAGGTGCCTCAGCCATCTCTTCTTGCTGTTCTGCTTGCTGCTCTACATTAGAGAGTGGCTCCTCTTGTTGCATCTCTTTTCCTTTAGCTGTAGTTGCTGCTTGAGTAGTGGCTTGGGCAGATTGCTGGGGAGTAGTAGGAGAGGAAGCAGCTACTCCAAGATGCTTTAGTACTGGGGAGCAAACCTATCCAAAAAATTCTAAGTCAACTGATTTTTCTAACTGCTTCATTTCTTTTTGTGCCATTTCTTCCCTAGAACATGCCTCCACTAGGGTGCCCTCCTTCCATTCTAACTGATTTGCATATTTTTCAATGTGTGGGATTCTGACATGGTCATAGCTGGCAAGTCTGTATCTGACTCTTCTAAGACTTATAAAATGATTGGGGTCATAGGGTGACCAAAGGAAGCTTGTTTGCAGCTGGAAGCTCTTTAGAATTTTATCTGCTTCTTGCCATGCTTCTTCTCTTTTGTTGAAAATGAATGGGCCCAGTTGGTGTTTGATTTTCAGCTGTGCTTTCTTATTTCTGCTATGAAAATGAATCATGTCTGCATTTCCAAATTTCCGGAAATACTCTAATGCAAAAAGTCTCATGGGGACATACTTTGGCAGTCTGTAAGGGGCTAGCTCACAGCCATATATTCTAATTACTGTGTGGTCTTGGTAGAAGTACCAATCTCCAATGCTATAATTCTTTGAAAGCTGGAGGATCTTCTGCATATCGTCAGTGAGTCTAGGAGGAGGAGAACTCTGTAGCAGAGACAAGGCCGGATAGATGAACAGATCAATGAACTCACAATAGCTCTATGGGGAGCAAGAGATATGGTGACAAACTAATGACCAAAATACCACTGACCTCCTGTTTCCTTTTGCATCCAGCTTTCTCAAAGAGACAGGGAAACTATCAGGCTGAAAATATAACATTAAGTGATATATATAGGAGGTGTACTTGAATACCCTTTCCCTCTCCAAATTCATGAATTGCTCATGAATCTTGTCAGCAATAAATGTGGCATAATCATACTGGGCAGCAGGAGGCTGCCCTGGAGTGAACATGGATAACATCACCAAGGTTGTATCATCCACAAACTCACTGGTATGGAATCCCAGGATGCAGGATATCATGTCCACCAATAGTCTCCCTGTATCATTGAACCAGACATGTAGATAAGGAGGAGGTTGCCGGGGCTGATATTCTGGCTTCATGAACAACTGGCCAATCTTTGTGACCTCTGAGCTGGGCAACTTGGCAGCTTCTTGGAGCAGAAAATTCATAGAAAGGGGGACCAGAGGTTTAGTTGGTTTAAAGTTCAGCATCTGATTTATGGATTGAGGAGTGATGTGGAATAAAATATTCCCAGATGAACCCAAAACTGCTCTTTGTGAGGGTTCATAGTGTTCACAACACTGATGGATGAGGTCTGGGAACACATTGACTTGAGGTAGGTAATAAATGGGCAAATTAGACTCCCAGATACCTATGTCATCAGCACCACTCATGTATTTATCCTTCAGCTCACAAACAGTGTGTATGTGATATTTGGTAGTTATCTCAACTGTCTCTTTAATTTGATGATCCCGGTCAGCAAGGGCCAGCCAGTCCAGGTTCCTCTGTGGGGCACTCAGGGGAGTAATGTTCAAGGCCACAGGGGTCTCCATGGCTTAGTTGTTACTTGGAGTTGAATTGTACTTGACTTTTGAACAAAGGTAACACAGAGCAGTGAATTTCGATGGATAAGGTAATTTGCAGAGAGAAAAGGGCTAATATGGGTGAAACAGAGGTAAAATGCTGCTTAGAGAGGTAAAATTGTGTAGCTGTGGTTCTTCCGCAAGGCGAGAAACGCTCGCTATGGAGTCTGAGTTTAGCGAGACAGCAATGAGTGTGGGAATTGGATGGATTGAGGCCCAGGAATTTCCCTTTGAATGACCTTGGTTTACATTTACAGTCGCAGGGGAATTCGGTGGTTATTTAAGCTTTTAACAGTAGGTGATTGAAAATCAGGTGCGCAGAGGTAATGGTAAATACCTGATTTTTCCGCGGCTTGGGGGTTGCTGATAACTGCAAATCCTCGGCGGCAGCAGCTCGGGGATGAATTTCTTGAGGTTGGCGGAGGACGACGTAAACGGCATGCAAGTTACACAGTGCCCGTTTAGTGAAAAATGGGAAAAAATATGATTTTTGCGTGATAATATGGAAAAATTGGTTTTTGGCGCCTTTTTTATGAATGACGTCAGCATGACGTCATTGGTGGGGTCGAGTACGGCGGGATGACGTGTCAACTGGTGAGTGGGCTGACTTGGACGAGCGACGTGGCAGAGCTGTCAGAAACATGGCGAAACGGAAGCTGACGCGACGCTGATACGGCAATGACGTGGTGGTGATGCAGGGATGACGTAAGGCGGAAAGGCAATGGCAGTAAGAGGTTTGATCGGACCGCTTATGGTAGGGGCCCGGTTTGTGTCGGAAGCTGCCCCATACAATCAAAAGTCGACACGCGTCCAAGGATAGACGTCATCATTCTGACAATATCGGGCACTAAAGGACAGCGATCGGGGGCGGTCCGAAATCGCCGAGGACCATCGGATGGGGGGGCCTGGATCCGACGGATGACGGGACGCGGAGATGGCAGAGCGATACGGTGGGGCCCGTCTAATAAACAATTATTATTTGTGGAAAATCGCGCCAGGGTAAACTTTGGATAAATCGAATTTGTGGGTTTTATGAAGTTTTAGGGACCAGCGGGTAAACTATATACAGGTTTATAAAGTGCGCTAGGGCTATTAGATCAACCAGATGTTGATTTAATCCCCCAAAATAACCTATGCACGCACACTTTCATTAGCGCCCGACTTTATCACGCCTTCGCCTTTTATAGTATTAAGGCTATATTGCCTGAGGGGGGGGGGATATATATTTTATGGGATTTTTTGCACGAAAAATGATATAATAATAGGGAAAAGGGGAAAATTGGGGAGCTAAATAGTAAAATTAGGGGTTAATATGGATTTGAGATGAGAGAGAGGAACTGAATACTAAGTTTAATGAGTAAACTTAGGTGCAGAAACAGATGAAAATGATCAAGGGTTTTACACAGGAAATGTGGCTTTCTTGTGTAATAGGAATCAACACCTTGGCTTGATGTTGCCATAATCAAAAGGTGATATTAGTACTCAATGAGGAAATCCCATTGGACCATTAGGGAATGTTAGAAAGAAGTTTTGTGGGGAATGATTGGGGAGTTAGACATGCTTCACTGTGTTGTTACCAAAATGTTGAAACAGGTGAACCTTCTCTTGCCAATATATGCTTTCTGTCAAGGCCAGCAATATAAAGGAAAACAAGCTTCTGCAACCCCTTTCTACCTACCCATCTTAGTGCCTAGCATTTTTTATTACTTCAAGGAGGGTGCATTTAGACTTACAAACCCTTAGTTGCTCTTTTTCTTTCTCTTTTCTTTTCCTTTTGAGTTTCTATCTACAACTACCCTTATCACTTCCAAGGTCCCAGATTAAGCAGTTGGGAACCTTTATTCTCTACCTAATCTACTAATCTGCCAAGATTAGACAGTTTGGACAGATTCTCTTTCTCTATTCTACAACATCAATTTAAACATGGCATGATCTAGATTAGGCTGTTGGATCACCCATCCAGAAGTAGGACACTATCCAAACTATATACAGACATGTTCTTCCACAGAAATATGGGATCTTTGCATCATCAAAGTAGAACATATTTGGAATTTCCCTGCCAATCATGAAAAATGAAACCTATTGGTATAGAAGGCTAATAGTGTGCAAAGGCTATGCTCAAATAGAGGGATTAGACTATGATGAAATATTTGCCTTTGTCGCCAGATTAGAAGCAATCAAAATGTTTTTGGAATTTTCTTGTTTTAAAAAAATTAAAATTTATCAAATGGATATCAAATTTGCTTTCCTCAATGGAAAGCTACAAGAGGAAGTTTATATAGAGTAGCTAGAAGGTTTTCAGTTGACAAAGAAACCATACAATGTTTGCAGACTTAAGAAGGAAAGCAAGCCCCTAAGGCTTGGTATTCAAAGCTAGACAACTACCTTCTCAATTTTAGATTTAAAAGAGGAGCAGGTGATAACAATATTTGTCAAAATAAAGGACAACAAACTCATTGTAGTGGTTGTATATGTTGATGATATCATCTTTGCTAGTGATTCAGATTTGTTAACTAGTGAATTTGCAACTGATATGAAGGCCAAATTTTATATGTCCATGCTTGGAGAGCTATCATATTTCCTTGGATTGCAGATAGTGTAGACCCCTAAAGGAATTTTTATTTCTCAAGGCAAGTATCTCAAGGAAGTGCTAAAGAAATTTGGCATGGAAGAATGCTCTTTAGTGAGAACTCCTATGGTGACATGTTGCAAGCTTAGCAAGATGGATGAGACACCAACAATGGACTAGACCTTATATAGATCCATAATTGGGAGCCTTTTATATTTGACAGCTTCAAGACTGGACATCATGCAAGCCATTGCTATAGTTGGAATATTTCAAGCAGCTCTGAGACAAAGTCATTTATTAGCAGCCAAAATAATTCTTAGATATCATAGAGAAATAATGGACTATGGACTGTGGTACCCAAGACGTAAATATCTCTCATTTATTGTTTTTACTTATGTGGATTGTGTAAGTGATGTGGATGATAGAAAGAGCACAAGTGGTGGTGATTTCTTTCTTGGAGACTGTTTAGTTGCATGGATGAGAAAGAAGCAAGCTTCTATTTCCTTATCTACAGTTGAAAAGGAATATATTGCAGCAACATAATGTTATACTCAACTTTTGTGGATGAAACAAAATTTTTCAAGATTTACAATTGTTTTATGATCAGCCGATCCCCATTATTTCTAACAACACAAGTGCAATCAGCATGTCAAAGAATACAGTCTTTCATTCTAGGACCAAGCATATCCCCATCAAGTATCATTTCTTGACGGAGCAGGTTGCAGCCCATACTGTGAAGCTCGAGTATGTTCCCACAAAAGAACAAGTTGTTGACATCTTTACAAAGCTACTCCCTAGAGAATAGTTGGAGTACTTGAAACAAAGAATGGGGATCATTCATTTTTCCTCCCTTCACTACCTCCTTATCCAAGAGGAAGCAAGGCAGTTGGTTTATTTTTCAGCATATATTGGTGAATATGCCAGGTTCACAAGGATTGATACGATAGATGGATTATGGTGGCAGGGGTAGCATGATGGTGTATTTTGACATTGATGCCTGAAAGGGGAAGTGATATAGTGATCAAACAAAAAGGGTGTGAAAGATGGTAATAAAAAAAGATCTAGCATAGAAAGCAAATAAGTAAGACCAGCAATAGTACCACAACAATTGAAGGACAAGAGGAGTGCCATCCTAGGGGGGCAAGACTTAAAATAGTTAAAAGAGAAAAAGGTTTTTTGTTTGATTTTAGTGTTTCCATCAATGCCAAAGAAGGAGAATGTTGGCAATATATTGTCATTGATGTTAACAGATGGCAGTAGGTGGCAGAAGGAGGCACAAGTGTCAAATAAATACTTCACAGAGTAGGTTCCCGCCACAAAAGAAGGGAAAAATAGCATAATCAGTGCAGTGGCTTTGGATCTAGTTTTAGAGCACCAAACCATCTCAGATGCAGGTGTAAGTCACCTAGATGGATAGAGCTTTAAAAGATCTTCCAACGATATATGGAAATCTTGAAAAGGCCTCCTAGATTAAAATATAGAGCCAGTCAAAGTTTGGTGACCCCAAGGCCTTCATAGAAGAGTTAAAAGAGGATAGAATCTTTAGCGCGTAGCTAAAGTTGGTACAAGTGCCAAACTTGGTGCCCAGACTGACGGAGCCTCTAAGCAAGAGATCCGGGCAAATGTGGCACAATGGGAAGAGGAGGACTAAGATGAATCCATCCCAATAGTGGTATCCCATTGGGTTCACCCCCGAGGTTGGCTAATAGCACCCAAGTCTAAGTGACTAGGTAGTAGTCATCATGACACGACAAATAAGCGTTGTCCAATGGGGAGAAAGCAGCGGAGCCCACAATATAGGTTGGCCTATAGGGAGCAGCCCAAAAGATTATGGATGGTGCACAATATTAAGCATCGGGAGGAAAGGGTTGCACCACAGGTTGGCTTTTCGATGGTAATAGAGATAGCCCTTTAGACATGCTTTGTGGTCACGAAAGTGGTTTCTCGCATAGTTGATCGTGTGGATTAACGATAGATAGATACGTCAGGGACACTCTTCCCAAAACCCCAATCCACTCAGAAGTGATGTCAAAGACAAAGGGCTTGAACTCAATGGTTTTTAGAAAAATGAAATAACAAAGGAAATTGTCACAAAACAAGGCCTCGAAGGAATTTTTGTATCTCCTCCAAGAGAACACATGGCCGCTCGTGATTGGCTAAGACAATAGAGGATAGTGACGTCAGCATCAACCAATAAGGGGAGAAAATGTGGCAGGTGGATTCAAGGTTTTCAGGCACCCAAAGGGCCCATTTCTAGGTGACACGTGTCATAACTCAGAGGTTGACATGTGGTTGGTGTAACATGATTATGACATCATCCCAGAGGGATGGCCTCAATGGTTAGTAAAAGGGTGCAAAGGGAAAGCGTTGGGAGAGGATTTTCAGCACACGTTGGTAAGTTGGTAGATTAGCATCTAATCAGAAAGGTGTCGAGAGGACCCCATGAGATAGCTCAGCCCATGGGAAAGAGCCTGAAAGATTCAATTTTATTCATTTGGAGGTGTCGTCAGGCATATGCCACTAGGCCATGGAGGTATAGAGACAACCATTGAAATGGGCATTCGGTGGTCCCTAAGGGACACCTCAACCCGAAGGATTGACCCTGATGGGTTCACAATGGTACACAAACTCAATGCACCAAAAGGAAGGGAATTATGGGCTAAGCACCCACACCAGGGCCTATGCCATAGGTTAGAACTAGGGGTGTGGCAGATAATAAATGGAGTTGGGGTTGGGAGCTCTGGGACCCAAGCCTTTGGTCATTTCGCATAGAAATGAACCCAAGGCATACAAAATGGAGTTGCAGAGGCTCTGGGAGCAGCTAACCCCAGCTCCTTTGGATTGTTTAGTGTAAAAACATGACCAAGAATGCAACAAACGAATGTGGGGTCATCCCCAAATCCCAGAATCTAGTAACTTTTTTAGAATTCAAATTAATAAAAAAAGTCAAGAGCTTGGACCTTAGCGTTGGGTGTGATCGCTTCGTGTAGAAGCATGACTAACAATGCGGAGCTGTTAACATAGGAAAAAAGCCTCTGACAGAACTTGAATAGGATTGGCACCTAAGGCCTAAGCCGGTGATTGTGGAGACCATATCTTATGGTGAAGAAGCAAGAAAAAGAGCCAGCAAAAGGGCCTTAAGCCCAAATTTGGAGATAGTTTAACCATATTTTTTGGTAGTTAATCCAAATTGAACAATGGGTAAAGAGAGTAGAGCACTGCTAAAGCTTGTAAAATTTTCATATTAGCTAAAATATGCAAATAAACTCAGTTTAACTAGTATAAAAGGTTGGTTAAGGTCTGAGAACTTGGTGAACAAGTGTAGAGGGCTGAAATAAACATGTCAAAGTAAAAAACAAGAAAGCATGTAGCAATCAAAGAAAATAGAAAAAAGGAAAAAATATCAAGCAAAAATTCTATATAAGCAGGGCTAATCAAGCAGAATTGATACACAAATTCAAAGGGAGAAGCTTATGATGCAACGAGGTGTTAGTATGATGATTATTGTGGATGTTTATCAGAGGTGACTGAGATAAATTATTTGTTTCAAAAGGAGAGAAGGTAGTCATAGATCCTAGTGTGAAAATGGATGAAAAATGGAATAGTGAGTGTTTAAATCCAGTTGTAGCTTGTTGATGAGGGGTTGGTTCTCCTTCCAGTGGATGCTAGAGAATAGTTGGGGTTGCATCTCCATTCAGTTGTAACTGATGAATTAGGAAGTTGTAGCTTCCTACTAGTTATAGCCAAAACTTTGTAATTGAAATTTGTAGCTTTCCCTATTAATAAAATGGAGAAGCATTTTCTGAAGTTATTTGTTCCTTGAATATTCTATTGATTGCTGAATTAATAGTTTGTCATATTTATTGTTGAATGTGCTCTTTATTGTCTTATTTTTCTCACACAAAGTAAGAAGAAATTTTGAATTGGTAAAATTGCTACAATAGTGATTCAACCCCCTTCTCAGTATTGTCCTGGTTTCCAACACAACCTCCTCCACCTAGTTCTAGTGCTTGGTCACAAAGATATACAGTTATAACACTTGGCACCCATGGTTCTAGATTCCTTTTCATATCAATGTTTCTAGAAAATTCCTTGGTTATGGCCCTTTATTGCAGGGTGCATAAGGTATAGCACCTAGAGCTAAAGGCCCTAAATTTTTTTTGGATTTTCAAGGTTATTAAGAGTTAGTGATTTCAATTTTTTCTTGATTGTTGAAAATAGCAACAAGAAATGCTAAAAATAGAAGTGCTAAAAATAACACTACTATAAATAGCACTTCAGGTACCAGTGTTGGACATAGAACAAGGAATGAAAAATGGAAGTGCTAAAAATAGCATTTCGGGATGGATTCCAATTTTAGTTAGTCACTGAACTAAAATTGAGAAGTAAAACTCAAATTTGATCTTAGCAACAGTTTGTAACATAATTAATTAATTCACCATGAGTTAATTAGTTGTAGAAATCAAACATGAAGTCTATGTGGGGACATACAACAATTTCTCCATTAATTGAGGAATTTATCCATCAATTAAAGAGATAAGGATGAGTTGTAATATTGAGTTGTAATTAGTTGGCTCAATTAACTGAGTCAAGTCTAGTTAGATTAATTCAAATAGTTTGTTGAATTAATTGTGACTTCAGTTAGTTAATGCATGCATGCATGTAACTGCTGCACTTCATATAACTGAATATTCTCTCATAAATAACTCATGCATGTCAGTTCAAACAGAGACCCAATTGAGATCAGATGGAGGGACAATGTACTATCAATTGCTAGAATATTCCATTGTGAATATCTCTTGCATGCAGAAGGAATTCTTTCCTTGAGGATTGCGCAGTTACTTCTTCAATTTTTGTGAGTGTGATGAGGCCAATTCACACATGTGGCATCACTAGACCCCAAGAAAAACTGCACAATGAAATAGGAGGCTTGGAGGGCTGAGGAAAGGCATATCTCTTGTCTACTCAGTCTGTGAGCTGTATTGTTTGATTGTAGAGAGAGCAGGATAGCTTGAGAGCTGATTCTTTTTGTAACTTGAACATATTTCCACTTGTATGATAATACAGAGATTGGGGTTTTAGGCTAAGGCTTTCCCCAGGTTATTTCTTTTGTGTTATGTGTGATTGATTTCTCATTCTTAGTTATATGTGTTCTCATTGATCTTGCTCATATTTGATTAAGCTTCCGCAAAGTTTGTTGTAGAAGTAGATCTTGTATTTTGCTTTAGTATATTGCATAATATGTTGATCTACAATGGGAATTTCTACATGGTATCAGAGAAAAGGTGATCAAAGCGAAGAACAGTATACAAGAAGGGAGAAGTTCGAAGTTTGAGGTTCCTGAATATAGAAATCGAGTTCTTATCACATCTCAATTTCACCAATGGCGTTCAACAGTTTAAGACTCGAGTATGCCCTTGATGGTAGCTCAAATTATATAGCCTAGAAGGATCACATGGAAGTAGTATTAGAGGATAACGGTCTAAAGGACTTCATTGATCAAGAAGTCCCCAAGCCAACTGATGCTACAAAATTGGTGGAATGGAAGAAATGTGTGGCTAGAGCAAGGAGAATCCTTCTAGAGGGAGTTCGAGACCACATTGTCTCAAGCCTACATGGGAAGGAGACACCATTTTTGATGTGGAAAACATTGAAAGATCTATATTAGAACAATAACAATCAGAGGAAGTTGGTGCTAAAAGACAAGATTCGGAAAAACAAGTGTGAAAAGGGTGACACGATCTCTACATATCTGAACAAGCTCACCACCTGCGGGGATGAGCTTGGAAGTGTAGGGATCACAACAGCCGATGATGACATGGTGAGTCTTGCACTCCTCAGTCTTCCTAAGAGTTGGCATAGCTACCAAGACTCAATTAATGGAAGAGAAAGATTTCCAAATTGGGAACAACTTTGGTCGGACATGATGCAGGAGGAGATAAGAAGAAGCACCAGAGATGGATCTTCATCATCCAAGGAGGATGAAGAAAATTGTGCCTTAGTCAGTAAGGCAAAGAAAGGGAAGGAGAAGGATTCTCATCCCAAACCGAGTTCTTCCTATGGTGGGAAGAAGTTTGACAAATCAAAAGTGTGATGCTTTCATTATCATGAGGTGGACCATTTTGCTACAAATTGTCCACTGAAGAAATCCAAGATGGGATCCAAGGAAGGATCTGAACGTGAGGCATTGGCCTCACAGTTCGAGTTGGATTTCACCCTCTTCGCATGCATGGTTTCATCTATGGTGGGATGCGGTTGGTTTCTTGACAGTGGAGCTTCCTTCCACATGACTGACGACAAGAGTTTGTTCAGTACCTTGGAGGAGAAAGATATCCAGATACTCATAGCGATGGGTAATGATGAAAAGTATAGTGTCTCAGGTGTAGGCACGATTTTTTTTCAGAGGAAGCATGGAGCTCGCATTACCTTGATCGATTTCAAGTATGTGCCAGGACTGAGGAAAAATTTGGTGTCGATTGCAATGCTAGAAGACAAAGGCTATGATGTAGTCTTCAGTAAGGGAAAGGTTTTCCTTCGACACATCACCATGAGATAGGTGAAGCAGATTGGTTCACGAGTCAAGAACCTGTATGCTCTTGAGGTTCAAGATGCATGCAAAGACTTGAGGAGCAAGGAAACTGATGGAGACTTGGTGGTTGAGAGGGAGAGTACATTACCTCTCAACATGCAGCCACAGGAGAAGTCTCAGACAATTGTGGAGGAGCCATGATTGGTGAAGCAGCTTCAATAGGTTGTGGAGCAGCCACAACTAGGGAAGCTGAGAGGAGATAGAGTGTAGGCATCCACTCATGTTGAGACCTCCAAGAGGGGGAAATTTCAAGCCAAGTGGGTAGAGGGATCACATGCATCCATACCTCTAGGTCAGAGGTGGGGCGATGTGGAGTGACAGTCCCAAGAAGGCTAGAATAGGGGCAGGATCATTGAGGTACCCAACCTCTTTGATTAGACCTTGCTATAGGAGCCCCAATGAGGAGTAGCAAGATTGGCTGAGTGGGTAGAGACCGATGCGGATGGAGTAGCAAAGATATCTATAGTGAAATCCCAAGACAGTGCAGAGCTAGCAGGCTGCAACAATGCTAGAGGCACAAGAGTGTTGCACCAGTGCAGGATGGCACAGAGAGGTGTGTAACGGTGCGATATGCATGGAGTGTTACAGCAGCTCAGAGGTCAAAGAGGGAGCACTTTTCAGCAACAGATGGAGCTTCAAAATCATAGGATGTTTCTAGCCCAACAAGGAGGTCAGTTGGGAGATCTTTTGTTTCTAGAGTTGCTAGAGCAACAACACTTGGGAGAAGTGTTACTTGCAGAACATTCCAAAGGTTCAGGATCAGGTTCAAGTTGAATGCCTTTCTTGTTGAGAGGGAGAGTTGAAAATAGCAACAAGAAATGCTAAAAATAGAAGTGCTAAAAATAGCACTGCTATAAATAGCAATTTAGGTACTAGTGTTGGACATAGCAAGAAGGAATGAAAAATGGAAGTGCTAAAAATAGAATTTCGAGATGGATTCCAATTTTAGTTAGTCCCTGAACTAAAATTGAGAAGTAAAATTCGAATTTGATCTTACCTGCAGTTTGTAAAATAATTAATTAATTCACCATGAGTTAATTAGTTGTAGAAAATCAAACATGAAGTCTATGTGGGGACATGCAACAATTTCTCCATTAATTGAGGAATTTATCCATCAGTTAAAGAGATAAGGATGAGTTGTAATATTGAGTTGTAATTAGTTGGCTCAATTAACTGAGTCAAGTCTAGTTATATTAACTCAAATAGTTTGTTGAATTAATTGTGAGTTCAGTTAGTTAATGCATGCATGCATGTAACTACTGCACTTCAGATAACTAAATGTTCTCTCATAAATAACTCATGCATGTTAGTTCAGACAAAGACCCAGTTGAGATCATATGGAGAGACAATGTACTATCAGTTTCTAGAATATTCCATTGTGAATATCTCTTGCATGTAGAAGGAATTCTTTCCTTGAGGATTGCGTAGTTACTTCTTTAGTTTTTGTGAGTGTGATGAGGTCGATTCACACATGTGGCATCACTGGACCCTAAGAAAAACTGTGCAAGCAAATAGGAGGCTTGGAGGGCTGAGGAAAGGCATATCTCTTGTCTACTCAATCTATGAGCTGTATTGTTTGATTGTAGAGAGAGCAGGATAGCTTGAGACTGATTCTTTTTGTAACTTGAACATATTTCCACTTGTATGATAATACAAAGATTAGGGTTTTAGGCTGAGGCTTTCCCCGGGTTATTTCTTCTGTGTTATGTGTGATTGATTTCTCATTCTCAGTTATATGTGTTCTCATTGATCTTGCTCATATTCGATTAAGCTTCTGCAAAGTTTGTTGTAGAAGTAGATCTTGTATTTTTCTTTAGTATATTGCATAATCTGTTGATCTACAATGGGAATTTCTAAATAGATTTCTTGATAAAAAGTGATTTTTGGTGTTTCAAGACCTCTAGTTCTCCATTTTCACTATATTAGTTAAAATGTGTGCTGACAAGTGACTGTCACTTGGGACAATCTCACACTAGGAGATTGTGAAGTAAAAGCACTTGTCAACATTCCAATATCCTGATATAAAATAGCCTGATTGCATTGTATGGACATACAATATAAAGGTAAGATATGTATGCACATATGTGCCAAGTTCTAAAAACATTAGATTGAAGGGAGCTCCTATATGCTAAAGGATTATCAAGGTAATGTGTTGAAAGTATAAGCACTTGGGAATGGGACAAAGTTTACAGGTGGTATAAAATTAATGCACTGGGGTTGTGGTAGTTGCACTCTATGGGTAGCATAAAGATCTTAGTTGCACAAACACCAAGATTTGTTAAGTTGGTCTGAAAGAAGTACCAATTTAAATATATGTTACGCTGGTAAAATAGATTTAAAAGGTGGGCTAAATGAAGCACCAATTATAAAAGTAGATTAAAGGGAGTGCAAAAATATAATCAATGGTTGCAAGAAGTGCTAAAATAATAAATCATTATGTTGGTAAAAGTATGGTTGATGTGAGAAGTGAAAGAAAAGAGTCATACAATAGAGTGTGTAGATTCAAAAATTAGGATTTGAAGGAAGTTTCTGGTTCAAAACAATAGTTTATAATCGAGGGGAACAAGGTGACTTCAAAAATTCAGAAGAAAAAAGTGGGCCAAAGAAGAAAACATTTGCATATGATATTTTAGAGGGGATTGGTGTCTCATGTAGGTTGGTGTCTACAAGGATCAATCAATTAAAAGATTTTTTTTCATTTTCTCCCTAAAGGATTCCATGTATATCTTGTGTTTCATGTTTTTATTATGTGATTGATGTTCTATGGTGAATTTTTAAATAACTAAAAATTGTATTATATTGATTCATCCTCCCCCTTCCCTTCTCATTGTAATCGTGAATCCAACACATCAAGTGATTGATATTATTGTTTTGGATATCCTAGAGACCTATGGTCTATTTATGAGCAACAACTAGACATAGAAGTGGAAAGGATATTTTGCTTCTAACTATTCTCATCTATGGTTTCCTTATAAAGGAAGGAATAATCAAATTAGGTTGGACAACAAAGCCCATAGGGATCACATAGTTACAAAAACAGATGGTTAGAATGAACATGTCAATTTTCCTCATTCAACTTTGGGTAATTTTTTTGTGGAAACTTATTTTGGTTTCTTTGCAAATCATCAATCATAATTTCCAACAAATATACAATTTGAAATCCTCATTGATAACAATGATTATAATATAAACTTGATAATAATAATGACTATAATATATTAGATGTAGGTTGCACAAGTTATACTAATATGGATTTAGACATTAGCTAATGTAAAATGTACTTTGATGGCTCTAAATCACTTAAAGGAATTGGAGAAAGACATGTTTTATTCAACCTGCAATGGTACAAGACCCTAATATCCTGCTAATTAGAATTTGAATGCACCAATGGCATAGTCATATGTGAATAAATATTAGTAACTAGATATTTTTTATTGATAGCACACAAATCACATATTTCCTCACCAATGCAAATGTATTCAGAGATGTTTTTGTTGATGACAAAGAATATGAGAAATCTTACCAAGATTGCATAGGAAACACCTGAACATTAAACATAATCATATGCACAAGAGTATAGTGACTAAAGAAAATTGTTTGACCTACAAATGAAGTTCCATACAACCACAAATTTCGAGACTAGTAGTTCCACCTCGATGCACGATTTGGTGAATTTAGGAACCACACAAAATCTAAAGTACATCAATTTAGTGACATGTTGTTTTCTTACTGAAAAACACACCTTTATACAATTGTTTTCAAGATATAAAGATGTCTTCACTTGGACTTACAAATATTTAAAGAAAAATCACCTACATTAGTTAACATGTTATTCCTAACAAAGAGGGTTCAATCCTTTTTAGCAGAAATTGAGAAAATTCCACCCCACTCTCGATCCTATTATACAAAATGAACTTAATAAATTTCTATATGCTAAGACCATTTCAAGGTCTAACACTCTACTTGGGCATCTAATTTGGCATTGATGAGAAAGAATTTGATGAGATAAAACTTCATGTAGATTTTAGGAATCTTAATTGTGCATATTATAAATATAAATATCTTATTCATCCTGTGGAACAAATCCTTTAATTTGTCTCTAGATATGAAATTATATCTCTATTAGACAAGTTATAAAGCTACAATCAAGTTCATGTGGTCTAATAAGATTGATTAAAGATGACATTCAACATGAAATGGGAAACAATTTCCTATCATTAGATGCATTTCATAGTTTTAAACGTAGGAGAAACCTTTCAACAACAACAGACATAACATTTAATTTATGGTCAGTCAAAATATAATGGTCTATCTAGATGATGTCACTATTTATTCCAAGAAGGCATCATACCATCCACAACAATTGAAATAGATATTCAAAAGATGTAGAAAGTGAAAGTATGGAATTTATCTAAATATTAAGAAAATCATATACGTTTTCTTAGTTAGGGCATATCATATCTAAATATGGAATATCTCTGAATCTAGAAAGAATCGCAACAATCACATAGGTTCCATTGGCCACCAATAAGAAATCAATGCAATAATTATTTGGTAAAATCAACTTTCTAAGAACATTCGTAGCTCACTTCATAAAGATTTCAAACCACTTCAACAAATAATCAAGAAGATGCGAAATTCAAATGGATTGCTGTAGAAAAATAAGAATTTGATAAGATCCAGGTTGCCATAGTAGCAACCCCTTCATTATACAACCTTAATTTTGACAAATATTTATTGATTTATGTTTCACATTGTGATGCCATTGATGACAACAAGATGTCATTGATGCCAAAGGGAATGTCCAAGACAACAAATGTATAATTCATGAATCTTTGGAAGAAGAATGAAAGTTGGACATCATTCATACTCTCAGTAGGACAAGCTAAACGGGGTTTGATTTTTTTTTTTTAGATTTTGATGAAGTTATGATGCTCAAAAGATCTTACAAACATCATGGTTTTGTAGGTATTTTTGATATATTTCCAACAGTATATACTACTCTAAAAAGCTCCTCTCGAATGAGAATTTATGGCCAATTGAAGTTGAATATTAATTAAGGGACCAAAAAATTAGGGAAAAACCCCAAATGCCAAATTTGGTAACAATTGCACATATTCAAGGAAGATCCACCGTTGACAGAGAAATTGATAACCTCAAGTGCACAAACTTGTCCACTTTTCAATGATGTTAAGTAGCATGCAACTTTTAGGCCAATCAACTATAATCATAACACTTAAATGGATGGATATATCGAAGCTATATGATATTTAACTAGTCCTATTGACCCAACCAAATAATGACAGGTGGAAGCATTTCATATGACACTAAGTAGCATGCAAATTTTAGGAAAATATAAGGTAATCATAACACTTAAAGGAATGGATGATATTGAAGCTATGTGACATTTAACGAGTCCTATCGGCCCAACTGAATAATTATATGTGGAAACATTTCATATGACAATGACATGGATCCTTTGGATGAGTGACACACAAGTCTTTCACATAGTCAGCATGACAAATCAATAGATGATATCATCACAATGATGTGATGCCACCAGGGGTTTCCATGTGGCAGGGACAAATGGTAGCTTTGGATTGGTGAAAAGCCTACAAATGAGTGACATGTGGAACCCCTCATGGGATGCCACATGGCATAATGACATCATGTTGACATTATCATGTGGATGAATAATGACCCTAGGGTGCTAGTCATATGGGCATGGTCACATGCGTTTGAACTCCAAGTATCAAGGGATATACATCGTCCCCATTTACATGATGTGGTCATATGGACCATGGCATAGGTTTTAATGACTTAATCATAGGATTTATTGGTGAATCAGTTAGACCATGGTCGGATCTTGTGAGACATGGGTGTACTTACCCATCTATATATACAAGTGATTGAAACCCAAATTGACACATCGAGTGAATGAAGACATATAGTTATGAGTTAGAGATTAAATAAAGTGTGAGACTTCAAAGTTTGGAGTTTGTCTATGGTTATTTTTTATTATGGCTCATGGTTCATGACTTTATTTTTTTGAAGTATTTTTGGTAGTAACATGATTCTTATGGTTCATTGGCTCAAAATATTTTCATTGTTAATTGCCCCTATTTTGAAACCTCATGAGAATCACTAACCTTTTGATTTGGTTCATTGCAAAGTCCCTTCTCATTTGTCCATAACTTGGAACCCAACCATTGTATAGTTTTGGTTTGCATTAAGAGCCTCACTGAACATTTCATTTCATGAATGGTTTTGAAAGCATGCTCTATTTCATACCAAACATAGCAAAGTCTAGTTTAATCACAAAGACAATGGTCGAGGTGGTATATTATCCAAGTCTTCACGAACTTGTTGAATGAAGAGTTAAAGCTTCCTAATAAGCCACCATAAAGGCACATAGTAAGTACGGTTCCAATCTGCCACATCATCACATGATGAATTAATGTGGAGATAGGTCAGACATGTTGAACATTAGTTAAACATTGAGTTGAGTCACTAATGCACATTGGTCACGTTGGTTTGAACTTGAGTCATTTGATTGGCATATCCATATGACGAGGACTATCCACATGAGTGGTCCACATCCTCAACTCATGTTGGACTAGATACATTAAAAATGGAATGGGAGAGGATAGTATTAAAAGAAACACTAATCACTGGGATTGGTAAGGTGCGTTGATGACCTTCCCTTGGTCTCAGGTGCGAGTCATGCAAATTAGCAGGTCATTTTTTTTTTTTGTATAAATGGTTCATTTCATTGGATCATTAGACAAACTGCCAATGGGAATTCTATAGATCTGTCATTGAAGAAGAGGCATTCTATAGAAATATGCTCAATAAAGGGCCTTTTGTAGAACCTTTAGTTTATTATATAGCTTTTTATGGTTTTTATGACTTTCTCAAATCAATATTGGTCCAAATTGGATTCTGAAAGAAGTTGGGTGATTAAGGCTTAGATGTGGAGGTAATTATCGATGTGAATTCCTTTTCGACATTTATCTGATAGTTAAAATATCTTTTTGCATGTTTTGAGTGTCTATGAGAATATTGTAGCGTTTTTGGATACATGGCGAAAATAAGTTTTGAGAAGGGGTTTGAGTGACCAGATTGATGAACTAGGCGGAGCAAAGTATGGGTACTAGTATCAGTTAGTAATAATAATTGATATGATTGTATTTTATAGTGATTGCAGCGATAGAGGTTGCAAGTTATGACAATGATTACAATGGAAATGGTTGTAAGTTGTGGCTTTGATCGTCAACTATGCAGTGACAGAGATTGCAGATTGTGACACTACTTATTATTTAGTGATGTATGATGACAATGGATCCAATTTGAAAATGATATGAAATAAAGGTCCAAAAGAAGTTGAAGAAGTAGGTGGGTGCCTCAATCAAGTTGGATCCTAGAGTAGGTTGGAGATCGCTCATCATTTAGATTTGAGCATGAATCAAATTAAAGTGTATAGAAAGTTGGAGCCCACTCATCATTGAGGTTGAATCCTTAATCAGGTTATAACCTATAGTGATATAATATACCCTACTAATTACACCTAAAAAAAGTTATATATAGTTATTCTCATGGTACCTTAATAATCATGCATTTAGCATTTTGTCATTAACTATTTACTTTGTATTTTTTTACAAATGATCATTTTTGTCAAGAGCAGTTGCACCTTTGACTTTTAGTGATTTACGTTTAAAAGTCTCTTTCTTTAACAACACACTTTGTTTTTCTATTTGAGTTTAATCCTTAATAAATTCATTTATTTGACTTTAACACAATACTAGAAGTCATTACCTTCTCCATACGTAATGCACACGTAATGCACACTAATGGACTCACTACTAAGTCTTTTTATCTCCTTCAATTGTATGTATATAATAGTATTTTAAAAACTCCTTAAGCATGTTAAGTCACCAATATTTCATTATATATTTCTATAATTTTTGTGTCACGTGATTCATCCTCATGTTATTATACCTATGGTTATCTTAAGGAATAAAGATATTTGGTTATATTATATATACCACCTTGTATAATATTTAAAATATATATGAGGGTCAAACCTAAGACCACGAGGTTGTTTATTGTTCTATCACCACATATATATATATATAATGCCTTGGTTTAATTCCTATCTCGAATATTATATGTATTATCCCATCCCTATCGTTGTAATTCTTATACCTTATGATATAGTGGTATGAGGGTTCAACACTGCACAATTTATATTGTCAACACGTAATTGTTTTTGTAGAACATATTGATGTCGTGGCATGGTTTTTATATCACTCATGTTTCCGATGCATATGTGGAGTTTTTGTTACTTCTTTACTATCCCCGTTGACTTGTTGTATTCCTAATTACCTATCAACAAGAAGAGAGAAATCAGATTTACCATATTGCAACTAGCTTGTAAGAAAGAATTCTTAACGTGACAAAATAGAATAGCCAAGCCCATGATGCAGTTTCTCTTGAACAAGGAGACTTCTAAAAATGAGAACTAATTCTAAATCTAATTCTAATTTAGATGCATGCCTACTCAATAATGTATAAAAGAAAAAAAACATATAACTCAATACCTAGGAGATAGCTCCCAAATACCAAGTGTAAGGATCCAAAAATAATGGGGATTTAACATCCTCTTATGATGAATATCAAGTTGTTGAAGAATTTCTAACAACTAATATTGTTATTGAAAAACATGCTTTGTTTGGAGATTTAAAACAAATGAATGATGAGCTATTAAAACTAGGAAATAGTTCGCTTAATTCCAATGGAAATTAAATTGATTTAAGATGGCAAATTTCCGAGTAAATAGTTACTCAGAAACTTGTTTAAATACAAGAGAAAATCAAGAAACTAACAACAAATCAATGTAGCTACAAGGGGGAGGCTAGAACGGGAAGGGTAATCCTTAGCCCCGATAGAGAAATAAGAAAAACATCCGCCTCGAGACTAGGAATATCCACAAACAATCACGTGAAAGAATATGCATTATGGCAAAGATTAAAGATAGCAATAGATGAATTAATTTCCTATATAACAATTTTTGGAGACTCCCAAATCACAATTTAAAAATGTATAAAGTGGCTTAAAACAAAGAATTCATAACTAAAACCAACAATGCACAGAATAATTTTATTATTGGATAAAAAAAATTTCATAGAGCTATATCACATCAAAAGGGAAAACAATAGCTTGGCAGATGAGCAAGTGAATCAAGTTGCGACATTAGAGTAAGGGGAATTAAAGGTAAATGAAGGTGCATCCATAATATGTCATATCCCATGAAATCACTTGATCGGAAGGTCTCAAAAAGGAGAACAAGCCTTAAGAGGAGAGAATTGTTTGATAGGGTAATTAAGCATCATAATTATTCCATGGTACAATTGTTAAGAAAGGGGAGTATTAGCATTAAGCTGGCACCATCAATCCATAGATGGAAAGTAATGAAATCTAACGATAGGATGAAGGACAACTTCATTCATTCAAGTTGTAATTTAAGGCAGATAGAATGAGAAGAAATGGTGATCTCTAAGCTCGAGGAGGATCGGTTCAGATTGATCATGTGGACATTCAACTTGAGGCAAGAAATAATGAATTATATCTTGGTTCTAGGGACAATGCATTAAATAGGAAATTCCTTATGTGTCATCAATTTCGAGCTAATACTAGCAATAAGAAGATAGCTTTGGATAGTTTTTTCTTTGTGGTTTGTTGTACATTCCCTTCAAGATGAAGTTATGACTTCATCGTCAAGCAATGGTGTTGGAGGTGCATCTGGGAATTCCTTTGAAGCATTTAGGTAAGAGGTTCAGGATATGGTCTCAAGGATTGGAGGGAAAATTATTTCGGAAGCCAGGTCTCATTTCACCCTTATCTCGAATCAGTTGGAGAGTGTGAAAAATGATGTAGAGAACATCCAGGTGGTTCTGGAAGTTATAATGACGCAGATTGGAACTTTGGACAAGAAGGTAGATAATTTGAACGAGAGGGTGGAGATTGTTGTGGTCTCTATTCTTAAAGAAGTTTTCAAAATTGAGGAGGGTGTTGCAAATTCTCCTTCAAGAGACGAATTGGGAGTCTCCCCTCTGAAGGTCGTCATGAAAATGGAGATCCAACAGGAAGCAGAGCAGCAGGAACTTGAGGTTGAAGGTCAGATGAGGGACACAGAAGCGGAAGACGTGGAAGAAGTGGTGCAACGATCCGAGGAAGGAATTGAATAGTCAAAGTACAGTAGTGGTTTTTTGTTAGTATCTATGTAGATATTTATACATTATGCAAATATATGAATGGTAATTTTTGGAGAATGTACAAGGAGAACCATGTTAAATATTTGGAGAAGAAGAATTTGAAATTTCACTGTCTCTAGTCA
Source organism: Pinus tabuliformis (assembly GCA_031772625.1). NCBI lineage: Eukaryota > Viridiplantae > Streptophyta > Pinopsida > Pinales > Pinaceae > Pinus > Pinus tabuliformis. The sequence goes on along the minus strand of CM062808.1, from coordinate 993,800,617 downwards.
AAGTAGTTTTGGAGGAGTGAGGAACTGTTATTGCTACTATATGTAATGTTTCGAGACAAAATCTAGTTTGTCTAATATAAATATAATTGTTCCTTTAAAAATAAAAATAAAAATGTAGCTAGAAGATCATATAGCTAATCAAATAAACAATAATTCTTATATCTCACAATAGTGCTAAAACATGGAATTATAGACATTAATCTACCATTAAAAAAATGATTTTATTGATAAATAAAAGCATTTGAAAATTAAATCATTAAAATTGGATATCCTTCTTTGTTTTACAATGAATCTCCAAGAATCCTCCCAAAATAATCAGTTCTTCTAGCAAAGAAAAGAGCTACAAAAGTGCAAGATCTTCTTTTTTAACAAAGGTTTGATCTTGAAAGGAAAACCTCCAATGCTTAGATCTGAGTATTCCTCTCAAATTACAATAAAAATTACAATCACAAAAGTGCTGAGTCTCTAATTTGCAGAAAAATAGGAACTCTTTTCTCATTCTCAAAACTAATATTTATAATTTACAAAAATCTGCCAAAAAGGAGAGTTGTTTAAAGGAAGATTTGATCCCTCATTTTGGAGCTGTAGATTTTCATTTTCCTTCTTTGTTGGTGCATTCTCATTGCTCCAAAGCATTGGTCTCATCTCCTTGCAACAAACTCTTAGCCAAAAACCCATTCAAAAATGAAAATGAAAACCAATTAAATTTGTACATAAAACTAAAATACAAAAACAGTGACAACAAATTCTCATTTTAAATTAAAATTAATAAACAAATAAAAAGATATTTGTGTTTTCCATTGTTGTGGATATTTCTCTGGAAAAATCAATAATCTAAAACGAATTTGCAACAACGAGAAGTTTCAGGCTAATGAGAAAATTCCAAAACAAAATTAGAAAACTAATAATTATTGCAAATTCAAATTTATTACTTCTACTAATTTTTTGGAGTGTTTAATGACCAAATATAGTCATGCAACCACTTCCAAAGCCTTCTCCATAGAATAAGCTTTCCAACGAACTCTTATTTTCCAAATTTCATTGAGTAAAACTCAAAATGTGATAATCTAAAATTTGATCTGCAAAATAATCAAAGTGCTAAAATAAATTACCGTGTTGGGCAAATATTTTAAACAATTTATTAAAATTTTGTTTTAAATAAAATTTAAAAATATTAAAAAATAAATTAAATAAAATTGTACTTAAAACAAAAAAAACATATATATATTTAAAAATTAAATTATAAATCAAATAAGACAAAATTAAATGATAAAAAAAATAAAATAAAGCAAATATTAAAAAAAACTGCGTGAAGATTCATGTGTTAATGAGTGATTGATAATGGAGGCTCATAGTTAATGAGAGTAAGTAGAGTGGGTGAGTGAGGACCCCACGTTGGTCCTCCTTTCCACTATATTAATCATTAAAGCCTTCCACGTTGGCCCCTTTCAAGCTTCTTACTCACCCACTCCCACGTCATCTTAGGCCTAATCAGCCTAGGAGGTATGACTAATTGCAAAATGTTGAACCTCTAGGGGAAAAGGCACCGGGGTGGGATATTTCTGGTTTTATTTTAATATATTTATATAATATATATTATAGTATATCTACAATAAAAAATTTAATATATGGTTTTTTTTATTATATGGTTATAATTTTTTTTGCTAAAACTGCTTCTGCTTGGCTAAGAGCTCGTCTTCCTCGGACGTAAGGAAACAGGTTAACGGCCCAAGACCCAGAGGCATCTGGCAGGAGTGAAAGCCTGCTCCCTTACGGACCACCAGCGGGTTATTTCAGGTGGCGTGGTTTTCCTTGATAACAGTGATGTGTCAACTGACATTCGCGGATAGCAGCGAGAGATGGCTGTCCTCACTGTTGGTTTGACAAACTGAGTTTGATAGGTTTTTCCACCTTTTGAAAAAAAGAAAAGAAAAAATTATATGGTTATAATATATATACATGTTCGCAGTTTTTAAATAAATAAACAATTTAATTAATAAAAAATATTAAATAATTAAATTTTGATTTTATAAAATAATTAATTTAATTAACTTAATTATTCAAAATTAAATTAATTAAAATATATTAAAACATTACTTACAAATATAAAATATAATAAAATAAATATTTACATATTTTAAGTCTAGGTAATGAAATTTGATCAAACTTTATCTAAGGATATTTTCCAAACCGTAAACAAAAATCAAATGAAACTTGAATTATTGGAGAGATCGACAAAACACACACAATGAAGCAATAAGAACAAAAATCCAAGAAAAGTGAAAATCTCGCAAAATTAACCAAAACGAAGCATTCAGGATAGTGATATTAACAAAATTCATATGGAGGGCCCCATAATTTCTAAAATATATAGGGAGTATTGTGGCCACAACGATTGGTGACACAAGGGGATAAAGAAATTATCTTTGGTTTAGGATAATAGGAATACATTTATCAAAGGTTGAAAATAAAAGCCTTAAAAAAATTCTCACATATTGCACCATTTCAAAGGGTCCCACATAAGACAAAATCAAAGCAAAATAAGGTCTTGAAGATGAAAGTAATTGAATTCCCAATTCTAAGACAGTGAATCCAAATATAGGAAATAATTATTATTTTTTAAATTTTCTCTCTACAATTTAACAGTAAAGATAGCTATTAGATTTTAAGGATTAGTATGCATCCATTAGATATGAAATTACATCTTTTTCCTAACATCACTTTGATTCCAGCAAGCTTGTTCAGTACTCAAAGTTATCTTGATCCCATGTAGGCATTGACTCGTTGCCGACAAGTATGTTTAGTACCCCAACAAGTTTTCATACACTTCCCACACATACGTGCTTTCAACCCTCTTATATGCCACCCTTTTGATTAGCATGTTTGGAGAATTGATTTTAGCAATTGGGTGAAGAGTGGGGTGGTAGAATAAGCTTTCTACTTAGAGAAATAGATGCATTATTAGTTAAGTTTGACCCCACTAGACTTCTATTCATCTACCAAAGTAGATAATTTTGAATATGGAGGGATATGGGATGGATTCAAAGCAAAGACTGGAGACAATTCGTTCATTTATAAAAGTGAATGTGAATTACTTGAATCAAATATCAATGTTCCCCATAGTTAGTGGTGGATGTATGAAGTGAAAACTTGATAAAAATAACTTTTAGATAAATGAAATATTATTGAAGAGGTAGAGTAAAAAAATGTCTCATGTAGTCCAACTAATATTTTGTAGGAAAGATTCCCCCATACAGATCTTGGGAATATCATAAAATCCAACCCAAAGCAAAAACAAAACCAACACACTTTAAATATTGAAAATGAAGAAAGAAAAAGAAAACCCAAAAGAAAAGGTAAATGTGAAAGCCATGATTGAAAGAAAACTCCAACAAGACCACTTATGAAAATAAGTCTCAACAAAAGTGAATATAAGGAAAGGTGTTTTTACTTAAGTTGAGATTTTGTTAAGTTGTATCTCGCAAAGTTGTGACTGATTAGGCTTTTATTGAAAGAGATTCCTAAAATTGGGAAGCAATTATGAATAAAAGTAAATTCGAATCAATTTTTCACTTCATTGCAAATATCATGTTTCAAAATAAATTTTGAAAAGTAAAGAACAAGATACTAAATGAAGACAAAGTGAAGTAAAGTGACTCCCTGATGTCACTTGTTTTCCATTTAATTATCATCACAACTACTTCTCTAAGCCAAAAGAGATGCAAATTAAACTAAAGGATTTTAATAAATCTTGTTAGTAACATCAAACCTTTCGTGTAACTAGTGAGGACCTATAAAAATTGAGGTAAAATTATAAATATTAAAACTAAACTAAAACTAACATCAAAATGAATAATAATGAAAGATGAAAATAAGGATATGAGATTCACCTTGAAGGATTTCATTATGATTTACCTATAGTGGATAACCATGCTACCTTGATGATGAAATCTGAGAAACATTTTAAGGGGTTCTTACCAATTTTCCATGTAAATATGATAGCTTCATATGGTGACAAGTGTCGTGATGTGATTTGAAGGGGCTATGAGTTGGCATCACCGTGTCTGATTACATCAGCCCGAGAGCTAAATCTCGAAAGTAACAAAGAGTGGACGCTAAGAATATGGTCGACGTGATTAGATCTAGGATAATGTGGAAGGGAAGGATGCATGTCGCAATGAAAAGAAATGTGAGGGTATTTGAACATCGCGTGGGACAGTTGATACATCCTGGGAGCAGGATCCCGCAAGGAACATTAAGAACACGTATTAGAAGCTCCTAGGAAATATAACATAGATTACGTGGAAAAGCAAGTCCCAGGATGACCTATAAAAAGAAATGTGTGAGGATCGAATAACAATGCTTGTGCGTGGGCACGAATACTTAGTATAGTTGCTGAGTCATCTTGAGGATGAGATCCTAAATGAAATGAAAGGTATGTACGTTGAAAGTTCTGGGATGAAGAGTTATGTGATGACGTGGAAAGAGGGAAACAAATGCCAAATAAAAACATAGATAGTGTAAGAAAAGAGGGGCCCTTGTGCATACGACATCTAGACTGGATGACCATGTAGGAATTGAGTTATCTTGGGGTCTATAATAAGAGTTCAATCAAAATAAAATATATGGAATGAGAACTGCAGTGAAAAGGTTTGACTCGACACAACCTAAGCAAATGCAAAATTTTAGAAAGCATAGGGATATGGCTATGGTTAGGAGGTATTTCTACAACTGTTGCAACATTCTTTGTGATATTCCTTCATCTTCAAGAAAAATTCTTTGATTAGTCATTTAAGACTTTAGAAACCAAAGGATTGTGGCATAACAAAATAGGCACGAGAAAATCATTTCATTATAGCTACATCAAAAAAAACAAGAAAAATATGATTATGACTCAATTTGTAAATTTGTAAAGCAAAGGAAATATAAAGAAAAGCACTCGTACAAAGCACATCTTATGAAAAATTAAAATTATAATCAATGAATGTATACTCCTTTAACATGTTCATGAGTAGATTTAATATGCACAATATAAAGCATTCTAGAAATACTAAAATCTTGTTGCTTGCTTATTATTCTACCTAGATTATTAAAAGAAAAAACAAGAAGAAAAGAAATCTAACTAAACTTCTTCTACTCCTAATCCTAATCCTACTCTATAGAGCAGATTAAAACCAAGAAAAATCGTACTTCCACTGGAGCCAATCAAGCTTTTCTATTCCTGCATCTATGTACATATAGGAAATTAGTACCAAAAAGAAAATGATTATCAAAATGTTGAAAGAAAACTTCATCCCATTATGTACATGAATTTATAACAAGTTCACTAAAAGAAACTTATCATCTAAAGGAAACTTTGCTAAAAATGAATTTTCATGCCACACTTCAATCCTATCATGAAAACCATTATGTAACTGTTGAAATGAAATCATGGTTGGAATAACACTAAGCAAAGCGATGTCTGGATTGAAATATTTTGTATGATTGAATTTTCCAAACAATTATCAATTGGATCATGAAAATAAGGATGGAAATTTAATGAATTTGTTAGAATATTTTTAGATAGAACATATAGCTAGTTAGAATATGATATTACACTCTCAAGTGTTGATTCTTGTGGAAAATTCATTTGAGAAAAAATAATAAGATGGTATGACATGAACATCACATAAATTGAAAGATTAGAAGCTTTTGATGCTCATGACTAAGGACTTCAAGTTTATTTTCACATTATTCTATTAATGCACATGGTGAGTGTTCATCGTTTAATTGTTCAATATGCCAGCGTAATATATCCAAGAATTGACAAATAAAAGAAGTATACAAATCTTAAAATAACCATAATAAATGAAGCATAAATAGTAAAATTAAATCACTATCTACACTATTGTTACAGATAGTATTACAAAAAAATTGGAATTTATTTGGAAAATTTCCCTCCTCACAAGTGTCAGCTAAGGTATTAAAATCAAAACTATTATTGGCATCTACTTGTGAATTAAATGGGGGCTCTAGACTGCAACCAATAATGGGAACTTGAATAATGTCAATATCAAGAATTGGAATGGATATCTCTTCAAGAAAATTAGAGCCATCATGATGTTTTGGTAGTTCAAGATGAGAATCATTTGTAGTGATATCAGTAGAAGAAGATCCCTTAACTTGAAACCTAGATTGATTTTGAGTATCAATAGCAAGAGAATTTAACAATTGGTGTGATAGCTCAATATACTCGAAGTCAAAATAATCATCACAAATAACTTAACAATTTTCATTAGCATTCCTTTCCTTTACATAAGACAAATTAGAACAAGAAGAAAGATTAAGTGATTTTCAAACACTATTGAAAATGTGATCATTAAATGACTCTTCGTGCTGATCGAAACTAATTGGTAATTCATTATTTACTAAATTCATGGAAGCCTCTATGTTGTATAAAATAGAATTTGTGCAAAGAGGAATCACAAAATGGTAAGAAAATGAGTTACTGTCAACAAAAAGATAGGGATAAAGAGATGTTGTCTCTGCCACAACACCCTTTAAAAATTCACTACATTCAAATTTTGGAGCCTACCTAATAGTTCTATTAAGTATAACTTTAGTTTCCAAGCGTTGCTTCATTTCATTCTACATGTTTCAAGTGTTTTTGTTCATTTCTAAGTGTCATTGCATTGTTTAGAACATATACGGTATACTTCATGGGTATAACAAATTTATTAGTCATAAAACAACATTTTTGGTTTCAGTTGCACACACTTTGTCTATTGTACTTGGATAGTGTTTCTAAAATGTCATTTTGATATGTATTTCTCAATATCTAATCCTATATAAGTTTTATTAATCAGTTGGTATGTGTCACACTTTATTTTATGCCTAATTCATTGTGTTTTCCCCTTGTCTGATCCCTTAGACTTAGACAAATTTTGGTTTTGCACAAGTTCACCCACCAAGGCTAAGAGGGTGCATAATGCACTCTTAAGGTTGATTTGAGACCCCTTACTTTTTCATATTGTGCCCTCTGCCCTCCCAAAAGTGCATAGCACACTCTGAAGCAAGGTCCTCTCCTTATCTTTCCAAACGATTCCCTAAAGAAAGCCAAGCACATGGAACACCATTAGTTAGTAGTCAAGATTTCCTTCCCTCTTCAGGATGTGCCTTGCACCCTCACCAAGCCCTCAGTTGAGTGCATGGCACATCAACATTGAACATTGATCCTCGTTTAGTGTTCACACTATGCCCTACGCCCTCCTTGTGACTTAAGCCTTCCCAATTGAGTGCATGGCGCATCAATAAGCCTCATTAAGCCCCCTTAATCCTTCAACTTGAGCCCTACACCCTCCCTCAAGCTTGTCTTTCTCATTTGAGAACACATCACATTCTCAAGCCTCAAGCACCCAACCCTTGTCCCTTGACATTGTGCCCCGCACCCATAAATATTTATCCTCTTCCTGAGCACACTAGTTAACCATGATCAGAAAAACTGCATGAAACATGTTAAAATAGGAGGTTTTCGGGATAATGGTTGCTTTCCATGAGTGATCTCATTTGTAGGTGTTCTGGAATAGCATGGCAAGGATGTAAGAGTAGATCTGTCAGAGGAAGAAACTTGAGGAATAATTCAAGATCGGAGAACAAAAAATGACACGAGATGAAGAACACTAGAATCTTGATGATCAAGGACACCCTTAAAGTGATCCAGGAGGATCTTGTCAGTCCAACATGAGAGGAGTCTTTAGTGGTTCAAATCCGAAGTGGTCTTCAAATGATCATGATCGATGAGGTCTTGAACTTTTCAACTTCACCAGTATTCATCGTCAGCAGTCAGTGTCTGGTGTCTTCAGCTTTGATAGTGATGTTTATGGTTCAGGTTGTCCGATGTTGGTGTTAGTTCTGTCGGTGATGTCAATAGTTGATATGGTTTTCATGGTGTTCGAAGGGTAGGGTTTTGTACTTGGTTGTCAACATGTGTTTGTCGTCAGTTCCGCTAGGGTTTGGTTATCAACACGTCTTCATCGTCAGTTCTGCTAGGGTTTAGGTTGCCAAAAATGATCCATGGTTGTCATCTTTAGGGTTTGTATGTCACATTGTGACAAGTTGTAAAAAATGGTTTTTAGGACAAAAATATTGTTAAGTCTTAGACCTAAACCCTAATACATAACCTACACCATGCATTAAAGTACACTTAACCAATGTCTAAACCCTAACCTTTACCTAAAACCTAATGCAAACATAAAACATGAATTAAAATGCCTTAAACCTAATTTTACAACCATTTGGCCATGGTGATACGTTTCATAACAATGTAAAAACATTATAAATGAACCCACAAGGCTCTAACCACGCATGGAGAATACTGCAACGGGCACAGGCACATGTGAACAAGTAAGGTTGCAGTTAACCGAGCGAAGTCACAGTTTAGATCGTAGTCACATTATGACATGTGAATAGCAAGGGTAGTCACCGCACAGTCAGGGTAACCGCAACAGCTAACTGCACCTGGGAATGGAACTATCGGCTAGAGGTTGTCACATGCAAGCTAGCAGACCGCACCAGTAGCGGGAACCACCAAAAACTAACCTGCAAGGTGGCGGCTTACGGTTAGTCCCTAACTAGTCACATGGCCATTTCTTGATCTCTGCGTAGTTTACCTGACTGCCAGCAGTCCACGCTAATCCAAAGTCCATTTTGGGTTTTTAGTTGAGTTTTTGACTATTTTTAATTCAACCACCATGAACCATTAGCCTAAGGTGTCATCTAGTGGTAAGACCGAGACCATATGATGATTCATGCCTAAACTTAGCCTGAGAGAGTTCGGATGAACCCTAAGGAGTTATAAATTCACCCTTTGGTTCATGAAGAAGGCATTGGAGAGTGGTTTTAGAGTTTGTATGCAGATTCTGGAGGATATAGGTAGTTTTGTTTTCAGTGTAACAGGAGCATCCAGAGTCAGAATTGGGAACCGTGACATGCATTGGAAAGCTAATTCAGAGATATTTCTTGTGACAATGACTAGAAGTTCCTGTGTTCACAATCAATTTGGTTAATTTTCTGTGTAGTAAACCTCCTCAGATTCAATCCTAATAAAGTGGACGCCCATCTTGAAAGCGGAACCAAAGACATAGTCCATCAGGGATGAAATCCATAATCAATATTGTTGTCTGGTATCGCTATGTTTTTGCTACTTATTACTTCCATTTCCATGTTTCTTATGTTTCAATTATGTCGTAAAGTCATTCGTTTTCATTCAATTCTCACGGTTAACGCATCTTAAGTTAATATTCAGTTCACTGATGGCATTAATCAATTCTACTTCAGTTTAATGTATGATCATTTCAGATCATATAATTTGGTATCAGAGTAGGTTGTGTTTGTAGAATTTTGCTAGTGAATGTAACTAGGTCAAAGTCACAACATGGAGAAGGAATCCTTGAGGAGATTGATCTAGAGAGTGGAAAGCGAAGAATCGCTCATAAGTCGATCATGACAGGATCTGATACAGGTGAAACTCCAGAAACTAGGATGAGCGAGGAACCATTTCAACAAGCATTTTTGAGTATGTAGGAGATGTTGGGAGAACTTTATGAAGATAAGAAGGTGAGAGATGCAGCTTCTTCTTCAAAGACATTGAAGAAGGACAAGGGTAAAGGCAAGGATGATAAACTTCCTTCTCCTCCATCATCTCCGTCATCATCATCATCATCTTCTTCTTCTAGTTTAGAATCTGAAACAGAAAAGAAACCTAAGAAAACATCTCTTTTGAAACTTGACGTAAAATTTGAGTTACCTATCTATGATGGCGAAATGAATCCTGGAAAGTTAGATAATTGGATTAAGTAGTTAGAAGTGTATTGTCATATTCAAAACATTTCTGACGATAAAACGAAAATTCAGTTAGCTACACTTAGAATGGGGGGAACAACTTTAATCTGGTGGGAAAGTAAAACTCAAATAAATGTAAAGCGGAAAGGTAAAGTCATCTCTTCATGGTCTAAGTTTTTAAAAGCTCTCAGGATACAATTCTATCCTTTGGGATACATGCAACAAATTGTTATTGACTGGAATCACTTGAGGCAAGGTAAAGGGCAGAGTGTTTAGGAGTTTACTCAGGAGTTCAGAAAGAAAGAATTGGCGCTTAGTATTTCATTAGATACATTTGAAAATTTATTAAAATACATCAATAGTTTACATTAATATTTGCAGCATACATTATTGATGTTTAATCCTAATGATTTTGATGAAGTGTGTGTTCAAGCCATACATATTGAATCAAGTGGGAAACCTTTCAAGTTTTCACCAAAATCATCCAAAGAGTTGGAAATCAAGGATTCCAATGACAGTAAGGGGAATAACAATTCGAAGAGAAAGAAATCAGTGACAACTCAGAAGGAAATACCTACTTGTTCTCATTGCCAGAGAATCGGTAATGATGAATCTAGGTGTTGGAAACTTCACCCAGAACTTAAGCCCAAAAATTTCCTTAAGGAGAAGACAGAAAAGAAAGCAAATGCAGCGATCCAACAATGTCTAGGCTCCAATTCAGGTGATGAAAGGAGGATAACTGCCATAGTTTTGAGAGGTAAAACTTCTGACACTGGTTCAAGTTTGAATACTATTGCATCTTCATCAAACATAAATCCTTCAAATGAGGATAAAAGAGTTGAACTATTTCACATAAGGATAACTTCTTGTCATGCGGAAAGAGTCAATTTTGCGGACAAAACCAACCTCCCTAGAAGATAAGGCTTTCTAGTGACAAACAAGACAATTAAACACTATCTTTCCCTAAATATGCATTTAGAATACAAGTAATCAGGTGTTTATAACATACCTTTAGTCCAACGCTTTGTAGTAGTCTAGTCTCTCCGATCCGGATGAGCTCCTCCTTCTCTTCGAAACCTGCATTCACTAACAAGCAAACGATTACATAGCACCTGAATAACTCATAAAATAAAACATATTCATCATAAAGACCAAGGAGTATATGAAACAAATCATGTATAACAACTTGTTGAGAAAAATGAGCTTAATTTTATTAAGTGGAAACAAAAGAAACCATTACAACCTGTGCCTTGGTGTTGTGCAGGTCCCTCCCAGGGTCCAGCAAGAGTTCTCCTTTACTTTGATCAGCTCACCCACTTCCAAATGAAGCTAAGAAAGGATGGGAATCTCTCCTCTCAAGCTCTATAAGGGAGTCCTAATTTCAGCAGCATCTACCCTTAGGAATCTTCAGCTTTCAACCTCTCCTCCCTCTGGCCCAATGCCTGTATTTATAGTGCCTTGGAGGAAGTTAATCAGGTCCACCATGAATGGGATAAGCCCCTCTTTCAATGGGATAGCTCCCCTCTTCATGGGATAAGTTCCTCTTTCATTGGGATGCATGAACCATCTGGAGGCGCTCAATCCACGTCAAACCATCTTCTAGAATGCTCTAGAAATGACCACAAGTAACTTTTTTGAAGTGAAACTTGCGCCTTTTGACCTTTACAGGAGTACGCACCCACCCCTTTACAGACAGAGCGTACAAGTACGCAGGTATTGTGAACTTGGGGTGCATACACGCAGGTAAGGCTAAGAGAAACTGCGTAACCAGAGTTAATTGACTTTTTAAGGAATTTCTCTCTTTCTTGGAGTTTGACATGAGGAGACAAGGTGTAAGACTTGCCAAGGAGGATAGTATGACAATTGATGGAGCAATACTAACTGTATATAGTCATGGTGACAAATTTTAGTGTAACAGATTGCCCCCTAAAGTGTGAAGCCTGTAGTAGATTAGGGTTTCATATCATCTAGGAAGGGTGAAGTACTTTATCATTTCAAGGATTATCTTGTGGAGAGCCCGGTTGGAACCTGCAAGTATTCAACACAAAATACATGTATGAGATCATATCATCGCTGAGGTAGGCATTCCCATACTCAGATCACAAACTTTAACTAACAAACTAACTACTGTTCTGACATAGGAATGATTTCGCAGTACATCATAATCATAGACTCTTGTAGACACAGTATGGACGCAGCCATCTGTTTATAGTTAGTCTACTATACAATGAATACAAAACTCCTCACAGCCTGGATGGTGGAAACTAGATCCAGGGTCTTCATTTCTACTTCCCGAAATAGTACGATTCTATCCATGCGAATAAATGAGTTGATGTCGAGCATGGTAGAAACCACTTGATTACCAGTCAATGATGTAAACTGTTAACAAGTGTGAGAGAGACCACCAGTGATGTCAATGGTTCTCAAAGTACCCAGTACAATCCATGAGATGTGAATGAATGTGCTGATGTCGAACATGTCACGGAATCCTTCGATCGAACGTCAATGATGTAAACTGTCGTCGAAGGTGAGAAATCTGCCATTGGTGCATGCGTATTTCAAGGTACTGATGATTTCTAGATCATCTTTCTAGATAATGTGTCGATATCGATAGAAAGCGATCCGTCGTAGGCAAGCCCACAACACAAAATCATAAATCAAGTTGAAGAAATGTAGCTGTAAGGACTGACTCAGGGATGGTCAAGATGGATGACAGGTATTTTGCAGATGAATGGTTTATTTGCAGCGACCTCTTGAACACATAACGACACAACAGATGGCTTGGTGACATTTGACCCAAAGTTAATACCTGGCTGAAGACTTTCAATGTGGTTCAATCAACTGTGAGGCAAAGGATTTCCCAACCCAGGTGAATGAAAAGTGTCGTGTTCAAGAGTGGTGATAAGGTTTCTTTTGAGACAAAGGATAACAAATAGGCTCATTTTCCTCTCTTTTCCCCCACCATTTCTGGCAAGTACCTCTTTATTTTTTACAAGCTTGAGGAGGATAACATATGCTTGATTATAAGCTCATCCTTCGGATGAGTCCAACTTAGTTTAGATTCGAACCCTAAGAAGGAGTGGTTCGTTCCTATTTGTAATCGAACAGGTCCTTTACTGTGAAATTTTAACGAGTCCAGTATAGGAGAAACTCGGCGTTTTTCAATTTTAGAGAGTCTGAAAAACTTAAGAAGACTCCAGGGTTGAACTTTTTCGTAAATTTGTGTCTCCCAAGCCCGAAAAAGTATAAAATAATACTTGAGAGAACCGCTTGGTTTTTTATGACCAAGGAGTACTTTCATAGTTAGTGTCTTTGACGTGAAAAGTAAAAAGCGATCAAGGACACGTCGTTTTATTTCCAGTATCGAATTTGAAACGACAAAAATCCAGCAATCTTTTCCTATTTTTACGGTCCGAAAAGAGCTATAAGGGGACCGTCTTTTAATTCCATTTTAACGAGTGTAAAAGAAACGCTCGGCAATCTTTTCATGTTTTAGGAGTCAGAAAAGGGCTTAAAAGATGACTCTGATGTTTTTGTTTGTGAAAAATGACAATTTTCCCTGAAAATCCTTTATCCTGCACAAAAACCAACACATTACTCATACTTGTTTAAAGATAGATAAAAATACTTTGAAAAATACCTTTTCACAGTGGAAAATAAACAAATTTAACATTTATTTACTCAAAAAACCTATAAAAAGGGCTTTTACCATTTCATTTTTACCATTTTACTGTTGAGGAGAGAAAAAGGGCTTTTGGCAAGAAACTTCCCGCGGATATTGCGGAGAATCCGACCGTTGAAACCGAACGTCGTCTCATCAGGTATTCTACAACATCCTCCCTTGCATTTCCATCAGTTTAGAATTTTTTTTTAAGCTTTAGTTTCATTTTTTGGAGGCCTTGGGGTTTCAAGGTCTGCTTTTCGGGGTACGCAGGTGCTCCACTGGTGACCTGCGTACCCCGACATTTTCTCAGTTGGGAAAATGTCGGGCGTACGCAACTTGCCTTAAGAGAACCTGCGTACACACGCTCTGTCTCTAAAGGCGGGCTGCGTACACCGCGGAGAGGATTTTCAAACCCCCATTTCTCCAAAATGAACCAAAAAATTTTAATTTTATGGACTCTAACAGATGTTTTATGGTGTGTAGATTGCCCACCATGCTTGATTGGCACGAGAGAGAACACGAAGATGTTGATTTGGCCGCCATTAATCACCAACCTTCCATTGATGCTTTGAAGGCATGCGGTCTTTACAAATACTGGGCCATACCTGGCATGAGGGCCCAGGTGCGCTTTCTAGAGTGGCTGGTTGAAAGGTGGAACGTTCAGGATCAGTGCTTTTACATTGGAGGGCACCAGCTCGAGATAGAGCCCTCAGATATTTACTTTCTCACTGGTTTGCCCAAGAGGGGTGAACAATTGACTATGTCCGGGACTAGGCCGGGTGGCCAGTCCATCGCTAGTCTCCGTCTAGAGTGGTGTAATGATCAAAACTAGGAGAGAGGGATAGAGATTAAAAAGATATCCCAACCTGAACTTATGGTAATTGCCTTTACAGTTACTAGACTTTGCGGAGCTGCCGCTTTGCACATTGCCACTGGATCCCAGATGCGGATGGCGATTGACTGCTATCGAGGCACCATTTTCAACTGGTGTGATGCTGTGTTGGCCAATTTAAAGGGCCAACTGACTAGGGCGAAAAACAGGCAACTAAAGACTTTTGGTTATGGGCCTTTAGTTGTGAGTTTTGCTCTAGAGAGGGTTCCGATGCTGATCCCGCAGCAGCTCACTGTTGAGGTTGGGCTTCCTCGAGAGCCTAAGTTGATGCAATGGGTTGCGGTGATGGCCCGTCATCCTGACGAGGGCACGGAGGTTGTCCGATTTAGAGCGGAGTACTTTCACTGGTTAGAGGACTAGGTCTTTTCGATACAGGATTTTCCTTATGCCGGAGTTGATTTTCGTGGAGATCCGGACATGATTCTTCCACCGGGAGAACAGTGGGATGACACGGGTACTTCATTTTTCACAAGTTTTTAAATTATCTATTTTTTTGTTTTTATATCGTCTCAAAACTGACAATGACAATTTTCAAAATGCAGATGTAGGTCCACGGCGTCCAGCCAATCTCCGGCTTTTCGAGAGGAGACAACCAGTTGCACCAGCACCGGTCCCACAGGACGAGGCTACAGAGACCTTAGCTGAGTTGGAACAAGACCTAGAGCATCTGACGGCAGATATACCAGAGACTACTATAGATGATATTCCTATCAGGCTTTAGCGCTATGTAGTCAGAGTCCCAGGACCTTTTAGAAGGTTCTTGTGTAGGGTAGCCCGTGCAGTGGTGTCGTATAGAGATCATCACCAGTGATTTAGATGGTCGTTTTTGTAGACACATGTGACATTTTGGTTTTTTGTACTTATCATTTTTGCCGATCATAAGGTGTTTTGCAACCTATGATCGAAGACGATGTATTTTTGACACACTCCTATCTATATATATCATTATTACTGGCTTATCTTGTTAAACATGTGTGATTAAATGTTTTTAAATTTACATGTATGATTATCGCAAATTTTTGTCTAACATTCGAGAAGCAATTGCATCTGCTAATGTATTTAAAGACCTTGGAATATGCTGATATTCAATGTAATCAAATTCACGTTCCAAGAGACGCACTCTCAAAAATAACCTTAATAACACTGGATTTCTAATGGCATACACTATATTAAGCTATAATACAACGAGTTCAGAATCTAACCTCACTATCAAACTCCGAATCCCAAACGAGATAGATTCAGACAATAACTCAATCACTGCACTGTATTCTACAATGTTGTTTGTTGTTTGACTGAGGCTCACCCCATGCATAGAAACTAACTCGTCAGAGGGCGAATAGATAACCCAAGCTGCGGAAGAGATATTCCGTGTATTACGAAAAGCACCGTCAGCAAATCCAATGTATGTTTGGAGAGGCATCGACATATGCAAACATCAAGCGTAAAACCAAGATAAGCAGAATAATGACGAAAAACACACTTTCTAAGCTAAGCACACTATCTAAACTAACAAACACACCAGCTAGAAAGAAAAACCTAACCTAACTAAAATCTCCACACCCATCATTTAAGCATAATACCTCTTTAGGTAAAGTCCATTTCTGGGTTTACCCAAAGAGTCCCCGTCAAAGTCAACCAGCTCATAGGCCCCTTTTGCTAGCTTTCGCTTGACAATATAGGGCCCATGCCACATAGGAACGAATTTTCCAGCACCTAATTTATCGTTAGCTTGATCATATAATAGCACTAGGTCTCCTTTCGAAAAATTTCGAGGGGTCACATTTCGATCATACTGAGCTTTCATACGTTTTGCATGAGTCTCGATCGCCAATGCAGCATCACGTCGAGTCTCATCTAATTGAGCTAAGTATAATAAACGCTTCTCCTCTTCGGAAGTAGCTGGAAGTAATTCGATAGCCATTTGAAGTGACGGGATTTCGCATTCAATGGGCAGCACAGCTTCCAAACCATAAACTAGTTGGAAAGGAGTGAACCCTGTTGATGTTTTCACTGAGGTTCGGTATGCCCAAAGCGCGGAAAATAGCATGTTGTGCCAATTCGACCGATGAATACCAATGATTCGTCGGATCATGATAACTAAAACTTTGTTGATGGACTCAACCAGACCATTTGCTTGGGGATAATAAGGAGTTGAGCTATCATGGCGTAAACCAAGCTGGCCTGTAAGTTCTGTCATCATAATGTTTCGAAAATGGCGCCCATGGTCAGTGATTATCGCTTGTGGGACACCAAACCTAGCAATAATGTGATTGAATACGAAAATTTCAGCTGTCTTGCCGTCAGCCTCGAATGTAGGCATCGCCTCGGCCCACTTAGTAAAATAATCAACCGCAAGGATGATATAGGCATGCCCCCCGGCCGAGTGAGGGTTACATGTAATGAAATTGATACCCCATTTGGCAAAAGGACCAACGGCAATTATAGGGTGGAGAGGAGCAGGAGGAGCGCGCATCTTTCGATCAAACACTTGACAGTTGTGGCATTTTCGGACTGCAGTAATACAATCTTTAAACATGGACGGCCAGAAGTAGCCAGCGTGCAACACCTTTTGGGCTGTGGCATACCCAGACATATGACCGCTACACGCTCCAGAGTGACAGTCATTTAGAACCCTTTCTGCCTCTTCGTGAGTTAAGCAACGTCGGAAAACCAAGTCTGCCCCACGGCGATAAAGAGTATCTCCAATAATTTTGTACTATTGGGACTGGAATCGAATTTTCCGACGTTCCGACTTTGAATCTTCGGGCCGAAAGGATTTGGTTTGGAGATAGACGATTATATCCCCATACCACGGATCTAAAGTGCTGATGAGAAACAAAGACTCATCCACAATGGGTTCCTCTGCCACAGTTTCCGTGTCAGCACGCGGGAAACCACACATCAACTCTGCAAAAACTAAAGATTTCTTAGACTTAGATTTTTCAAATTCCAAGTCGAACTCCTGCAGGATAACAATCCATTTGGAGAACTTACCCCCTAGCAATTGTTTAGTCAAAATGTAGATCATAGGGTTGCAATCCGAAATGACTGTAGTTTTACGGAGTAAAATGTAGTGACGAAAACGTTGGACAGCTTGAACGGATGCCAAGGCCAATTTCTCCACATGTGAATATTTGAGCTCAGTTGGATTTAACGTCCGACTAAGGTAATAGATCACATGTTCCGTTCCGAATTCGTCTTCCTGTACTAGGACCATTCCAATGGTGGAATGAGCAGCGGCGAGGTACAAAAAGTAATCCTGGTTGTAGTTGGGAGGATGCAGCAACGGTGCATGGGTCAACGCGTGCTTGAGTGCATGAAAAGATTTCTGAGCTATCTCATCCCAAGAGAATTGAGCATTCTGTTTCAACAGCCGGGTAAAACCTTTTGTAATCTCGGCGTAGTTAGGAATGAATCGGCGTAAAAAGTTTGCTTTCCCCTACAAACTTTGGAGTTGGCGAAGACTCGAAGGAGGAGGCAATTTGATGATAGCTTCTACCTTCGAGGGATTGACGTGAATGCCGGCTTTTGAAACTACAAATCCCAGCAATCGTCCCACTTCTATACAGAAGACACATTTGTGTGGGTTCAACCGTATACGATAATGCCTACACCTCATGAAAATTGCTCGTAAATGGACAAGGTGATCAGCTTGATGTAATGAATGAGCGGGAAAATCATCGAGATATGGTTGCACAATGTGTTTGATGTCATGAAACGCATAAGACATCGCCCTTTGAAAAGTGGCTCCGGCATTCTTAAGCCCAAAAGGTAATTTGCAATAAGCAAATGTCCCCCATGGACAAATGAAAGCCATTTTTGGTTGGTCGACAGGTAGAATATTTATTTGGTTGTAACCGGAAAAACCGTCCATAAAGGAAAATATTTCACTGCCGGCACAATCATCAATTATTTGATCGATATAGGGTGTTGGATAGTTGTCCTTGGGACAAGCACGATTGATATCCCTATAGTCGATGCATATTCTTATTGTTCCCTGTTTTTGGTTTACCAGAACAATATTCGATACCCAATCCGTTAACGGGATCGAATAAATGAAACCTGTTTTCAACAGCTTCTCAACTTCTGCTTTAATTGCAGCCGCTTTTCGTGGGTGAATCTGACGCAAAAGTTGCCGGACAGGTTTAGCATCCGGGTAAGTTTTGATCTCATGAACAACAATTGCGGGATCAATTCCTGGCATTTCCTCATAGGACCAGGCAAACACGTCGCGGAATTCTTGAAATAAGGCCTTGTAGATCTGAATTTCGTCATCTGAACACGAGGCACCTATATGAATGTGCTCAACAATTCCGGGCTTGACTGAAATGTCAATGGGAACAGTGCGAGAGATGTTTCCCAGATTCAGCTCTGAATCAGGATGTTTCATTGGAGTCTGAGCCTCCTTGACATATTCAGCTGTAAAGATTGATGAGAAATCATTTTCAAAACGATCATCCTCAGGTAAAAACGAAGATCTATGATGGAGATCTTCCCATGGTAAATCGTCTACACACATGACTTCACAAAGTTGTTCGTCAGATGACACAAATTCGGGAAACGCTATTAACTCCGAGGTTGACGTGAAAAGTGATTCCTCACGGACCACATTCATTTGGTTGATTTTGGTTGAACGCGGGTCGGTAAAAGACTGCACGGCTTCATAGGCAATTTCATATGGACTCAAAGGCATAGCATTACCAAATGAGTCTATTTCAGATTCAGAAGGAACGATCCAAGGATCGTCGTAAACAATGGTATCTGATGTAATCATATGAATGGATGCAAATGAAGACACGACATTGATTGGAGGAAAAGGAAAAGTTCCCAGTAAACCGGCATCTTTAACTAATCCTACTCCAACATCCCTATAGGGAATAGTCGTTTTACCGACATGCTGGATACTCTCTGAAGAGGCTGGGTCGAATGAAAAGTAAGCCAGCTGGTCTATGGTTACGATCTTGCCATTATGTGGAAACTTTATTACTCTGAAGACCGATGAAACGACCGCTGTCATAGCATAAGACCAACTTCGACCCAAGAGAAGGTTGTAGTCTAGAGGGGCATCAACCACCTTCACATCTAGACTAACGGTTTTTCCTTCAACCCCTATAGGCAAATCCTGTAGAATGCCAAACGGATGAAACCCACGGCCATCAAAGGCCTTAAGGATTGTCGGGGATTGATTTAGTGAAGGAGAACCAAGCGATCTCCAACACTGTATCGACATAATACACGTGGAAGCTCCCTCATCATTTACAGTCCGATGAATAGGCCTGTTTTTGACTATCACTGGGATCTGGAAAGCCATTTGATGAGGTAAACGCGGTGTACTATTTTCTAGATCAAAGATTATGAGGTTCGGGTCCTGAACATCAACAACTCCTATAGCCGACAAAAGTAATTTTCACTGTGCTGGGCATGATTGCAGCACTTCTAAAGCCGACATTGCTGAGGGTGAAACAGCTAAATCCTCAACAATGTTGTAATTCTGGGCCGCTCTCGCATGTGGATTGAAAGCAGACCTTCGAAGTACACCCTTAGTGGGTGGTTTGATTACTAAGTCAGGGTTAGGTTTCTCGATCTGTAGTGGATTGGAACCGGGAGCTGAGGTTGATGGATTAGAATGAGAAGATTCTGCTTCTTTCGATCCATCAACAGGACTCTTACTACCATAATCTTGTGATCGAGTCGCAATCCTTACATGAGACATCATCAATATGGGTTCTTCACTGGCACTCGAGGAAGAACCTATCATCTTACTCTCCTGCTTTGGAAATGGATCTTTCAAAACAGCAGGAGTTGGGGAACCCTTGACGATTTTCACAACCTCGACCCGATGAGGGCAATCTCTTGTAAAATGATCCTCTTCACAAATAAGACAAGGATATCGAGGTTTGTGCTTTTCGTCATTGGTTTCCGACTTTTCTGTTTTCTCCTTTGGAGTTTTGTCTACTTTATTCTTTTCCTTGCCTTTCTTCTTCCCACTGTTTTTTGATTTAGCTGTAGATGACTCTACAGCGTGAATATCAGCGGAAACTTCAGCAGAAGATTCTCCTGTCGGGGAGTCTGGTAAGGTTATAATGGGTGAAGAATTCTTTGAAGACTTCTTCTTGCTTTTAGTGTTCACTGTACCAATCATGCCATCAGCGGCATGAGATCCCTAAGGAGCAGCAGCTATTTGATTCGACTTAGGAAGATCTGGGATCTTTTCGTGTAACGTACCTGACTGAGTATAAACTAAGTCAAGGTACTGTGCTTGAGCAATCACTTGCTCTTGAGTAACTACTCCGGCCTTAGCTACGTCTTCAGTAATCTTCGGTAATAATGATTTAACAAACCATTCAGCTAAGATTTGGTCCGAGATAAAAACTTTCACTAATCGCCTTCGACGTCTCCATTCATGAATATGATCGGAAATATAAGTGGACGTCGACTGTTTTAATGAAGTTAGTAACTCCGTGCCATTATCATATCTGACCGGCAACTGAAAATGAGTTAAGAACGAGGTAGCTAACTGACTAAAATTATAAAAAGAGGCCCGTGGTAACTCAATGTACCACTTGGCCGCGAGACCAATGAGCGTACGCTGGAAAAGATGTAAGCGGATCGAATCATCCGAGATAGAATTTGAGGCACACCAGAGGTGGTAAGTCATCACATGATTTGACGGGTCCTCTCCAGACTTACCCTCGAACTTGGGAATGTCACTAGGCAACTTATTTTTCATTGGCAGCCAAAACAGAAGATAATTGATCGGATCGTTCGTTAGGCGCGTCAAGTTTGGTAAATCCAAAGTTGCGATAAATGGCAATTGCCGATTAGGATCCCTAAAACTCTGGGTCACAAGACCAGTTCCAGGAGGAGGATATCTAGGATAACTTGGAATAGGAATCGCATTTGGGATATTGTATCCTTCCGGAAAACCAGGATTAACCAGACCATACTGGGGTTGTTGTGGTTGTTGATAAGTGTACCCAGGATACGGTTGATACTGGTAAACTGGTTGTTGGACAGCAGGCCCGTATTGGTACTGTCCCTGGTACGGTTGATAAGCGAATTGTGGTTGACTAGTGACAACCGTACTTAAACCAGGCTGTCCTACAGGCATCTGAACCGTAGTTTGAATCGTGGATCCAGACAATGGTAAAGATGTCTGAGGAGTAGTGGCAGAGACAGTAGAAACCGGAGTTGTCGATACTCCAGAAGTAAGTGTGGTGGATGGAACAGATGTTGCGGTAGTTGCAGCAGTCGTTTGAGATGGAGTACTAGGTGCAATGGGCGACTGAGTAACTACCGAAGGTACAGAAGTTTGAACATTAGACTGGACTGGTTGCTGCGGTGGACCAGAAACTAAAGGTTGTCCAGTTTGAGATGACAACTGTACGCTTGGATGCAACACCTGTTTAACTTGCGATGGATCCCACACTATGTTCATTCTGGGGTATTGACCCATGACAGGTTGAGGATATTGAGATCCATAACCGGATTGAGGGTAGGATTGATAATTGAAAGGTACATTTCCCGTACCTTGAATATACGATTGACCTTGGGGTGGTTGATAACCTTGACTCGAGTACTGACCTTGGGGTAAATACCCTTGAGGTAAGTACTGATACTGGGGTTGACCTTGGGACATAAATTGATACTGAGGTTGACCTTGGGGTACATATTGAGGCTGGGGTTGACCTTGAGGAATGTACTGTACCATGGGTACATACTGTCCTTGAGGTTGCCCCCCAGACGCAATTTGTGTACCTTGAGGTTGCCCCCCAGGCATTAATTGAGGCTGCCCCCCAGGTGGTAACTGTCCACCTTGAGGTTGAGAACTGGGAATTGAACCTGACATCATGTAAATGTCTCCTACGCCCAACGGTTTATTACCATTGTTTCCAGTTAATAACCCATGTTCAATGGATTGAGGAGATGCTCCCGCAAAAGTACCAGAAAGTGACTGATACCCAGCGGGAACAGAAGGACCGCCGTACAAGAAAGATTCAGGAGATTGAGTAAACATGGACGACTGACCAGACATATTTACAGTAGTATAAATACCTCCAGGTGGATAAGGAGTACGAGGTGGAGAAAAACTTGACCCTGATTTGTCGAAATAATTAGTTAACGAAAGATACCAAGTAGTACTTCTAGGTGGACTGTAAAAAAATGGATTCACGCTCCCTTAGATCAATAGTAGGTTGATCTTCAGGGATAGGGACTCCTATTTCTTCTTCTGGAGCAAGTTCTTCAATAGCTATCAAATCAGAAGGAAGATTTTCGGTGACGACTCTTTCTACCCTAGGTGAATCAGGAACACTAGAAGTTGGAGTAACAGGTTCAGATATTTCAGGTTCTTCGCCTATATCACTAGTAGATGAAAAGCTACCAACAAGCTCGGAAACTGCAACAGCTTCAGGATTATAACCTGTTTCTAGACTTTGGTAATCTGGATGGACTACCAATGAAGACTCTCCTTCTTCTGGTGAACCTACTTTACTGCCACTAGGAGTTACAAGGACTTTCAAACCTTCGTAATGACCCGAGACGTCTTCAGGAGGTTCGCCCTGAAGTCTACGAGACTTCCTCAACAAATCGGCCACGGTAACAATCTCAGGAGACTGGCCCCGAAGCCTACGGGACTGTCTCGGTAATTCAGCCACAGTTAAAAACTTTTAACTACTGCACACGCAAACAAAGTAAAATCTCAAAGCAAACCGCCTAAAGTCTCTAAAGAACCAAACAAATTCGAATCACACGCCTAAAGAATCTAGGGCGTCAAACCATACACAAATAGTAGCCTTCCGGACCGAAAACACTAGTTGGTGATGAAGCCCAACATCCCCGAATTCAATACAGAAGTGGTGGGTGGAACAGTTACCCCGGCAACCTGCTTAATGAATAGACCGGCACAAGTTCCTCCACTTTAACCGTCTCGAGTGAAGTGAACCCCCCAGAAAATCCAAGTGAGTCTAGCCGACATCTGCTCCAGGTACAGTGGGATCTTCCCTCCACGGTCACCTCGGGTAGAATCCTAAAGATAATGGTCACTAATGTTACCAACAGAAACAAATATACCTGGGGGAACAGTCTACGACCCGATAGCACGCAAGGGCAGAGTAACAAGCTCAATCCCCTTGCCGGCTCCTTGACAATAATCCAAGGTTTATCGACAAGTGACTCCAGGCTCCTCGACAATAATCCGAGGTTTACCGTTTATAGTACGTGCGTATCTGGCATCTTTCCCAATGAAGGAGGATTGATCCCCTCACTGGTTCGGACACGGTCTCGTGCTTATCCTTTAAGAGGAGCTTTCCCAGAGTACAAATGAAACATTTGGATTTATCCTACCACAAGATAAGCTACCTATTTGGTTTTACTGTCTTGGAGAGTTAATTACTCTCCTACTCCAAGACACTAGCCTGATCTATATTGGTGTTTCAGAGCCCTAGTAAATAAAAAGTTACTAAGTTGATTTTACTTTAAGCGTTAATTTAGACTCGACTCAAATCCACTAAAAAGATGCACCTAGGATGATTTATACTAATTTTCTTTTTCAATGAATTCCCTAGCTAAGAGAGTTGGAGAATGCAAAATTGATATAAAGACAACTTTCTTGGAAATGAAAATCAAAGAAACAATCTCTTTATCTTTTCAAAAGCATACAACACATGACCACTAATTATTTCACGAAAATTCCTTTTCTTTTTAGAGACTCAAATGCTACTAAAGCAAACTTTTCTTCAAAAGAGATTTTTTGGATTTTTTCCTACTTAACAAAGCATATAAAAATCAAAAATCAAATTTTAAAAATCTATGACAATCAAATCAATTTTTCCTAAAAGCAAATCTAAGAGAAATTCACCTAATAAGCAAATCTAATGAGGCCAAAACCTACAAAGTATGATTCCAGGGTGTTTTACTCAGTCATGATTTAACCAAGGACTAGTTAATGCAGAATAAAAAACTAGTCAAAAACAAAAATAAAAATTTTTTGTTCTTTTTCTTAAGAATAAAATTCAAAGTTTAATCAACAAACTTTTTTGAGATTCAGCAAAGAGACAACACAAAGGTAGGTTTCTCACAAGGGTGGATTCTATGAAAGGTCCGACTCCTAAGAAGACTGAAAAGACCAGGGATATCCAAGGTTTTACGACTTCTAAAGCCAAAGTCACTACAGGACCAATGCAAAAATCAAACCCTAGGGCTAGAACCTCTATGAATTTCACTAGAACTCTTGACACTGATGAAACAAGTTTAGATGAAGATGTCTGGCAGGTAACCAGTGGATCTAGGTAGTAAAAACAACTTATAAACAAAATCTAAAAGGCAAAAAGGAAAAAATTGAAATTTTCTCAATTTTGACAGGGTACGCAGGCATCCTGTTTGCACAGGTGCGTGTACGCTCTGTGTACAAAGCTGCAGTGCGTACAGGTATGCACTGTGCTTAACGCAGAGGCTGCATACTTCTAGCAAAACCAAGAAACACTAAAATCTAATTTAACCCTAAGCTATCCACCCAAATACACAGTCAGACAACCAAAAACCAGAAAGAAAACGACTTGTCTCAGATCAAAGTTTCACACAAAGGAAAAATCATTCACATCAATGGAGTTCCCCAGTATGGTCGCCATTTTGTCATGCGGAAAGAGTCAATTTTGCGGACAAAACCAACCTCCCTAGAAGCTAAGGCTTTCTAGTGACAAACAAGACAATTAAACACTATCTTTCCCTAAATATGCATTTAGAATACAAGTAATCAGGTGTTTATAACATACCTTTAGTCCAACGCTTTGTAGTAGTCCAGTCTCTCCGATCCGGATGAGCTCCTCCTTCTCTTCGAAACCTGCATTCACTAACAAGCAAACGATTACATAGCACCTGAATAACTCATAAAATAAAACATATTCATCATAAAGACCAAGGAGTATATGAAACAAATCATGTATAACAACTTGTTGAGAAAAATGAGCTTAATTGTATTAAGTGGAAACAAAAGAAACCATTACAACCTGTGCCTTGGTGTTGTGCAGGTCCCTCCCAGGGTCCAGCAAGAGTTCTCCTTTACTTTGATCAGCTCACCCACTTCCAAATGAAGCTAAGAAAGGATGGGAATCTCTCCTCTCAAGCTCTATAAGGGAGTCCTAATTTCAGCAGCATCTACCCTTAGGAATCTTCAGCTTTCAACCTCTCCTCCCTCTGGCCCAATGCCTGTATTTATAGTGCCTTGGAGGAAGTTAATCAGGTCCACCATGAATGGGATAAGCCCCTCTTTCAATGGGATAGCTCCCCTCTTCATGGGATAAGTTCCTCTTTCATTGGGATGCATGAACCATCTGGAGGCGCTCAATCCACGTCAAACCATCTTCTAGAATGCTCTAGAAATGACCACAAGTAACTTTTTTGAAGTGAAACTTGCGCCTTTTGACCTTTACAGGAGTACGCACCCACCCATTTACAGACATAGCGTACAAGTACGCAGGTATTGTGAACTTGGGGTGCGTACACGCAGGAAAGGCTAAGAAAAACTGCGTAACCAGAGTTAATTGACTTTTTAAGGACTTTCTCTCTTTCTTGGAGTTTGACATGAGGAGCAAAGGTGTAAGACTTGCCAAGGAGGATAGTATGACAATTGATGGAGCCATACTAACTGTAGATAGTCATGGTACTCATGTATTTTGGAACTTTTTCTTAAGCCATTTGGCCAACACATTTTCATGCTTAAATCATGGATGTTTTGAGACTACTTGTCAAATGTTTGTGGTTTATGTTGGCTTACATATGTACTAAATAAATTGAACTATTTCGGTGGATTTGGTGCTCAAATTGTTGAGAATGTTTTGTGTTTGTTATAATGATCATGGTATCTATGTGAGCTATATCGCTTGATGACTAACGATTCTTCCTTGTTTATGCATGTGTGTTTTTACTAGATTAGTAATGTTTCTTTTCTTTTAGAGACTCACTTTTGTTCCTTGTAGTGAAATAACCTTGATAAATTTACAATTGAACATATCACAAGGCATATCTCTTGCTCATTTAGAAGTATATGGATGCTACTCTCTCATGCTAATCGTTTAATCCAGGGAAAATATTTAAGTTAATGGCAGTCGGGCCATAATTTTGGATGGGACTCCTATACCAAATGGTGTGAGGTCTAATTTGGAATTCATATCGGGGAGATCACCTATATATTGGTGAGATCTAGCACTGCCAACAAGAGAAAAATGACTATTTTAAGATATGAACCTGGAAATTTCGCTACTTCTAGATTCTTGCTCATTTTCCATAATGAAAATTTCAAATTCTTCATTATGTATTTGGTTGACCATTGGTTGAATTTTCAATTTGCAATGTTCGTTGCTCATGTGTTTATTGATTTTGTTGCTTGTTAATTTTCAGCAGAATTACAAACAATAGATCTATTAGAATTTGATTCCTCAATAGAAACATGATTTAAAGCATTCTCGATATCAATGTTTTTTATGTTGGATGAGCTTATGCTTTCCTAAGAAGGATGATTAGCAATTTCTACATTTTCTTCTTGAAGAGAGTTGGCCATGCTATTAGTAATGAGAGGCTCTTTAACAATGGTAATTGTGTTAAGAAAAATAATATCTTCAAGTTCATTATAGCTATGAGAAATACAACAAAGGGTAACAACATTTCAAAACCATTTGATCAATTTGATTTTATGAGGTAAATCTTGCACTTGAAATTTTAAGCAAATTAATTTAAATCTGATAAGAAAATTTTAAAAAGATTACCTTCAAATATATGAATACTTTCAAGTTGATTACATACATTTTCATAATAATTATCCTAAAAAGTGTGGATGAACATTCTTGAAAAATCATCGCAATTATTTACAAAGGCAATTGGAAGTGTTCAACACCAATCTTTGGCTAAGCTTATCAAGGTAAGAGTAAATATCCTACAAATCAGACCACCATCAATATCATAATCATTACAATTTAAAATAAATTGAAGAACATGATCAAAAATAGAAACATTTTCCTTACCATTAAACTCTTTTTTTGACAAGATATTTACAGCCTTTATTGGAGTGATGGCAGGTGCAAGTCTAATGAAGCAAATCCAAATAGGAAGTTTAGAAGGAGCCATTGTAAATAGATAAAAACTTTGAAAAACAAGAATCAAAATGATAACTTGTCATGACCCTCCTTCTAATGCCAGAATTGTTGATGGAAACAAATGACCATAATCAACAATGGGGATACCACCTGGCTAGGACCCCAATTAATCCCTTATCCATTTGGGATGGTGTTTCCAACTAGTGCTAATGGGTCCAGGTACCCCCTCACTCTCTGTGATCACTTGTGGTATTCCTAATTACTTATCAACAAGAAGAAATTACATAAACCTAACATCTATTTTTATTTTTTCTCTAAGTTATACTAATTCTATTAATGAAAAAAAGATATCATACACTGAGGTCGGAGCCTGTACTTAACTATGCCAGAGGAATGGAAACAACTAGCAAAGTTTGGATCTGAATTGCCTAGAAGGGAAACAAGTCCGTAACATAAAAGAGTTCAGAGAATTAGCTTGCTGCCCATGCAGGGGAAACCAGCAAAGCATCCAGTTTGTTATCATTGTATCTAATGAGACAAAAACAAAAACAAAAAAACCAACTAAAGAGCCAAAAACTCATAATTTTTTTCACCAAAACCCCATTGAAAACAAAAACTGTAAAACAGAGTCCCAAAAAACCTGAGACACGTAGCATGCTGAGTGGTAGACTGTGTGGCAGACGCGTGGCGTGCTGAGTGGCAGCAAGGTGGTAGACAATGAGGCAGACACGTGGCATCAAGGTGGCAGACTAGGGACGTGGCGGAGACGGAGGGTGTTCCTCCACGATGAAGCACCTGTACTCCTCCATGTCGCCACCTGCCAGAAGCGAGGTCTCCGTGTTGCTAGCCTGCAATGCCTGGTGTTCTTCCTCGATGAGACAACAATATTCGTCCATTACCAAATTCACCTCCTTCCCTGCATGTCTTGTCTTCTGCTCCTGGTTTTGCTCCCCTGCTCCTTGAATGCTCGTCTAAGCCAGTTCCGGTATGGCTTTGGTGTGGCTGCACCCTGCTGTGGTGCGCCCACCACCAGCAATGTCTGATACCCCAATTGCCCTAGTGCTGCCACCCCCCGTCGTTCCTTGCTCCTCAATTACATTGGTGCGTCCACCAACCTCGGTGGCTTGTTCCTCAATGATCTGCTCCGCCTCGTGAAAGAGAATGGTTATGGTGGCCGTGATGAGGGGCTTGTTTAGGGTAGA
Organism: Pinus tabuliformis; assembly: GCA_031772625.1. Lineage (NCBI taxonomy): Eukaryota > Viridiplantae > Streptophyta > Pinopsida > Pinales > Pinaceae > Pinus > Pinus tabuliformis. The sequence continues at coordinate 993,771,952 of CM062808.1, read as the reverse complement.
GTGGAAGGTGAATTGGGCATTCTGGGAATGTAGTTGAGGAATGGGTGGAGTGCCTCTGAGAGACGAGGCAGAAGTGGAAGGGAAGCTGCTGGGAGGTGAGGTAGAGGCCACTGAGTGGAGGCAACTTCTTCCACTGTGTGTATTTGGGTAACATCCAGGGATTTTCTCAGCCAGAGAGGAAGTGGTATCTAAAGTAGGAGAGTGTTGGGGGCGACTCAGGCTCCCTCAGCTCCTGCCCCTACGGCTGCGCATACGGTGTTGCACCATACTGTCTGCAGGCATATGCGAATTTCTTCCAGAATTGGGCACAATGGGGTGCAACGACACAATGGAGCTTGCGGACTGCTCAGCAGAGTGGTGAGCAGCCAGGGCCAAAGGGAAGATAAAATGACAATCCAGGCTATGGGTGAAGTGGATGCCCGAGCCGAAATCAATGCAACAAAGGAGGTGGCAGCGTTTCCCTGTGGTGGTGCAGGAGCTGGGTATAGTCACGGCTTGAGGGCAGAGGCATTGCAGTGGCAGAGGTTGCAAAGGTTGATAGGCAGAAGCAGAGGTGAAATTCTCCTAAGAATTCATGTTTGCACTGAGCCGAGGTTGATGGCGAATAAAAGATTGGAGGTAGCACTCGCATAAGGTGCATTTATGGTGATTGTAAATGCCATTTTTGGACCTCTGTGCCAACCTGTGGGAGGCCATGTGGTCTCGCCACACTCCAACCCAGTTGGCTACCACCTTACTGTCCTTAATTATCACCCGCATTCGGGAACCTAACATTTATTTTTAACTATATCAAGAATATTAAATTATTTTCATCTAATTTTTGAGGAGTTTAAATAATATTAAAAATATTAAAACTATTTTAAGTAAAAATAATTAATAATTTATTAGTTTTAAATAAATATAATTTTTTATTGACTTGTTTGACTAATCTCCAACGGCTAGTTTCCAATGGATAACCTTGGGCAATGATGCATCCCTACTATTTATTCCTGAAGATTGTACAATTTCTTTCACCTTGTGCTGAGGATGAACCACATTGGTTGGTTCGAAACGTCGACCAAATCCTAATGATGTGATTATTCCGAAAGACATTTATCTACAATATGGTTCACAAAAGTCTCAGATCTAACAAGAGGAAAGAAATCATATTTACCTTCTTGCAGCTAGATTGCAAGAAATAAGTCATTAAGCTAACATAAGGGCTCAACTAAGCCACTAATGTAGTTTCTCCTGCATAAGGAGACTTCTAAAAATGAGAAATAATTATAAATCTAAATTTAGATGCAAGTCTAATCACTAATGCATAAAAGCAAAGAAAAATACTTTAACTCGATACTTAGGAGATAACTCCTAAATACCAAGTGCAAGGATTCAAAAATATTGGTGATTTATCTTGCTCTTATGATAAATATCAAGTTTTTGAAGAAGTTTTGACAAGTGATATAGTTATTGCAAAACATTCTCTATTTGGAGATTCAAAACGATGATTGATGAGCCATTAAAACTAGGAAATATTTCACTTAATTCCAATGAAAGTTAAATTGATGATGGAAATTTCTTGAGTAAATAATTACTCAAAAATTTGTTTAAATACAAGAGAAAATTAAGAGACTAATAGCAAATCAATGTAGCTACAAGATATATAGTATAATTAAGGCGACCATGAGTTAGGTGGTGCGGGAAAACCAAAAACTGCAGCAAACTACAGACACAGAAACTAAGAACTAGCAAAAATGACAGAGGAGGAGAGGAGGGGAGAGATCCCCTCCTATTGAGATACAGAGGCAGGGGAAGGGTAGAACACCAACAACCAAGCAGAAGAAACAAGAAAACTGGGACCTATCCTTGGAGCATGATGGCAAGCATGCAGCAGAGGCAAGTGTTTACCATGTGCGGCAAAGAAACCAAGATTTATAATCTCGATGAACAAATTGGAGCAATACAGAAGCTACATGAAAGACCATGCACTAATATGCAAATTCATCGGAGTTTGGCTGATGGAAAAGGACCTCACCAGATGGATCCAACAAAAATGGCAACCTCGAGGCCATATCGAGCTAAAGCTGGGAGCAAGAGGCTTCTTCACGGTAATCTTCTCGAACCTGCAAGATAAAGAAAAAGTGTTTGAAAATGGCCCATACTTTCATTATAATGTTGGATTATTTATGAGATACTGGGAAGAATGTTATAACCCTGATAAGGAAAAATTCTTAGCAGCCCCGGTATGGGTAAGGTTATTCGGGCTACTAATGGATTTCTGGGATCCAGAAATCCTAGAGGGTATAGGAAACACAATAGGAAGCTTTGTTAAAATAGCTGAAACTACAAAAAAGGGAAGATACACCTCATATGCTAGAATTTGTGTCTACATGAATATAGCTGACCCTATTCCAGATACAGTCGAGCTAGAGTATCATGAGGAAGTATGGTAGCAAACCCTTGACTATCAACACATTCCATTCAGATGTAGAAGATGTCATAAGTATGGACATCTATTCAAGGAATGCCCACTCAACATAGAAGAAGAGGAGTGAAGAAACAAACAACAGAGGAAAAATCAAGAAGACAAGGAAGGGTTTCAGGAAGTAAAAAGCAAAAGAAGACACACAAGAGAGAACCCCAGTGAAGGAAGGAAAGAACAACAAACCCAACCAAGTAATACAAACAGCTTTGAAATCCTACAAGAAGAAGAAGAAGATAATGAGACCCAAACAATGGATTATCAGGGAGAAAAGGGAAAGGAAAGCAACACAAGTCAAGGAAAATCACATACTAAGAGAAAGGCACAAAGTGAACCAACAGAGAAGGAGGAAAAGGAAGCGAGGGAAAAGATGGACAACGCAGTAATGGAAATTGACACAAGCAGAGGAGAAGAACTAAGCTCAGAAGAAGAAGTATTGTGGAAACTTCTAGATGAATGGAGACACCTGGATGAAAGATTCATTCCAGAAGAGAAAAAAAGAATATATAGAGAAACTTTTCAATAGTGCCAAGTGAAGCAGGGACAAGGAAAGTTGGAAATGGTAGAACAACTAGGCCTCCAATAGGATAATACTCAAGACCATCAAAGCAAAGCAAAAGGCAGGAAAAAAGGAGGTAGGAGAAATATATAAGAATCGATACAGATCATGGGAGAAATGTTAGTGAACACCGGGAGGGTAGTTCCACTCTCAGCGGTATTCCACTAGTCAAGTCAAGCACCCCAATGATAATCACATCCTGGAATATAAGAGGCCTAAATAGTAAAGGAAAGCAGAGACACTTAGCGGAAAGACTAAGAAAAGAAAAACCTCAACTATGTTGTTACAGGAAACAAAAATCTCAGGAAGGAAAATGGAGGAAATCCTAAACAAAATCAAACCGAAATATGAATGCATGACCATAGATGCGAAAGGAAGTGCAGGAGGCATAGTAATACTATGGAACCCTGCAGAAATCACAACAGATTACTGGATAGGCATGAAAATAATACTCACAGGTAAGTTCTGGTTAATCGGAAATAGAGAATGGTTTCTAGTTTCGGCAATATATGGCCCTCATACATGAATGGAAAGAGGAAGCTTCCTCCTCCAACTTCAGCAGCTAGGAAACCTTCATGAAGAAAAGTTGTGGTTGATAGTAGGAGACTTTAACATGACAACATAAAAAGATGAGAAGAAAGGGGGACTGCAAAGAGAAGAGCTAGAGATGGAGAGATTCAGGGACCTTCAGGCAGAACTGAAAATGGTAGATATCCCAACCATAAATGGAAAATACACATGGAACAATCGACGAGGAGGGAGCAGACAAATAACATCAAGGCTATACATATTCCCAGCAACAAAAACTTCATTGGAGAAGATATCTTCTATGAAGCAACAATCCTCCCGTGTCTAGGGTCGGATCACTGGCCCATCAAATTAGAAATAGCTATGAATCAGTAGAACCAGAATAGACCCTTCAGGTTTGAGGCATTCTGGTTGAGAGATCCCACCTTCATAAAAAAATATGAAGAATTGGTGGAAGAAGATTGAGACTGGGATGGAAGGAAGAAATAAAATGCACACTCTCCAACTTAGATTAAAATACTTTAAAGGAAGGATAAAAAAGTGGAACAGAGAAGAATTCAGAAATATTCAAAAGGAACAAGAAATGCTCCAGATAAAGATGAAAGGAATACAACAAAAAATCATAGATGAAGGGAGAAATGAAGAACTGGAAGAAGAAGGAGGACTAGTGCTAAATAAACTGGAGGAAAGAATAAAACAAGAGGAAATATTATGGAAACAAAAATCGAGAATCCAATGGCTAAAATAAGGAGAAAGAAACACAAAATTCTTCCATAAGGCAATGTTGCAGCACCGACAGCAAAATAGAATATTCTCCCTAAAAGACAACCAAGGCAATATGCTAACACAGAAAGATGAAATGGAGAATTTGATGGTACAACATTTTAAAGAGCTCCTGACAGAACCAAATATTAGAAGGGAGGACGAAATTGATAAAATTAGTCAACATATCCCCAAAATAGTGACTAGAGACTAGAATTTGGCACTCCTAAGGGTCATAACGAAAGTAGAGGTGGAGGAGGTAATAAAAAAGATGGAAAAGAATAAAGCACCTGGGCCAGATGGATTCACCTCAGAATTCTATCAAGCCACGTGGAACTTCATGAGTCAGGATATAGTGAATGCAGTAGAAGAGTCTTGATGCACCAAAAGAATGCACCTAGCCTTGAATGCTACATTCCTAGCCCTGATACCAAAGACAGAGAACTCAGAAGAATCACAAGGATTCCGACCGATAGTGCTCTGCAACATTATATATAAAATACTAGCTACAATCATGGTGAATAGGCTAAAACCAATACTTCCAGAGTTGATATTCCAAGAGCAGACGAGGTTTGTCAAAGGTAGACAAATAATAGAAGGCATAGTGGTAGCACAAGAAGCAATTCACTCACTGAAAAATTCAAAAAACAAAGGGATGCTGATAAAACTAGACCTAGCCAAAGCTTATGACCGACTTAGTTGGGGATACCTCTAACAAATCCTAAAGGCATACGGTTTTGATGACAGGTGGATAAACTAAGTAATGTCAATGATAACTATGCCTGTTATATTAGTACTACTAAACGGGTCACCAACAGAAGCCTTCAATCCTTCTAGAGGACTCATGCAGGGTGACCCGATATCCTTGTTCCTGTTTATCCTCGCAACAGATGGACTAGGAAGACTAATAAAAGCCAGAGTTAATAGAGAAAAACTGAAGGGATTACGACTATGGGGAAATGACCTACCTCTAACCCACCAACAATTTGTTGATGATGTTATGTTATATGGACAAGAAACACTCAAAGAAGAAAAAAAAATAATGGAAATTCTCACGGAATTCACAGGGGCCTCATGGATAGAGATAAGTAAAGAAAAATCTGAAATTTATTTCTTCAATACCCAAGCTTCCTCCCAAGCCTTCCTGGCAAGAACCATGGGATTCAGAGTCGGGAAATTCCCTACAAAGTACTTAGGCATCCTGTTAAATGACAAGCAAAATAAAGTTGCTAATTGGGGTACCTTGATGGGTAAGATTCAAGGGAGAATGCAAAACTGGACATTCAGGGCGCTGAACATCCCGAGCTGCATAATCCTGCTAAAATTGGTGCTCCAATCCATACCAATCTATCAATTTACCAACCAAGCCACACCTAAAACAATCTGCCAAAAAATGGTAGATATGTTTAAAAAGTTCCTATGGCCAGGGTCGAGTAAGATAAAGAAAGTGGGCGCTTCTATCCTAGAGTTGGCTAAGTAAATCCCTAAAAGAAGGAGGACTATGCCTGAGAGACCCATACATCCTAAACCAGGTAATGGGGGAAAAGTTGTGGTGGTGATGGATACAAGGAGGGGACGACCTGTGGAAAAAACTATGGGAGAGAAAATACGAGATGCCCAGGTCTCCAAAAGGAAAGCTGAGAAGCCAAACCAAGAAGAAAGGCTCTGCAATCTGGAACTTGGCAAGAGCCAAAAGGGATCTAATCAAGGAGCATAGTTTCTGGGAAGTAAGAGAGGGGGATAAAGCGAATTTCTGGGAAGAGGCATGGCAACAGAGAGAAAAACTCAACAAGCAGCCTCTACTCCAAGAGATCCACTAGTTCACCATCCAAACTGAGGGCGATACAGTACGAAACTACTGGAGCCCAGAGTCAGATGGATATTGGAGAAAGTGGAAACATAAGGAAAAGTGGCCAGAAGCACCTGTAATAGCTCACTAAGAAATATATGAAAAGGAAATCGCAATAAGGAAAGTAGCGGTCAAAGAAGGGACGAACACTCTAAGATGGGGAAATAGAATCAAAGGTATGTTCACAATAGCAGAAGGATACCATCTAAAAGCAGGATACAACAGACACCCAGAAACAAAAAATGGGAAAGCATATGGAAAACAAAAACATGGCCGAAGGTAGCATTCTTTACCTGGATCCTGAGCCACGGGAGAGCACTAACATGGGACCGACTAAGGGAAAAAGGAACGCAAGGCCCACCACGATGCGCCCTCTGTCGAGAACAGGAAGAAACCATGGAGGATTTAACCAACGCTTGCAAAGTCAGCGGAAACTTGTGGAGACAACATCAGCAACTTTTTGAAATCAGTGATAGAGACATAAACAACATGAAAATAATGATAGAGAATTGGAGGAACAAACCTTACTAGAATACAATCCTAAACAGGGCTTGGAAACTCTCAATAGGATTCGTTCTGTGGAACATCTGGAAAGAGTGGAACCGCCTGATTTTCAAGGAGGATGGTAGAGCAAATAACAAGATATGGAACCAAATCATCTAGAATATAAGAGAGACCATTCTCATAGAGAGGTGGTATGAGGAGGATTGGAAAACTGACCAAATAGAGATAAGAATAATGACATGCCTGTAACTAAAGCCTAGTATGACAAACAAGATAGCAAGGAAACACCAAACTAAAGAGATATAAGAGGTCAATCACTACAGAAATCCTCAATAGGGGTTCATCGAGTTGAATTTCAACAGGATAGTGAAAGGAAACCTAGGAGAGGCAACGACTGGTGAAGTATTCAGAGAGGATAAGGGAACGATGCTCGGAATCTACATAATGGACTGTAGCAACGCAACAAACAATGAAGCAGAGCTTCATGAACTGAAAAGAGGACTGGAAATTCCCATAAGGGAGGAATACCAAAAGCTACAGATAGAAGGAGATGCAAAGCTAGTAGTGGATATAGTCAAACAACTATAGCAAGGAACACCAGCAGAAAAAATCAGCCGTAGCTAGAGAACCGCCTAGTTGGTGAAGGAGATAAGTAAACTCCTAAGACATGTAGCCTACATCCTTCCCACCCATGTGAGAAGGAAGGGCAATGAACCAACAGACAGTCTAGCAAATTGGGGTTGCAGGAATGGTGGAAGAACTCTCGATGCAAGTGAGGCTGAGCTAATTCAGATGGAGGAGATGGAAAACTTAATGCAACTCCTCGAAAAAGACAAATAAGGAGAGAGGAACTACAAATCTAGGAACATTAAAGAAAATCTAGAGAAATTGGGGAGGCGTGGCCAGAAAGGGGAAGGAAGAGGACAGTTGAGGTAAAGGACAGATGTGGAGAATGAAGTGAGTAGACAGGTAATCTGGTAGGTGATGGAGCAAGGTAGAGAAGGTACAACTCCCGAGAGTATGAGGGCGGTGACGGATGAGAACGACAGAGAGGAGGGCAGGGCAAAGAGTAGGAGGGCGGGCAAAAGAATGATACCAAGTGGTAGAACAAGGACAGTAGTAACACGGCAAGAGCAGCTGGGAGAAAGTGTGGATTAATGAGAGGCGATGATAGAAAGGATAGAAGGGTAGCATCCTAAGATGAGGATGAAGGGATTCGTGCCGGTAACAAAGCCAGACAGGTGGCAGTAAAGGCAAGGGACCGGAGGGAGAGAGGAATAAAACTTAACGAAAATAAGAATATAGCAAATTGCATGCAGACGAAGACGAGGAAAGCTGGCGAGAAGGAAGGTGGCAAAAGAGAGAAGACATAGGCGGCAGAAGGAAGAGGCAACAGATTGGCAAGTTGGTATGTAGTCCTTTCGCTCCACATTCCTGCTAGACTCAAAAGTATTTTCAGTAGGAAAATAGGAAGACTGAGTGGGAATATGTATAAGACTGTAAAAAAGGATAACATAACTTCCCGCGATAAGGGCAAAACCAATTCCGCAGAGCATCTGAATTTCCAGGGCAGGGAGATTGGGTGGGAGGGTCTCGCACCCAGGAAGGGAGAGGGCCATCCTGGGAAAAAAGCCTGTAGTATTCCCCGAAAGAACATGACCCTAGCCAGGCCTATAGGAATTGATGGGAGCGAGCCAGTAGACAAAAGGGAAGAAACCTGGGAGGGAAAAAACCTAAGGATTAGAGGGAACCAGGCAATCATGCAACCTAGGGGGAGGGAAGGAGAGCCAGCTCCAGGAAACCTGTTGACAAGATAGGGAGACCCTGGGAAAGGTGGAAACAAAACTTGACCTCATCCGGGGAGGAACCCATGAGGTCGACTAAAATGGAAAGGCAGGGCACAGATTGCTGCCAGGGGAGGAAAAAGGGAAGAAACCCAAGAAAATACCAAACCCCAACCAAAAAAAGGACCAGCTCTAAACCCAATTTGACCAAAAACCCGAAGGTAGCAAATACAGGAAAGGGAAAGAAAATGAGCAAGTGGGAAATTGCTTTGATTCAATATTATAACTCTGATAAATGCATCGATTTTGTGATAGGTATATTAACATACCGGGGAAAGTACAGTGAACAGAACAGAGAACACCAGGAAGAAGATAGCTGCAGCCAGGCAGGGAGAAAAATGGCCCCCAGGAGAGGAAAGAGAGTAACCAAGACGGAAGAAGGAACAAGTGGGCCGACCAAGAAAGAGGTAGGGAACTAGGAAGTGAACATATGAAGACAATCATCGATGCCTACATGGCAGGGAATCCACCGGACATTAGAGCCCAGCTTTCGAGTTGGGAGAGGGAACTAAATGACAGTATCAAGCACCGATACATCCCCATGGAAGAGTGGGAAAGCATGGTTTCGGACCCCGGGAATACTCGCGGGAGGCATTCCCTATTCAGGAAAACCATACAACAGTACTGGGTAATGAAGAACGTGGTGGCACGGGCCATGACCCTACATCGAGAACAAACTGCGGGAGAAGAAGCAGAGGCACAGGACAAGAACAAGGAAAAGGACCCAGTCAAGGCAGAACTACTCAGGGAGATAGTGACAATTCAGATACAGACCTACAGAAATAACCTGGCCCTAGGTAGAATTGAACAGACTCTGAAAGACCTGAAGTGGAGAATTGAGTAGCGGAGCGAGATTCTAGGATCTAGTGCCAAGGCACCAGCCCCGGTAATATCCTCGAATGAGGATTGAAGCAGTGAACCAATTTGATATCAAAAAGGCCTCTTTTGATGAAATGCATTTACATGTTTAATTTTCTTTCTAGGAAAAATAGTATTGATAGTCAAAACAATGATGCTAGATGGATAGAAATAAACCTATTTAAATTTTGGATAGGGTTTAAAGCTTACAGGTGGTTATCTGGTTTCCTTCAGGTAGGTAAACCACCTGGAGCAAATGGTTGTTAAAATTTTTGAAAATGGAATATAAATAGAGGAACTGCCAAGTTTACAAAAAAAAAAAAATGTAGCTACAAGATCATATAGTTGATCAAATAAACAATAATTTTCATATCTCATAATAGTGCTAAAACAAGGAACTATTGGCATAGATCTACCATTACAATAATATGATTTTATTGACAAATAAAATTATTTTAAAATTAAATCATTAAACCTAGATCTCTTGCTCTGTCTTATAATGAATCTCCAACAATCCTCCCAAAATGATCAACTATGCTAGTAAAGAAAAGAGCTACAAAAGTGCAAGATCTTCTTTTCTAACAAAGGTTGGATCTTAAAAGGAAAATCCCCAATGCTCATATCTAATTATTCCTCTCAAACTAAGGAAAAAAATATCCTCACAAAAGTGGTAAGAGTCTCTGATTTGCAGAAAAGATGAACCATTTTCTCATTCTCAATACTATTATTTATAATTTACAAAAATCTCCCAAAAATGATAGTTGTTGAAAGGCATATTTGATCCTTTATTTTAGAGATGTAAAGTTTCATTTTCCTTCTCTGCTAGTCCAATATCATTCCTCCAAACCATTGGCCTCATCTCCTTCCAAAAAACTCTCTACCGAAAACGGATTCAAAAATGAAAATTAAAACCAATTAGTTTTTTACATAAAACAAAAATGCAAAATTTGTCACAACAAATTTCCAATTTAAAATTAAAATTAATAAATAAAATAAAAGGAGATTCGTTCTTTCCTTTTCCCTCTACGGATATTTCTCTAGAAAATAATGATAATACAAAATGAATTTGCAACAACAAGAAGTTTCAGGTCAATGAGGAAATTCCAAAAAAAATTTAGGAAGCTAATTATTGTTGCAAATTCATATCTGTTAATTATGCTAATTTTTTGGAGTGCTTAATGACTAAATATGGTCATGAAACCACTTCCATATCTTTCTCCATGGAATAATATTTCCAACAAGCTCTCATTTTCCCAATTTTGTTGAGTAAAACTCAAGATATGGCCATCTAAATTCTAGGTTCCAAAATAAGCAAAGTGCTAGAAAAAACACAATGTTGGATAAAAATGATGGGAAATTTATTAAAGTTTCATTTTAAACGAAGTTTAAAAACTACTTAAAAAATAAGATAAATAAAACTACAAATAAAACAAATAATATAGGTTAAAATAATAAATGCAAATAAGACAAAAATAAATAAATAAATAAATTTAATATATATATGAACTACATTAAAACATAGTTAAGATTCATTTGTTAATGAGTGATTAATAGTGAAGGTTCATTGTGGGTGAGGGAGGAGTCCATGTGGGTCCTCCTTTTCATCAAATCCATAAACATTAAATTCTTCCACTCACCCTTTGTGCTCCTCCCACTCTCATGTCATCTAGGGCCTAATCAGTGCACGAGGTATGAAGGATACTGGAAGATGGTAGCGTGGAACAAGGCAGTAGGGAATGGAAAAGGGCATGGGGGCATCATGGTTTTAGTAAGGGAGAAATAATGTTGTTTCATTCAGTTAGAAAAATAAGACTCAAACAAGCAATTCATTTGGTTTAAAATATCAGGAAATGGAAACCACATCAGAATTGCATCATGCTATTTTGCGCCGCAAGTTTCAAAAATCTACAAAGGTAGATGGCTTGACCACAAAGATCCATTTGTAGCATTAAAAGCGGATATTGAAACATATTCGCAGCTAGGTGAAGTCCTTATAGTGGGTGATTTCAATGCTAAGATTGCAAGTGAGCAAGCTAACATTCATTATTGTAAAGATGATTGTGACCCTATTTGGCTTACAGAAGAAAGTAATCATCAGTGGGAAAGAATTTCAGAGGACAAGGGTTGCAATCTCTTTGGTGAACAATTGCTTACTCTATGTGGGACCTTTGATTTAGTCATTTTTAATGGCTTGACTAGATGGGCAAAGTCAGGGAATTTCACTTGCAATACTTACAATGGAGCAAGTGTGGTAGATTCTGTAATTTTCTCGCATGGTTTGTGTGAGAAAATGGAGGAAGTTTTGATTGGAGATCAGCTGTGGGACTAGAAAGATCACAAGCCAATTTATTTATTTTTCTCTTGGATTGGAAAGAAACAATTAGAGTAAAAAAATCATCATGTCCAACAAAATATCCCATAGGGAAAAAATCTTTTGACCCTAGAAAATTGTAATACCTTCAAAATGATGCTAGAGAGGCTCTTCGAGAAGGAGAAAATTACAATTCACAGCCTTCATAGTCATGAATTAACACATTTTATTCAATGTGCACTTGCAAAGTGCAAAAGAGAAAATATTAAGAAGTATGAAACAAATTGCTTTCTGGTTAATGCTTGGTTTGATGAGGAATGGAAAAAGGCAAGGAGAATGTGGAAAGAGTCAAACAAGGATAACATAAAGCTCAAAGCTTACAAGCAATTATTAAGCAAGAAAAAGGCCGATTTCATGGTTTCAAGGGGAGAAGAACTAATATTCCTTAGGAAAAATAATCCCAAATTATTTTTGGAAGGAGCTCCAACTGAAAAAGATACAAATTGGAAATAATATTACAGCTTCTAAATGGTTTGAATATGAAAGACAACTCTATGAGCAGGTTCCAAAGTTTGACCCCTCCTCCTTGGTCAACACTGATACTGAACTCTTCACGGTATAAGAGGTAGAGATGGGTATCAAGAAGTTGGGTGTTGGAAAAGAAAAAGACTTAGCTGAACTCCAAGCATAATATCTAAAGTGGGGCTCAAAGATTCTTGCACCTCACATTACAAAAATCTTCAACAACATCATACAACAGGGGCTCCCACAGATTGGACAACTAGTCTAAAAATACCTCTTTTCAAGAGCGGTGACGTCAATAATCCCTCCAATTATAGGACCATCATGATAAACCCTTTATTCTCAAAGCTATTTGAAATCATGCTAGAAAATGAAATTAGCAAGTGGGCAGAAGAAAGAGATAAGTGTGCTAAAGGGAAAGCAGGTTTTAGACCTAAACATTCCACAGTTGATCATTATATAACTTTAAGGCACATCATTGAAAACGTTTGGGAGAAAAAGGAAAAAGGGTTTTGTTGCTTTGTTGATTTCAGAAAAGTGTTTGACTCGGTTCCTAGGGATAAGCTTTGGCACAAAATGGAGGAACTTGGGGTTCCTAAACATTTGAGAGCAGTTGTGCATAGGCTGTATGAAGAGGTGAAAGTCAAAATTAGAACTTCAGCAGGCATTTCTAAAAGTTTTAGAAGCGATATCGGGGTCAAGCAAGGTTTCCCATTGTCCCTTACCCTTTTTGGTTTATATATTGATAAGCTTGAGGAGTGGTTAAATTCACAAGGGGGTGATGGTATCTATTTGAGCAAGTTTATAAGATTATTTTGTATGCAGATGACCTTATTCTGATTTCTAAATTGGCTCTTGGTTTGTAAGAGCACTTACTATCCCTTGAGCATTTTTGTAGAAGTGTGGGGATGCAAGTCAATATCAGCAAAACGAAAGTAGTGGTCTTCTCTAAGAAAAGAAAACATAACCAACATAAGTTATACTTTGAAGGAAACATTCTGGAAGAAGTTACAGATTACAAATATCTCAGAATTGACTTCAACAAAAATCTAAGCTGGAATAGTTGTAGAAAGAAAAGAACTTTCGGGGGTTGGAAAACATTTTATGCTTTTCAAAATAGGTGTAGAGAGGCAGAGTTATGGGACTAGAAAACCACTCAAACTCTTTTTGGGCTTCTAGTGATTCTGGTGATTCTCTATGGTTGTGAACTATGGGCTAGCAGTACATTCGACATGTAGTGGAGACAAATTGAGAAAATTCAGAAGCGTTTGATTACAAACAATTTAAGATTAAAAGTGTTGTTCCTTATGATATCTTGTTAAGTGAAACAAGGACTGCTCCTAATTGAAGCAATTGCTATGGTGCAAGTTATGAGGTATTTAAAAAAAATTGAGCAAGTGGAAGAGGGTAGATGACATAAGGTTGTCTTTAATGATAGATTGTGCAAGAGAAAAAAAACTTGGATGCAACAAAATAACAAATGGTTTAGTAAATGAGGTATTTGCTTGAACGCGTGTCCCATAAACAACAAAGAGATAAAAGCTTTTGTTATGGAAAATTTCCACAAGCGTACTTGGGATAAGGAGCTAGGAAGAAAGAAAAATTACTATATTGAAGTGTTTAATCCCACTCATAGTCATCAACAAAAAGCATACATAGAGGCCAATATCTCTTGGAGAGCTAAAATTCTTATTGCTTAGTTAAGGACTAATTCTAATCAAATATGTTGTGAAACAGGGCACTGGAAAAGGCCAAAGGAAGTGTGGGAAGAAAGAGTATGCATTTTTTGTTCTTCTAAAAAAGTGGAAACAGAAAAACATTTCATTTTAGAATGTGAGGCCTTCAAAGACAACAGGGAAAGTTATGCAAATATGATGGCAACTAGCTCTTGGGATAATCTATTTAGTGAGGGCTTTGTCGAGAATATTGGAGCATTTATTTTGAAGCTTCACAGAAAAAGGGTTGAATACATCAAGCAGATGAAGAAGTAATCTGTCCCATAGATTATCTTTAGCCTCATGGATGTTAAAATATCTTCTTCTTCTTCTTCTTCTTCCTCCTCCTCCTCCAAAATCTTGAACGTTTGGAGAAAAGACACCGAGGAGAAATATTTACTGTTTTATTTTTAATATATTTATTTAATATATATTGTATTATATTTGCACTAAAATTTAATGTATAGATTTTTTATTATACGGTTATAATATATATAAGTTCTTGAATCCGAGATTTTTTAAATAAATAACTAAATAAAACTAAATTTAATAATTAGTTTAATTAATACAAAATAATTAAATAATTAAAATTTGATATTTACAAATTAATTAATTTAATTAATTTAGATATTCAAAATTAAATTAATTAAAATATATAAAAATATTATTTACAAATATAAAAATATAGTAAAATAAATATTTACATATTTTAAGCCTATGCAATGAAATTTGATCACACTTTGATTGAGGACACTTTCCAAACCGTAAGTCAAAATGATACAAAATTTGAATCGTTGGAAAGATGGAGATAAAATGCACAAAATGGAACAATCAAAACGAAAATCTAAGAAAAGTGAAAATCTTGCAAAATTAACCAAAACGAAAAATTCAAGATGATACTTTTAACAAAATTTATATGGAAAGCCCCATAATTTCTAAACAATTGCGGAGAGTATTGTGGCCACAACAATACCCTATTTTTAATGAATATGATCCAATATTGCGTGATCAATAGATGATATTTGATTACGGTTATTCATTGTTGCAATGACTACTCATCTATCGGCATCCACAATTCATTCACTTCTTTGGCCTTTGGACAAAGGTCTGCTAGTTCTACGGCTGATTTCACTTCAATGATTTGACATTTAACCCTTATTTACTTATCAAAATATTCTAGGGTTTATATTGGCCTCACCCGAGTGTTCAATATTCTGGTATTTGTTTATGGAACTGCTCTCACGTCCAAGCATTTTCATTTAAAGGTATTCTTTTTCATTTATGCAGGGTTTATGTTTAACTCATTTATGCATTTCCTTTCTCTATTACAAATTTAACGATTTCATTTAGATTTCGTTTTCAGGAAATGTCTCTAGGTTGGCACTTTCATTTTAGTTGCAATTCCCTTTGTATTTTTTTTTTGTTGGTTTCTAAATGTGTATCGGTATTTTGGTAGCGACATTGCACTTGTAACATTACAAATTTGCTCAAGTATTCATTTGAACCATGTTCTTAAATTTTGATGAGATTTCTCATTTCATTTACATACATATATCATAATCTAATTTTAAATATTTCGTTGCAGGATTGTATGTGTTCTTTGGTTATTTCGCCCTATGGTGTTGTGGTTTCTTCTATGGTAAAATTGTTTGGCTAAGTGCCAAATCTTAAAGAAATTTCCTAGTTTTCATAGGTTATATATATAACCTTTATTCCTCTATTTCTATGTGAGCTTGTTGCATATTTAGTTAGTTAAGGTCATGGTTGGGTTTTCACATTTGAAACCCTAACCCTACATAAATTATTAATAAAAATTGAAGATGGTTTTTTGTCAAACCCTACCACCATGGTTCTTGTAGCAATTTTACAGGCTCAACTGTGGATTCTTTTGCATAAAAAATATATTATGACAAGTTTAGTTAAACATCCTTAGGGTTTTAACCCTACAAGAGTTTCTATAAGTGAATAAAAGAATTATTACAGGATTTTAAACCCTAATGTATCTTAATTTATTACTCAATTTTTTTCAAAGTTTTCTTTTCCAAATTTTAACAGAAGGTATAAATACTACCATTTACTAATGTATTATTAATTTTTTTTGTAGAGGAATTCAACGGGGCACTTGGTCTATGTTTTTCTTCCACGTAGTTATTCTACAATTTATATTTCTTTCTTCTCCATTCCATTTACTATCTCTATCAATAAATATTTGATGTAGTCTTTATTCTCTTACATACATGTAGGTAAATACATCCATGAGTCTATTTGAATATTTTTCCTTTAAGGTTTCAAATTGGGATCTTCTGCAACTTATAAGACATTTGATTTCTTCTTCCAAGTCAGATGTTCCCAAAACCTTGTATTTCTTATACGCTTGAGCATGACTTCTATGTTTGAGGGAAAGAGGCCAAGGTATTCTTTCATTTCTATACAATTATTAGATTATTTCCTAGAACTAATTCTTATCAAGAAGTTTGTATTTCAAATTCTTTAAGCCTGTCATGTATTTGGTTAATGGAAATTATGTGAAAATTTGAACATTTATAAGTTTATGTTTATAGTTTCTATGGTTGTCTAATCTAAAATATCAATCGTTAAATTGATACTTGGTTTACCAAACTTTTAAAAGTGTTTTTGCATGTTAAAATTCACCATTAAAAAACTCAAATTTAATGAAATGTGAAACTTGTAGATAATTTGCAACAAAATAACTAACAAAAAAAAATAACATAAAGAAGAGTGACATGAGAATTGATAACGAAGTTCATCTTATCTCAAAAGCCTACATCTCTGGGCCCGATCTTCAATGGGGTGACCTCTTTATTAATTTTTAAAATCCATCAAAGTACATAAAAAGAATATATCAATTCTATTCCTAACTAGTTCTGATGTGTTATTCTTGACCTCAGGATTCCAACACAACTGACCACACTGAAAAAGGCCTTCTAGAACTCCCACAATAAGCTTTCAAAGTTTTGTTATCTCATTGGTGGTTATTACATTTACACCAATTCGCTGCATAAAAATTTCAACTATGACTATAATGGCATACTGGTAAAGGTTTTAAATAATATGGGAGAGGTCGGAGGTCAAACCCGCCTCCCCATACTCTACTAGCATTTAATACACAAAATATATTGTTTTGACATAGATATTAACCCATATCCCACTATATCATAATATAATCCCATGAATATTACAACATAACCTTATCCCTCCATATATTATAATCCACCCACGCATATATGTTAAACCATCTATTGCCATATTATATGGAGATCCATTATATTTGAAGAGGGCGTTGACTATCTGTTTGGAAGAGTGCTAGCTATGGTAGTGTCGCTAGATATGGAGGGATCTACCCACTTTTATTTTTCATTTACAAAATCTTATCACATTAAATAAAAATTGCACCCATATCATAACATGCAACAAATTGCGGTGTAGTGGTAAGGTGCATATTTCATTGCAGCTAGGTCATGGGATTGAATCCCAATGGGTCTGGTCGATCCTACAAAAAAAATTACCCAATCACTAGAAGCTATGTGTCATGGTTCCATTAGTCCACATGGCACTAGAACCATGACTGGGGAATCCTGAAATAGAACCTTGATTTGACCAACTTTTATTTTGACTTTTTTCTTGAGTTTACCATAATTTTGACTGCCTTTAACTTCCGCATATAGACTTAGATTTTTCCCTTTCAAGTTTTGTTGGATTAATTCTATCGAGCTCTACTCAATGGCGCTAGTTTTTCTCAAATCTAAAAACTTTGATTTTTTGGCCGTTTTATATCCCTTTTGGATCATTCCTCCCCACTGAGACCTTTTAGACCACCAAAAAGCTTAAGTTTCATAAAACAAGTGAGGTAACTGCCTATCCACTTGGTCAAAATCTGTCCACCATGTTTTGTGTACCTATCTAATCATAATAAGTTGCACAAAAACCATAACAAAGGAAAGTACCTTATTAGCCAACTGTAATTTTCCACACCCTCCTGCATTCATTACTTCAACTACTACCCATGCACTAAACATCAACAACATAAATAAATACAAGGATGTTAACGACAATGAACCAACAACATAATTAATTCTTTTAACATATAACCACAATAAAATCTCATGTTACAATGTTGATGCCTCCCTTAAACACAACATTATTAGGTTTCAAAACATCTTCTTTATCGAGCTTTGAAAACATAAGTGAAAATTTCTTGCTTGCGTTTACGATCCTTTTCAATTGCTCTATGGTAATCAACAAAGAATTATATTTCATTCGATGAGATCGAATAATGCATTCCACACCATCCTTGAAAAGATGATACTTGTTTTCTTCCCTAAAGTAGATAGCCTTCCTATCAAACAAATAAGGACTTCCAAGAACAATTCCACATATATCTAATGGAACCACATCCAATTAAAATTCATCCACAAATTTAGATGTAATAGAAAATCTAAGCTTACATTTTTCAGCCACCTGTAACTTAGCATTATTACATACCCATCCAAGTAGATAAGGTTTTGAAAGTGGTGTTGTCTTCATATTTAACTTCTTCACAACTTATTGAGATATAATATTAGCTTGAGATCATGTGTCAAACAAAGTATCTACTTTAAGATGCTTAGTAATCACCCTGATGTGAAACAATTCATTTATTTTTCTTACAGAAGTGGATGATAAACTAGAATAATTAACATGTGATGACGATATACCTTTAACATCAATATCTGTAATTTGACCTTCATCCCCTAAATCTGATCCCAAATCTGTTGGTGTTGTTGTTGCAACCTTTTTCTTACCTTTCTTTTCTTTGAACCATTTTGCTCACTTCTCTGGATGCAGTTACCAACAATGTTCCTCATCATGTCCCTCCTTCTTGTAGTGCTTACAAGTGAGCTTCTCCTCCTCAATCTTGACTAAATTTGTCTTATTTTCTTTCCCTTTACCTTTAACCTCCTTTTTTGGTTTTGATTCCATCATTCTACCTCCTGCTTTCCCTGCTCCAATATAAGTGGTTTGGACACATAATCCATCTAAGTTAGTCAGATTAAACATGAATATTGTATTGTGAATGTATTCAGGTAACCCACCTATATACTTCATGAGGGTTTCTTGAGTGTGTAATGGAATATTTAAGGTTAAGGCTTTCTTTCGAAATTCCTTTATGTATTCTTGCATTGTTTGTCCTTTCCTTAACTTAACACTTTTCCATTCAATTACTGTTTTCTATTTGTAGCCTAAGGGACAAATTGTTTTCTTAATGCAAGAACAAATTCATTCCATGATGGGAAAATATTACCAATTGTTTGAGTTCCATGTTGCATTTTACTTTGCCACCAAACAAGTGTTGTATCTTCAAGACAAAGCGACGCCAATATAACGTTTACCCCATCATCTATAATCTATTGCACACTATAGTACACTTCCATTTGTTTGACCCAGTTGTCCAATCTTTCTGCATTAATTTCCCCATTATACATTGGTAAGTCAAATTTCACATCTACCTTTAACAAAGGTTGTTACAAAGACATTTCAGGTTGTGTTGATAAAGAAAAGATAGGATCCTTTTGCTTATCTTCAATTTCTTTACCTAAATGTGATGGTTGTCTTTGCTCATCTTTTATTCATATTTCTCCTTCTTTAATTCATGATACATATCCTCAACATTGGATCACAAGGTCATAAATGCATCCACAAAAGTTGCATTTGAACCAATTTAAAGGATGATCGCCTTTGCCTTCTTTAGCCATCTCTTCTCCACGAGTTGTTCTTCTCCCTGGACCAATTTTATGAATTCCTTCTACAAGTTCTCCTTCAACAATTCTTGACTTGCTCCTGATGATCATGCACAAATATAAACCAAATTTATCAAAAACCACTTTGATACCACTTGATCTAAAATCCCTATCATTAAATTGATACTTGGTTTATCAAACTTTTAAAAGTGTTTTTGCATATTAAAATTCACCATTAAAAAACTCAAATTTAATGATATGTGAAACTTGTAGAAAATTTGTAGAAAAATAAATGACAACAACAAATCACACAAAGAATAGCAACACGAGAATTGATAATGGAGTTTGGTTTATCTCACAAGCCTACATTTGTGAGGCTAGTCTTCATTGGGGAGGCCTCTTTATTAATTATTGAAGCCATAAAAACACATCAAAAATATATCAATTCTATTCGTAAATAGTCCTGCTATGTTTTGCTTGACCTAATAATTCCAAAACAACTGGCGACACTAAAAAGGGCCTTCTAGAAATCCCACAATAAGCCTTCAAAGTTTTCTTATTTCACTAGTGGTCACTACATAAACACCAATTCACTGCATAAAAATTTCAACTCTGGCTGTAATGGCGCATTGGTAAAGTTTTAAAATAATACTCCACTCACATTTAATACACAAAATAATATATTGTTTTGATATGGGTATTAACCTATATTCCACTATATCATAATATAATCCCATCAGTATTACAACATAACCTTATCCCTCCAAATATTATAATAAACCCACGTATAACCTTATCCCTCCATATATTATAATCCACCCACGTATATATGTTAAACCATATGTTTCCATATTATATGGAGATCCATTATATTTGGAGGGGACATTGTCTATGCATTTGGCTGAGCACTATGTATGGCAAAGCCACCAGATATGGCGAACTCCACCCACCTTTTTTTGTCATTTACAAAATCAAATGGCGTTAAATAAAAATTGTTCCCATATCATAACAAGAACTGAATTGTGGTGTGGTGGTAAGGTGTGGATTTCATTGCAACTAGGCCACAAGATCAAATCCTAGCAAGTCTAGTCGATCTTACACAAAATTTTACCCAATCCTTGTAAGGCATTTGTCATGGTTCTAATCCTTGTAAGGCATTTGTCATGGTTCTATTAGTCCACATGGCATTGGAACGATCAAAATTTTGACTTTCCTTAATTTCTTTATACAAAATCATATTTTCCCCATTCAAGTTGCGTTGGATTTATTTTCTCGAGCATTGTGCAATGGTGCTAGTTTTGTTTCCTTAATTTCTTTATACAAAATCATATTTTCCCCATTCAAGTTGCGTTGGATTTATTTTCTCGAGCATTGTGCAATGGTGCTAGTTTTGCTTGAATCTAAAGATTTTGAAATTTTGGCCATTTTAGATCCATTTTCAGATTTTTACCATACTTGCACTTCTAGCAACGATTTTCTTTTGTCAATAAACCTTGATATGTTACTATAATGAATATATATGATTTCAAATATTTTTGTTTCTATCATAATACAAATATATGTGGAATTCTTCTGCTCATGGTTTAGGAATAGACTTTGGTACTTTTGTGCATATATAATTTCCACTCATTTTTTCTAAAGGTAGTTTTAGAGCTATATCAAACCTCTATTACGTTTTAGTATTCTAAGGTTAATCTCTTAGAAATTTTATATACTTATATCATTTATTTGTTACACATATTTAAACGGCCTTTCCATATATATATATATATATATATATTTCTTTTGTTTATTTTCTTCACAAATAACCTCTCCCAAGTTTTGAATATTTTTGGCTTTGCAATATTATCTAGACTACACTATTACAGTATATACTTATTATTCACTAAATTCTACATTGTTTGGTTTATTAGTGTTAGTGTGAAATTTCGTGGAAGGTGTACCAAAAACACTTCACTTAAGTCACTAGGTGACAAGTGACCCTAACAACAATTTGATGGCTGCTTACGATTAAGATCTGTAATAAAAATGGAAAACCTACAACAAAAATATAGATGATCCAAAACAAAAAACAATAGTAAATATATCCAATGCAATAACCCAAATGGAAAGAATTTAATTGAATAAATTCTTTATTAAAAACACCTAATGAAGGATATTTACAAAAGGGTCTATAAGTCCCCCTCCATGGGATGGGTCCTTTGATGTCCTTGATGCTTCAGCAAATTATCGTCTCTCTCAATATGTGAAAAACCCAGACAAAATGTAAAGAACTCAAATAGGGAGCTTAAAAGAAAAAAGATGATAATGGTGACGATGATTATGATCATGGTGAAGAATGAATGGAAAACCCTCTTATTTATAACAAAATATTGAGTTAAACTTGAAAATGGAGAATAATAAAATAATATTAACTAAATCAATATCTAACCGTTAGTAATACTTTATTATATATATTGGAGATGGAAAAGATATTTAAAATGGTTAAATATATTTATTTAGAAATAATTAACAAATAAAATGATTTATTAATTATTTCACGAGGATTAAGAATGATGTGAAATTGAAATAATTATTAAATAGTGATTTAACAATTATTCCAATAATGGAAATAAGGAATAATAAATAAACCGTGATTTATTTAATTATTCCTATGGGACTTAATCAAATGTGACAAGGAATAATTATTTAAATAATGATTTAATAACTATTCATAGAGAAAATTAAATAAATAATGATTTATCTAATTATTCTCATGGTTTTTTTATTTAAATAAAAAAATAATTTAATAAAAGTTATTTACTAAATTATTTTCCATAGTGAATGTGATTTTACTATGGTAAAATTAATCCTACATGGTGTATTTCGATCCACCTAGTTAGAAATGGCTAAATGATAATTTTTTTGTGATAACAGATTGCCCCCCAATGTATGAGTGTTAGGAGCAAATCATATGATCGAAATACGATGTAGGTTACACTTCCACGAGACACCAAAGGGGAGTTAAAGAGAGAGAGAAAGAACTAAAGCAATGCAAGGATGGAAAAATAATGGAGGGGGTGGGACCTACTAAACTGATAGAAGTCTCCTTTTATATGGGAGTACATGATCTCAAATGAGGCGGGGGAGGCATACCCATATTCGTCGAGATAACTATGTACAAAGGCTAATGATGACTCATGAGCCTAGCAATGTGGAACTGAGATACAAAGTAAATGATAAATGATATATTGGCATCAATGGGCCAAAAAATAATACAATGGATCCCTTATACATAATGTGCCTAGAAAAACATAGGCCATGATTGAATACAATAACATCTGATTACATGAGACATAATGTCCCTCAAGCGAACAAAGTGAGTGGGGGGATCACAACCAAAGAAGCCCTGTTGAACAAGAAAGGGCTTTGGATATTTGAATGGATCATCTGAAGGAGACATGCATGTTGTGGGCACTGCAAGCGATGGAAACTGAACCCATCACATCGACAAACTTGCATATGAGGCTGGATCAACATTTGTGGTTGTCCGGGCATGGGGAGGCTACCTGAAGGGTCACCCTCTCATGAGGTCTGGAAAATCTCACACAGACCTAGGAATCACTAGGACAATCATCTGGATCACTGAACCATCAAGTGTACAAATCTTAATCGCGCGATAAGGAGTTGGTGTCAAGCATGTGAGAAATGAACAAGTCAGAGGGCAATGATGGTTCCGTTTTCTTTATTCGAGGCACCGAGAAAAGATGGAAGTTAGAACCAAGGTACATCACCCTCTAGATCACTCTTCTGGAATAAATGTGTTGAGGTTGACAGAAGAAGGCCCGCTAGAGTTAAGGCAATGAGGAATTCTTAACAAAGGCACAAGGAATAATAGTAGAGTGAATAATGGACTGATACCAAGGATGATGATGGAAGAAGAAAAGATGGGTGGATGACTGATGACTTCCCTTGTCATATCATATTAAGGATGGTTGACCTAGCAGAAACTGACTCGATTCTAGAGGGGATGTTCAATGATGCAAATGAGGGTTCAGAAAAGACTGAGAAGTGGAGATGGAGGCAAAATATGAATGAAATGGGATGGATATGATATAATGATGTATGAAATGTTATAACGGGACTCGCAATAGACTACATAAATACAAGGGTGACTCATCTCGGATGCTTAGAACAAGGGTGACTCGATGACGCTGCAACATGGGGGAGGCTCGGAGGGGGCCATAAAAACATGAGTAAATGATGGTTACATGTGACGAAAATCGATATGTGAGTCGACTTCTGCAAAGGTAAAGTGGTACCAGAGTACGAGCAGCTCAACTGAAGAAATTCAGTTTTAATAGGTGGCAAAGTGAGAGCTCATGGAAAAATGGTTTCCCGGTGAAGTGCCAAATTACAAAAAAAAAAGAGACCCATTATATAACTCAGTGAGATATTTCCAATGGTGCTAAGGTTCATCAAATGGAGCTACGATTTGGTCGTAATGGGTGACGAAAAAACTAGGGTTTTTCCTATAAAAGGGCTTTTTGCCCCCAAATCCAATTCATTTGCATAGTGAGTTGTGGAGAATTTGGAGAGGAGGAGAAGACCCTAAATCTTGTGGAGATCGTAGTGGACAAACGAACTGTCAGTATAAGGATCTGCAAGTTGGAGGTAGGTGGCCTAACCTTACTCATCATTTTTGGTGGATCAGGTATTCAGATTAGGGATTTAGTTCACTATGGAGGACCCCTACTCATCCTCACAGTGGCAACACACTTTTGGGGGCCTGTCCTATGATCTGGAGCGTAGGAGCTGGGCCCACAAGTGCATCCAACATAGTTTTGAGGGAAAAAACAACATTCCAGGCTAAGAGGATTGATAATACTGGTGGTGTACTGTGAGTTGAAGCTAAGTACTGGACATGCATAACTTTAAATCTGAACTGAAAAATATAATGGTATTTTTCAGGTATGGAAAGCTGAAGGTATCATGGAAAGAATGAGATTTGAAGTCCCTCCATGTTGAGATTAATGGGAATCAAGCAATGATAGGGGTGTTGGCATGATATGGTGTGCTGAAGTTCTTACAGAACCCTATGATGAGGGCTCATGAGCCCTTGCTGTCAAGGATAGTGAGTTACTAGGACCCAAATCAAGAGGCCTTTGTAGTACAAGGGTATAGGAATGAGATCATGATCCAAGACATATATTTTTTGACAAGATTTTCCCCCTTGGGGGTGGTAGGGGAGATACATCCAATGGTTCCTCATGGGAGGCATATAGGTGAGTTTGTTGATCATCACTGTGTACCGGGGAGTCGTACAAAGTGCACGACCATATAGATCAGGTACCTGGAGAGGCTTGAGACACAAGCTACAGCTACATCGATGTTGCAAATCTTGGGTAGTCATGTCTTCCATCATATCACTAGAAGGTAGATGATGCTCATGGAGAGTGTGCTAGGAGGGACCTACTATAGGTGGGTCTAGATGATGTTGTCATCGTTGAAATGATAGCTGACTCTATGAAGATGGAGTACCAATGATAATTGTTCATTTGGGACAATGTTATGCTCACTCTTCTTTAAGAAGATCCCCACTATTTGACCTCATGTTCAAATCTGTGATGGGGGCCCATAAGAGCCCAAGATGCACCATTGGGGGTAGTTGTTGAGATGAGGTGGAGGAGGGGGAATCAGACGATTATTCTGACCTGATTTTTTTGCTCATTGTGACCAGATTCCACTGTACATAGATGACTATCCATATGGTGGCATGAACTATCAGGGGGATCTTGAATTACCACTTCCATCAGGACAAGCATGGGGTCCAGATGGTAAGTGAAAGTTTCTATATCTTTGATCCATTTATAGTTTAATATATATATATATATCTATATATCTATATATATATATATATATATATATATATATATATATATATATATATTAAACTATAAATGGATCAAAGATATAGAAACTTTCACTTACCATATATATTTATATATGTGTGTGTGGTACTGATTTCTAAACTTTATGGTATGCAGATATAGTACTGGTGAGGCCGATAGGACACATGGGATGAGTCGCAATGCCTGGGGCTGTAGATCAGGGTTAGGCCATATCACAATAGAGATCGGGTGGTGACACTCTAATGGAAGATCTCCAAAGCAGATTTGACGTGTTACTGACCGAGGTGACAGAGTGTGGGTGGCATGAACTAGAATATCGGTATATAGATGAGTGAACGAGTCTTCCCTCTAAGTGGCGAGGAATCACGCGGCACATTGCTATGGTCAGTCAAGCAGTACAAGACTGTTGTTCGCTGTATTTTTGTTTCGGGTTTTTCCATTTTTATTGTAGATCTTAATCCTAAGCAGCCATAAAGATATCCAATGTGATAACCCAAATGGAAAGACTTTATTGAATAAATTATTTATTAAAGATGCCTGGTGAAGGAGATCTACAAAAGGGTCTATAAGTCCCCCTCCGTGGGATGGTTCCTTTGATGTCCTTGATGCTTCAGCAAATGATCTTCTATCTCAATATGTGAAAAAATTGGACAAAATGTGGAGAACTCAAATGGGAGCTCAAGAGAAAAAAGACAATAATGGTGACGATGATTATGATCATGGTGAAGAATGAATGTAAAAACCTCCTATTTATAACGAAGTATTGATTTAGTCTCATAAATGGAGAATAATAAAATAATATTGACCAAATCAATATCTCATAGTTAGGAATACTTTATTATATTTATTGGAGAAGGAAACGATATTTAAAATGGTTAAATATCTTTATTTAGAATCAATTAACAAATAAAATGATTTATTAATTATTTCGCAAGGATTAAGAATTATGTGAAATTGAAATAATTATTAAATGGTTATTTAACAATTATTCCAGTAATGAAAATAAGGAATAATGAATAAATAGTGATTTATTTAATTATTCCTAGGGGATTTAGTCAAATGTGACAAGGAATAATTATTTAAATAATGATTTAATAATTATTCCTAGAGGAAATTAAATAAATAATTATTTATCTAATTATTCTCATGGGTTATTTATTTATTTATTTAAATCAGAAAATAATTTAATAAAAGTGGTTTACTAAATTATTTTCCATGGCGGAATTGATTTTACTATGGTAAAATTAATCCTACATGGTGTATTTCGATCCACCTAGTTACAAATGGCTAGGTGATCCTTTTTTAGTGATAACAATTAGACTAGAATAATCCTCATAACTGTAAAGAAAGTATAAATTCATTTGAGAACCTATTCAAATCATAATTGTTCAATAACATGTCATTTGTTTTCTTTGTACATAAACACAACCTAAATCTTGAAAGACATGCATTCACTGTATATATTTCAAGGAACAATTCTCTTTTAAAAATTACATAAGTTTTTTGTACTGAGCAATTAGAATATATATATATATATGTGTGTGTGTGTGTGTGTGTGTGTGTGTGTTTACTACAAGTAATTTAAGAATAGAATTGAATTTATTTTTTGCCTCTTATTAACCTGCTCATTTAGAATTATTTTTCTATTGTACATAATTAAAAATGCCAGACTTCATACTATTTCAATTAATTAAACATTCACATAATAAAGATTTAGGGTACCGATTTGAAAATATGAGTCTAGAAACTATAATTGGGGCTAACTAACTCCTCCTAGCCTTGACACCTTTTACCAAAAAGGGTCCCCCTAAGCACATTCCTATAATCCTTTTTTTTAAGCCATTTTTTGATCTCTTTTGACTCTCACCAGTTTCCACTGCATGATTTCCAACCAAAAAAAATACAAGATAGATTGCCCATTACCAACACAAGTGGTAGTTGGCAAGTACCTCCACCTCACCCAACACGTGGAAGGTATTTACTAGTTCATTTATGAGCTCTACTTCCCACTCCCAAAGACAACATCATGTCTTTAAGGGAAGTTATGGATCAATCATTTCCATAATAATTAATAATCTAATAATTTATATTATATTCATAGGAATTAATGAATAGGGGTAATCAATGTCCATGATTAACTTGCAGCCTTATCTCTTTCATTCAGGTGTAGTTTCAACATTAATTTCCATATTCCTTTATTTCATTAACAACATAATAATTACAAATTCACATTTAATATTTATCAGCAATACCATACCGATAAAATAGTTTTGAAATAGGTTCTCAAAGATAAAGAAATAATCACACTTAACCATATACAAATTTACATTAAAAACTCCACATCAAGGTATATCACAACCTCCCCCAGTTAAGTTTGACACCGTCCCGATGATTTCTCTCAAATTCTTGAATTCGTTCTAGCTCTTCAAAATAGAGATGGATATGCTTCTTTAAAATAATCCTCCAACTCCCAATTTTCCTCTTCTGGGCTGAAATGCTTCCATTGAACCTTAACTTGAACTATGTTTCTATTCTAGAGCATGACTACCCTCTGGTCTAGCTTACATAGAGGTTCTACCAACAACTCTCTCTCTAGTTATATCTATACAATATTCCAATCAATTATATGAGCTAATTCATGTACACATTTATTTAACAAAGAGACATGAACTACATTGTGACTTTTTATGTTTTCTAGAAGATCAAGTTGATAGGCCATTGGTCTAATCCTTTCTAACACCTCAAAGGATCCACAATATTTGGGTGATAGCATGGCATAGTTGTCTATCTAAGTGTGTTCTTCTTTGGTTTCAAATTTGCATAAATCTTGAGCTATTTTCAAATTTTTCTTTACTTGTTTAACTATCTCTTCCATTTCCTTTAACACATCTAGAACCAATACCAGACTATCTTCATGATGATCTCAACTCAAGGGTACTTTACATCATCTATCATATATCACCTCAAAAGGACTCATTTTCAATGAATTATAATATCCATTATTATAAGAAAACTCAATTAAGTGGAGATAGTCTTCCAACTTAGTGGGCCTATCCATGACATACATTCTTAGCATACCTTCTAAAATATGATTAGTCCTTTATGTTTGAACATTATTTTGACAATGATAGGATATGCTAAAAATTAATTTTATTCCCATGCTTTCAAATAAACCCTTCCAAATTTTAGAAGTAAACTTTGCATCACGGTTTGAAATCATAGTTTTTGGAAAACCATGGAGTCTAAATATCTCCTTCATGAATATTTATGTTATGTTAATGACGCATCACGGTTTGAAATCATAGTTTTGGGAAAACCATGGAGTCTAAATATCTCCTTCATGAATATTTATGTTATGTAAATGACCTTGAAGGTAGATTTTGCAAGAATAAAATGTGCTAGTTTACTGATTTTGTCTACCACCACCATAACAGAGTCATGTTGCCTCCTAATTTTTGGTAAACCTATGATGAAGTCCATAGATATTATCTCCCATCTCAATTCTAGAATGGGTAAAGGTTGTAATAGCCAAGTTGGGTGTTGATGGCAAGCCTTTACCTATTGACATTCCAAGCACTTGGCTATGTATTCTGATGTTTATGTTTTCATGTTAAGCTGATAAAAATATTTTCTTAACATAGTTACTAGCTTCTGATAGCCAAGATGTCCAGTTGTAAGCTTCTTATGCAATTCATATAGGACAAACGTTTTCAAATTTTTATAATTAGGAAAATAAATTATATCCCTGTACATAAACAAGTCTTGATCATTTGTTGAAAAAAACTCTCTTCTTCACCTAACAAAGCATATTTCTGACTTTTCTCCTTAATTTTTACATATTCCTGATCAAAATTTTCAATTGTTTTGATCTTTTCTATCAGATTTGTTTTCCAATTTCTTTTAGAAATGACACAAATTTGATTTAATTTCCTACTCAAAGCATCTACAATTTTGTTCTCTTTTCCCTTAATATGTATGATTTCAAAGTCATATTCACTAAGAAATGTTATCCATCATGCTTGTATAACATTCAAATTTGGCTGGCCAAATAAGTATTTGACACTGTCATTATCACTTTTTAATTGAAATTTTCGCCCTATAAGACAATACCTCCACATTTGTAGAGAATGAATGATAGCTTCCAACCCTAGGTCATGTGTGGCACAATTTTTCTCATGAGATTTTATTTTTATGGATTCATAATTTATTTCATTCCCTTCTTACATTAGAACTCCCCCTAAACCTTATAGGCATATGTATAGACTACAAAGTATTTGTTGGGATCGACTAATTTCATGATTGGTGTAGTAGTTAAGAGTTGCTTCAATCTCTCAAAGCTATCCTGACATTTTTTATTCCATTCAAACATAGTTCCCTTCTTTTGTAAATAAGTGATTGGGTATGCTATTTTCGAAAATACCTCTATGAACATTCTATAATAACCTATAATTCCCATGAAATATTAGATATCAATTGCATATTTAGGTATTGGTCACTCTATGATAGCCTTTATCTTTTTTGAATCTACTGCAATCCCTTCCTCACATACCATATGTCCTAAGTAGTGAATCTATATCTGGTAAAATGAGAATTTGTTGAATTTAGCATACAACTCATTTTCTCTAAGTGTTTGAAGAACCATTTGTAAGTGTTGATCATGTTCTTCGTTACCCTTTGAGTAGACTAGAATTTCAAATATGGATACAATGACATTTTTTTCCAGAAATGGAATAAGTACACTATTCATCAGACACATAAACGTGGCTAGTGCAATAGTGAGTCTTAATGGACGTACAATGAACTCATAATTCCCATATTGTGCCTTGAATGTTGTTTTGTGAATATACTCATCCTTGATTCTAATTTGATGATATCCAAATCTTAAGTGAATTTTTAAGAAATTTTAAGCCCTCTTGACTTGGTCAAATAATTCATCTATTCAGGGCAAAGGATACTTGCTTTTTATAATCATTTTGTTGAGTTGCCTATAATATATACAAGGTCTAAGGATCCCATCTTTATTTAAAAAAAATAAGATTGGTACACCCTAAGGTGATATGCTAGGTCTTATATACTTCTTATCTAGTAGATCTTTTAACATAATTTTTAGCTCCATTAGTTCAGGAATACTCATTCTATATGGTGCTTTTGATACCGGAACTACTACAGGAATGAGATCAATGGTGAAGTTAATATCCCTTCTTGGAGGAAGTCTTGGTATTTCTTCAGGAAAAACTCCTTATATTGTTCTAAGATTGGATAATCCTCTAAAAATGGTTTTTTCTTGCTACTAGAGATGTCTTCAATATGGACTGCAAACATTTTACATCCCTTCCAAGCACATTTCTTTAATTGCAAGGTAGAAACTTTCCTAAAAAAATATATCATGGAACTCCTTTGATTGTATAGGCCTCCCCTTCATCATTAATGCATGTGAAAGAATTCTCTAAACAGTTTAAAATTACATTGTGTGGTTCTAACCAATCCATGCCAACAAGAACATCATAAGACCCCAAAGGTAGAATGTTCAAATTTAATTTAGTATTCATTCCATTTAGATTTAATGAACAATCTTTACTTATTTTAGTAACTTTTTTTTTAGCTCTTGTGGCCAATTGTACTAACCAAGCTTTACTTCACTTTTCATTTTTAAGTCCACATTTTTCAACTGCATTAGGGGAAATATAACTTAAGATAGATCTAGGGTCAATTAACATAGTTACATTCTTCTCAAAAAATTAACCTTGGATCTCCACCATAGTGGACAAATGATCTTCTTGTCGTCCATCCAGATCAACACTAATCCTTCAGATATTGCAAGAAATATCATTAACTGTAGAAGCTTCTTGCATAATTTTTAGTGTTTCTCTTATGTTCAAAGGATTCTGTTGACAGAACCTCCACAAATGGTTTTCATTACTACCCAAAAACTTGATTGGGAGGCTATTTGATCACCAAAGTTCATGTTTCTAACTCCTTCCCCTTGCCTACTTTTCTATCCTATTTTTTTTTGCTAATTTACATGTATGTTGTAGTTTCCACCTTGAATGCTTTTAAAGGTGCTGAAAAGATAGGTTTATTAAATCCCTTTTTCTTAGCATTAAACTTTTCATTTTGTTTGGCCACCCAACTTTTAGAATAGTCACTTTTTGTTTGTTCTCGTTGAAGCAAAAATTTAACTTCCTTATCATTTCATCCATGGTTTTTGGATTGTAAAATTCAATCCTCTCCTTGTATGAAAAGGACAAGTAGCTAATAAACCTCTGTATTTTTTCCTTTTCTTCTTTCAAGTATGGTACATACCTCAAAAAAATCATGAATTTGTTCACAAATTCTTCCATGGTTGATTATCCTAACCTTAGCTCATGGAACTCTCTAGCTTTCTCATCGAAGTATCTTTATCTTAAGAACTTTTTAAATAATTTCCATGCCAATTTTTTGCTTCTAATTTTTCATTATAACCTTATTCTCCTCCCACCACAAGGTTGTTTTATCAGTCATATGATAAGTAGTCAATCTAGCCTTCAAGTTACTAGGGTAATTGTAGACCTCAAAATACTTTGACAATATTCAAAAGCTAAGCTTATGCCCCTTCCTCAAAGTCTCCATCAAAATTTGGAGGTATGATTTTTTTGAATTCCCCTTGCAGCTAAGATGTATCCTTCTTCTTTTTAGACATAGAGGTACTACTACCAGACTTTTGTTCTTCCCTTTCATCAAATTTACGTGTTTGACTTTCACTATAATTTATAGACTTAGTTTTGTCAGTAGATTCACTTCTAGATCTTTTCCTATGAGTTTTTCCATCTTTCCTACTACTGTTTTTTCCTCCAATCTTATGAGTATGTAGTCATTAATATTTTCTTTTTCATCTTTCGATTTTGATCCAAGTGGCTCCAAACACATGCAGAAGTCCAGGAGGACTCAGGAAGGGTCAAAAATCAAAGTGTTTGGATTATACTCAAACCAAGTTCATGTTAAAGATCTCGTCATCGTGATCGTGGTGGTGTGAATGGTTCATCAATCCAAGTCTGGATGAGGAAGATAGAGGCAGTCAAAATTTCGGTTGACTTTTGCTTACTGGGTAGGTTAATGGAGACACAATTTAGAATTTTTCTGGCAAATGGAATCTGGCCAACTTTGGCCAGATTCTGGACAAAATTGTTGCCTTGTTAAAATGCCTCCTTCGGCCTAAAAACGGGATTTTCCATGTTGTTCTTTAAATAACAAAAAAATTGTTAAAAAAAGGGGTGGCGGGCCACCAACCCCACCACCCCAATCCATAGCCATATTACACTATGTATATATGGGGTGGGCATGGGCCACCTCTGGTGGACTCGGCCCACACCCAACTACCTTCCATTAATGTGTCGCGTTAAAGATGGAGCCGACCAAGATTGAACCTGCCCGGCCCACGTGGGCTGACCCCCACCGAGCGGCCCCGTATGGCATACGCCCAACCAACCTCCGCCCCATGTTTAAAACATTTTCCCAATAATAAATTCAATTTTTTTTTATGAAGTTTAATTTGGGAGGGGTGGGATTTGATCCCCCAACCCCTCCTCAACGAATTACCAAATTTACCACTGTGCCAACCAACCAACTTGGTTAATCCACCCGAAAATGTATAGTAACCTCATTTGCATAGTGCACCCAGGCAGATGGAGGAACCAAAAGCGGGCATGAAAAATGAGGCAAATTTATTTTTTCATTAATTTTTAATGCAAGGGGGAACCATGACTGAGCAAAATTTCCAGGAGGGTGAAATTTTCACAGTGTCCAAATTGGACAAACTTTATGTCGATCTTACACCTCTCGGTGACACGAACCCAATGGTGCAGTTAGTTTCCTGATCTGAGCTATGGATTTGAAGAGGACCTGGAGGAGGGAATCTTTGAGGAATCTAGGGGGAATCTAAAAGATTCCTTAAGCCTCAGATTTTCATTTTCTCAAAATTCAGAAATTTGATAGTCGATTTTGCACTATTTGATGCCATAAATATAATGTTGTGTTCAGATTTTTCATTTGCTCATTCTATTCTTCAACCAATTTCTAAGTGGAGTGCAGGTGTCAGCATTCATGTGTAAGCAACCATTTCCATGTGATTGATGAGATTGGTGACACGAATAACTTCAGCAGTTTGACATCCGCTTCTTTAGATGGCCCTAGATGTGAGGTATATGTAGTATATTCATGTACTTCTTTTGCTATGCATTGTGCTGCACAGATCCCTGTTGATGCTTGATGTGGGATCTTGTTTCTCACTCGTTTTCATGATTCCTGCTTGATGTGATGTGGAATCATCTGTGTGATGTACTTGTTGTCATGATTCGTCATGTTATGTTTTGAGATCCATTTGTTGTATGCTGATGGGATACTCATGTTGTCGTCATGTATGTTTGCATTGAGATCCCTTTTATTCCATGTTGGTGGGATGCTCATCATGCATGAGTGTGTGTCATA
This sequence comes from Pinus tabuliformis, assembly GCA_031772625.1. Classification (NCBI taxonomy): domain Eukaryota; kingdom Viridiplantae; phylum Streptophyta; class Pinopsida; order Pinales; family Pinaceae; genus Pinus; species Pinus tabuliformis. Next base: position 993,737,947 of record CM062808.1, on the reverse strand, counting down.
CTGATAGGAGTCCTTTTTTACTGAGAGTTCCTGTAGTGGAACATCTCATGGAGCCACTCCTGTGTGAGGGCATTTTCCTTGTATGATAGCGACATCACCTCTTATGTACATCATCACTATTGACAACACTTAATGCAATGACGTACACCATCTTAACACTGGGGCCCAGAGACGTAGTCCCTCCTAGACGAACTCTGTTATCAACGGTTTATGTCTTTATGTTGTTGATGATTGACATGTTCCTCTTATTTACAGCATGCACATGTATTCATTCATGTTCTTTTAAAAAAATGCAATTTAACACATCACGAAAGTAAAAGGTTTTGGAAGGGTCCTTTGTCACATCTAGACCTGGATCAAGTGGTATCAGAGCATCTTTGCATGGATGTGGATTGTAAGTGTGAACAATGGAACGTGCAGCAACAGAGGATGAAAAAGCGATGTATGAGACCATGATCAAAATTTCCAGAAGGGTAGAAATAATGTATGAAACTCTACAGAAAGAGACAAAGGAAAAGGAGCGATTGCAACATCAGTTGCGAGCCACGGAAGAGGCCCTCAAAGAACTGAAGCACAATAAATAGAATCTTCAAACAGAGAATGTTGAATTGAAGATGCATCTACAAGAAGAGAAAGAGGAGAAACATAGTCTACTACAACAGCTTCAAGCGAAGGACGAGGCCTTGGAAAAGCTGTAGCGTGACCCATGTGAGGTAAAAATTAGTTCTCTGAATTCATGTATGTTCCCTGATGATGATTTTGCTATTTCTGAAAATCATACCGCAAGAATTGGCTCCAAACTTTTGAAGAAAATAGGGTATGAAGGAAAAGGCTTGGGCATTAATGGCCAAGGCATTGTCAACCCCATCAAAGTAGAGGAATTACTGTGTCAAATAGGACTTGGGTATGTTAGAAAGGAAGTTGGGGAATGCGCCACGACAGTTAGCAAACCACCAACAACAGATGATGAGTAGCCCTCATCAGTTCTTTCCAAATCAATAGAGGAGGTAAAAAGATGTTGATTTCCTTTCGATTCGTCTTCACATAGTATGATTTCTGTTGGAGATTTGAAGATCCCAATTACAGGGACAAACATGAGGCTCATTACTAGGACGAGGTACGAGGAGGAAAAAGAACATGGTGTTAATAACCAAAGCATAACTCAACCACTGGAGGTTGTGCAAAGACCTCAATTTGCAAGCTCGAGATACAGCAAAGGAGAATACTCGAAGGTGTCATATTCTTCCGAGACATCGTCAAAATCGTCGAGGAAAGAGAATGATGGGAACACATCCCCATCATCCCATGGAAGTTTCCATGGCAAGGAAAGAGCTGAGGCAAGCTCTCATCACCATAATGACATCAGAGACAACAAGGGAAGGTATAACCACTCTCGACATTCGAATGTTGTGTTTCCATCACTTGTCAGAGCAAAAATAGTGTTTGGCCTTATTATTGTAAATCATGTGTTGTGGTGATGATGTGTTTTCCATCACTTGTTGAAGCAACAATGATATGTTGGCCTTGTTTTCATAGCTGGGGTATTGTGTCCATCTTGTTGTAAACTTGACCACCAAGTATGTGTTATAAACTCGTGGCAAGTGTGGGATGCTTGGGTCATTAGTTGGTTATTAAAGTCAAGCATGTAATTTGCAAAACAGTGTACTACAGGTTGTAGGTGTTGGCTCATCACTTAAAGCTCCGAAGAACAAAGGTGAAGGAGATGGAAGCGAGACCTTTTCCAGATGCTTGTGATGTAGACAAGGTACAAAGAAGTTGCAGATTATTTTTCATTCTTTGGGAGGACCAAAAGCTCCTGAGTGGGGAGGATTGATCCAGGTGGCTCCAAACACGTGCAAAAGTCTAGGAGGACTTAGGAAGGGTAAAAAATAAAAGTGTTTGGATTATGCTTGAACCAAGTTCATGTTAAATATCTCATCATCGTGATTGTGGTGGTTAGAACAGTTCGTCAATCCGAGTCCGGATGAGGAATATAGAGGCAATCAAAGTTTCGGTTGACTTTTGCTGACTGGGCAGGTTAATGGAGACACAATTTAGAATTTTTCTGGTGGATGGAATCTGTCCAACTCCGACCAGATTCCAAGCAAAATTGTTGCCTTGTTAAAATGCCTCCTTCAGCCTAAAAACGAGACTTTCCATGTTGTTCTTTAAATAACAAAAAAAAGTGTTAAAAAAAAGGGTGGCGGGCCACCAACCCCGCCACCCCAATTTGTAACTATATTACACTATGTATATATGGGGTGGGCGTGGGCCACCTCCAGTGGACTTGGCCCACATCCAACTACCCTCCATTAATGTGTCGCGTTAAAGATGGAGCCGACGGGGATTGAACCCGCCCAGCCCACGTGGGTCGGCCCCCACTGGGCGGACCCGTATGCCATATGCCAAAACAACCTCCGCCCCATGTTTAGAACATTTTCCCATTAAAAAAAAAATTTAAAAAAAATTATGTAGGTTAATTTGGGAGGGGCGGGATTTGATCCCCCGAGCCCTTCTCAACAAATTACCAAATTTACCACTGCGCCAACCAACCAACTTGGTTAATCTACCTAGAAATGTATATTAACCTCATTTGCACAGTGCGCCCAAGCAGATGGATGAACCATGAGCGGGCACGAAAAACGAGGCATAGTGACTTTTTTATTAATTTTTAATGCAAGTGGAACCATGACTGAGCAAATTTTCCAAGAGGGTGAAATTTTTGCAGTGTCCAAATTGGACAAATTTTATGTCGATATTACACCTCTTAGCGACACAAACCCGATGGCACAATTAGTTTCCTGATTTGAGAAATGGATTTCAAGATGACCTGGAGGAGGGAATCTTTGAGGAATCTAGGGGAATCTAAAAGATTCCTTAAGCCCCAGATTTTCATTTTCTCAGAATTCAGAAATTTGATAGTCGATTTTGCACTATTCGATGCCACAAATCTAATGGTGTGTTCAGATTTTTCATTTTCTCATTCTATTCCTCAACCACTTTCTAAGTGGAGTGCAGGGGTTAGCATTCATGTGCAAGCAGCCATTTCCATGCGATTGATGCCGTGAGATTGATGGCACGAACAACTTCAACAGTTTGACATCCGCTTCTTTAAATGGCCTTGGATGTGAGGTATATGCAATGTATTCATGTACTTCTTTTTCTATGCATTGTGCTGCACAGATCCCTATTGATGCTCGATGTGGGATCTTGTTTCTTACTCGTTTTCATGATTCCTGCTTGATGTGATGCGGAATCATCTGTGTGATGTACTTGTTGTCATGATTTGTCATGTTATTGTTTGAGATCCCGTTGTTGTATGTTGATGGGATACTCATGTTGTCGTCATGTATGTTTGCATTGAGATCCCTTTTATGCCATGTTGGCGAGATGCTCATCATGCATGAGTTTGTGTCATACTGATAGGAGTCCTTTTTTACTGAGAGTTCGTGTAGCGGAACAACTCTTGGAGCCACTCTTGAGTGAGGGCATTTTCCTTGTATGATAGTGACATCAAATCTTATGTACATCATCACTATTGACAACACTTAATGCAACAGCCCACACCATCTTGACACTGGGGCCCAGAGACGTAGTCCCTCCTGGACGAACTCCATTATCAACGGCTTATGTCTTTATGTTGCTGATGATTGACATGTTCCTCTTCTTTATAACATGCACATGAATTCATTCATGTTCTTTTAAAAAAATGCAATTTAACACATCATGAAAGTAAAAGGTCTTCGAAGGGTCCTTTGTCACATCTGGACCTGGATCAACTTTAGACATTTTTTCTTGATTGGCTTTAATATTGTCTAAATATGTCTTTAGACTACAAACTACTTGTAGGATTTTAGATCCATGATTATTTGTTACCAGTTTCTCCTCCCACCATTCCCACCTCAGTATTATGCTCTTCACCTTCCCTAGATGATCCTACCGAAGTCTATCCATTGTTATTCTCGCCATTCTTAAAATTTTGTCAGTGATTTGATTATCTTTGTGTCACACAGAAAATAATGTTTCAGTTTAGGACCCATAGAAGGCTCAATGTTGTAACCTACAACTCTGATACCACTTGTAATATACCCTACTAATTACACTTTTAAAAAAAAGTATAATTATTCTCATTATACCTTAATACTTGTGCATTTAGAATTTTTTCATTGACCATTTACCTGGTATTCTTTTATGAATGATCCTTTTTTCAAGAGGAGCTGCAACTTCAAATTTTAATCATTTACATTTAAAAGTCTCTTCCTCTAACACCATACTTTGTTTTTCTATTGGAGTTTAGTCCTTACTAAATTCATTTATTTTATTTTTAACACAATGATGGAAGTCAATACCTTCTCCATACGTAGTACACACTAATGGACTCACTACTAAGTATTTTTATCTCCTTCAACTGTATATGCATAATAATGTTTAAAAAAACCTTAAGCATGTTAAGTCACCAAGATTTCATTATATATTTCTATAATTTTTGTGTTACATGATTCACCCTCATGTAATTATACCTATGGTTATCTTGAGGAATAAAAAAATTTGGTTATATAATATATACCACCTCGTATAATATTTAATCTATATACGAGGGTCAAACCTAAGTCCACAAGGTCGTTTATCGCTTCATCAACATATGTTATGACCACAATATATATATATATATATATATATATATATATATATATATATATATATATATATACCAGCTCGTATAATATTTAATCTATATACGGGGGTTGAACCTAAGTCCACAAGGTCGTTTATCGCTTTATCAACATATGTTATGACCACAACAGATATATATATATATATATATATATATATATCACGCCTTGGTTTAATTAATCTCTCGAATATTATATGTATTATCCCTATCATTGTAATTTGTATATCTATTGATATAGTGTTATGAGGGTTTGATGCTACTCTGTTTATATTTTCAATACATAATTATTGTTGTGGAACATATTGCTGTCATGGTATGGTTTTGATAACACTCACAGTTTCGACACATATATGGAGTTTTATTATCTCACCGCAGTAGAAGCTACCTTGTGAATTCACATGACTTAACTTTGATATCTATCCACCCTAATTTTAATAGTTGTGATATGATAATGAATACTTGTTTGTTGGCATCCACAGTTCATTCACTTCTTTGGCCTTTGGACAAAGTTTCGCTAACTCTGCAACTGCTTTCACTTCAATGTTTTGACATTATGATCTAGGTGGATATTGACGGCCACCCACATATTCCACTTGGACTCCCAACACTATTTCCTTTCAGTGTCCTAATTTCTAGCAAAGTTTCCTATTTTTGCAGTTTTCTACTTTTGGCAATTTTTTGGGTCTTGAACTTCTGGAATGGTTTGGACGCCCTAAACAATGTTTTTTAGGGAAACATGTAAATTTAATCCAAAGGTTTACATTTGCAAACAAAAATTGTTCTCCTTGGATAGACCTTTCTAATGAGTTATCGTGTGTGCCAAATGGAGATCGTATGCCAAAGTTACAACCTCGGGAATTTGACGTTCCAACTAACCCCAGCGGGGCCATGGGGGCTTCACTGCAGGAGCGATACCATAGCACGTGGATTCATGTTGGAGGATATATAATGAGGAAAAAATGACATAATATATTGGGGGATATATAAGAGGTAAAGGGTTTTTATATTGACGGGTATAAAAAATGGACCTCAAAGTTAACGAAAAAACATAAAGGGTTTAGAAAATGTTAATGAAAAAATGGATACCTACAATATCTAGTGAAAGTAGGGGCTTTTTAAATTGGGAAGGTGTATTGGGTTTATATTGGTATAGGGTTAAATAATGTGTTTTTTAGAGGTATTTTCCAATATGTACTCAAATTAAGGGTATTGTTTAATATGCCATTATTGCACGTGATATGTCAGAAGTTCATTGAGTGAAGCCCCCGTGAATGGGGCCCACAATATTTTGGCGCTTCATCTCCTAGGGTTATGTTTTGGATGTTGAGGGTTTCCCATTATTATTCATGACAAAAAGGCATGAGAGCCTCATTGTAACTCAGTTTGAAAGGCATGTAGCCATCACATCTCTTCTTAGAGATAAGCTACCATCGCCTGAGCTAGTTTGTGTACTTTCTGCATGTAAAAATTTTTCAGTAGTTTCTATTTATTAATTTAATTTATGTTTCATTGTATCTCTATGTTTCTTTAAATATGTATTTCATTCCATTCCTTCATATAGCTAGATCAATGGTATTAGAGTAGTATTCTCTTTCTCTGTTTTTCTATGCATGCCCCCTACGATGTTGGGGTTTAATGTGTTGGGACTTGAATTGGTTGAACCCTTGCAAGACCAGCCTTGCGAACCCTGACGACCTCCCATGGCAAAAGAAAATAAATATGAGGCAGTAGGAGATCCTTTCAAATTTTTACTTGAAGAGGTCCTCAAGCAACAAAGGAATGAGATGATGGATAATTTTTCCCAAATCCTTTGGTGGGCATCAGTGAGCGAAGCATCTTCATCTAGTGGTCACTTCAGAGGCTTCACCTCCTTTAAGGTACAAGTTAAATTTAGAAATCCTATATTTGAAGACCATATAGACACAAATTCTCTAGATAGATGGTTAAATCTGCTAGAAGGATATTTTTTGACCGATAATTTTTCTAATAGGGAAAAGATTACTTCTGCACTCCTCAAAGTCAACCCCAATATCAAGAACTAGTGTGAAAATTATAGTGAGCAGAGGAGAAAGGAGGAACACACTAATTTCAGTTGCAACCTCATGGAATTATTTCCAATATGTCTTCATGGAACAATATTACCCTATTAATGGACCACAACATAGTAGGAAAGGGACCAAGACGTGTTGGAGTTCACAAGTATTTTTCATACCCTATGCACAAAGTTGGGTATCAAGGATTTTAAGTGGCATTTGGTACTCAAGTACCATTGTTTTCTGCACAAATACATCCATGCGGAAATGGAGTTCCTAGACATATCCTCACTTGGCACAACGTATCAATATGTTGTCAAGATTGAGTAGAAATTTAAATAGAAGAAGCGAGACTTTAGATGTATGAATCCAAAATAAGGAAAAGGCACCTCCAAGACATAGAAAATAGGACAAATCCAAGGTGGAGTGACCCAATACAACCCATCAAAGACACAAGAAAATAATAGCACCACAAAGATGAAGATGGACACAAGAAAGTGGTGTGAGTTTCAAAAGAGCCCCACCCACATCACAAATGAGTGTCATGCCATGCAGTCACTAGTGGCTAAGATAAAAGCTTCAAATTCATATGCTTGTTTTGACTCTGAGCCAAAACTTGGCAAGGGGAAATGGATTATTAGTTCAGAGCATAGTGCTACCATTTCTACTACTAAGGTCTATAAGATTGAGCCTGAAGATCTAGTGGAGGGGGAGCATCTCTTCCACTCACAGATGTGGGTGAAGGGTTCCCCGTTGCATTTAATTGTTGATAGTGGGAGTCAAAAGAACCACATATCAACAAAGTCATTAAGTGGTTGTGCCTGCTAGCCACACCACACCTATATCTACACCATTGAGTGGCTCCACCAAGGATGAGATCTCCACATCAGCTAGCAGTGCCAGCTTCCATACAACATTAAGCCCTTCACAGGCAAGGTATTGTGTGATGTTTCTCCCCTTGAAGTTTTTGATGGTTTATTAGGCCAACCATACTTGTGTAAGTGGCATGCTTTGTATGATTCTAGATCTTATACGGTTATTATTACTTGGGAATAAAAATATATAGGATACCGAAGGTAGCCCTACCTATCAACATTTCTTTGATCTCTACTAAGAAATGCAGTAAGATCTTCTCTAATAATTATTTTTTTTTCTTCTTGATTTGCTCTCAAAGTGAGGGGAATATCATGGCCACATCCATGGCCCCTATAAGGGGTTCCTTCTCACAATAGAAGCGTTTGTGGAAGAGGGAAAAAAGAAAAGAAAAAACTATTTTTTCAACTCGTATTTTCAACTTATCACCCTATGGATTTACTCAAATTTTGAGCGGAAACACTCATTGGATGCAGAATTTGATTCCTCATCCAAGAAGTACCCATGTTGCATACTTTTGATGGACCCTATTTTTTTCATGTATTTCTCATTTTTCATGTAGTAGGGTCCATCAAAAGCATGCAACATGGGTACTCCTTCGATGAGGAATTGAATTTTGCATCCAATGAGTACTCCTGCTCGAAATTTGAGTAAAAAATTAGAATGATAAGTTGGAAATACGAGTTGAAAAAGTAGTTTTATTATTTTTTAATATTTTTTACATTTTTACTCTTGAAATGGTGAATCATCTCCCTTGGCTGACATCATCATCTTGAATCCTATTGGTTCTTATAAAGTTTATTTTGGTTTTACATTTTCCTTAGGAGGCCCATTTTAGACCTCAAAATTCCCCTAATGACCCACACAAGTACCTTTGCACTGTCAAGTCAAGCATTTGATTGATCTAACTCTTGGAGCACCTCTACACAATGAGCCAATATATCGTTGCTCTCTTTTGGAAAACAACGAAATCAAGTGGCAGGTCCAGGAGTTGCTAAAAAAGGGAACATCCAACCTAATTCCTCATCTTCTAGGAGCCCAATTGTACTTATATAAGAAAGATGGGACCTGGAGACTTTGCATTGCTTATCGAGAATTGAATAAAATCAGTGTCAGGAATAGATAATTTATCCCATGGATTGATTACCTTCTTGACTAGCTCAAGAGGGCCAAGTACTTCAGCAAGATTGATTTTAAGCATGGTTATCACCAAGTTCGAATGGAACCCACATATGTATGGAAAACCACCTTCAAATCCAAGGAGGGCCTCTTTGAGTGGTTGGTCATTCCCTTCGGGTTGAAAAATTCCCATTCAACTTTTATGAGGCTAATGGATGAAATTTTTGCGGCATTTCACAAACTATTTCCTGGTTGTATATCTATACAATATCCTCATCTTCAATAAGAGTTGGGCAGAGAACTTGCAACATATTCAGTAGGTCCTTCAAACATAATTGATGAGCAAGGTCTCCACACTCCTCTTCCTACTCCTAGTCATCCTTGGGAATCCATCTCTGTGGACTATATGTCTGGCCTTCCTTCTACCAAGCATGGTAGTGACTGTGTATTTCTGGTTGTTGATAGATTTTCTAAGATGGATATATTTGTTGCCCGCAAGAAGATTATCACAATAGAAGACACTTCCAAGCTCTTCTTCGAATGAGTGTGGGTAAATTTTGTGATCCCATAGGCAATTATATTAGATTGGGATAACAGGTACTTGAGTGTATTATTCAAGCCTATGGTCATTTTTGGACACTAATCTCACCAAGTTGACTACATTTCATCCTTGGGCTGATGGTTAGACAGAGATCATGAACAATATGGTAGTGAAAATAGTATACATGTACAACTCCAAGTAGCCATGTTGAACATGGGATGATAGTCTTCCCTACGTGAAACATAGCTATAACAAAGCTCTCCATAGAATGACTAACCATAGTCCTGTTGATGTTGCTAGATACAAGGGATCTCCCCAATATGAGGTCCTAATTAGACCTCACACCATTTGTTGTAGGAGTTCCATCTGAAATAAGTCCCAAATTTCGTTTACTTAATGATTTTCCTTGGCTTAAGTGATTAGCACAAGAGATATGTGTACATGTGCTTTTGAATGAGCAAGATAGTGTGCATTGTGAAATGTTCAATTATCAATGTACCAAGGTTCTTTCATTGCGAGGGAGAGAAAGTGAGTCTCTAAGAGATAAGTAATAGTACTAATCTAATGGAGACACTGCATGCACATGACAAGAAAGAACCGTTAAATATCAAGAGAAATAGTTCACATAGATGCCACAATCATTAAATCATTACAACACATTTCCAATCAATTAAGCACTAAAGTCACTGAGATAGTTCAATTACTTCAGTACATATGAGAGAAAACATAAACCGAAAACATTAGAAGAATAGTCTTAAAATATCTACGATTCATGCATGAAAATGTGTTGGCCAAAAGGCTTCAAGTATTAATTGAAATTTCCAATATACATAAGTACAATTAAGATTACTAGCTCCAATAGTGGAGTGTTAGAGCCACTACTTTCTCCCCAAAAGTATTATCTCTATCTCTCTAATTCCTATGAGAGAAACCAAGGTTAAAATTCCTTTGTGTGAGAAATGAGGATCCTTTTATAACTTGAGAAATGACCTTTCATATCCTCATGAATCTTGGCTTTCCAACTTCTAATGATCTTTGGACTTCTAGAACCTTTGGACTTCCAAATAAATCTTGGAATTACATATGAATATTAGTATCACATGTCTTTTGGACTTCTATACATGGCTCTTTTGTCCATACATGACTCTTGGACTTCCACTTCTTTGTCTTTACAATGATTAGATGATTACATCATAACTTCCACATCATCATGTGATAGGGACATGGCAAGTCACTACCACTGATGACTTGCACTTGTAGTGACTGATGACATGGAATTTCTTCAATGGTGACATGGTTTCCAATTGTGTCTTCCGATTGTTGATGTCTTCACCCTCCAAAGGGTCTTTGATCTTATGGAGTATTCAAGGTGCTTCGATCATCAAGACTTCAATGTGTTATTTGTTCTTCAATGCTTCCTTTATCTTCCTTCTTTGCCCAATCTTCTTCATGCATACTTTCTATGTTGTTCTTGAATTACTTGTAACTACAATCACTCATGGAAAGAAAACATCAACCTTAAAAATATCCTATTCTAACATGTTTCATGCATATTTTCTATTTGTGTCTTAACAGTGCACTTGGGGGAGTAAGGAGAGCTTCTGGGCATAAGGGTGCACTTCGAATGGCTGAAGGGCTGAAGAGAAGAAGCTTCAAGGATTCAGGATGCACTCATGTGCTCAAGAGAGAGAGACACTCAAGGGAGGGCGTAGGGTACATGTATGAAGGACAAAGGATGAGGCTTCAATGTTCCCAAGTGTGTTTTATGCTCAAGGAAGACAAGGTGGGTGAAGGGCACATTACTAAAGGTTGAGGGGAAAGGCTTTAGAGATTCATGGTGTGCCCATGCACTCAAGAAGGAAACAAAGGGCACATGATGAAATGTTGAAGTACAAAGGATGGGGCTTCATGGCTGCAGGGTGTGCTCATGTGTTCAAGGAAGCCAAAGAGGGCACAGGGCGCATTGATCAAGGCTAAAGGAGTTAAGATTTGGGTCTTCGGGCTACGCTCATGTGCTCAAGGAAGGAACAGTCCTTCGAGTCGAAGGAGTGCACTCAAAGGAAGAGATGGTTCTTCAAGGGCGTAGCTTAGAACAAGGGGAAATATGCTTAGGAGTTCAATATGTGTTATTGGAGGGTGCAAGGTGCACTTCTGAACAATGAAGGATTCCCACTCAAGGCTTAAGAGTGTGATTTTGTGCTCTTTGCCTTAATGTCTTCACTTGAACAATCAAAATTTGTCTAAGTCCAGAGGATAGAAAAAGGGGTGAATTGAATGAGTTTAGACATAAAATCATGTGTCCCACATACCTACTCATCAAGAAAAATTAGACAAGCTTGAAAAATGATCAATAAACATCAAAATGCCAGTTTACATAAACTCCCAAGTACAAAAAACAAAAATATTATGACCATGAAATACACTAGAGATGTTCTAATCAATTGGAAAACACATAAGAATGATTAATAACACTTGAAACATATAAAATGAATTGAAACAACACTTGACGACTGTTGGATGGTTTAATTGTGAGTTAAATCCTTGTCATTAATTTTCAACCCGGGGTTCGTAGAACTGACAAGGTATACATGTACTATATGTACTAGATGGCTATTTATCAGAACAGATTCATCCAATTCAATTAAAACTAATTACAAATTAAATTAAGTGAATCTAATCCAAACCAAAGCAAACATAAATAAATTGAAATCACACTTGCATAACGGAAATCACACTTGCTTGAAAATGAAATCACACTTTCTTGAAAATGAAATCACACTTGCATAAATGAAATCACACCACACTTGCATAAATGAAATCACACTTGTAGAATTGAAATCACACCACACTTGCATAAATTAAATCACACCACACTTGCATAAATGAAATCACACTTGCAGAATTGAAATCACACTCGCTGAATTGAAATAACACCACACCTGCTGAAATGAAATCACACTTGCTGAAAGGAAAAGCACACTTGCATATAATGAAAACACACTTGATGAAAATAAATGAAATAAAGCAACTACACTATTTTACCAATATTTACAAAGGTGTGCAAATTTTGGTTGATGGGGGCCCTCCATTCCTCAACAAGCACACTGAACAAGTATCACATCTTGGAGATCAAAGTGGCAATATGTATTTCATAAAATGAAGTTACAATATATTACAAGAATTATCTCTCCTCACTTTACAAATCACATCTTGGATGGAACTTGGAACCTCCAACTAGCAACTAACACTAACACTAACACTTAACCACTAGCTACTAACCCCGTGTATGAATGGTGCATTCCTATTTATAGAAAAATTAAGGATAACTATTCAATAAATATAGATCCTTCGATCTCTCCTTAACCCACATTTATCTCTTGTGGTTACAACCAAACTCCTAAAAATGTAAGATACAAATCCTCTCAAAATTCTCTCATCCATGATTCTCCTTTGCATGTGCATAGTTAATGATCCACATATTCTACAATTATTCCACAAATCTTCATGAGTTGAAATTTGAAATTCTAATTTGTGGTTGGGTGGCCATGTAAGACCCTTCTAGAATCTCCAAATACGCCTACAATATCACAAAACTCAAAACACTTTTAGATATATATGAAAACATGTTAATTTCCTAATATTTAATCACAAATTCTCTTAAAATACTTAAAATTAATGACTTGGAAAATGTTAGGTCCCTATAATACTAGTGATTCCCCCATTACTATTGTCGTTGTATCCCTTATTGTTATTGTTGTGCCCCTATTGTCCCCATATTGTTATTATTGTGCCCCATAGAATCCCACTATTGTTATTTTTATGCCTTTATATTATTATTGTTAGGTCGGCTTGGTTATATTGTGACCCCTTAGACTCCTATATATAGAAAGGAGGTTTTGTCATTTGAATCATCCAAGAATCGTTTACTTTTGTAATGTAAAGGAGGTTTCCCCCTCGAAGAGGATGAATTATAAGGCATTGATCTATCTTTTCTATCTTTTTGTGAGCAAGTTTCATAACATTTGGTATCAAAGCTTTGGATTCTAGGGTTTCACTACTCCAAACGGGTCATCATGGAATTTTCGCTATAACTTTTTTTCGAAAATATTTCAGAAGCTAAAACAAAAACCCATTTGAGAGGAAATCTCGCTGAACCTTGGGTCCAAAATTCAGATCTTTTCTCGCTATATTTTTAGATATATGATCTGAGGAAGTTAGGGTTTGTGAAAGCTCCATAATTTCATCTAAAACAAGTCATCATGGAATTTGCGCTATAACTCTTTCGCTACAAAGTTTCAGAAGATAAAAAAAAATCCATTTGAGAAGAAATCGTCTGAACCTTGGCTCTGAATTTCAGATCCTGTCTCACTATATTTTCGGAGATATAATCTGAGGACGTTAGGGTTTTTGCAAACCCCTGAATTGCATTCCAAACATGATACCTTGGGAAAATTGCCATAACTTTCACTCTGAGCATCAGATTGAATTGTCGTAAGAATTTATAGAAAGAGGACGGACTGTAGTTTTTTGGGTATCATTTTCAAAACCTAAGGTTGAAACAATGACCCACGGAACGTCGTACAAGTTTGCCCTACTAAACCAGTCTATACTCAGGTCATCGTGGGAGATTTGGCATAACTCTTCATTGGAGAATCCAATCTTGATCAAACTTGCAGGGTTAGAAATATTACTCAGAGGGTTACTGCAGGAAGAAATTTCCAACCTTGGAGATCCAAAATTACAGAGATACATCATATTCAATATCGAGCTCCCACAAAGTGAAAAAAGGTGTGTAGTTTTTTTAAAAATTTTTCATAAGCTTGGTTTGAAAAATTAGTTTGAAGGAATTCAAAGGGCATAGTGAAGAATTATTATTGGTAATTGATGCCCTGAATAAAGAAAATGGAAACACCTAGTAAGCAACCTGAAAGATCTAGCATGACTCATGAAGAAGAGGAAGAAATGCAACATGATATATCAAAATTAAGAGACCAAGGGCAACAAATTTCACTCCCACATAAAGTAAGAGAAGCTAAGATGGATGGTTTAAAGAAAGATGTAGAAGCTAAGATGTATGGCATGGAAGCTAAGATGGATGGTTTAAATAAAGGTGTGGAAGCTAAGATGGATGGTTTAAAGAAAGGCATAGAAACTAAGATGAATGATGTGGAAGCTAAGATGGATGGAATTGAAGCTAAGATGGATGGCGTGGAAGCTAAGATGGATGATTTAAAGAAAAGCATGGAATATTTGAAGACAAATTTGACAAAGTTTCTACAATAAATGCTTCCTAATGGCGAAAGGGTAGTAAAGGAAACTCATGATGAGAACAAAATAAATGTTAATCATGATTTTATAGACTCTAACATTGGATTGAAGAACCACCATGTTCCAAAGATCGATATGAGGAAGTTTGATGGCAAGGATCCTGGAACATGGATACTATAGATGGAGCAATTTTTCGACCTCCATAATGTGCAAAACACACAAAAGGTACACATTGCAACTTTATATTTCGAACCAAATCAGTTTGTATGGTATCAATGGCTTAGCTCTCGTAAACAAATTGTCACTTGGACTATTTTTATGGATGAAATGATAGCACATTATGAGGATACAAAAAGTAACACTTTTTTTAGCCAATTGATAAATATCAAACAAAAGGGTTTAATTATGGAGCACATTGAGGACTTCCAAAAATTGAATATAAGGGTAAAAGATATTCCAAAGGAGCATAGGATTGATGTGTTCATAGGGACTTTAAAAGATAACATCCAACACGAGGTTCACCTTTAGGAACTAGATTCATTGGAGAAGGCATTCAGGTTGGAAAAAAAAATGGAAAGCAAAATTATGGCAACAAGGAAGCCTACCACCCACAATCATAAAGATGGAAGTGTTGCTGACCCTAGCCATCCACAACCTACAAGGTTGACACCACAACAATTGGAAGAAAAAATAGCAAAAGGGATGTATTACAGTTGTGATAGAAAATACACTAAAGGTCATAAGTGTTCCAAGAAGAAATTATTTTACATAGATTTTGAAGAGGAGGAAGAAAAGGAACAAGAAATGTCAAAAGAAGAGGACAAAAACTAGGAACAAACCCTAGAAAAAGAAGAAATGAATCTGACCATATCTTGTAATGCATTGGTTGGAATTACCACTCCTCAAACTATCAAGATAGAAGGGCATATCAATAAGAAAAAGGTAATAGTGTTGATTGATTCGGGAAGTACCCATAATTTTATTCATTGTAAGATAGCCAAGGAATTGAATTGCTTCCTATATCTAGCACCTGAGTTTCAAGTGATGGTTGCAAGTGGAGGAACCATAAATTGCTCAGGAAAGTGCCATAATATCAAGCTATCCATGGGAGAATATGTATTGAATAGCCCAATGCTTTCCATGCCAATGGGTGGTGCTGATTTTGTACTATCAGTCCAATGGCTACAATCCTTGGGTATAATAGCTTTTAATTTTCAAGAAATTTTCATGAAATTATTTTTAGAAGGAAAGGAAGTTGAATTAAGGGGTATCACAGGGAAACCAGGAAAGATAATCAACTCTAACGGAATGACAAAGCTTCTAAAGAAAGAACAACGAGGCATCATTTCACAATTATGTTAACTAGAGGTTCCCACATCGAAGTCATCCATTTCTCCAGATCTCCAAAATGTCTTGGACAATCATTCCAAGGTATTTGAGACTCCCAAAGGCCTCCCACCTAATCGTGATCATGATCATGCTATTAATTTGATTCCAGGAAGTGTTCCTCAAAACATCAGGTCGTACAGATATCCCTATGTCCAAAAGAGTGAAATTGAACATATGGTTGCAGAAATGCTAGAGGTTGGTATAATTCAACCTAGTCAAAGTTCTTTCTCTGCTCTAGTAGTATTAGTTCACAAGAAAGATAAATCATGGCGCATGTGTCCAAATTATAGGGAGCTCAACAAGCTCACTATTAAAGATAAATTTACCATTCCTGTCATTGATGAATTGTTGGATTAATTGCATGGATCAATTTACTTCACCAAGTTGTATCTTCATTCAGGATATCATCAAATCAAAATGAAGACTGAAGACATTCGAAAAACAACATTTAGAACTCATTAGGGTCATTATGATTTTTTGGTCATGCCTTTTGGCCTTACTAATGCAACTTCTACATTTCAAGGTTTGATGAACTCCATTTTCAAACCCTTAGAAAATTTGTGTTAGTATTTTTTTATGATATACTAATCTACAACATGTCTTGGAAGGATCATGTCCAAAATGTTGACATGGTGCTAAAACTATTGGAGGATATGAAAAAATCTCCAAATTTTTCTTTGGAGTACAAGAGGTGGAATATCTGGGTCATATTGTATCTCATGAAGGTGTTAAGGTAGACCCTAGAAAAATTAAAACCATTAAGGAATGGAAAATCCCCACATCCATAAAGCATCTATGATCTCTCGGGTTGACAAGGTATTATCGCAAGTTTGTTGAGAATTATGGGAGAATAGCAGCACCTCTAACAACATTATTGAAGAAAGATGCATTTTCATGGACTCCAGAAGCAACGAAGGCCTTTGAACATCTTAAAGAGGCAATGTGCCAAGCACCAGTCTTAGCTACACCGGAA
This sequence comes from Pinus tabuliformis, assembly GCA_031772625.1. Lineage (NCBI taxonomy): Eukaryota > Viridiplantae > Streptophyta > Pinopsida > Pinales > Pinaceae > Pinus > Pinus tabuliformis. The sequence continues at coordinate 993,721,076 of CM062808.1, read as the reverse complement.
TTCACAAAAACCTTTATTGTGGAATGTGATGCCTCAGGAAATGGAATTGGTGTTGTTTTAATGCAAGAAGAAAGACCCATTGCTTTCGAAAGTCGTCCAATAAGAGGAAAGTATTTACACAAAGCTATTTATGAGAAGGAAATGTTGGCAATACTACATGCACTTAAGAAATGGCGACCCTACCTAATGGGAAGACACTTCAAGGTAAAAACATATCCTGATAGTCTTAAATACTTTTTAGAAAAAAGATTATCTTCAGAAGAGTAGCAAAAATGGGTCACAAAGAAGTTGGGTTATGACTTTGAAATCATCTACAAAAAAGGGAAGCAAAATGTTGTGGCAGATGCACTCTCAAGAAAGGATGAGGATGTGGAAGCATTTCGTTGCGCCATTTCTATTATCCAACCAGATTGGATAAACGAAGCAAGGGATGAATGGAAGAATGACGAGGAAGTGTGGGCAGTCATTCAAAAGATACAAAAAGATCCCAGTACATCTGATACATTTATATTATTATTGTTAGATCGGCTTGGTTATATTGTGACCCCTTAGACTCCTATATATAGAAAGGAGGTTTTGACATTTGAATCATCCAAGAATTGTTCTTTTCTGTAATGTAAAGGAGGTTGCCCCCTCAAAGAGGTTGAATTATAAGGCATTGATCTATCTTTTCTATCTTTTTGTGCACTGGTTTTATAACAGAAAATAATAATGATAAACCCATATGATTATGAAAATGGTTACTTAATGTAAGGTTATGGGGCTATAGAGTTACAGAATGAGGGTAAAATGATGGAAATGAAGGTGAAAGTGGATGACATTTTGGAGGCCCAACATATGCCCCAACTGAAGATATCGCATGCCCTCATGCAACTATTGCATTGATTCCCTTAATCATAAGTTGATCTTCTTGAAATATTTTGCTTCTATATGAGCTTTTTCTTTGTATTTATTCTCTTTTAACTTTTCATAATCATATAATTTGATAATTTTATTATTTTTTCAAAGTGTACTTTGAAATACATTTGATTGCAACATATATTTTTTTATGGTTGGTTCTTGTGTGACAACCAAACTTTTATGAGTATTGGTTCTTGTGTAACAATACTTTTGTTATTTTTTTTGCATCAAAATACTTGAAAACATTGAGAATTCCTTTCTAAGTCTCATAGTCACTGCCAGCCATTTAATGTGCTCATCAATTGATCATTGCAAAACATATAAACTTTTTGAATCAAAATACAATAATAGTTGATTTGGGAAAAATATGTTGGTTAGGATGAAATGAAATGTGACATATGACATGAAATGTGAATATCCCCTCCCCCCCAACCAAAGGTGTTTTTGGTTTTAGGCAAATGAGAAAGGGAATATAAATGAGGTGAGGGATTTTCCAAAATCAAAATTTTAGCATTTAAGGAATTACATGATTAAATATTAGAAAATTACATGCCTTCACTTACCTAAAAAGTGGACAAGATATGTACATAGAAGAGTGTGGTTGTTGCTATTGGATCATGGAATATGAAGTAAAAGAATTTGACCTTGCTTCTCCTTTCTCTTGGTTGTATGAATTTAGGATGAGATTGTAATCTTTACTGCTATGGCTACTGAATTCTGAATTAAGTCCTGCTGCAAGCTGCTGAAATCATATAGTCTTCATTCATTCCCACTCAGTGACATAATTCTTATCTTTGTGAATAGATGTGTTGATGTCGAATATAGAAAATAAATTGTTGGAGTATTGGCCATTAATGAATGCAATTAACCAACATGAGACTACTAACCATTGATGTCAATGATAGTCAATATGCCCGAGTACATCTTACTAGGTATTTATAGATGTGTTGTAGTCGAGTCACCTAGAAGATCCGACAAACAGGGGACATTGATGTATTCCCATTGTTTATTGGTGAGAGAACTTGCCATTAAGGCATGCGAGCCTCAAGATAATTGAAAGATATCTAGTCTTGATCCGAGATGATGTTTCAGAGTCAATGGGTCAAAACTTGTTAGAAGGGAGGCCTTAATGAACCCTCCATCATCTAACGTGAGTATGAAATAATAATTTAAAGAACTATAGATGGAAAATTTGCATTGAAGCAAGGATTATTTAACAGAAAGGAAAAGGAAAATGGGGTGACTCAACTTTGTAAGGGAGTTGAATGACTTTATTTCTGAGTTAAGTGTGAGTGAAAATGAGGTAGGAAAGTATGAACATTGTAAAGGAAATGAGTTTTTGGTAGGAGGGAGATGGACAGTTATCGATTGACTGCAGGCTTAGAATGAGTAGCAATGGTAAAGTTGGTATTTGTTTAGTAGAAATGGTGTAATGGATCTGATTTGTCATGGAATGATCATGCTCTTCTGGAAGAAACTTGGTCTTTAAAAAGGTACGTATGCATATATTAATCTTCTTTCACCGTCCTGAAACCTGCAAAAACTTAGCAATTTCTACAATAAAATGTAAGAATATCAAGAGATAGAGAGAGAGGATTAGTCTCTCTTCATCTGATATATACACCAAAAAACTCAGAAATAGTACTAATAAAACAAATTCAAGAACGAAAAATTAAATGCACTTTTACCTGATTGGAAAGTGGTACCATGGATCACATGTTATTGTTTTGTTGGTGACTTATTCATTGTGTTTCTAACCAATTTTGAGCTTGAGATATCTTTTCCATACACTTAATGCTTCATCAACAAACCATAAACCAAATTTGCATAAGCTACTGAATTGTGTCGATTCTGCAGCTACCAAAAATCTGGATCGTTGCATTCCCTTGCTGCTTTACAATTTGCAATTAGACTCAAATGGTGGTTTGTCAATTATTGTAGTTGGATTTTTAATATTTTAGGATTTTATGAAAGTCTAAGGATGCAACTACATTTTTCCTTTTTCTCTAGTGCTCCAGCCTTGTTCATGATCACATGGATCAGGAAAATGCTCAAAATTCAAAATTCTTGGATTGGCTTGAAACCAATGTCAAAGCGTATATCTCATATCCCTAAATCCAACACAATTCATTTCACTAAAATCTGACTTCAGATGCTCCCAGAATCACATTCTATTCATTTTGGGAAACAACTTTAAAAAAACGAGTTTTTAGTTGCAGAAATGCCTAGTCAGCAATCCGTATGTTGCATGGGTCATGACTTGGCAAGTTTGACTGGACCTTGATTTCCCAATGAATTATTGACACTTTTCATTGTTTATTGGTTGACACGTGGTTGTTTTTTATTGGTCAACAGGTTGTTATGGTGGCCCAACGAGAGAGTGCCACATGGGCCAACCATTGGTTGCGACATGGCCTCCTTGTGGTGGATTAAAATTTTTGTGAAGGTGAACAACATCCACAATATTAAAAACCGAGACCTCATGTACACCAACAAAGTGCTTTTACCAACTCACCTACGTTATTACTTGTTGACAATAGTCCTAAAACCTTTATTTAACATTTAACATATGCGCCTTTGGGGAAGGGGTTGGGCTAATGCCTATGCCTTTGCCACTCCAGTGCCATAGAACCATGGGCGGGGGCCAAGGGCTAAGCCTTAGCCCAACCCACAGTCCCATGAACCGTAATATGACCAGCACAAAAGGAAAAGGGGTGTGATGGATGAATTCAGGCCTACCCAGGTTCGTATGGCCTGTTGGGCATGGAATCCCCCCACAACATGTTTCGGGGCTCAAAGCCCAAGTTTTGAGTTGATATTGTTGTAAAGCTCCGTGAATTATGGACGCGAAATGTATGTTAGAGTCATAGGGTTGTCCGCCCTAGTTTTTAATGTAATGTTGGCCTAGCCATGGTCCACAGACCATGGGATTGTATAAATAGAGCAAGGCTCTAAGTTGTAAAGACATGTAGTAGAGGATGGGCATCAAGGGTCTTAGAGACTAAGTTAAAGTGCGAAGTGTGTCTTGAGTCGTAGAATAGGAAAAGGCTCTGTAGCTGAGTGCGCAGAGGCCTAGTAGAGTCCGCAGCTGAGTGTGCGGACCCCCGCAGCTAAGTGCGCAGGGTAGAGTTGAGTCTGTAACCGGAGAAGAGATTAATAAAGAAAGGTTTTGTTACCACTTTTGTGTATCTGTTATGAGTTATTACATGTTTTATATCATTCGTGAATATACTGTTTCTTTACTATGTGCACTTATATGAATTATGAATATTATTAAGTATAACTGAAAGCATACATATAAGCTAAGTTAATCAACTAATATTATATTACTAGTAAGGACTTGGGTAATAACATTGTTTGGCCCGCGAGTAGGGTTGCACGAAGGCAGCATCTCAGGCTGCGAGGTATGAGTAAGTGCGCGTAGCGATGTACGCGTAGGGTCGAACCGTGGACCACTTTAACTTATTAGACATCTCCGGGGTGCGGAAACCTGGTTCTAGCACCCTCCCATACTACTTTGGGTGAGACCTCAGTCCGCACTCTGCAAACTGTTGCTGAAAGGGCCAATAGTACCAAGATTTGTTTGGATAAAACACCTCTAAACCTGGGTCAGGCCCCAATAAGCCAACAAATGGTTCTGTTGCTGGGACTGGGATCTGCATAAGGGATGTCTGATGTCGTGTCAATGGAATCTGACAAAGAAAGAAATTGAAAAGTGGCTGGATAGAAATATTCACAAGTTCGCGACATAGGAAAATAGGAATCCACGAGTATCAAAGGAACAGTGGTTAGAGCGCTACATGTATATGGAAATCCACGAAATTTTCTTTGCATCCTTCCCCTCTGAGTTGTATGAGTGGATCACGAAGCTAGCAGACAGTCAGGGGATGTGTAGGCTCGACAAACCGATTGTGTGGACTCTAGAGTTGGTGTGCAAACTAGAAGCGTCAGAAGATAGAATCGTGTGCGTTGTGGACCATTGGCTTGATTGAATTATAGGGGGGTTTATCACCAAGTTCACAGTATATACGTCAGTTAGCTATAGTGAGGTGAAATGATGCTTCCTCAAAGGACCGCCAGGTAAGTACATTAAATCTTTGAATACTTGGATTAAAATTCTAATGTGTGAAAAGCAGGTTATGTGAATAAATTGATGTTTGGGGCCATGCGAAGTGGGAAGATCTATAGAAACAGAAGTAACGAAGAATTAGAGACTAGTCCATTGATTTCACCTTCGTGAGAGAGAGAGGAAGAGCTCGCAAAAGTTTCCTCGAGAACCGCGATCAACCTAATAAGGTACGAATCCTGCGCATACCACCCCCACCTACACCACCACCAATTTCACCATCATCACCTCCCACTTTTCCCACACCACCTCTGCCACCACTACAGTTCAGTATGGCAAGCGCAATAAAGTTGCCAGTATTCAAAGGGGTAGGGAACAAAGATCCGAACCAATTTTGGATCGTGGTAAAGGTTGTATGGGAAGTGCAAGGGGTCATGAATGTTAACATAAAGAAGGAAACCCTAGTAAGCGTGGTGCAGGATCATGCACTGACATGGTAAATTAAACACTCTAATGACAATCCTAATGTAGGGATTGCAGATATCCAAGCTGCGCTAAACAGAGAATTTAGCAGGCCAAAATCAGAGACACAGTTGATCATCGGGTTTAAGGAAATCACGATGCTTCCAGGCGAGACCCCTTGGGAACTCGATCAGAGACTTAAGGGAATTATTCATAAAGCCAACATGACCTTGATAGATGGACAACACTGCACATGGTTTGTAGCGTCACTAACACCGCATCTAAGGACGGCGCTGTCGCAGCAAAATTTATCCACCCAGGTCGAAGCTTTGGAGATTGCAATGAGACTACACGAGACGCCAATACAAGATGCTGGCCTGGGAGTCCAAAAAATCCACGCTCAACTAAAAAATTTATGTCTGGAAATGTAGATTTTAAAACAGGACAAGACAACTCACCCATTGGTGCGCGAGAAGGTATGGTGCATAAAATGCAAGGGACAGGGACATGACAAGGACCATTGTCTAGTCTTCATGAATTACTTGGTGGGAGGAGGGTCAATGCCATTGAGACCATAGGAAAAGTAGGACTGAGCGCGGCGCCTGCATTATGGTGTGCGATTTTTCAGATAGGAGGAAAACATGCTACGGATAATTTTCATCTATTACAGAAGTATACGTAGACGTCCCAACAATTGTTCTGTAATTTCTGCAGGTCGGTAGGTCATGATGAGCGCACCTGCAGAAGCTATGAACTAATGATGGATCGGACCCCTACCTACAGGGTGCAGACCAAAACACGAGTCCTCGGTCAAAATGCAAGGATGGCATGCACTGGATTTGAGGGGGGCAGACGGGGTGGAGGTAGAATGGGACCGGGAAGGGGTTGCGGGCAACTGATTTTTTACAACTGTGGACGGCTAGGGAATTATGCCTGTGATTGTACAAATCCGATGATAGCATCATGTTTATATTGTACCTAATCATGAGACAGAGGATTGCCCTACACTGATAACAAGGTTGCATGATAAATGAATACTCAAGCCTCCCCCGACTCAGAACCTACAAATGATGAGATCTGAGCTGTGTGAAGAGGACCCGAATGTAAACATCATGCATCGAAGCAGTATCACGACAGAAGATGACAAAGGTAGGCAGCCTGAAGAAAGTGCGTGGGTTCACAAGGCTCCTACAAAGGAACCTGAATTTGTTTTGGAGCGCACGAAGGAGACATTCATGGAAGCTAAGAAGAGCTTCACGAATGCCTCCACTTCATGTAGTAAGGATCAACTAGAACTTGAGATGGATCCTTCCATGCTCACTACCTTTCTGGAGACATGTATGAAGTTGCTGCACAATAGCAAGGCTATGAAAGGACTGTAGGAACTTATCACTAGGTGCACTGGGTCAGGATAACTACGCGTCGTCCGGAAGCTCAGGAAAAATACACCGCGAATAGGAAGGGAAATGAGATTGACTGCGAAAATCGGGGAGTATGAAATGGATCAAGTAATTTTGGATCTAGGATCGGATGTGAATGTACTGCCAAAGAAGACATGGGAGCACATGGGAAGGCCCGCATTGTAGTGGTCTCCTATTCAATTGCAAATGGCGAATCAACAAAAGATCCTACACATGGGAAGATTGCAAGGAGTAACAGTGGATATTGAAGGTTCGAGTGCGCTTGCAGATTTCGAAGTGATAGAGATTATTGATGACAATAATCCCTATCCCATGCTACTGGGAATATATTGGGCCACTAATATTAATGGGGTCATAAATCTCAAGAAGCGCAAGATGATTTTTGAGAAAAAGTCACTACGTGTAGTGGTACCGCTAGATTGTGCGGAAGGAGCACGCTACATAGAACCGGTGTGCAACGATGATAGTGATGACGATCTCAACTGTATCTACAAGATAACCATGTGAGAGAAAGATTTGGTGAATCCAACAACAGATGGTAGGATTTTGTGGGAGTGCGAAAGCTCCTACAAATCGGATTCGGACGAGGAAATAGAACGATGGAAAAACCGGTTACACGAGGTAACCATGCTAATCTGCAAAATGATGATAAGGTCACTACGATGTGTAGCAATAGAGGTGAGGGATATATCTATGTATGACGAGTTGACCAAGGTGGATGAATTCCTGAACAAATTTGAAAGCAAAGTGCCAGAACAACAGCGGTTCGATGCTCTGAAATGGGCACTACGCGCTACGCCCGCAAGGTGGTGGGGTACGCACTAGCAGAGTTTCGGGGACTGGCGCGAATGCAAAAGGATGATGCACCTACAATTTGGGAAACCATAGATGTGGCTAATAGAAAAATATGACGGACATGATTATCCACGTGCACACCTCGCGAAATGGACCAAGGTCTACAGGGAAGAGCTACAGCCTAAATGGGTGCATTTGTTCTATCATACCCTAGATGTCATACCCATGAATTGGTATACTGAGATAGAGCTCTGCCATGGTACGAGCGAATGGGATATCCTACGTGAGGGATTTCTATTAACTTTCATGTTTGAAGATCGTTGGTGGGATACAGTTGATGATGCACTACAAGCAGTAAAAGTAGCTATCTTCAAAATACCCCAGGAGCCAATGGAAGTGCTTCAGCTAGAATGGGCGACACAGCTGAGCTGCGCGCTAGAATGTTACAATGTAAATGTTGAGGAGGATGATGAGGACCCACGGAATATTAACATTCCAGAAATGGAAGGATGTCGCGAGGTTCGAGGACCATTGATTGAGGATCCCGACATCACTACGCCACTAAAAACGAAGCAAGTAAACATTGGGACAGAGGCGGAACCAAAGTATGCCACGCTCGAAGACTATTGGGATGATGCCATGGTGGATAAGGTCACTGACTTACTTTGTGAATACCAAGACTTTTTCCCCACCAATATTACATACTTAAAAGGGATCATTGGTGACTTAGGGATGATGAAGATCAACTTGAAACCCGACGCAAAGCCAGTTAAGAAGAGGCCTTACCGCTTGAATCTGAAAGATAAGGAAAAGGTCCACATAGAACTAGACAAAATGTTCGCAGCCGGAATTATTGAGCCAATGGAAGAATCCGACTGGGTGGGTCCTATGGTAGTACAAGAGAAAAAGTATTGGACCTCAGGAAGCTGAACAACTCCTGTGTACACGACCCATTCCTGACACCATTCACAGATGAAGTATTGGAAAATGTTGGTGGACAAGAAGCATACTCATTCATGGATGGGTTCTTGGGGTACCACCAGATCAAGATCGCGCCGGAAGACAGGAGAAAAACGACCTTCGCAACAGAATGGGGCTGCTTTCAGTACACTGTTATGCGGTTTGGATTGAAGAATGCACCAGCCATATTTTCACGAATCATTGTTTCCACGTTCAAAGAATACATCCACAAGTTCTTGGAGGTCTACCTGGATGATTGGACTGTCTTCGGATTAGTTAAGCACCATGTAGCAAGCTTACACTTGATGTTGGATACTTTCCGACGACACCAGATTGTGCTAAACCTTAAGAAGTGCACATTCCTCATTCCCTTTAGAAACCTATTTGGACATGTGGTCTACAGATAGGATTGATGGTGGACCCTACGAAGATTTTCGTTATTCTAAATTTGGAGGCACCGCGAAGTGTTAAACAGATACGCGCTACCTTGGGACACACCGGGTACTACAAAAAGTTTATCAAAAGCTATGCCCAAATCACCGTGCCGATGGAAAAACTATTGAAAAAGGATGTTACATTTTGTTGGAATGATGATTGCATGAAAATTTTGGATGTCCTAAAGGGGGAATTGGCCTCCACTCCAATCCTGGTCTTCCCAAAATGGGATGTGGAGTTTCATGTCCATGTTGATGCGTCGTGTATCATGCTGGGAGCAGTGCTCACACAAGAGTGTGGGGAACGCTTGGATCACCCTATCGCATTTGCAAGTCAGAGATTGTCCAAAGCAGAGAAGAACTATTCCACGACTGAGCGTGAGGGGTTGGTGATGGTGTACGCACTCCAAAAATACGACACTATTTTCTTAGAGGACATTTCAAGATGTATGTAGACCATTTCGTGCTGAAATACTTGGTCAATAAGCCTGTGTTGGGGGGACGCATATGCAGGTGGCTCTTATTGTTCCAGGAATATGATTTTGTGGTCATAGTAAAGCCAAGATGCCTGAACGCAGGAGTGGACCACTTTTCATGCATTGATATGGGTGAGGAACCCACTAATTTGGAGGAGGGACTACCTTACACTCAATTTTTTGTTGTGCACATCGTGGATGGACACTTCGAAGATATACTCCACTTTCTGAACACAGGGACCGCACCGAAGGAATACTCTGTCCAATAGAAGAAGGAATTGGTGGTGCACATGGCGGATTTTTCTATCATCGCAGGGCACCTATATAAAATGGGCAATGATGAGATGTTACGAAGATACATACCTAAATTTGAATGAAGTTAGATCCTCGTGGAAGCACATGGGGGCACTGCAGGAGGACACTATGTAGGACGAGCAACTACACAAAAGATTCTTCGCGCAGGGTTGTGGTGGCCAACCTTGCACCAGGATTCGAAAGCACATTGTAAGGCCTGCGATATATGTCAAAGGACTAGAAAACCATCACGGAGGGATGGGATGCCATTAAATCCACAAATGACACTGCAGCCGTTTGAGAAATGGACAATCAACTTTGTGGTACCAATCAAACCTCAGGGAAAGACGGGCACACGCTACATCATCACCACAACAGAGTACTTGAAACGATGGGTAGAGGCGCAGCTGGTCAAAGACTGCACAGCCGCTATGGCTGCGAAGTTTTTATTTGACAACGTGTTGACCCGATTTGGCTGTCCGAAAATTTTAATGAGTGATTATAGAACACATTTCCTAAACGAAACCATCAGCACACTCACAAAAGAGTTCCAGGTGTATCATCAGAAAAGTACACCGTATCACCCACAATCTAATGGGACAGTGGAGGCATTCAACAAAATACTGGAGACTGTGCTGAACAAAGTGTGCAACATGTAGCGAAGTGATTGAGACCTGCGCGTACCGGCAGTGCTATGGGCTTACAGAACAACATGCAATAAACTAATGGGACAAACACCTTTCCGGTTAGTTTATGGTGTGGAAGATGTCATGCCAATGGAATATATCGTACCTAGTTTACGAATAGTAGCGTTCACAGGGATGACAAACTGCGAAGCTCTGGAAGAATGACTTACGCAATCAGAAGAACGTGAGGAGGAATAGTTCTTGGCTAGTTTTCATTAGCAGGTTCAAAAGCAGCATGAGAAAGCTTGGCACGATCGTCATATTAAGTTTCACACATACAAAGTAAATGAATTAGTATTGCTGACAGTAAGTTTGAAAATTTTCTGGGAAAATTTAGGATGCATTGGCGGGGACCATACGTAGTTAAGGAATTCATAGATGGAGGCGCAGTCCAGCTCATCAAATTAAATGGATAACCCTTCCCAGGCAAAGTGAATGGCAGTCACTTGAAACCTTACACGAGTGGGTCAACTATCTGACTAACCGATAGAAGCACAGTCTTCGCGCTCCAGGAAGCTGGACAAAGGTGCAGGACTATAAACATATACCAGTCAAGATGGATGGGAACAGTTCAGTCACTGAGGTCTTAGAAGAATGGATGCAGTAGGTTCAGCAAGCAGCAGCTCAGTGCGCTGTAGACATCAGTATTGTTTGAGAATAATTGGAGGGACTCTGCGCCAAGATTGCCGCACCGACAGAGTGACTCAAGGGTGAGTCACAATGTTTGTGTTGGGGGCCTGTTGGGCATGGAATCCCCCCATGGCATGTTTTGGGGCTCAAAGCCCAAGTTTTGAGTTGATATTGTTGTAAAGCTCTGCGAATTGTGGGCACGAAATCTATGTTAGAGTCATAGGGTTGTCCACCCTAGTTATGAATGTAATGATGGCCTACCCATGGTCCATAGACCATGAGATTGTATAAATAGAGTGAGGCTCTAAGTTGTAAAGACATCTAGTAGAGGATGGGCATGAAGGGTCTTAAAGACTAAGTCAAAGTGCGAAGTGTGTCTTGGGTCGTAGAATAGGAAAAGGCTCTACAACTGAGTGCGCAGAGGCCTAGTAGAGTCCGCAGCTGACTGCACGTACCCCTGCAACTGAGTGTGCAAGGTAGAGTTGAGTCTGTAACCAAAGAAGAGATTAATAAAGAAAGGTTTTGTTACCACTTCTGTGTATTTGTTCTGAGTTATTACATGTTTGATATCATTTGTGAATATACTGTTTCTTTACTGTGCGCACTTGTATGAATTGTGAATATTGTTAAGTATAACTGAAAGCATACAAATAAGCTAAGTTAATCAACTAATATTAGATTACTAGTAAGGACTTGGGTAATAACACTGTTCGGCCCCCGAGTAGGGTTGCGTGAAGGCAGCATCTCAGGCTGCGAGGTATGGGTAAGTGCGTGTAGCGACGTACGCGCAGGGTCAAACCGCGGACCACTTGAACTCATCAGACATCTCCAGGGTGTGGAAACCTGGTTCTAGCACCCTCCCATACTACTTTGGGTGAGACCTCAGTCCACACTCCACAGAATGTTGCTGAAAGGGCCAGTAGTACCAGGATTTGTTTGGCTAAAACATCTCCAAACCTGGGTCAGGCCCCAACAAACCAACAATGGCCCTCCATATGACCACACCAGCGGAAAAATTGGGGCTTAGTGGTAGTTTTAACCTTCCTACAAATTCGACCATGAATCGGGAATATAGGCCAGGTTTGCGTGTAGTTTTCGTGTTCAAGGGGCACAGGTCGGGTTTAGTTCGAATTGTAGGATTATTAACAACAGAACTGGGCAAAATCTTGAAACAGTGATATTTTACTATATTTTTGGCCAAATCAGGTGCAAAAAGAGTCAAAACAAGCGTTTTTGATAGTGTTGGATCCATTGGAGACATTATTTTTTCTGTTTGAGCTTTGTAAAAACATATTATTATACTTTTGAGTATGAATTTAGATCTCTTATACAATTTTTATTGCATAATTTTAAAACTAATTTTTTTCAATTTTCTTTTCTGATCTTCCAGATCGTAGAGGGCACAAGAAGAGAGAATAATCAACAATATTGAAATACTTTACTCAATTGGAATGTGAAATTAAAAATACAAAGTGAAAGGATTTGATCTCTAACTCAAATTGTGGCTCTCAAAACATTATTTGTCTCCTTCTTCTCAAATATTCATTCTCTTTCTACATCTTCCTGCAAATGATTAATGAGCTGGGTGGCTCTTACTGCACCACCAATAAATATAATTGCAAATAAATTGAAATATGAATTTAAAAAAAAAAAGCACATCACCAAACTTGGTTTTTATTCATTAATTCTATCCTATTCTACTCTACTGGAAATAAAAAATTTGTTTCAAGTGTATGCATATTTCCAGTATAACCATGTGTGTAGTAGGAGTAAAAATATATTCATGCTTAGTTTTGAAAAATATGCATTAAAACACATCGAAACATGAAAGATGGTTGTTTTGATAATACAATCAAGAAGTAAGGAAGAATGAAAGAGTGATGTGACTTCATCCTTAATTGGAACCATCTTTAAATAAGGCCATGACATTTCTGATTCCTTTCTTGGTTTAGATCACATTGAATATCCTCCTTTATTATGCATTCCTCAATCTTAGATTATATTAGTTTCTCCCCATAAAAATTATTGCATGATTATTTAATCTCTTCAACAAATTGACAAGAGGAATCAAAAGAGACTTGAAGATCCTCTTGTGGAGGTGGAGAGATAGAAAAGTTTCTGTATGCAGTTAAAATAAATTCTCCTTGAGAGGTATATATCCCAGCTATTTCTAAGATTCAAGAAATTTCTTCGAAGAACATTCTTCAAACTCTTAATTGTTTGTGAATTACTCCAACTAGTTGATAATTCTTATTGTGCACATAGATTAGTACAAAGTTTTGAAAATTTATTGAAATCTAATATGCATCATAAATGATTTTAATATGATTTTAACCATGCATTTAAAAATGAATGCAACCATCATGAGTTATCTAAACTTTCAAAATAAACACCTATGTATACCTCCTCAGCAATGACGCTAAAATGTTGGATGATTTAATTGTGAGCTAAATCACTGTCATTAATTACCAACCCAGGGTTAGTATAACTGGTGAGGTATACCTGTACTATATGTACAAGATGTTTATTTATCAAAATATAAAAATCTAATGCAATTAAAACTAATTACAAAGAAAATTAAATCAATTTAATACAAACCAAGCCAAACATAAAGAAATTGAAATCACACCTGCATAAAGGAAATCACACTTGCTGAATTGAAATCACACCACACCTGCTGAAATGAAATCACACTTGCTAAAAGGAAAAGCACACTTACATAAAATGAAAACACACTTGTTGAAAATAAATGAATTAAAACAACTACACTATGTTAGCAATATGTATAAAGGTGTGCAAACTGTGGTTGATGGAGGGTCTCCATTCATCAACAAGCACACTTTACAACCATCACATCTTGGAGATCAAAGTGGAAATATGTATTTCATAAAATGAAGTTACAAGATATTACAAGAATTCTCTCTCCTCACTTTACAAATCACACCTTGGATGGAACTTGGAACCTCCAACTAGCAACTAACACTAACACTAACACTTAACCACTAGCTACTAACCCCTTTTATGAAGGGTGCACTCCTATTTATACAAAAATTAATGATAAATATTCAATAAATATAGATCCTTAGATCTCTCCTAAATCCACATTTATCTCTTGTGGTTACAAGCAATCTCCTAAAAATATAAGATACAAATCCTCTCAAAATTATCTCATCCATGATTCTTCTCCTTTGAATGTGCATAGTCAATGATCCACATCTTCTACAATTTTTCCACTAATCTTCATCAGTTGGAATTTGAAATTCGAATTTGCGGTTGGGTGGCCAAGTAGGGCCCTTCTAGAATCTCTAAGTAGGCCTACAATATCAGAAAACTCAAAAAACTTTTAGATATATATGAAAACATGTAATTTCCTAATATTTAATCACAAATTCCCTTAAAATACTTAAAATCAATGACTTGGAAAATAATAAGGATAAACCCATATGATTACGAAAATGGTTACTTAATGTAAGGTTATGGGACTATAAAGTTATGAAATGAGGGTAAAATGATGGAAATGAAGGTGAAAGTGGATGAAATTTGGGAGGCCCAACATCGACCATGGCGACACTTGATATAACAGTGAGGTAGGCTCCAAAATTTGAATGTAATGAAATATTTGGAGGCTAATGTAGTAGTGAAAACACTTGGAGACACGCTAGGTGGACTTCAACTTCTCTGCTTAGGAATAATTTTTTTAGTTTAAGTGTCATGCCTTCAGGAATTATTGATTCACTAATCATAGTGTCTTAATTTTCCCTTTCGACCTGTTATATACATAGTACCTCACTTCCTTTCACTTGGTTCAAACACAAAAAATATATGCCAAATAACAATTGTTTCAATCTAGGAAAGGGTGACGTGCTTGGTGAGTTTAGGATATTCATAGTATGAATTTCATCTCTGGTGTTGCTCCACTACCAACAGGCTTGGACAGTACCCCTACCGAGTCACTACAGGAGCACAAACATTGTTCTGTTACCAGCAGGCTTAGATAGTACGTCGGCAAAGTCACTTGCTTCACCTCCCTGCATAGGAAACCTTTTTCTTCTTTCACCCTTTATTTATTTATTTAATAGGACTATGCTTCAACACTTATTATTTTCAAAAGGTGGAAGAGGGATCCCAACTTATTGAGAGCAGAGGAGGTTACCCCTTCAAATAAGTATTTATATAACCTCTTATATTGGTTTTATTTCTTTAGATTTTCCCCTTATATTTTCTCTACTAGACCAGATAAGCATGTAACACACCAAGTAGATTTACACCAAGTTGAGGAGTTTGGATACTAGAATATGGGCATAACTAATAGGTTCCTTCAAGGTTTTCCTTTTGGGTGTATCTTATTTTCCATCCAGACTTAGATTAGCCTAAGGCATATTCCCAAAAAAAGAAGAAGAACAAACATATAGTCAAGCATTGTGGTTGTCACATTTTCCTCTTTTATTCGACCACAAATTCCTTCTGGGCCATACATTTTCACACCAGGTCTTATTTATGTATAATGACCAAAATAAAATAAAAAATATAGGACCTGACTTGACATGACATACATATGACTGGCACAAAAAGAAAATAAAATAATAGGAAAATTGTACAGGAGATGAAACCTAGAGATGTTATTGAAAATAATGCTTCAAATCTCAGCCATTTATGGGAAGAGGGCCAGTCCTCCTATCTAGGGATTTCAGATTTAAAGTATTATGACCGAGCTTCTCCTCAATGGTGAATGGGCTAATCCACAGAGGCTGGAATTTCATGTGTTTTCCTTTATCTTCGTGGGTTGTGTCCCACTTCAATACTAAGCCACCCACATTGAAACTCTTTGTCCCTGTCGATTCTTGTCAAAACCAACGCTTAATGCAGTTTTGATGGAGGAAAAATATTTCTTTGGCTTTGAGCCTTTATTCCTCATGTTTGAGTAAGGTATCTATCCTACTTTGAATCAGAAGGAAAGGTCTACCTTGGGACTCTTGGGAGAGTTATAAGGCTGGGAGACACAGGTTCATAGGAAAGATGGCTTCCTTACCATAAATCAAAAAGTATAGTGAGGTTTTAAGGGAAGGCTTAGGATTAACACGATCATCCCATAAAGCATTTGTCAAAGAATTGTGTTAGTTCCTTTGCTCGAAGAAGATGGTTTTCTTGATTATGTGGATAAGATTTTTTTTATTTGATTCAGCTAAACCATTTCCCCGCGGGTAATATTTAAATGAATGCTTTAATACAATACCATTTTCTAATGCAAATTCATAAAGTTTCAACAAAAAAATAAGTCACATTATCAAATACCTGTGACGTGGGAATGCCAAACCTAGTTATAATATTCTTCTTTAAGAAGTGGATGACTTCCTAGTCATTAACTTGTCTTAAAGGAAGTTCCTCTATCCACCGAGTAAAGTAATCTATCATTGTTAGAATGTATCGGTGTTACTTCAATAGATTTGGAAATATTTCTTTGATAACATCTAGTCCCCATTGTTAGAATGGTCCATCAACTATTATTGGTAGCAGTGGGGTAGCTGACTTTTGATCTTGACCGACGCATCTCTAACAAGTTGGTCACTTGTGAGCATAAGCATGAGCATATTTGAATAAGGTGGGCCAATAATAACCAACCTTCATTACTTTATGCATAGTTGTGTCACCCGCATAGTGACCACTTGTCGGTCTGTCATGTAGATCTCTTAGAACCTTCTAAGTATCTTGTGGCTCAAGGCGTATGATCAAGATATTGTTATGTTGCTTTTTTAAAAGAACTCCATAAACGAGATGATAGTATAGATATTTAAGACAAATTTCCATCTTTTGTTTATTCAATAAATGTGTGGACAAGGTGGCGTGTTGTAGGAATTGTTGTATATTGTTATACCATAGCATTTTAGATTTGGTTTGGGGAACATGTTCAACATTATACATTTCTATTTCCTTCTCCCCACCTAAAAGATCTTGCTTGGGAGCATCTCTCGCTTTGACTGCAAGTTGACAGAGGCCATGACTCTTAATGGTATGAATTGCTTTAAACTCTATATCATATTCTTGTAAACAGGTCATCCAATTTTCCCTCTTCTCACCCATCTTGTGTTGCACAAATAGTGTTATGACTACTAGATGAGGCACAAATATGATTGTGTGAGATTTAAGAAGAAAGGGCATAAAGTATTTCACTGGCTTATACACAACATACTCTTGTTTATTGATGGAAGGATAACTTATCTTTGATCCCTGTAAGCCAACACTCATGAAAGAAATAGGTTGTTTGTTTCCTTCTTCATCCTTCTGAGTCAGTACGACTGCAATAGATGAATTCAAAGAAAAAGTGTAAAGAAGGAAATATTTTCCAGAATCAGCATTGAATAATGCAGGCACATTAGAAATATCTTGTTTAATTTGAGCAAAAGCATCCTTTTCTATTTTGTCCCATTTGTAAGTCACATCTTTCTTAATCATCTCTTGAAGAGGTTTAACTATTTGAGCATATTCAAAGATGACTTTTCGCAAGAAATTAATCATTCCTAAGAAAGATGCATAACATTCTTATTCACCGGGAACATGATTAGAGTAATACCTTTGGCCCTTTTAGGATCAAATTTGATTTCACTCTTTAAAATTATGTGTCCTTAGAGAGTCCCTTTTGACACACCAAATATTATTTACTGGGACTAAGAGAAATCCCATATTTATGACACCGCTCACATATTTCCTTCAAATGACGTACATGATCTGATCTTGTTTTGGAAAATATAGCAACATCATCTAAATAAATAGCTACACTTTGGCCAATCATGCCACAAAAAGTGATGTCCATCACTTGTTGAAATGTAGAACTGACATTGATAAGCTCGAACGACAAGCTTAAAGGAAAATGTTCCCCACTTGGTCCTGAAGGTAGTTTTGAGATGATCTAATTCTACCACTAGCACTTGATTACAGCTAGAAAAACCATCTAGAAACAAGAACATCTCAGACCCAAATATTGTTTTGAGGATTGTTCCATGCATGGCACTAGGTAACTATCTTTATTTGACACTCGGTTGAGATTGTGAAAGTCAACACATAAACTTATTTCACCATAATTATTTCTGACCTAGACCAAATTCGAAATCCAAGTGGAATGTCTAACCTTGAAAATAATTTGAGCATCCAACAGCTTTCTCAATTCCTTTTGGATCAGGGGTTCCATCATTGGATGAACTTTCCTTAGATTCTATTGAAAAGGTTTTACCCCTTCTTTAATGTGAATGATGTGCTAGATAATATCAGTATCATATGTCTTTAAATCATCATATGTCCATGCAAACACATCGCCGTATTGTTTGAATAGGCAGATGAATGCTTATAATTCTTGTGAAGAACAACATGTACCAAGTTTACATATTTCAGATCTTATTGAGTTTCCAAGTTTACTTGTTTAGATGAAAACTTCGAGCTTTGGGACTTAGTATTAATTGGTCCTCTGAACTCATTTTCAAGTCATATAATTTTTCCAAGGACACTACACCCTTAGGCATAATATTTCCTTTCATTTAATTAGATGCCCCCTGCAAATCCTTGCCGTGCTCATCCTCTTCAATGGAAGCATATTTAAACACATCTACATTAGCCATAAAATGTAGTATCTGTTGGTCATCATTGAAAACACAAAAAATAATGATGTTATTAGGTACAAACATCTTTTTATATAATATATATAGAAAAACCATTTCTCAGTGGCAACATTCTAGCGATTGCACTAGATAATGTATTTGCTGCAACATTCCTAATTCTAGGAACATAAATAATATTAAAAGATTTAAAATGATTAATTAAATGTCATACCTCCAGTTGGTAGTTTTTGATATTTGGTGAAACAGAGTGGATAGTATCTCGTACATGACAAGTGACCACTTATGACTAACCAATTACCCTTAGAAAATCTACCTTCAAGTCGATCGAAATCTTTAGTACAAGTACGAGTGCTTCATATTTGACTATATTATTTGTACACTCAAAATCCAAATGACATGATAGGATGTACTTCTTATTGTGTGGGTCTATGAGTACGTAACCATCTCCAAAGCCATCCTACATTATTGAACCATCAAAGTATAAATTCCAAATATTATTAGCTACTAAACTACTTCATAAACTATTATTACTATTATGTACATCTATATTATAGGATTCATTACCACTAATTGGAGTACAAGGAAGGAGCTCCAACTGTGTATTAGGTGTGACAAGTGATGGTTGTGCTTGATAACACCCATGATCATTTTCCAAAAAAGAAATCCGAAGATTAAATTGGCAAAGGAAACATACTCATTATGACCCTCAAGTGGTGTCACAGTATATTTCATGTATGCCTCACTCTCCACTAAAATATGGTTGTTTATAACCTTATATGGAAGCCATAAATGTCACCAATCTGTAGAAAAATATCGTTGTAATTTACTAGACCAGTCTCTACTTAGGAGTACACCATAGGCTTCAAAGGTTACCATAATTATAATGTTTATAATTGGTGAAATCCATGGTTAGATGATAATTGGATAATAACATTATTGAGTTCACCAATAGCTTGGACAAGGGATCTGTCCAGCTGAATAATTTGTGTATTGGTTTTATCCCATTTAGCATTTATTTTCTTAGCAATAGAGAATGGAATTACATTCACAGGTGCACCCAAATCAACTAAACAATTATGGACATTACAATTAAAATTTTCACAAATTAATAAAAATGGGTGGCAAAGAATGCTAGCATATATTGTTAAAGTGTTAACTACAAATCAAAGGGTTCTAGAAGACTTATGCAACACCTTTCGAGAAGTAGAATCTTTGTCACCTGAATATTATGAAATTACTTAGACAAGCACTTCACACTCACCTGCTATCATCATAAGCTCCAAGATGGAAATTTTGGCACATGATATCTTTAAATCTTAAATGATATTATAATATATCGTTTCACCCCTAATAGGCAGTGCTGATTATTCAACACTTACAAAGTAATGTACTTGTTCTTACTACTGGTGGAAGTTTTCTTGGAAGTAGTGATCCAAATAGATCCTAGAAACCCTCTAAGTCTTCAAACATTCGAAACTATTGCATAATAATAACTTGTTAAAAAGTCGGATTACACTATCGGGAGGCAAAAACATGAAGAAAACATTGAAAAACAGGCTTATTGGTGGTCAAAGCAACTTTGAATCGGAGCCGTCGGATCTGGCTGATCAACGGTCCAGATCCGATCGGCGAATCGCAATCAGCGGTGGCAAAGGGAGGCTATCGGCGGAGACCACAAGGAATACGCGACAGCGATTGGCGGGGTCAATGAGGACTGTCGATCAAGCGTGCAGATCGATGGCCCAAGTTGCATCAGTATCGTTATCGGCAAATGCAAAGGAGCGCTTACAATGGCCTGGGGTATCTACGATATGCGATTGCGATCAATCGCATTGCAATATTGTGTCGGCACATTTCAATGGAGCGAGGCTTATAATAGCGATGACAATGATAGCCGGACTCGATAAGATTATAGACGATATTCTATATATTTTGAAATCCGGAAAGAGACAATTTCCTTTGTATTTCACATTATCGCCAAATGAATGGATTATAAAGGAAATGCACCCAATGCGATATTACGGACCCGAAAGGATATATTAATGCTGTTGAATACTATTTCAAGTCTGATATGAGCGGGATTTCATGTTTTAATGTATTTTTGAATATAAAGGGAAATCACAAAATAGGCAGGATTTCGAGAGGACCAAAGGTGGTAAGTGGTTTGGGCCGGGCTCCGCCTGATCCCATACAATGGCTACCATGTGTCTAGGCTAAGGAGAGAGAAAACCACCCTTATCGGGTGGTTAACCCCTGTACGAAAGGGCCGCCCAAAATGAACCACAGCCGTTGGATCTGGATCTCCCAGATCAACGGTGGAGATGCGATGTTGGTATACAAGTGAACCCGATAGGAGTATAAGGCAGATTTATGGATATTTGAAGTCCGATAGACAGTGTTTGGTGGAATTTTCTTGTGTTTGAACGTATTTCTCTGTGTAAACAGAGAATGGAAATTTCGAAGGATTTCAAAGGCCCGATGACCCATTCCGTTACAGTACAGGTGGCCACCATCCCTGAAAGCGTTTAGCAATGATTGCTAATGCTCAGAGGGGGATTTGAGCGGACAGAGGTCAGGAAGCCAGAGAGCCTAAGAAGAGGAAATGAACAGGTAGCACCAATTTTCTTTAAAGCCATAGATTAACAGAAAATGAATAGGTAGTGCTGAGACAGAGTAAAGACAGAGATAGAAAGTGATAGAGAGAGTCTGTGTATTCAGAGAGGCTTGAGGGGTTCAAGAAAAACTCTTGCTATTGTATTTGTTGTGTGTTGAGACTCAAATTGAGCTCACACTGTTGTGAAACTCTGTTTTGAAGACATAATAGAGAGGTCACCACTAAAGGCTAGACCAAGGGATGTATCCCAGGAGTGTTGGGTGAACTCCTTATTAAACCTGCTGTATTGATGTGTGTTGTCTATTATGTTCTTTAACTACTTCATTGTCTATGTATTTCACAATATTATCGATCCATTGCACAAAGTAACATAGGAAAATCCATGCACATGAGTCTGTAATACCTTAATAATTGTCTAAGATCTCATTATCAGATCAAGTGGTATCAGAGCTTTAGGTTTGCTAAGGTTAGACAAGCTTGTGCTGGATTGTTGAATGCTAACTAGGTCAAAGCTCAAATTAGGAGAAGGAGAACTGGTTGAGACTAACCCAAGAAATAGGAAGAGTCTATCCTAGGAGGAAAATGGCAGAATAAATTCCCTTGGAATCAGACTCTCAGTTCATGGACAGTTTCATGACCATGAGAGCCATGGTAGAAGAGATGTATCGAGAATTTAAGAAAGGTCAAGGTGAAGATACTTCAACCTCCAAACAAGACAAAGGAACAGAGGAACCTCTTCTAGATGGCCATTCAGAAGGCAAAGGGAAAGGGAAAGAGCCTCCTCTATCAACACCTCCTTCTAGCCCTTTGATTAAATTAGATGTAAAATTTGATTTTCCAATATATGATGGAGAATTAAATGTAGAAAAGCTAGATAACTAGATTAGACAAATTGATGTATATTGTATGGTGTAGAACATTGATTCAGAAAGGAGAAAGATTCAGCTAGCCAGCCTTCACCTTGGAGGAACTACCCTAGTGTGGTGGGAAGGCAAGACACAAGCTGATTTGAAGAAGCATGGTAAAATTCTTTCTACCTAGAGTGAATTTGTTTCTACCATTAAAAAAAAATTCTATCCACTAGCTTAGATGCAGCACGCAATGATGAGTTGGCAAACTCTTCACCAATTAAAGGGGCAAAGTGTACAAAGCTATACCTAGTAATTTAGAAAAAGAGCTTTAATTCTAGGCATTTCTCTAGACTCACCTGAAACTTTGTTGAAGTATATAGGTGGTTTGCATAGCTATTTGAGGTGCACCATTCTCATGTTTAACCCTACTAGCATAGATGAGGTATTAGTTTAGGCTACACATTTGGAGGCTAGAGGCAAGAATGTGAACCCAGAGATTGGGGGATCATCGAAACCCACTGCAAGCAAGAATAAGGAAAGGAGGAAGCAGAAATGGAAAGAGAGGAAGGCAAACGCTGTACAGAAAGACAAACCTTCATGCACTCACTACAAGAAGGATGGACATGATGATGAACATTGATGGTCTTTGCATCCAGAGCTGAAACCCAAGAAGTTCAATGGAAAGAAGAAGAAGACTACTGCTGGTATTTAGAAAGACTTGGGGTCAGACTCAGGTGATGAAACAACAGTCATGGCCATAGGTATAAAAGGTAAAAGTTCTGAAGCATCTACTAGTAATTCTGCACAATCTATTGATAATGAATAAAATGAGAGGAAAATACATGAGCTTTTTCATATTAGAGTAATTTCCAAGGATCAAAAGATTGATACTTTATTTGATAGTGGTTCACAAGTAAACTTGATTTCTGAAGCAATTGTAAAGAAGTTGGGACTACTAACCACACCTCATAAGAAGCCATATCCATTAGGATAGGTATGCGATAAAGCAAAGCTACAAGTGACTAGACAATGTAAACTTAGGTTTGCTTTTGGGTCAAAGTTTGCACATGAGGTTGAGTTAGATATAGTTCCCCTGGATATATGTGGTATTGTTTTAGGAAGTCCTTACTTGTATGATAGAAAAGCCATTTTCTATAGAACTGAAAATAAGTATCAACTCACAAAAGATGGAATAGAATATATTGTAAGAGCTCATCAGCTCAAAAATAACTACACTCTCATTAGCTTAGGGTAGATGAAAAGAATTGTAAATTCATTCAAGCAATTTTTGCTAATGGTTGTAAAGGAAAAGACCCCTGATAAAACCAAAGCATTTGAAGGCTGTGATGTTAAACAGAAAGTTGATTTAGAAAAAGTTGTTTCAGAATATGATATCCTATTTCAAGAACCTAAAGGTCTGCCACCCAAAAGGGAAATTGTACATGATATTCATTTACAGCAAGATGCTCCATTGCCTAACATCAGAATGTACAATTTATCCACTTTAGAGAATGTAGAGATCAAGAAGCAGGTATAGGAGCTGCTCAACAAAGGGTTCATAAGGCCAAGCACGTCACCATGTGGATCTCCAATTTTCTTGGTGAGAAAGAAAGATGGCTCGTGGAGGATGTGCATTGATTACAAAGCACTGAATAAAATAATGATCAAGAATCGTTATCCTCTTCCTCCCATAAATGATCAATTAGATTAGCTGAAAGAAGCTGTTTACTTTTCCAAGTTAGACTTGTGTAGTGGCTACCATTAGGTCAGAGTTGCAGAACAAAATGCATGGAAGACTGCTTTCAAAACAAAGCAAGGGTTGTATGAATGGCTAGTTATGCCTTTTGGCTTAACTAATGCTCCTGCCACTTTCATGAGAGTTCTGAATGTACTCAGGTCTTTTATTGATGATTTTGTAATTGTATATTTAGATGACATTCTTGTTTTCAGTAAAACATGGGAAGAACATTTGAAGCATGTAAAGCAGACTCTAGATGTTTTGAAAAAAGAAAATCTCTATGTTAAGTTATCAAAATGTGAATTTGGAAAAACATCTTTGAATTATTTGGGTCACATTGTAGGGGGTGGTGAATTAAAGATAGATCCCTCTAAGGTTGAAGTCATTGTGAACTGGTCTAAACCCAAATTTGCTACAGAAGTTAGGAGCTTCCTAGGGGCAACATAATATTGGAGAATGTTTATTGCTAACTTTTCCTTGATTGCAGCTCCCTTACATGCTTTGACAGGATTGAACAAGGTGTTTCAGTGGGGAGGCAAACAGCAGAAATCCTTCAACACCTTGAAAGAAAAAATTAGTACAACACCAGTACTAGCATTTCCAGATCTTCAAAGACCATTCAAGATTGAAACAGATGCCAGTGACTATGCCATGGGAGCAGTGTTGATGCAACATGGTAAACCCATATGTTATCATTCTGAGACATTTAATTCTATAGTAATTAATTATCCCACATATGATAAAGAATTGTATGCATTAATAGAGAGTGTGAAAAAATGGAAACATTACCTAATGGGCAAAGAAACAGTTATACATACTGATCATCAACCACTTCAATATTTTCACTCACAAACTAAATTGCAGAAATCAAGACACTATAGGTGGATGGGGTTTCTACAACAGTTTCATCTTGTCATCAGATATAAGAAAGGCATACACAATAAGGTTTCAGATATGTTATCCAGACCAATCATAAATGCATTTACTATACTTAAGCATAATTCAGTATTGCATGAAAGCTACATTGAACAATATGCTAAAGATGTAGATTTTAAAGATATATATGCAAGCTTAAGTCATGGAAAACAAGTAGAAGAATTGGATTATCATGTTAAGGACCAACTCTTGTATCATTTGGGAAAGTTATGCATTCCTCAAACTGAAAGACTTAACATAATCTGAGAAGCACATTCTTCTCTAATATCCGGTCATTTTGGTGTAAGTAAAACAGTTGCACAGCTGCAAAGATTCTGTTATTGGCCAAGAATGCATGAAATAGTTTCTAGATATATTAAAGGGTGTACCATGGGTGCTAAAAGCAAGCCTAGAAATAGAAAACTACTCGTGTACACTCCACTTCCAGTTCTTTCTCATCGTTGGGAAAGTGTTTCCATGGACATTGTTGGGGGACTGCCAAAATCTAGAAAAGGTCATGACTATTTATATATTATTGTGGACAGGTTCAGCAAAATGTGTATTTTAATACCTTGTAATAAGAAGATTATAGCTAAACAAATAGTAAAGTTGTTCTTTCAGCATGTATGAGTTCATTTTGGGTTACCCACCTCTATTGTCTCTGATCGAGATTCCCGATTTGTTGGGAAGTTTTGGTCAAGTCTATGGGAGTTAATGGACACCAGATTGAAGAAGAGAACAACATTTCATCCACAAACAGATGGCCAAACAGAGGTGGTCAACAGGGCAATGATCCAGTTGCTCAGGGGCTATTGCAGCAAGCATCCCAAACTTTGGGATGAACATTTATGTTATGTGCAACATGCTTACAATCGTGCTAAGCACTCTTCTACATAAAGATCTCCTTTTGAGAGTTGTTTTAGTTTTACACCAAGGTCTCCCTTGGATTTTGTCTTTAGTAAAGACATAGCAGTTGATGGACATAGTGATGTGGAAAAAGAGACCAAGTTCATTGAACAGATCCAAGAAATTCACCGGGCAGTGCAGGAATAGCTGGAAAAGAGCCAAGCCAAGTACAAGGCAAGGCATGATAAGCATCGAATTGAGCATAGCTTCCAAGTTGGTGATCAATTCTGGCTGTACATCAGCAAAGAAAAAATGCAAGGTGAAGGTAAGAAGCTGAAGCCAATAAGGTATGGGCCTTTCAAGATACTTGAGAAAATTGGTGAGAATGCTTTTTGCCTTGATTTTCCAGCTTACATGCACATCTATTCAGTAGTTAATGCAGATAACTTGAGACTGTTTGAACCTTCATTGGTTGAAGATCCCGAAGAGCAAAGTCAGTTGCCTTCTATTGATGATCTGTTTCCTGAATACCTCAATGAGTTGCAGGAAGATACAGTTCTGGATAGGAAGGTGAGAACTGTGTGCAGCGGGGATGTTGAGTACCTCAAAATTGGACTCAAAGGTTCAAAACCAAGTAGTGCAAGATGGATAGAGATTGGGCAAGTGAGGAAGTTGTATCCTCACTTGATTGATGCTTAAAAACCAACTTTTGGTGGTCCAAAAGCCTTTTCAGTGGGAAGGCGTGATCCAAATGGATCCTAGAAACCCTTTAAGTCTTCAAACACTCGAAACTATCACATAAGAAGAACTTGTTAAAAAGTCGGATTACACTATCGGGAGGCAAAAACATGAAGAAAACATTGAAAAACAGGCTTATCAACGGTCAAAGCAACTTTGAATCAGAGCCGTCGGATCTGGCCGATCAACGGTCTAGATCCGATCGACAAATCACAATTGGCAGTGGCAAAGGGAGGCTATCGGTGAAGAACACAAGGAATATGTGACAGCAATCAGCGGGGTCAATGAGGACCGTCGATCAAGCGCGTAGATCGACGACCCAAGTTGCATCGCAGTATCGCTATCGGCAAATGCAAAGGAGTGCTTACAACGGCCCGGGGTATGTGCGATATGCAATTACGATCGATCACATCGCAATATCGTGTCGACACATTCTCAATGGAGCGAGGCCGATAATAGCGATGGCAGTGATAGACGGACCCGATAAGATTATAGATGATATTTTATATATTTTGAAATCTGGAAGGCGGCAATTTCCTTTGTATTTCACATTTTCACCAAATGAATGGATTACAAAGGAAATGTGACTGATGCGATATTACGGGCCCAAAGGGTTTATTAATGCTTTTGAATACTATTTCAAGTCCGATATGAGTAGGATTTCACGTTTTAATGTATTTTTGAATATAAAGGGAAATCAAAAAACAGGCAGGATTTCGGGAGGACCAAAGGCGGTAAGTGGTTTGGGCTGGGCTCTGCTCGATCCCATACAATGGCTGCCATGTGTCCAGGCTGAGGGGAGAGAAAACCACCCTTATCGGGTGGTTAACCCCCGTACAAAAGGGCCGCCCGAAATGAACCACAACCGTTGGATCTGGATCTCCCAGATCAATGGTGGAGATGTGATGTTGGTATACAGGCAGACCCAATAGGAGTATGAGGCGGATTTATGGATATTTGAAGTCTGATAGATAGTGTTTGGCATACTTTTCTTGTGTTTGAATGTATTTCTCTGTGTAAATAGAGAATGGCGATTTTGAAGGATTTCAAAGGCCTGATGACCCATTCCGTTATAGTACATGTGGCCACCATCCCTGAAAGTGTTTATCAATGATTGTTAACGCTCAGAGGGGGATCTGAGTGGACAGAGGTCGGGAAGCCAGAGAGCCCGAGAAGAGGAAATGAATAGGTAGCACCGATTGGCTTTAAAGCCACAGATTGACAGAAAACGAACAGGCAGTGCTGAGACAGAGCAAAGATAGAGACAAAAAGTGATAGAGAAAGTCTATGTACTCAGAGAGGCTTGAGGGGTTCAAGAAAAACTCTTTCTATTGTATATGTTGTGTGTTGAGACTCAAATTGAGCTCACACTGTTGTAAAACTCTGTTTTGAAGACATAATAGAGAGGTCACCACTGAAGACTGGACTAGGAGATGTAGCCCAGGAGTGTTGGGTGAACTCCTTATTAAACCTATTGTGTTGATGTGTGTTGTCTATTATGTTATTTAACTGCTTCATTGTCTATGTATTTCACAATCTTATCGATCCATTGCACAAAGTAACATAGGAAAATCCATGCACATGAGTCTGTAATACCTTAATAATTTTCTAAGATCTCATTGTCAGATCAAGTAGTAACATTTCCATACTTACTTTGTGAAATATGAGCAGGATTGACTAGTGGTGAGATCCTTCTTAAGAATTTCTCCTTTAGTTTCTACTCTTCACCCCCTATTCAAAATTGGTCCCTTGGCTCCTCAAACTATATCAACCATTTTTTTTCTGAGGAAGGACTTCGCTTTACGGTGGTTCTTCAACACTCTTCTTATCATCATTAAGGATGCAATCAAAATCATTAACCAAGTGTCCAATACTCGTGGTTTCCTTAACCACTATAGGTTCATTCATTTCTTTTGTCTGCTCAAACTACTCATCTGCTAACAATGTATCAACAATGTGTGTAACCAAAGCATTCATGTTGTGGTTCCACTGTGGGCATGGCTTCTCTAAATGCCATTCCTAATGCAAGGAATAGTAGTTATCCATGCTTATACTTTCAATATTCAACAGAATAATTTGAAACCTGGGTAGATTTAGTTGGTTGGTTTTTTTTGTTATTCCTTATGAATGGGAAAGACTTGGGGGGTTTTCTACTGGTAGAAGCCTCGCTTGACCTTCTCTTTAATTCTGAAACTTTGTTAGTGAGTTCCTTTAAATATCTATTCAAGTTGTCGATATCAACAAAATCCTTTTCTTTATTCTTGCTTGAAGAAGGCTGAGACTTCTTGCAAATCTCCTTGGAGTATTTAGATTCATCATCATCTGTAATAACTCCAATGGCATGCAAGTATTTCTCCATGGTAACCACTTCTGCAAAATTTAGGGCTAGTGTCTCCTTTGCATCTTGTTTAACAAAAGAGGAAATGTTTGTGGGAAAGGCAATTGTATAATAATCAATAGTAATGGAATTGTGAGGTTGTGTGCCTAAGATAAACTTGTTCAATATAAGATTGAAATTTTGATTAAAGTCCTTAAATTTCTCCTTTCCCCCATATCAATATTTCGAAGCTCCTTTAATAACATGGTGAGAGTTGTCATCGGCAAATTTCTCCAAAAATAGTTTCTTAAACTCCCTCCATCCATGGATTTTATTAACAAGCAAATTGTAGTGCCTTGTTGCTACTCTACCTTCTCAAGTGAAATCGAAAAGCCTACAATCAACATCATTATACCAAACCTATAACATCTATAAATACATGTATAAATTGTCGATATGATCTTCTACCTTAGTCTTCTTATCTGGATAAAACTTAGATAACAACTTCTCCAGATGTTTGGGAATTCGATGAAGGTTATCTATAAGAGAAAGAAATCCTTGGGCCATCCAATCCAAGTCCTAATCAGCCATGTGTTCATCCCTTTTCTCCTCCTCCATTTCCAAATATGATGAGCCTTCTCCTTCCCAATTAAGGCCTTCATTCAACTCAAAATATTCTTTCGGTTGTTCTCCCTCAGAAAGAACAATATCCTCCACGTACTCTTCGTGGATGGGTGGAAGTGGCTCTTGTTGAACTATCTCTTCTAAAGACTCTACTAACTCTTCAAGAGTGGTGAAAAATAGATATTCCACTACTGAGACCGACACACTAGTACGATTTTTTTCTTTCTTCTGAGGATGATGAGGAAGATTATGAGCAATAGTGAGTAAATCGATAGCTTTCTCAAACCAACAGGTAATAGGTTGAAGTGCCTATATTTGTTCGTAGGTAACCTCGTAAGCAAACTCCGAACCAAGCTGAGAAGACCATCCTGATTTAGGAATAGGATTTGAGATGGTTCTCATAATATTATTTCCTTGACCAGAGGATGAATGATTGGGGTGTGAAGAGTTATCATCCATAAAAAACTAGTTTCTCTCCTTCTAGTGCCAGGATGTTGACAGTGCTAGATACTGCCAACATACAGATGATCTCCCCGATATGAGGTCCCAGTTAGACCTCACACCATTTGGTGTATGAGTCCCATCCAAAATATGGCACGACTATCATTTAATTGAATATTCTCCTTAGATTAAGCAGTTAGCATGAAAAATATGCATACATGTTCTTTTGAATGAGGAAGAGAGTGTGCTTTGTGAAATGTTCAATTGTTGATGTATCAAGGTTCTTTCACTACTAGGGAGAGAAAGTTAGTCTCTAAAAGATAAATAATATTACTAATATGATGGAGACACATGCACATGACAAGAAAAAATCATTGAACATCAATTGAAATAGTTCAAATAGATGCCACGATCATTAAACATCAGAACACATTTCCAATAAGTCAAGCACCAAAGTCACTGAAATAGTTCAATTACTTTAAGGTATATGGGGTCTGACATAATCAGAAAACATTAGAAGAATAGTCTTAAAACATCTATGATTCATGCATTAAAATGTGTTGGTCGAAAGGTTTCAAGTATTAAGTGAAAGTTCCAAGATACATAAGTACAATGAACATCACTAGCTCTAATAGTGGAGCATTATAGCCACTACTTTCTAACCAAAAGTACTATCTCTATCTCTCTAATGTCCATGGGAGAAGTCAAATGTAAAATTCCTTTACATGAGAAATGAGGATCCATTTATAACTTGAGGCATCACCTTTCATATCCTAATGACTCTTCGCTTTCCAGCTTATAATGGAAAGAAAAAATTAGCCTAAAAAATCTCTTATTTTAACACGTTTCATGCAGATTTTATATTCATGTCTTAAAAGTGAACTTGGGAGGAGTAAGGAGAGATTCTATGCATAAGGGAACACTTCAAAATGATAAAGGGTTGAAGAGAATAAGCTTTAGGGCTTTAGGATGCATTCATGTGATTAAGAGAGAGAGACACTCAAGGGAGGGTGTAGGGCGCATGTCCGAAGGACAAAGGATGAGGCTTTAGGATTCCTAAGTGTATTGTGAACTCAAGGAAGACAAGGAGGGCATAGGGTGCATTACTAAAAGTTTAAGGTAAAGGCTTTAGAGCTTCAAGATGTGACCATGTACTCAAGAAGGCAAAGGAGGCAACATGGAAGAGTGTCGAATGACGAAGGATGGGGCTTCAAGGCTTTAGGGTGTGCTCATGCGCTCAAGGAGGCCAAAGAGGATGCAGTGCACATTGCTAAATGTTTAAGGAGTTAAGCTTCGATCCTTCAGGGTGCACTCATCTGCTCAAGGAGGGCATAATCCTTCGAGTTGACGGAGTGCACTCAAAGGAAGACTTGGTTCTTCATGGGTGCAGTTCAAAACAAGGAAGGGGAAATACGCTTAGGAGTGCGCTATGAGTTCTTGAAGGGAGCAGGGTGAAATTATGATCAATGAAGGATTTCCACTCAAGGCTTAAGAGTGCATTTTTGTGCTCTTTTCTTTAATGGGTTCACTTGAAAAATAAAAAATTGTCTAATTCTGGAGGATAGTACAAGGGGCGAACTCAATGAGTTTATACATAAAATCTTGTGTGACACATACCAACTCATCAAGAAAACATAGACAAGATTGAACAATGATAAATAAACATCAAAAATCTAGTTTACATAAACTCCCCAAGTATAAAAAATAAAGTGTCTACAATTACGACCAAAAAGTGTTGTTTTACAACAAATAAATATGGTATGACCATGAAATACACTAGACATGTTCTAATCAGTGCAATCACACATAAGTATGATCAAGAACACTTGAAACATATAAAATGACTTGAAACAACACTTGACAACAAAGGCATCACTCAATATAATAGTGAGGTAGGCTCTAAAATTTGAATGTAGAGAAATTTTTGTAGGGTTTTGTAGTAGTGACAACAAGCCTCTTTTAAGTGGGCCTGCTATTTCAACCATTGTTCCCCATTGATGTTGCAATGCCTCTTTAAACTACACAGGCAGAATTTGCACATTTTCAGTGTGAAGTTGAGAAAGCCACAAAGTTTATTGAATGTATTCATCACATCCTCTAGTAGGTTCATGATATCCTAAATAAATCCAATGCCAAGTACAAACAATGTCATGATCATCATCGAGTGCCACATAAGTTTCAAGTGGGCAACAAGGTGTGGTTGCATTTGTATAAGGAACACCTTGTCGGAGCCCATCAGACACTTCAACCACTTCGATATGGGCCTTACATCGTCACCAAGGATGTGGGTGACAATTCTTTTGATCTAAGTATCCCACCATTCCTTTCCCTACACCTAGTATTCAATGTGGACTGCCTTTAGCCATACTTTCCACCATTGTTGGCCACATCAAACATTGTTGAGCAGCTAACACCAACAAAGTTCATACAAATTGCATTGAATAAGCCACAACTAGTCAAATCATGGACACATAGGTTAAGAACATTCACAAACAAAGGATCCAACTATATTAGGTTGTCAAAGTTAGCTAGCTCCTTCACCAATGAAAGTGGATTACCAGGGACCAAGTTCAACGAAATTTTCCCCATCTCATGTTGTCATCAACACAATGGGGACCATTTCTTCCTACAGGAGGAGGACTGATCTAGGTGGATATTGGTGGCCACCCTCCTATTCCACTTAGATCCCCAACAATGTTTCCTTTTAGTTTTGTAATTTCCAGCACAATTTCTTATTTTGGCAGTTTTCTCTTTTTGGTAGTTTTTTGAGTCCTGAACTTCTGGAGCCATATGAGGCCCTACACAATGTTTTTTTAGGGAAACGGTCAAATCTAAGTCAGAGGCTTCGATTTAAAATTGTGTTTTTTCCTCGGATATACCTTTGTAATGGGCTATCATATGTGCCAAATGGAGATCGTCTGCCAAAGTTGCAACCCTAAGAAGTTGGCGTTCCAACTAACCCAGTAGGGCCCACAAGTTTTTGGCGCTTCATCTCCTAGGGTTAGGGTTTTGGATGTTAAGGGTTTTCCATTGTTTCTTCATGATAAAAAGGCTTGAGATCCTTATTTTAACTCAATTCAAAAGGCATGCATCCACCACATATCGTCTCAGAGATAATTTACCATTGCTCGAGCTAGTTTGTTTCCTTTATACATGTAAACAATTTTCAACAATTGCTATTTATTAATTGAAGTTATGTTTCATCGTATGTTTTTGTTTTTGTTTAAATCTATATTTCATTTCATTCCTTCATAAATCTAGATCAAATTTGACCTCCATTTACTTATCAAAATTTTCTAGGGTTTATATTGGCCTTGCTCAAGCATTCAATATTCTAGTATTTGTTTACAGAACCACTTTCACATCAAAGTATTTCCCATATAATGGTATTATTTTCATTTATGCAGGTTTTCTATTTAAATCATTTAACAATACTACTTTTGTTTCATGCATTTCATTTTTCTATTACAAATTTAGTGATTATGTTTACATTTCATTTTCTGGAAATGTCGTAGCTTGGCACTTTATTTTTGGCTACGATTTCCTTTGGAATCTTTTTCCTGTTGGTATCTAAATGTGTATCGATATTTTGGTAATAGCATTTCACTTGCGACCTTACAAATTCACCTAGGTATTCATTTGAACCTTGTTCTTAAATTTTAATGAGTTTTCTCCTTCCATTTACATACATATAATAGCATCTAAGTTAAAATATTATGTTGCAGGATTTTTATGTGTTCTCTAGTGGTTTCACCCTATGGCATTGGGGTTTCTTCTATGGTGAATATATATATATATATATATATATATATATATATATATATATATATATATATATATAAAACCTTTATTCCTTTATTTATATATCAGTTTGTTGCATATTTAGTTATTTAAGGTCATGCTTTGTTTTTTACAACTAAAACCCTAACCCTACATAAATTATTAATAAAAATTGATGATGGGTTCTTATCAATCCTTACCACAATGGTTCGTGTAGAAATTGTATAAGCTCGGTTGTGGATTATTTTGCAGAAAAAAATATATTATACTAATTTTTGTTAAACACCCTTAAGGTTTTAACCATACAAGAGTTTTTATAAGTGTTGGCTTGAGGGGGCCTGACCCAGGTTCAAAGTTAATTAGCCAAACAAATCTATACACTACTGGCCCTTTCGGCAATAGCACAGGGTGCACGGACTGAAGTCTCACCCGATGCAGTATGGGGGGATGCTGGAACCAAGTTTCCACACCCTGGAGATGTCTGAGGGGTTGATTTAGTCCAACTGTGCCTACCTTTACGCAGGTCACTTTGCACACTATCTTGACCTGTGAGACCTTCACGATCTGTTAGGATCACATTTTGCGCAACCCTAACCAGGGGCTGAGATGCTTTCACACTGCTAGGGCAGTGATCTGCACTATTTCCCCAAGTTATACCGCGTATCTTACTTATCTTCTTATAATTGTTAGTTAACTTCGCGTAAACAAATACCTTATCTCACATTTAATTAATCAACAGAATCAGATATGTTCGCGCATCATATAGACAACGTAAATGCAATTTATACCCAATATATTCGATACGGAAAATAGGAAATAAATACACAGAAATTCTATAAAACTTCTCTTTATTAATGCTCCAACAGTTACAGACTCGACTCGCCCTATGCACTCAGCTGCAGGGGTTCGCACACTCAGCTGCAGACTACTAGGCCTCTACGCACTTAGCTGCAGAGGCTTCTCCTACTCTACGACCCAAAGACTCCACTCTACACTTCAGACAAGACTCAATTCTTCATCCTTATTTTCTAATTCTATTTTTAATCCTATCTCCTCTCCACAACTTAGAGCCTCACTCTATTTACACAATCCCATGGTCCGCGGACCATGGGTAGATCTCTAAAGCCGACATTACATTACAAAATTGAGGGCAGACAACTGTATGACTCATTTACAACTTCACGCTACACGCCCACAAAATGTGGAGTCTTTACATCGGATTCACAACTTTTAACCAAAAAATGGGCTTTAAGCCCCAAAACTTCCCTTGGGGGATCCCGCGCCCAACAGGCTCCCAACACAAACATCATGACTCGCCCTCGAGTCACTCTGTCGGTGCAAAGATCTTCGCGTAAAGACCACCCAACTCTGCTTGGACCGCTACAAGATCGACAACGCATTGAGCAGCTACCTGTTGTACTTCCTGGACGCGCTATTCAGAGACTGCTGTAGCTGAACTACTGCCCTACACCTATTCCTGCATTCCTTGCACCTGCGCGAGCTTGGCTTCAATCAAGGCTGTAATGATGAATGCCTCATCGATCCATGGTTGTAAGCACACCTTCAAGACAACTTCCTTATGTCACATAGCAGCTACTTGCTCCTTGAGCGCTTTTGCCTGCTGCATCCGCGTGAGCCTCTGTGTAAGGGCCACCATCTATGTGGTCCCTTTTATGTCATCATACTGTTGCTGTAGCTCGCATGCCTCTGTTTCCAGGCACTATATGTTCGGTTCCTCTTGCGGAGTGGTGAGGACCTCGAATGATTCTTCAAAAAGTTTGGTGTAGTCCAACAATGCACTGCTGATCTCTGCTATTCCTACTGTAATGGCGTTGGTGCACTTCTCTTTCACCTCTAGCAGAGTTGAAGGTTGCACCTTCAATTGCAGCTCACCTATCTGAAGGTTCAACTCCAATTGAACCTTAGCCATCTCTTCTTTTGCCTCACACACCCCTGTTACTAGTCTCCGAATGTGCACCTCTACTAGGATGGTCAACTCAGGGACCATCTAGCAGGCTTCCTCGACCACCTGCACTAGCTTCCTATTCTCTGTGACAACCTCATCATGCTGCAGGCTCAGTTGTTCCATATTAATCTATTGCTTTTTCATCACCTGGAGCACACGATTTTCCCTGGCCCGCAGTTCTACAATCATTTCATCCTAAAGAACATATAGCATCTCCTGCAGGAGCCCAGCCATGTTTATCCCAACTCCCTTCAACGCACTAACCATAGGCCTATCCACCTCGTTTTCTGTAACCAGTGCCCCTTCTGGCAACACTATAGCGTTGGTTATGGGGGCACACAACATTTCCTCAGCTGCGATCATGCCTACTGCGAGGCTAGTCGACAGAGTACTAGCCTGAGGAGTGCGCACCTGCAACTCTTGTATCTGTGCCCAGAGGGCCCCCAACACCATATGATTTTCCTTCGCGAATTGTTGGAGGGTCTCTGCAGTGACGTCGCACACCGTCTCCCCTATATCATGTAGATACCCCCCAGTGAGGGTGATCAGGTCGAAATAAGTCTTGGATGATTTTTACTTCTTCTGCAGCCCCACCTACTCTCTTGGGCATTGCCACTTCAGCTATGTGGACACTATCTATGGGTCCGCACCACCTTCCTCTGTTTCAGGCTCCTGTTCAGGTGAGGGTGACTTCTGGCCCTCGCGCTCATTCTCTGCTTCCTGTTGTTGTTCTGCTACTGCCTTCGCAACATCCCACGCCACCTGTACCTTTGCTGCTGCTACTTTGTTCCTTCTCTTCTCTGCCAACTGCGCCATCCACAATTTTGCCTCCTCCTTCTTCCTCTATGCGGAAAACTTTTCTGCTTCCACTGCAGAGCTGGCTGGAGAATTCCACTCTGGTGGTCATGACTCAAGCATGGTGAATATGACATCGTTCATGGCCAAGTAGGTGATCTCGTTCCATTTCTTCGCGGGGTCCTTGTGTGCTCAGATATATACATGATGGAAGTCCACCCTGAACTCCATGAAGCTCTATAGACTATTGTAGACAATGGGTGATAACCGTGGCTTGCAGTTAATCTCCATTCTGATGTTCATTTTCATGAACAACCATAATATTTTGATGTCTCTAATCCTCTGCGCGTCTTTAGTTGCCCACAACGAAGCATACTTCGCTGCCTCCGAAAGATCCTTCGCAATCGTGGGGAACTGGCTGTCCTCAGGAAATTCCCAAGCCACCAGCACTATGGATAGCAGAAGCCATGCATAGTGGAAAGTATTCCCCTATTCCTGTGCCTCACGACAATTTTCCAAGAACTCCTTGCACAAGTACTCTAACTAGTTAAACTGGACCCCCTCTACGCACTGTGAGGTAAGTGCAACCAACAGTGTGGACACCTCATCCGCGCGACACTTCCACATAACCTTGCCAACTGGTATCTGTGTCACGACTCTAACTACATTATTGTTGATACTGGAGATCGCGTACCCTCGCTTCTTCTTTTCTAGCTTGAATTTTTTCTTCATGGCCTCTGCAATGGCCAAATCGTTGCTCTTAGCCTTCGAAATATCCACTGGGTCCTCCCCCTTGCATGGGAGTTGGGTAATTATGTGGATTAGGTGATTCGTAATGGGGATGGGCTCCTCCAGCCATAAACACCCATCATGGACCAGGCATAGGAGCTGCCTAATGACAAAAATAGTTACTGGGGCGCGATGGTAATGCAGCACCCAGAGCAGGTTTAACAACCCTGCTTTCTCTACTCTGCGCAACCACTTGTGTGGCTCCAACTCTATGACTCCTGCCACTATGTTTTTCTTCGGCCACATTAGCTCCATGTTTGCCAAGTGTGGGAATTTCCCTTGGTCCGAAAGATCCCAATATTCAACCTTCAGAACTGGAACCCGTCCTAAGTGTGCTCCTTCAAAAATGATATCATCGGGGAGCAACGAAGTCTGTAGAGAGCTTTTGCTCTCAACTATGTCCTTGGGAACCCTTGCTTTCCCCTTTGCGGAGGAATATACATGGGCAGCCTAGTCAGAAGGTCCGCACACTGGGTTTCCTCCTCCATTTCTTCGTCCTCCTCCTCTTCTACAAGGATTTCCTCAAGGTCTTCCTCCTCCTCATCGGCTTCCAAATTAATCTCCTGCCCCTCTTCTTCCATGATAAATTTAGTTCTCAGTGGGTTTCTAGGGGACATGTGCACTGGTACCATAGGCTACTTGTCTTTCTTGGGGCTTGGCATGCATGATGATTTACGGATTTCTGCAACTATCCTGGCGCTTTCTGGGGCGTCTCCTATTGTCATGGCCTACGCAGCATCTTCAGTGGTCATTCTCTGATATCCATGGCTTCCTCTGGCATGGTCATACTGATGTTCCACAAATCTCTCAATGGTCCAGGTAGGTGCTCAAATAATGCCTTCGACTTCAAAGGATCGAACAGATCAAAGTTCCTGAATCTCAGGGCGAACAACAGCGCAATTCTCAAATCACCAAGTGTTGTTTGCTAGGTAGCCCTTTGCAATTTATAGCACCTTTTGAATTCAAATTCGACTGTTCCCCCTAAATCTGGTCCATTAATGCTCCCTTGGCGGAATATTTTCCCAAATCTAGCCCATAAAGTTTGCCTTAAATGCCTGTCGCCCGCTCCATTTGGCCTCAAACCAAGCATCACATCATAAATAGTGACTGCAATGGTCACTTTCTAGCCAACCTGTGCAGCAGCGCAACTACCCTTACGTTGTCGTAGACCCTGCGACACCTCACTACTACATGTAGTCCTGACATCATGTAGCTCTCAGGCAGAGTAGTTTATAGTCCCGCACCTCCTTTCAGCTACCTGGAGTGCTAAGACTATCCTTCCTGAGGCTAGTCAGTGATCCGAGCCAGCTGTGTATAGCTTCAACCGAATGCCATTGGCTTTTCCTGGGAAGAGTTCGTCATTTAACTTCACCCACTACACCATGCCACCATCTGTGATTTCCTGAATAACACATGGTCTGATCCCATGAAGCAAACTGAGAAACTCTTAGTGGTGGTCCCCCAGTCTGTCAATGTAATTGAGCTCATCCTGCTCTATTACTATGGTCTTTCTATCAAGAAAGTCCTTCTTTATTCCTTCCTCAGGCTTTTTGACTTCTGCTTCCGCCATGGCGCTTTTCTCCCTCAACCAAAGTCTTTCATTCATGAGTTCTTGGAGCCTAAGATCACCCTGTTGGATCTCTTCATCGAGTCCCAACCATTTGTCTTCGATCTCTACCAACGGTGTGAGCCTTTCTTCTAGGGCTCCACGGTCTGTTACCCTTGCAAGCGTTACTATGCGCGGACTAGACATTATAGACTCCATAGGCATTATGGCTTCTACTCTATCGAACAGTCGAAAATGTGTCTGCACAGGTACACGTAGGTCCCAACCACTTCATTGTGCGCTGCATACCTTGTTCAACGTGTTGCACACGTTATGAACTGCTTATGCATGGATAGAATTCTACGCGATTGTTCTTTCCACATAGTTTCTATCCAACCTTAAGAGCCAAATGCACATCTACTCCCCCCCAACACACGCTTATTGACCATACCTCTCAGTGCAGAGTTCATGCGCATCTGCATAGGTTGTTTTCCATATGCCTGCATCCACCTGGCCAGATGCATGCATGGATCATCCTGCCCATTGTATTTTTTTGTCAATCGTACTCTAGGCTTCCCAAACTATGTGTGCATCATCCTTCTACATTCACTCCAGTCATCAAAGGTCCCTTTGTGCGTACCCCACCACCTCGTGGGTGTAGCACACAGTACCCAATTCAAGGCCTGGAAGCATTGCTTTTCCGACACCTCCCTTTCAAATTTGTCCAAGAAGGCATCTACCTCACTTAACCCATCATAAGTAGGCAGATCCCTCACTTCCGTCGATACGCAATGTAGCGATCTTGTCATCATATTATAGTTTAGCATGGTTACCTCATGTAACCAGTTCTACTATCACTCTATCTCCTCATCAGAATCCAACGTACAAGAGCTTTCATGCTCCCATGAGATCTGTCCATCCGCGTTGGGATTCACCCAGTCTTAGTTTCACATTGTTATCTTATAAATGGAGTCCAAATCATCATCGCTTTCATAGTCGTGCACTAGCTCTGTATAGCACGATCCTTCAGTAGGGTCCAGGGGTATAACTACGCATAGTGACTTCTTTCTAAAAATCATCTTGTGCTTCTTCAGATTAATCACCCCGTTCATGTCAATGGCCCAATCAATTCCTAAGAGCGTTGGGTAGGGATTGTTGTCATCAATAATCTTTATCACTTCAGATTCTGCTAGCGTGCTTGCTCCCTCAATATCCACAGTGAGTCCCTGCAATCACCCCATGGGTATTATCTTCTACTAGTTCACCATTCGCAGCTGAATAGGAGACCATTGTAGTGTAGGTCTCCCCATTCGTTCCCATGTCTGCTTCGGCAAAACATTCACATCCGACCCTAAATCCAGAATTACTTGGTCCGTTCCATATTCTCCAACCTGCACGGTTAACCTCATTTCTCTTCCGTCCTCGTCTTATGTTTTCCAATCTTCCAGACTATGCGCGGTTCTCCTAGCGTGGTCCCAACACATCTGTTAATAATTTCCTGTAATCCCTTAATAGCTTTACTATCACACAGTAGGTTCATTCATGTTTCCAGGAACATCATGATCATAGATGGGTCCATCTCTGGCTCCGGTTTATCCTTGCTTCCTGAAGTGGAGGCATCAGCGAAGCTCTTCTTAGCTTCCATGAAGGTTTCCCGAGTGTGCTCCAAATCAAACTCCGCTTCTTTCACCAGAGATTTGCAAGCCTAAGTACTATCTTCGAGCTACTTTCCTTTGTCATCTCTAGTCATGATTCCAATTAGGAGCACAATTTTCACATTTGGATCTTCCTTGCATGGCTCAGACCTCATCATCTATAGGTTCTGAGTCAAGGAAGGCAATAGCGCTCCTTTTTCACGTATCCTAGCTATCAACGTAGGACAATATTCCGTATCATGATCAAACAAAGTACAATACAGACATGATGGATGCATTGGGTTCATACAATCATGGGCATAATGCCCTGGCCCTCTGCAATTGTAGCATATCAGCTGTCTGTGACCTCTTCCAGGTCCTCCTCCACCTCGGCCTCGTCCACGCCCCTGAAATCTTGTTCATGCCACTCATAACTCCTACAAGTGCAACCATCGTGTCCTACTAAACTACAAAAATTACAGAACAATTTTTGTCAATTCTACATGTACTTTTGTAACAAATGGCAGTTTTCCGTAGCATGCTTTCAATTGATTTGACAAATATCACACCAAAAGCAGGTGTCGCACTAGGTCCTTCTTATGCTTCCAGCCTTAACGGCATCAGTCCACCTCTCGCGAGGTAATTTTCGAACACCAAGTAGTGGTCCTTATCATGACCCTGACCCTTGAATTTTACGCACCACACCTCTTCGCGTACTTCTGGTTGAGCTGTCCTGTCCTGTTTCAAACTCTTCATCTCAAGGCATAAGTTTTTCAACTGCAAGTGGATCTGCTAAACTCCCAAGTTAGGATCCTACATCGGGGTCTCATATAGCCTCATCGTGATCTTTAAGGCCTCTTCCTGAGTCGTTAACTTCTGTTGTGATAGCACACTCCTTAAATGTGGTGTTAGTGATGCTACAAACTATTTGTGATGTTGTCCATCCGTAAAATTCATATTATCTTCGCAAATCATACACTTCAACCTCTGATCCAACTCCTAAGGAGTCTCACCTGGTAGCATCATGATTTCTTTGAATCCAATGATCGACTGTGCTTCAGACTTCGGCCTGCTAAATTCTTTGTTTAGCGCTGCTTAGATATCTGTGATTCTCGCATTTGGATTATCATTGGAGTGCTTAATATACCAGGTCAGCATGTAGTCCTGCAGGGCACTAACCAATGTCGCTTTCTTTATATTGTCATCTGTAACTCCCTACTCTTCCCATATGACTCTTATGACAAAACAAAATTGGTCCGGATCCTGCTTTCCCACTCCCTTGAACACGGGCAACTTTATCGTGCTTTCCATATTGACTCACGGTGGTGGCGGTGGTGGTATCGGTGAAGATGGAGGTGAAGGAAGTGAAGCTGGTGGTGGTGTGGGTGAGGGTGGTATTCACAGAATCCTCTGACTTACCAAATGGATCTTCATTCATGCAAAGACCTTTGTGAGCTCTTCCTTGTCCCCTCTCGGAGGTGAAATCAAAGGGCTATTCTCTAGTCCCTTACTTCCTTCATTTCTGTAGGTTTTTCCGCTTTGCGTAGCTTCAAACATCAAGGTAATTGCATAACCCTATTTTCACAAAATATCATTTTAATCCGAGTATTCAGAGACTCTACGTACTTACCTCGCGGTCCTTTGAGGAAGTGTCGCTCCACCTCACTATAGCGGATTGAAGTGTCTACTTCGAACTCAGTAATGAATCCTCCTATAATTCGATCAAGCCAGTGTTCAATAGCATGCACAATCTTATCCTCCGATGCTTCCAATCTGCGCACCAACTCTGGGGTCCACATAATAGGACCATCAAGTCTCCACCTTCCTTGGCTATCTGTTAGCTTCGTGATCCACTCGTACAACTCACTAGGGAAATATGTGAAGAAGATTTTGTGGATCTTTGTGTATAGGTAGCAGTCTAACCACTCTTCTTTTGTCAGTCATGTGTTCCTATTCTCCTATGCCATGAAATCGTAAATACTCCTGTCCAACCAACCTTCAATTTCCTTCTTAGTTGGATTCTAATGATATGACATCAAACATCTCTATGCAGATTACGGTCCTGGCAACCGAACCATTTGTTGGTTTTAGGGGGCTTGACCGAGGGTCGAAGTTAATTAGCCAAACAAATCCCTACACTACTATCCCTTTCGGCAACAGCCCGTGGTGCGTGGACTAAAGCCTCACCCGAAGCAGTATGGGGGGATTCTGGAACCAAGTTTTCGCACCCTGGAGATGTCTGAGGGGTCGATTTAGTCCAACTATGCCTACCTTCGTACAGGTCACTTCACGCACTGTCCTGACCTGCGAGACCTTTGTGATCTGTTAGGATCACCTTTCGTGCAGCCCTAACGAGGGGCTGAGATGCTTTCACACTACTAGGGCAGAAATCTACGCTATTTCCCCAAGTTACACCACGTATCTTACTTATCTTCTTGCAATTGATAGTTAACTTCGCATAAACAGATACCTTATCTCACATTTACTTAATCAACACAATCAAATATGTTTCTGCATTATATAGACAACATAAATGCAATTTATACCCAATATATTTGATACGGAAAACAGGAAATAAATACAAAAAAATGTTGTAAAACTTCTCTTTATTAATGCTCCAATGGTTACAGACTCAACTCGCCCTATGCACTCAGCTGCAGGGGTCCGCGCACTCAGCTGCGAACCACTAGGCCTCTGCGCACTCAGCTATAGAGCCTTCTTCTAATCTACGACCCAAATACTCGACTCTACACTTCAGACAATACTCAATTCTTCATCCTTCTTTTCTAATTCTATTTTTATCCTATCTCTTCTCTACAACTTAGAGCCTCCCTCTATTTATACAATCCCATGGTCCGCAGACCATGGGTAGATCTCTAAAGCCGACATTAAATTACAAAATTGAGGGCAGACAACCCTATGACTCATTTACAACTTCACTCCCACAAAATGCAGAGTCTTTACATCAGATTTACAACTTTTAACCAAAAATTGTGCTTTGAGCCCCAAAACTTCCCTTGGGGGATCCCGCACCCAACAATAAGTGTATATATGTAATTCTAAACATAATCCATTCATTCTTATCTCCTTAATTTCGACATAAGAATTCTTACAAGGTCTTAAACCCTAATTTATCTTAATTTATTACTCAAATGGTTTTTTATTTTTCTTTTCCAAATTTTAATTGAACGTATAAATACTACAATTTACTAATTTCTTATTAATTTCTTTTTGCATAGGAATTCAACAGAGCACTTGGTTTATGTTTTTCTTCCAGGTACTTATTCTACACTTGTTCTTTCTTTCTTCTTCATTCCATTTATTAACTATATCCATAAATAATTGACATAGTCTTTATTCCCTTTGTATACATGCAAGAAAATATATCCACGAATCTATTT
Source organism: Pinus tabuliformis (assembly GCA_031772625.1). Taxonomy (NCBI): domain Eukaryota; kingdom Viridiplantae; phylum Streptophyta; class Pinopsida; order Pinales; family Pinaceae; genus Pinus; species Pinus tabuliformis. The sequence goes on along the minus strand of CM062808.1, from coordinate 993,677,350 downwards.
GAATCTTTTTCCTTCAAGGTTTCGGATTGGGATCTTCTGCAACTTACAAGACATTTAGCTTCCTCTTCCAGGTTGGATGTTCCTGAAACCTTTGATTTCTTATCTACTTGAACATGAATTCTATGTTTGAGGGAAAGAGGATAGGATATTATTTTGTTTCTATACAATTATTAGATTTTTTTCCTAAAATACCTCCTATTAGGAAGTTTTTATTTCAAAGGATTTAAGCCTATCATGTATTTTATTAATGGGAATTTATCTCAAACTTTTAATATTTTCTTTTTTTACAGTTGCTATCGTTGTCTTTGACCATTCCTGTGTTTCTAGAAATAATTTTGTTTTTTCAATAAACCTTGATATGTTACTATAATGAATATATACATATTTCATATATTTTTTCTTTTGTCATAATATAAATATATTGGGAATTATTTTTCTCATGGTATAGGAATTGGCTTTGGTACTTTTGTGCATATATAATTTTCACTCATTTTCACTAAGGGTAGCTTTAGAGATATATCAAACCTCTGTAAGGTTTTTGTATTCTAAGGTTAATCTCTTAGGAATTTTATATACTTATATCCTTTATTTTTTATAGGTCTTTAAATGACCTTTCCATAAATCACGAATACCATTATATATGTGTATGTGTGTGTGTTCATTTTTCTTTTGTTTAGTTTTCCTTAGGAATAACCTCTCTCGAGTTTTGAATACTGTTGGTTTTACAATATTATCTAGACTACACTATTACAATATATACTTATTGTTCAATAAATTCTACATTATTTGGTTTATTAGACTAGCATAATCCTTATAATTGTAATGAAAGTATAAATACATTTGAGAACCTAATCAAATCATAATTTTTCAATAACATGTCATTTTCTTTCTCTATACATAAGCACAACCTAAATCTTGAAATGTAGAAATTTTGTGATATAATTGCAACTATTCAAGAAATTTTAATCTAAATCAAGAGACACAATTCTACTCTACTGATACGTGGAATTCAATTCACAATTTAAAATAGAAATCTCAAACATGCAATAAGAAATAACACACATGCACGATATTTTTTCCAGGGGAACCCAACTAGGAAAAACCACTCAAGCCTCTTTGCATTAATCAAATGAATATAGATGTATTTCAACCACTAGCTTAGTATAATCTCAACCTACAAGTGAGTAACCTATCTCTCTGCTCAATGAAAATATTTGACCTAGACATAGTCAATTTCTGCCTTTGCTTGAGCCCCTATTTCCTTGCGCAATTCCTAGAGAATTAGCCCCTATTTTTTAGGAATTTTCCTCCAATTGATTGGGAAATTACTAAGGTTTGATCATCTTCATGCATGCAACACCTATACTCTCAAACTAGTTTACAACTACTTGTTACACTACCTCGAAATCTCCACCACAAATGGGAACTTGAATTCTTTTCATGCACTAGTTATTTTAGGTTAATTGATGAGTTAACTGGATGATCACTAAGCTAGACTATTGTCCCACTACCTAATTGATCTGGGAGGATATTGGTGGCCACCCGCCTATTCGACCTAGAACTCCATTCAGTTTCATCAGTTTCCTTGATTATAGCAGCATTTACTATTTTTAGAAATTTTTCAAGTCCTGAACTTCTACAACTGTTTTAACCCCCTAAACGATGTTTTTTTGAGGTTCGCAACATGCTCATTCCTTCTTGTAAATCATTTAGTACTCATAGATATATTTCTAATAAGGTATCATACATGCCAAACAAAGATCATATGACCAAGTTATGACCCTAGGAAGTTGGCTACCCAACTAACCCTAACAGGCCCTACAAACTCTTAGCGTTCCATCTCCTAGGGTTATGGTTTTGGTTGTTTAGGGTTTCCCTTTGTTGTTAAATACTAAAAAGGCCCTTAAGCCTCATTGGAATAGAGTTCATAGGCATGTAGCTACCACATCTCTTCTTACAGATGAGCTACCATCACTTGAGCTAGTTTATTTCCATTATGTATGTAAGCATATTTCAGTTCTTTGATATTAATTAAATGAAGATTTATTTCCACTGCATCTTTGTGTTTATGTTTATGTATGTATTATGTTGCATTCATGCATAAGTCTATATAAATGGTAACAAAGTAGTTTTCTATGTCTTTATTTTTCTTTGCATTTCCCCAACTAGGTCAGGGTAGAAGGAGTTAGGGCTCAAACTTAACCTTTGCAAGACCAGCCTCGCAAGCCCCAATCACCTCCCATGGCAGAAGAAAATAAATATGAGGAATTAGGAGAACCTTTCAAATATTACTCAAAGAAGCCCTTGAGTGACAAAGGAACGTGATGATGGATAACTTTTCCCAGATCCTTTGGCATATGCCCACATGCGACACATCTTCATATGGTAGCCACTCTAAAGGAACCACTCCATTCAAGGTATAAGTCAAGTTTGAAATTCCCATATTTGAAGGCCAAATAGATGCATACGTCGTAGATAGATTGTTAAATATGTTGGAAGGATATTTTTAGATTCATGATTTTTCCTATTAGGAAAAGATTACTTTTTCACTCCTCCAAGTCACCCCCAATGTCAAGAATTAGTGGGAAACCTACCGTGAAATGTGGGATGACAGAGAACCCTTATTGAATTTAGCTGCACCCACTTGGAATTCTTTCTGAGACACCTTCAAGGAACAATACTACCCCATGGGGAGCTATGAGGACAAGTAAATACAATGGAATACGTTGTGGCAACAAATGGATCAAGATGTGCATGTGCTAATGAATCTTTTCCATACCTTGTGCACAAAGTTGGGTATCAAATATTCTGAGAAACATCTTGTGCTCAACTACCGTAGTTTCTTGCAAAAATAAATTGAGGAGGAAATGGAGTTCCTGGACATTTCCTCGCTTGTTGCAACATACCAATATGTTGCCAAGATTGAGCAGAATTTCAAGAAGAAGAAGTGAGACTTTAGATCTATGAACCCAAAGTAGAGAAAAGGCGCCCCCAATCCATAGAGAAAATGGAATATTCAGGACTTGACCACCAGGATAACTCCTCAAAGAAACAATCCAAGAATATTTGGAAGGCGAAGAAGGACATGACAAGTGGTGTGTGTTCCATAAAACTCCCACTCATAACACAAAGAAATGTCACATGAAGTAGGTGCTGGTAGCCAAGCTAAAAGACTCAGAGATGGATGTGTGCTTTGACTCCAAGCCAAAACTTGACAAGGGAACTAACAAGGGAAAGAAGATCATTGATGTTGAACCCACTGCGATGAAAGCCACCACCAAGCTCCAAAAGGTGGAATATGAGGATATAGAGGAGGGGGAGCGCCTCTTCTACTCGCAAATGTGGGTAAAGGGATCGATGATGCATTTCATCGTTGATAGAGGGAGCCATAAGCACCTAATCTCAGCCAAGGTTGTTAAGATATTAAAGTTTCCAACAACACTGAACCTGCAACCATACACCCTTGGGTGGCTCCACCAAAGACAAGATCTCTGTGTCAACTAGCAACGTCACTTGCCTTATAGCATCAAGCCCTTTGCAAATGAGGTTTTGTGCGATGTTTCCCCTATGGATGTCTGTGATGTTTAATTTGGTCATCCATACCTATGAAAGTGTCATGGTTGTATATGAATCTAGACCTTGTTCTATTATTATTACTTTGGGTCAAGAATTGTACAAGATACTAGAGGTAGTGTTGCCTACTACCCTTTCTTTGATATCTGCTAAAAAATGCAGTAAGATCATTTCCAGGCTGGAAAATGTTTCTTCCTCACGATTAACCCTTAAAACAAGAGGAATATTGTGATCACATCCATGGACTTTAGACAGAGATCCTTTGCATGACAACAACAGATGGACAAGGTTGTTGAGGAGTACGGGGACATTTTCACATCACCCATAGGGGTATCCCTACACTGTCAGGTCAAGCACTCTATCGATATGACCCCTGGCATGCCACTACCCAATGGACCAATCTATTGATGCTCTGTTCCGGAGAATGAAGAAATCAAGAGGTAGATTTAGGAGCTATTGCATAAATGGCCCATAAGGCGAAGTTCACCCTGTGGGAGGCCAATCATGTTGGTATAGAAGAAGGATGGAACATGGAGGCTCTGTATTGACTATTGGATGTTGAATAAGATCATTTTCTGAAATAGGTATCCAATCCTACAGATTGATGAAATTTTGGAGCAACTAAAGGGGACCAAATATTTCAACAAGATTGACTTGAGGTATGGTTATCACTAGGTACCAATCGATCCCTCTAATGTGTGGAAGACTGCCTCAAATCCGAGGGCATTTTCAAATGGCTAGTCATTCTTTTCGAGTTGATGAATACCCCCACAACCTTCATACAACTAATAAATGACATCTTGTAGCCCTTCACCAACTTGTTTATGGTTTTGTACCACACATACACCATATTCGACAGGTCCTCCAAACCCTGCAACAACACAAATTGTCTACCAATTTGGAGAAATGCACTTTTGGTATGGCCCAAGTTCAATATCTAGGGTACATCAGTGATGAGAAGGGTGCGCCTATGGACCCAACCAAGGTACAAGTTATTCGGGATTGGCTTTCCCCAACCACTCTAACATAGCTCCATAGCTTTCTAGGACTTTCCAATTTCTATTGCAGGTTCGTGATGGGATTCTCTCATATCACTTAGCCATTGAGTTAATTCACCAAGGGAGAAGTAAAAGAAAAATGATTTTTATCTAAATCCCAACAGAAAGGTTTTCCAAGTTGAAGCATCACCTCTGCTCTGCGCCAGTGCTTTCATTACCATACCTACAACAACCATTCGAAATTGAGATAGATGCCTTTGACTATGTTATTGGTGTAATTCTTACCTAGCAGGGGCATCTGGTGGCATATCATAGTTAGATGCTTTCAGATACAGTCCAAAAGTATCCCACCTTGTCGTTATACAGGCTTGTCGACAATGGAAGCATTACATTATGAGGAAGGAAACTGTCATCCACACACACCACCGACCCTTGTAGTTCATACAAACACAAGGGAAGTTGCAGAATAATCACCATCAGAGATGGTCAACATATTTCCAATAGTTCCATTTGAACATTAAGTACAAGAAGGGAAGCACCAATAATGTTTCATACTACCTTAGTCGATCGTCGTTCATGGCGCTGACCACTATGCACAACTCTTGTGGACATGAGACTTCAATATGGACACAACTTTATATGAGTGATCCTAAATTTGACACCACGTACCAGATGCTCATGGAAGGCAAACGAGTTCTAGAATTTCACCTCCAAGACACATTGTTATGCCACCTAGGACACCTTTGTGTTCCTTCAAGCGAGTGTGCGAAGATGATTTGGGAGGCACACTACAATCGGGTCGTTGGACATGTTTGGGTAGAGAAAACAGTGGCAGTGCTACAAAAGTATTTTTATTGGCCGAAACTTCAACAAGATGTTGGGAAATACATCAGATGCTACACTTCCTATGCCATTTCCAAACATAAAATCAAGAAGAAAGTCTTGTATAATCCTCTGCCTATTCCTATCCAGCCCTAGAAATCCATCTCCATGGATTACATGTCGGGCCTTCCTTCTACCAAGCATGGAAATGACTGAGTTTTTGTGGTTTTCAATATATTCTCTAAGATGGCCATTCTAGTGTCCTGCAAGAAGAGTATCACGGTAGAAGAAACTGCCAAACTCTTCTTTGGATGAGTATAGGTACACTTTGGGATCTCACAATTCATTATCTCATATTGGGATAGCCAATTCCAAAGTGCATTTTGGTTAAGCCTTTGGTTGTTGTTCGATACCAAGATCATTAAGTCAACATCCTTTTACCCCCAAACGGATGGTCAAACAAATGTTGTCAACAGGATGATCATGCACATCCTACACATGTATAACTCAAAGCACCTACGCACATGTGATGAGAGCCTCCCCTATATCCAACACATCTACAACAAGGATCTCCACACCTCAACTGGCCACAACCCCTTTCAGTTGGGACTGGGATTCCAGCCACTATGTCCCATTCATGTTGCCATACCATTTGTATCTCCTCAGGAAGATTCAGCTCATGTCTAGTCCAAACCTAACAGGGCTAAAAACTTCATTGAGCACATTCAGCACAACTGCTAGCAGGTTGATGAAATATTGGACATAGCAAATTCTAAGTACAAGAAGTGTAATGATCAACATCGAGTGCCACATTTTCAGAAAGAGTGCCTTACTGGGCCCCACTGAAAGGTTCACCTACTCTGACATGGACCTTACACCATCACTAAGGTTGTAGGGGATAATTCCTTCAAGCTCAGGATTCCACCATTCCTTGTCCTGCACCCCATATTCAATGTGGACTGGTTGCAGCCATAATTTCCCCCATTGTTGGACACATTCAATGTTGTTGAGAAGCTACACAACCAGAGCTCAACCCAAGTTGTATTGAATAGGTCGAAACTGATAGGATCATGGACACATAGATCAATAACACTCATCATTTGAGGATCTAGCTATATAAATTTGTCAAAGTAAGCCAACTCCTCCACCAGGGATTAGGTTCAACCGAAATTTCCTCACCTTATGGAGGCTCTGCATGCAATGGGGACCATTTATTCCTAAGGTGGGAAGATTAACCTAGATGGATATTGGGGGACACCTACCTATTCCACCTAAGCCTCCATTCGATTTCATTAGTTTCCTTGATTATAGCAGCATTTACTATTTTTAGCATTTTTTCGGGTCTTCAACTTCCAGAGTTGTTTTGACCCAAAAAATGGAATTTTTAGGCTTGCAGAAAACCCATAGTCGTAGGAAAGGGCATGTATCAAATCTTGTACTAATTGGAGAGATATTTCTAACAAGGTATCATGCGCACCAAACGGAGATCATATGACCAAGTTATGCCCCCTAGAAGTTGGATACCCAATTAACCCCAATGAGGCCCACAAACTCTTGGCGTTCCAACTCCTAAGGTTATGGTTTTGGTTGTTTAGTGTTTCCCTTTGTTTTTTAATAATAAAAACTCCCTTGAGCCTCATTGGAACAAGTTCAGAGGCATGTAGCTTGCACATTTCTTCTCAGAGATAAGCTACCATCGTCAAGCTAGTTTATTTCCATTATGTATGTACACATATTATAGTTCTTTGATATTATTTAAATGCAGATTTATTTCTGTTGCATCTCTATGTTTATGTTTATGTCTTTATTCTGTTGCATTCCTGCATAAGTCTAGATCAATAGCTTACCTTCCACTAGTTCCTCCTAATGTTAGAACTTGTTTAATTGAAATCAACTAGATATAACTAAACCGAATTACTAAAATTTAGCAATCGCACATGCTTAAATAAACTCCAATCCCTCTAATTCGAATTTACTGGGCTAACTGAGTGACAAGAGCCATGTCACACAAGTTAATTGCATCCAAGTTGTCTGCTAACGTGGAAATTTGAATTTTCTCAATTTGACTAAGGCAAAGTCAAATTGAAACTTTCTTGCTACACTTCTCAACACTCCCTCTCAGTGGGAAAGGGATTGTCAACCACCCCTATCTTGCACCTATGGAACTCGAACTTCCCTCTTGACAAAGCCTTTGTTAAAATTTCAACATCTTGTTCCTCTATCAAAATGTATTGTAGTAACATTATCTGCCTCTACACACAATCTTGTAAATGATGATACGAGATATCTATATGCTTGATCGATCATGAAACACTGGATTCTAAGAGATGTTAATGCAACTTTGACTATCACAATAGATCAGATTTAGATCCATCATCTGAACAAATAGTCCTAGAATTATCTTTCTCATCCAAATCGTCTCACATGTTGCTTGACTTGCAACCATGTATTCTTCTTTTTCCAAGCTTAGCACCATAGACCTTTGCTTCTTGTTGTACTAGGAAACTGTTGTAGGACCAACACTGAAAATTCCACCTGATGTACTCTTTCAATTAGGTGGACTCCCTATCGAATCTGCATCTATGAAGCCACAAAAATTCACTCCCTCTATCTGTTTGTGCCATAATCCATACTAGGTAGTGCCTCTGAGGTGTCGTAAAACACACTTAGCTAGTTCCAATACAATTTGGTTGGCCTAATAATAGCTTGGATCAGTTGGTTGACTTTATAGCACATATTTTGTCATGTTTTCACAAGATACATCAGTGAACCACTAACTATCGGTAAATGGTAGCATCCGCCTCTTCACTTGAAGTGGAAGTCTCCTTCCTTCAATTGGTCACTAGAGGTGTCTCCATGGGTTGACAAATCTCCATATGGAATATTTGTAGTATCTCATTGGAATACTTGCCTTGAGACACAAACAATTCCCCATCGCCTTCTCGTACTTCCATCTCAAGGAAGTAGTGCATGAGACCCATGTCTTTCATCTCAAACTATCTTGCAAGGTCCTCCTTGCAAGAGTTGAGCAATTTCTCATCATTTGTTAATATTAAATCATCAAAATATAAAATAATGATAATCAATTTACCTTCTACCAAAATGTGATAGTGGTTTGCATCCACTTCACTTTTAGTGAAGCCCAAACTAGTGAGATAATTTTTGATCCTGGTGTACCAAGCATGGGGTGCTTGTTTGAGACCATACACCTCTCTCCTGAGTATGCACACATGAGACTCTCAATAAAATCTCTAAAAACCTTCTAGTTTCTCGATGTACACCTCCTCAATAACACCATTGAGAAATTTTATTTTTACATCCATCTCGTGGATCTCCCACCCCATATGCACAGTTAGTGAAACAATTTATCTAATGGATGAATACCTTGCTACAGGAGAGAAGGTTTCCTCATAGTCAATTCCCTCAAATTGAGAGAATCCTTTGGCTACAAATCTATCCTTATAATTCTCTATGATTTTTTATGTTCCATGCTTAACCTTGAAAACACATCTCGAACCCACAACTGATTTATCTGTAGGTCTTCGGATCACTTCCCAAACACTGTTCTTCATGATGGGTTCGTATTCTTCCACCATTGCATCAACCCAAACAAGGTGATCTACTGCTTCCTCGAAAGAGGATGACCCATTCTCTATAATATTAGTCATTAATTCATGTAGCCAGTGTACCTCTCAGATGACATCCTTTGCCTACGCAAATTTGAAGGAGATCCCACATTCTCCCTTGCACCCTACACAAGTTTATCAACTTCTGTGGTTCTTTTTCTCAATTCTCTGGATGGTTCTATTTGATTGGATGTCTCCACTCTCTGTTCCTCTATTTTTGGTTTCTTCACAACTTCCTGAGGCTCCTCCTTTGTAGCTAAAACCTCCTCTTCTAGTGGGATTTGAAGCTCCCTCTCAAGAGAGCACTACATCGCTTTCTCCTCATAAAAATTTACATCTCTTCACACAACTCTCATTTAGAGGGAAGGTAAGTACACACGGTAATTGTGTGGAGTTTTGTTGTAACCTGCAAAACCTCCCAACTTTGTTGTCAGCTCAAGTTTCTTCCTCAAATATTTGGAGACATGGTAGTAAACAGAGGCTCCAAAATCTTGAAGTGAGACACATCCAACTTTCTCCCCGATAAAGCCTCCTTTTGTGTAATCATATCAATAATATGATAACGACTCTGGTTATGCAAGTAGATTGTTGTGTTACATTCCTCTACCCACAAATGCAGTTGTAAGCCTTAGTCATGTAGCATTGCTCTCACAGCTCCCACAATGCTCTGGTTCATTCTCTCAACTACGCAATTTTTCTATGGGTTGTGGGGCGATCTTAGCTCTCTTCAAATGCCTTCTTTTTCATATAACTCCTTGAATTCATTCAAAACATACTCACCTCCATTGTCGTTCTTAAGAGCATTCACCTTCTTGCCAGTCTCTTTCTCAACTAGTACCTTGAATTCTAAAAACTTTGAGAATGTCTCATCCTTCTTTCACATGAAGAATATCTAGCACTTCTTTGAGAAATCATCGATAAAAATAACATAGTACTTATGTCTAGCAGTGGAGGTTGTTGAGAAAGATCCACACACATCAGAGTGGCCTCTTTCCAAGACTACATGTGCTTTGTTGTCTTGATTATGGAATGTGGATTTCACATACTTCCTTAATGTACAACCTTTTTAGACATCCTACTTCTCAAGTGATCCTTTAGGGAGGGATTGTAGCAAAAACCCAATACCCCACACTATTTGACTTATCTACTTCAAATAATGGGGACCCTTTTCATAAACTTTTAGTTGAATCACCTTTTAATATTTTCTTTTGGTTAAGTGTCCTACAATTTTTCCATTTTTTCATTTTTTTTGGATTTCTATTTTGATTGCTTTATTGATTTTGACTTTTTGCTAGCTTTCCATCGGTACTCATTTCATCTGATTTGGTTACACGGTTTGCAAATGGTGCTCATCCGAAGTTCGATAATTTTTACTGCCTAGGTTAAAAAATGTACAAAATGTATAATATTATAATTTTTGTAATTAAATTAGTAATTCACTGTAAATATTAATCCCTAGTTAATTTTTACTAATTTTCTCATTTTTCACTAATGGTCCTACAAAATCGCCCAGCCAAATTGTAGAACAATTAAAACAATGTGCCTTCGGGATCTCGATAATTTATTCCAATTTATAATTTTAAAATAAATTACGAGATATGAAATATCAAAATTGCAAAGTGGTTGTACTCCATTTTGTAATTTTTTTAATTCCACTCCAAATGGGCCCCACTTCACTTCACCTCACCTCCTCCCTTCCTTTACAAAATTCCCGATATAAAAAAAACCCGATACAATTTTTCTAGTATTCAAAAATAGTCGATATTTAAAAGTCTCGATATCCCAATATCGAAATATCAATGTTTTCATTTGGTGCATATTTTAAATATTTTGATATTATTTGACCCATGATACTCGATATGGTTTATGTTGTGATTATTTGTTTTAACATAAGGTCTCGTCTCCTTATGCCTCCCTCTTCTCCGTCGCATCATCCTTCACCTCCATTAAAAATCGTCCTTCATTTATGTTTTGATTCATATGAATCTTACGACCACTTATTATTTGGCTTGGGGTTTTTGTAATTTGTAAATTATTAAAATTAAAGCTTTATATTATATTAATATTATAATTTATTATATTTTGAATATAATGTTTATATAATATAATTTTAATTTTAATATAATATAATTTATTTTAATTTTTTATTAATTAGTTTATAATTAATTTTATAATTACAATTAACTAGTATTAATTAAGAAATAATTGTAATTTAATTTAAAATTAGATTTTAATTAAGAAAATTTCCTATTTTTGGCCTAGGCAGCGAATTTTCCAGAATTCATGGAATCTTGACACTTTAACTTTGGAAGTTCATAAGTTGAGTTTTACTTCGTCAAATGAGGTCCAAGATCGCTCGTTCGATACATAAAATCATGGATAATATTTCTGAAATGGTTGCATAACCATATTTGGTCATTTAATGAGTCTAAACTTTATCAAAATATCGAGCTATGATTTTTTAAACAAAATTAATTTTCTGAGATTAATTTTCTGCATTTTCATTTGCTCATAACCTTTGCTGAGTGCAGATCCATTGGAGATCTTTTGTGTTCCAGATTTTATGATACCAAATACCAAATATAGAACATAAAAGATTTGGTATTTTTTATTTTAGTTTACATTTTAATTTAATTTTGATTGGTTTTTGGTATGAGACCGGTTGAAGAGATGAGGAAGAAAATATTTCAATCAATGTAATTGCACCAACAATAGTAGAAAAATATTTTGGACCAATGAAAATGGTTGGAGAAGAATTATTATTCAACAACTCTCCTATTTGGAATTCATTTTGTAAATTATAAAATAGTGGTTTGTAGAATGTAATAAGGGCTTCTCTTCTCTGAAATTCTGGAATTCTTAAAGGCATTATTGTAATGGGGATTTAGAGTTTTAGGTGAGAGGAGAGTAAAATCTCAGATCTGGGAGATAATTTTGGGAATTTTCCTTTGCATTCTAAACTATGTTAGGGGAGCTAAGTTTGCACTACTACAACTTGATTTTTGCAGCAAAGTTCAAGCATTGTAAAGGACTGTTGGAGATCAGAGCTAGAGAAGTAGTTTCAATAAATTGGTACTTAAAATACTATTTTTTTTATACTAATTTCATGTTATAATGGCATAAATGTGTCATTCTCATTCATATTTGTGCACTATTGTCTATGTGAGTAAATTGCCTCAATTATCTACTGTTATTTATCTCTGCTTGTGTGTTGAACTCTAACTTCTGGGTAACTATTTACTCAGAAATCAACCCTTTAATTATAATTTAACAAACAATACTATTTTGTAAATTATTTCCTTATATTATTGTTTAATCATTGAAGTTATTGATTTAATAATCATCATCATTTTATGAACTACTTCCTAAATGTTGTTGATTAATTATTCATGTTAATATATCTTTGAACATAATGTGTTTTTGTATTCATAATATTATTTAAATTGAACTACTTCGTTAGCTTGATATTCATTATAATCTGGACATATTTAAATATCAATCATTTAATTACTTTTCTCTCAGTTGGGTTAGATCTACATCTTCCTAATCGAGATAGGCTTAGGATATCTTTTATTTTTCTTGCACTATAGGATTAATTAGCATTTAGATTTAGTTATGCATTTATAGAAGTCCTCTTATCAAAGAGGCAATCTTTAGTTGTGGCTTGGTTGAGCCCCAGATCAACTTAAGGATCACTTTCTTGCCTGAGCTAAGAAAGAGGGTTGATCTCATGTCCCTTCTCTACTGGTAAGTAAAGAGCATACTTTAAGTCAGTGGAGATAGAGAGAAGGTAGTTGGACCTAGTTTAGCTAGTCAAAACCACCATTTGAATGGAAAATGAGTTGCTTTAAGTTCCCGACTGGGTGGTCTCCCTTATAATGTTGAGGCAGAGAATTTCGAGCCTTCAACATTTTTTGCGCTAGAAGGAGGGCCTGAACACTTTTTGTCTTTTGGATTTTTTGTATTTTAAATTTTTATTTTAATCATAAATGGCTCCTCTTAAACTTCCAATTTGGAGTTGTATCTCTGGACGTGCATCTGCCAATACTCCACTACAAACAATAAGACACTTGTCAAAGGCAAAGTTTAACGGTAAGAAGAATGTTTTTGCAGTTGATCATGCTTTACAATTTATTCAAAATTTTGTAAATTCTACTTTTCATGATGTTGAGGAAGGCATTATATGTAAGATTTTTATTCTTACATTCTCAAAAAAAGACAGAAGTTGGTGTCGATCTCTTTCAGTTGCCTCTTTTCATAATTGGGATCATATTTAGGAAGGATGTGATGAATTTGAAGATTTACAAAGATTTGAAATGAATCTCTCTTAGATTTTACTAATAGATTTCAATTAATTTGATTGAGATTCAAAGCTGAAGATAAACCTTCAAAAATTGAACTGATCGATTAGTTTGAGTATATTTGTTCTCTTTCTCCCATTTCAAATCCATATGTAACAATTGGAAGTTTTAATGACTCTCCTTCAACTTCTAGTGATATTATCAAAAATTTTGATGTAAAGGTGCATATTAACCATAATGAAGTGGCCTCATCCATATATGATAAATTCTTAAATTTAGTACACACCTCTTACTGTATTAATGATAATCATGGTAATGAACCATTATCACAAATCTTGCAAGAATTTGATAAACAACTACAAAAATAAATCAATAACAATCTTGAAGGACCATCTGCCACGAAATCTGAAAATCACTATGAATTAAATTCATAAAATCAAATTATAAATCAGCAAGTACATGCATAAATTGAAGTTTTCAATAATATACATTCTGTTGCAAGAACGTTTGAATTATTTCATGTTGATCAAATACAAAATTCAGGGTAGCCAAAGAACGTTCTTCAAGAAAGCACAATTAGCCAAGTAAATGATCTGGAATCTGAAATTTGCAATGGAAAGAATTTACAAGAATCTGCAAATAGAGATATTTTCAAATTCATTGCTTCTGATTCTCATTTTCACCTCTATCTTGATATTTTTGTTGATAGCAATTTATCCCCTCTTTTCTTTAATGTTATTTCAGAAAACAGAGAGGCTGATATAAATTAATTTCCAATTAGTTTCTATCAAGATAGAGAATCATTCATTAATCATTCTTTTGACATTAATGAAAAACGCTTATTATCCCTTCTTATCTTGATGCATCGTTTTGGAATGAAGGGAATTCTAGAGAACATTATGAATTCATTTATAATAATTAATCTAACATTGAGGATTTTGATTTATCTTCTTATACATTAAATCCTCATGATCAAAGTCAAATCATACTTGAAAATGAAAAGAAACTCAATATAATTTTTTTTTTCCAATTGACTCTCATTTTCAAACTCATAATCATCTTCATGATTTCCATTCAAGAGCCTATCCCAATCTATGATGATCAATCTCTTGTTTCTATTCATAGCCATAATATTCCCTCTAATTCACAAGTTGGTGTTGGCAATCATTCTAATTGCATTATTCTAGCCAATTCTTGTGAAGAGGAAATCACTTCAAACCAATCTCAATTGTGTTGTAACACTAGTTGTAACAATAGTGTAAATTGTGATTTGATTTTGTTATTTTTCCTTCACTTATTTTGTTTAATTTCATATTTATTTTATGTTTTCATTTTTCAATTTTTAGATATCTTATGTTAGCATATTGAGCAGTTTAGTATTGAACACTTAATTGATGCATTTCTTGAATGGAAAAATGAAGTTTCAGATCATAATCATGAACATCAAGAGCTATTATTCTTTCAATTTAAATTGATGTTCATTTCTTATCACTTGTGCCTTTTACCTCAAAAGCATTGCCAACAAGAGAGTGTATCTTTGCAATATGACCAGTAATCTAATTCAATTAATAGTCTTCCATTGAATTTATCAAACTTCCATCCATATTTTATAGACCTACTTGAAAGACATCGGAGAAGTTTTCCTACACGAAACATTGTTAATAATATAACATATGTACATAAGACTTACATGCAGACCATTGTATCTAAAATTTCATTTCCACAATCTGGCTCATTATCCTCTCTTTTGAAACTCTCCCAATCATTAATGTAAATCCATCAAGATTTCTATGATCCAATTGAAATTCAGCTGGAAATGACATTTCAAGAGAAGGTGATTGTAAATAAGTTTTTTCTTGTAAATATGTTATCAATTAATGAACATACTATATTTAAATTTATTTTTATTCATTTAACTATATTCTTGCTACTAACATTTGACCTATACATACATGTAGGGGTTAGAGTGAAAGAATGATTACATAGGAAATACGAATATACCTAGTCATGTTTATTTTCATTAAGTTAGGAATATGAATAGACTAATTTAGTTTAGATTCTCTTTCTATTTTCATTTATTTCATTATTTTAGTTTTTTTTTTTAATAAGCAAGTAATGAATCTGAGTTTTCCTTGGAATTATTTTTCATGTTCTGGAAAAGTGGCTTAGAACATATCAATGTTCTTATATTGTTGAATCATACACACTTGTGAAAGCACTTGATTGTCTTGTTTTTGAAAAACTTCATCACATTGTCAAAGAATGTTATATGAAGAAATTCCACGGATTTGCTATAGCTTGGCAATTTTTTTATTCACAAGTATTTTCTAAAAAACTCATTTTCACCACGGTTTTCTTTTGATGTAAATTTGAGGAAGATGCAATTTGAAATTTCATTACTTAGCATTTTAGATTTAAATAAGTAGATGAGGTAAAATTACAGGCAATATTCTTCCAAGTATGCATGAACAAGTTCATCTTCATCTATTGTTTGATTTTCTCTTTTTCATAGTTTATATATTATTTCTATTTTTTTTTTTTTAGGTCTTCAATGGCTTGATTTTGGAGATTAGAGATAAGAAAGAAGCCAACCCTTTCTAAATCTGCAACATGTTCAAGGAAGAATTTTTTGTTTCATCAGAATTTGGATATTCTTTATTTTTTCTTCTATTCATTAAAACTTGATATTCCTTTAATGCATTATCAGAAGATTCATATCAAAACATTACAATATCGTAACTCTCCTCATATGAAAGTTACGATAAAATAATTATCTGATCAAATATTTTTGATAGTTAATATAATTATTAAAGCGGATTTTGTTAAAAGGCAATGTTGAGTTAGGTGCTTCCTTTTAAGTTAAAAAATTTAAGAGTTGTCAGCCCCACAACTGCAACTTGGCATATCATCCTTCGCAAATATCATAACTTATATAGTGTGATATGCTAAAAAACTCTCGATATCTCGATCATCTGATATTTCGATATCCTGATCATCTGATATTTCGATACTCCTATATCTCTGATCTCTCGATGTCCCAATGTTTGGTTCCCCCACTGATACCTCCATATTTATCATATCAGAATTTTTATAAGAAGCACCTATTCACTATGTTCCCGGTTTCCTGATATAAAATTCCCCCAGTGAAAGTTTGCCCGATATGTTATCCTGCCTCCTCTCGTAACCATTATACTTTTAAAAGGCTTAGATTGGAAACCTCGCATATCGTAATTCTAAAGTATGACCAAGTGATTTCTCCAATACTTTTCTTCCAATATGCTCATGTGTATAGACCCATGTGAATTCTTTCTTTTTCACATCGAAATATGAGTCAATAATCATATTTTGCCTCTCATCGATGCAACTGAAATGAAATTCTTACACTCTTTATTGCTCAGATTTGCTACAAATAGAGGAAAATTTGCACAAAAATCTTGTAGTAAATGATATTATCCATGATTTTATTTATGCCTATTATGAATCTTACAATTTTCGATTTGAGTTAAACCATTGCATCACACTCATTTATATTATTTTCCCTTTAGTCACATTTATTTCTTCTTAAGTGACTCATAGCCTCTAACTGGTGAATTTTGGAGTCTTGATCCTCTAATTTTCATCTTTTTGAGATCTTTCCTCAGAATTTTGTACTTTCTAACCTTTTGGACTCTTGTGTTTGTATTATATCGGAATAATTTAAAACAAATATTGAGATTTACCTCTTCGAGATCCACATTGCCTTTTCCTCGACTATCTCGTCCATATTTATATATATGCTACTTTCATGTTATCTTAATTATAATTTCGTCAAATCCAAGTATTCATTCATCAGGTTGACTTTGTGACTATAGGAATATATATTTTTCATGATGTGTGCACATGGGACTCTTTTAACTCTTCTCGGCAATCTACTTCGCTAATGAGAAATTTCATCACATGTGGTTCATTTACGTTTTTTCCTTTGACTCATTATTGGATGCACATTTTATTATCTCAATCATCTTTTAGTGAGCATCTTCATTTTCTTTTCAAGGCACTCTTGAGAAACCACTATGGTAATGCAACAATTGACAAGGAATTTGGAACAGGTAAAAGTAATGGACCATGGTTAATTCATGTCTAAATTCTCTCTTATTTAAATTTTTTATATATCGCTCAATACTTATCATATAAAGATTCAAGTCCTTTTCATATACATAATTTCTATATTATTTGGATTTTGAATCGATTTCAATATTTTGGGGCTGATATAAATTCAGAATGAAAAAAGAAAAGAGAACAATCATCACTGCAATTCATAAAGAAGCATATATTCATTCTCATTTCTGATGGATTTGGTTTATTTCTGATTCCTTGAACATAAAACATTGCTTTCTTTTAGTTCACTGCTTGCTTTACTTTAGACTTAATAAATGATGATTTTGGGTTAATGAAATTTCAAAAGAATTTAACTTCTTCATGCTTTTAATTCTAATTAAAAGAAGTTACTTTTATTGGAGAACATGATATCTCTCAAGTAAGATTAATGAAATTCTCCAATTAAGTTTCATATGCCCACTTTCATTCATTTTCATTTCTTTACTTTTGATTTCATTTTTGTTTTTAGTTTTTGTTGATATGAAACCTTGTTTTTGTAGGTCTCCATGAGTTATTTTCACCCTTCTACCAAATCAGATTTGTAGCTTATTCTCCTTGTTTTCTTTTGAGTTTCAGAACAACAATAATGATTCTCATCGAATTAGCTAAATTGGGGAGTTTCAAAACCTTTAATCTATTTCTTAAGTATTTCTTTCATTGGAAAATGGTTAAGATACTTTTATACAAAATTTTCTTTGGAACAATAAATTTTGCAGCAGGTAGAGACTTCTCATTAGCTTATTATCTCTTATCATTACTATTCAATATTTAGATTGTAAGAGCCTCATTTCTTATAACTCTACAAAATAAAATTTATTAAAATCTCAACATAAGAAGGAACGTTCACATGCTTGTCTTCTTTTACTATTTTTCTGAGACATTTTATAGTTAAATTTGGGCTTTTCTTTTAGCTTCTCCTTTCCTCATTTTTGACATGATTTGAGTTGTTCATTTCAGTCTACATTTATTTTTATATTTTCCATTACCTATGGTTTGATTGTGGTGACAACACTAATATCTATTTATGGAAGTCATTTTCCTTACCCAACAATGGTTGGCATACATGGAAAATATTTACTCTGTCTATTTCAGTGAATTCCATTCATCATTAAAAGTATATCTTTATGGAACCATAAATCTCTCTTACTCTAAAACTTTTTCATGGAGGAACACACATCATTCCTAAGTGATATGATTTACCTTTTCAAGGAAAAAAATGATTTGAATTCAACTCAATGAATCTCTCCCAACCCTCCACTTTATAAAATCCTCTGATGGATAATCACGGGGAAAGAATTTGGAGTCAACATTATGAAAATATTATATCCATTAACATAAGTCTATATTACAACCCCACATCTTTCACTCAAGTAAATCATAAACTAAAGCTTGTAAATGCACTTATCAAAAGGGTGATTAAAAGAGGAAGCATGGGAAATACAAGTAAACCCATTTGGACGATGGACACTCGTTGGCTGCAAGGTTAGGCTTGTATGACATAAAAGACAACTTCATCGAGGTACTGTTCAGGTCTGTTGGAAGCGAAGCAATGTCAAAGGCCATTCATAACAATGAAGATACGTTTTATCAAACAACTCCTATCTGTACCTTCTTCTATTTCTCATATGAGGTTATTTTAAAATATTTTTTTTCCGAAATTTAGGATTCATGATTTTACTCAAATTTTCTTTTGAGTACTTATCTTTTCAAAATCATATTTTTTAATCTATTTATGTGAGACCCATGGAAATATTTTATTGTTTGATGATTCAAGAGACTCCATTATTTTTAACCTTTGGGTAAATTAAAATTCATTACCTTTAACCAGAGATAATTGGTTCTTCCTAGTGTGTCACCAATGTTGTAGGGAAAACCTAACACCCCCCATTATTTGACTTATTTACTTCAAATAATGGGGACCCTTTCCATAAATTTTTGGCTAAATCACCTTTTAATATTTTCTTTTGGTTAAGTATTCTACAATTTTGTCATTTTTCCATTTTTGTCAGATTTCTATTTTGATCACTTCATTGAGTTTGACTTTTTGGTAGCTTTCCATCGGTACCCATTTCATGTCATTTGGTTACACAGTTTGCAAACGGTGCTCGTCTGAAGATCGATAATTTTTACCGCCTCGGTTAAAAAATGTACAAAATGTATAATATTTTAATTTTTGTAATTAAATTAGTAATTCATTGTAAATATTAATCCCTAGTTAATTTTTACTAATTTTTCATTTTTCATTAACGGTCCTACAAAATTGCCTAGCCAAATTGTAAAACAATTAAAATAATGTGTCTTAGGGATCTCGATACTTTATTCCAATTTATAACTTTAAAAGAAATTACGAGATCCGAAATATCAAAATTGCAAAGTGGTTGTAGTTCATTTTGTAGGATTTTTAATTCCACTCCAAGTGGACCCCACTTCACCTCACCTCCTCCCTTCCTTTACAAAATTCCTGATATAATAAAGTCCGATACAATTTTTCCGATATTCAAAAATCGTCGATATTTAAAATTCATGATATCCCAATATCAGAATATCAACGCTTTCGTTCAGCGCACATTTTAAATCTTCCAATATTATTCGACCCCCGAACCCAATACGGTTTATGTTATGACTATTTGTTTTAACATAAGGTCTCGTCTCCTTATGCCTCCCGATCCTCTGTCACGTCATCCTTCACCTCCATTAAAAACCCTCCTTCATTTATGTTTTGATTAATATGAATCTTACAGCCACGTATTGTTTGGCTTGGGTTTTTTTTTAATTTGTAAATTATTAAAATTAAAATTTTATATTATATTAGTATTAAAATTTTTATATTTTAATTATAATTTTTATATAATATAATTTTATTTTTAATACAATATAATTCATTTTAATTTTTAATTAATTAAATTTTTTTAATTAGTTTATAATTAATTTAATTTGATTTTATAATTACAATTTAATTAATACTAATTAAGAAATAATTGTAATTTAATTTAAAATTAGATTTTTAAAAAAATCTGATTTTTTGGCCTAGGCAGTGAATTTTTTGGAATTCTAGCAATTTCGAAGCTCATAAATTGAGTTTTACTTGGACAAATGAGGCCCAGGACATCGCGTTGGATAGATAAAATCATGGATAATATTTCTGAAGTGGTTGCATAACCATATTTGGTTATTTAATGAGTCTAAAATTTAGCAGAAGATCAAGCTCCAAATTTTTAAACAAAATTAAATTTTTGAGTCTAATTTTCTGCATTTTCATTTGCTCATAAACTTTGCTGAGTGCAGATCCATTCGACTATGTTCTCCTTGACCAGTTAGGTATTTACAGGGGTCAAGTAAATCTCATATTTATCTTTATTTATTTAATTAATTAAGTTTTGATTGGAGATATTTTGTGTTCCATATTTGGTATTTTTTTATTTTAATTTACATTTTAATTTAATTTTGATTGGGTTTTGGCAGGAGAACAGTTGAAGAGATCAGGAAGAAAATATTTCAATCAATGGAATTGAACCAGCAATAGAAGAAAAATATTTTGGACCAATGAAAATTGTTTGAGCAGAATTACTATTCAACAGCTCTTCTATTTGGAATTCATTTTGTAAATTATAAATAGTGGTTTGTAGAATGTAATAAGGGCTTCTCTTCTCTGCAATTATGGAATTCTTAAAAAAACTATTGTAATGAGGATTCAAAGTTGTAGGTGAGATGAGGGTAAAATCTCAAATATGGGGAATAATTTTGGGAATTTTCCTTTGTATTTTGGACTGTGTTCAGGGAGTTGAGTTTGCACTACTGCAGCCCGATTTTTGCAACAGAGTTAAAGCATTGTAAAGGACTGTTGGAGATTAGAGCTAAAGAAATAGTATCAATAAATTGGTATTTAAAATATTATCGCTTTTATATTTATTTCATTTTATAATGGTATAAATGTGTCATTTTCATTCATATTTGTGCATTATTGTTTAAGTGAGTAAATTGCCTCAATTATCTGTTGTTATTTATCTCTGTTCTTGTGTGATGAACTCTGACTTCTAGGTAACTATTTACTAAAAAATCAGCCCTTTAATTATGATTTAACAAATAGTAATATTTTGTGTATTATTTCCTTATATTATTGTTTAATCATTCAAGTTACCGATTTAATAATCATCATCATTTTGAGAACTACTTCCTAAATGTTGTTGATTAATTATTCATGTTAATAGGTCTCTGAACAGAATGTATTTTGTTATTTATAATATCAGTTAAATTTAACTACTTTGTTATCTCGATATTCATTATAAGCCATACATATTTAAATCTCAATCATTTAATTACTTTACTCTCAGTTGGGTTAGATCTACATCTTCCTAATCGAGATAGGCTTAGGATATCTTTTCTTTTGCTTGAATTATAGGATTAATTGGCATTTAGATTTAATTCTACATTTATAGAAGTCCTCTTATCAAAGAGGCAAACTTTAGTTATGGCTTGGCTGAGCCCCAGATCATCTTAAGGATCACTTTCTTGCCTGAGCTAAGTAAGAGGGATGATATTATGTCTCTTATCTTTTGGAAAAAAAGGCATACTTTAAGCTAGTGGAGATAGAGAGAAGGTAACCGGACCTAGTTTAATAATTCGGAACCACCATTTCAATGGAAAAGGAACCACTTTAAGTTCCCGACTGGGTGGTCTCCCTCATAATGTTGAGGCAGATAATTTCGAGTCTTCAGTAAGAGGCCAGCATTTATTTGCTGCATAATTTTCAATGGGCCATGATGCAAATGTCCCAATATCTTGTGCCAAAGTTCACTGACATCGTAGCTTTACACTTTCTCTGCCTTACTTCTTAATGTAGCACAATATTCCACATCCAATTTGTACATGTTCTTCACCCAAACCCCGATATGCTTCACCTGTCTAGTGGCTATGTGTCTCAAGAATGTTGTCCGTTTTTTCAAGATCACTTCATAACAATGGTCTTCCCAAACTGCTATAGGGATGAGATTATTCTTTAAGTCTAGAACAAACATGACATCTTTGAGGAAAATAGGAGATACTGACTCCCTCTGAAAGGTTACTATATCAATCCTGGTAACATTGTACCTTGTTTCATCCCAGAGATCAATGTGCATATGGAGATATTTCTCCTTCAGTTCACTGAAAAACCCTCTACATGTTGTCATGTGGAAGGAGGCACTAGAGTCCAAGTAGCACACACTCCTCGTCACAGTGGTAGACATGCATGCAATAAGGGTGAATTCTAGCTCAAACTGTGAATTCAATGCCTCACTTTTTTCTCCTCTTGAGTTCTTCTTACCATACTTTTTGTGTGGACACTCTGTAGCATAGTGCCCAAATTCATGGCAATTAAATCATTTTATTTTGGACAAGTCATTCTTCTTTCCCCCTTGGTTGGATTCTAGTTTGGTTTGAGACACAATTCTACTCTACTAATTTGCGGAATTCAATTCAAAATTTAAAACAACATTCTCAAACATGCAATAAGAAATAAAAAATATGCAAAATATTTTTTCTAGGCAACCCAACTGGGAAAAACTCTTCAAGCCTCCTTGTATTAATCAGATGAATAGAGATGTATTACAATTTCTAGCCCATTCTAAGCTCATCCTACAAGTGAATAACCTATCTCTCTGCTCAATGAGAATCTTTGACCCATACTTATTCAATTTCTTTCTTTTCTTGAGCCCTTATTTCCTTACATAAATCCTAGAGAATCAACTCCTATTTTTTATGAATTTTCCTCCAATTGATTGCGCAATTTTCAAGGTTTGATCATCTGCAACACCTATACACTCAAACTAGTTTACAATTGCTTTTTACAGTGCCTTGGAATATCCACCACAACTAGGAACTCAAATTCCCTACATGCACTAGTTATTTTATGTTGATTGATCAGTTAACTGGATAATCACTGAGTTAGACTATTGTCCCATTGCAACTGACTTTCCACTAGTTCCTCGAATTGTTAGAACTTGTTTCACTGAACTTAACTGGATATAATTGAACTGTATTACTATATTTTAGCAATCACACATGCTTAACTAAACTCCAAGCCCTCTAACTCAAATTTACTAACCTTATTGAGTGACAAGAGCCATATCATATAAGTTAACTGCCTCCAAGTTGTCCGCTGATGTGGAAATATGAATTTTCTCAATTTGACTAAGGCAAAGTCAAATTGAGACTTTCTTGCTGCACTTCTCAACTTAAAAGACATGCATTCACTATATTTATTACAAGGAATAATTCTCTTTTAAAAATTACTTAAGTTTGTGTACTAAGAAATTAGAATACGCTTATATGTGTGTTTACTACAATTAATTTAAGAAAATAATTGCAAACTCTTTTTTCCTCTTATTAACCTTCTCATTTATAATTGTTTTATTATTGTACAGAATTACAAATTCTAGAATTCATATTATTTCAATTCATTAAGCATTCACATAATAAAGGTTCAGGGTATCGACTTGAAAATATGAGTCTGGAATCCAAAACTGGAACTAACTAACTCCTCCCATCCTTAACACTTTTTAACCAAAAAGGGCCCCCCGAGCACAGACCTGCAATTAGCTATCTTGTTATTTATTTTGCCTCTCATCAGTTTCCTCTGAGTGATTTCCAACCAACAAAAAGACAAGATAGATTACCCCACTGCCAACACAAGTTGTAGTTGGTAAATACCTCCACCTCACCCAATAGTTTAAAGGTAGTTAATAGCTCATTTATGAGCTCTACTTCCCAATCTCAAGACAACATCCTATCTTTAAGGGTAATTATGGATCAATCATTTCCATAATCATTACTAATCTAATCAATTAGATTATATTCCTAGGACTTAATGAATAGGGTTAATCAATGTCCAACATTAACTTGTAGCATTATCTCTCTCAACAAGGTGTAGCTTCAACATTAATTTTTAGATTCCTTTATTTCATTAACAACATAATAATTACAGATTCATATTTAATATTTATTAGCAATACAATATTGATAAACTAGTTTCCAAATAGGTATACAAATTTACATTAAAAACTCCAAGTCAAGGGATATCATAAGTGATTAGTTGTTTTCATACTTTCGAGGTTGGTGCCTCAATCTAGTTGTAGCCTACCGCAAGTGGCAGCTTGCATTCTTGGGGGTAGTTGCCTCTAGAAGGTCGTATCCTATAAATTTATGTAATGAATTATAGGTAAATAAGAAGAAGTTTTTTGGTTTTCTCATGTATGCGTTTCCACGTAAAATATTGTGTCTCTTTGTGATGTGATGGCTTTTTGATTTGTTATTGATATGATGGTGATGCATTGTTATAGTTGATGATATGATTCTTATGATTCATTGCTATATGGTTGTTTGATTATGAAAAGTTGTGAAATGGTAAAATTGATCTCACACTAATTCACCCCTTCAAGTGTGATCTTTGGGCCAACACTTTATACATTCACTTTGTACTTTTCACTTACAGTAGTGCTCACCAAAAACATGATTAAGGAAACAAATGTATGATATCCTTCATGATCACTTGTCTACAAGGAGTTGAATTGAATTATCCAACCATTTATGATCATGCATATGTTATTTATAAATCCATTAAGTAGTTCAAACCCTACATTTTTAAGAATCACACCAAGGTGATAGTACCTCACAATGCAATGAGGTCATCTTTTTATACAAAAGGAACTAGGAGAACTTAGGGACAATTAGATGACCTTTCCTTAAGAGTACAACCTTCAATTTCAACTTTCCACCATTGTGATAGGCCAAGGTGTGTGCAAACATGAATCCAAATCTTTATACTTAGCATATTATTAGGAAGAATGATGGGAAAATTAAATCTTGATGTATACCCAACAAATTCTTTACCTACCCTCTCAAAAAGACTCATGGTTCAAATGCTTAAAATAATATCTGTAACACGGTATTTCCATGCTACTTTGAATGCTAAATATATAAGTCCCTTGAGACTAATATCATTACAATATCATCTTATTAGCAAAGTATTTTTCTCCCTATGATGGAGTACTACTATGTTATCTTGAGAAGAAAGATGCATATGGGGTACTTAACTACATGATGGACCAATGAGTGGACATTTTTCTAGAGAGATGACTAAATATAAGATCTTGAGAGTTGGGTACCACTCGCCTACAATTTTGAAATACTCACATGCATATGCCAAGAAGTAGAAAATATGTCAAAAGTTTGTAGGATGAGAAAAGAGGCTTGTAGTCTCATGGAAACCCATGACTATTGAAGAACCATTTCAACAATGGGGACTAGGTGTGATCAGAGAAATAAACCCTCACTCCTCCAAATAGAACCAACACATCATGACCACCACAAAATATTTCATTTGATCAATAGAAGTTATCCCCTTAATAAAAATCAATGATGAAACTATAATCCATTTTTTGAGTAGCAATTGATTACCAGGATTGGAGTGTCAACCTCCCTTTTTTTTTTACAATGCTACTTATTTCTGTTTGTTATGTTTGACTACATTTGCTTTAGACAAATCCATATCATTAATATATGCAACCAACTACTACCCTCAAGGTAATGTTGTGTTTGATTCTAGAAACAAAAAATTGACTTGAATCCTAAATCAAACCATAATTGACCACTAGAGGAATTAGCACAATTCCTTACAAAATAACCTATGGGAAGATAGGGTAACCTTGAAATATGCATAAGGAACATCCTCTTATATCCTAGCCTATGGGAAATAATCCATTCTACCTCCAAACATATTTATTCCTTACCTACAATTCTCCTAGGACTTGTGAGGCCAAAGCTTCCCTATCGTACAAAGGTGAATACATACTCCACCCAAACTCAAGGAAGAAAGGGAGAAAGCCAAGGTAAATTACGTTGTTCACTAACAAACCACTAAAATATGGTTTGAAAAGAATTCTTGTGGTGATAAAGTCTTTTAAGTGGAGGATCTAGTTCTAAAGTGAGGGGGACCATATGAGGGAAAATGAAAACACTTTAAATTTTGGCAATTGTGTCTTGGCCCATACCTTTTTGTACAAAAACTTGGCCTTGGCATGTACATTTCACAACACTAAAGGGAGGATTAGATCCCCTCCCTATCAATGACTGAAGTCTCAAGTAATACTTCCCCTCCTTTGTTACCTACTTTTATATTTTCTATAATCCTTTTAGATAAATCCTCCTTCCCCCGCACACCCCACCACCATTGCAAAGATACTTGAATTTGATAGGTGTAACATAACGAAATTGTGGATATCTACCTTAAAATTAACACACTAGTGACAACGTTTATTTTCGCAACCTATGAGTGGATATCATTTCCCATGGCCATGTAGCAAAACTATGTTTGCACAAAGAAAGGAAATGAGAGGAGTATGATCTAACCCAACCTGGATGATTGGCTAGTCCTGAGATCCTGTTCATTCCTACACGAAATATTGACTCAAATCTAATCGAAAAATTAATGAAGTGATCAAGTTATGGGTGAAATGAATAGTATATTAGCAAATAGGCATGAAAATGAGTCCAAACAGCATGTGTCATATTTCATTCCTTTTTTAAAAGATAGGTACTACTCATTCTTGCACTAAATATTGACTCAAATCCAACTTATAAACTAACTAGATGATCAAGGTTTGGGTGTAATGAATAGTATATCATCAAACATGAATAAAAATGAGTCCCGACAATAGGTATCATCCCATATTCCTATTAAAATGTGTAACAAACATCCCTCAACCACCTCCTTCTTCCACAAATAAATTTTAAATAAAAGGGTGAAAGTGTGGAAATGAAGAATAATAATAAGGTAAAGGCTTGAGCATTTCATCCCCCATTCATGTGGAACATGAAATTATTTTTTCCAGGGCTACGGATCCTTCTTGGTAGTAGAGTAAGGCTTGTGACACTGAGATGTCTCCACTAGTGTTATAGATGTTCATGGGCATCAGAGCAACACCATGTATTTATAGTGGTTGGCCTAGTATTTCAAACTATGTAAATATGTGTAACTTGTGATGCCACACTAGTTTCAAGAAAGGATCAAGTCAAAGGAAAAATAAACCCATTTGTTTGTCTCAAATATATAACCACTTATCTAGGCAAGAAAGAGAAGGTATCTAACTCAACCTTTCAAAGCTAAAATATTTGTATCCATCAGCATAGATCAAGACTCATCAAAGGTGTGTGTGTTTGTGTAGTAACATTTTTTGTTGTGTTCAAATTCATTTACAAATACTTGTGGCTTTATCCAATGTGTCACTAATTGTTGTGCCAACATCAACAACTTGCCTTCACTCCAATTATTTTTTAGAATGGATTTTCAAGCAAATTATTAAATGGTAAAGGACCTGACATTTCTAGTAATCGATAGGTTTGTTTTACCCCAAACTCAATTTCTCTTTTCCACTTCTTCTAGAAGTCATATATAGGTTTATGGGTTATGTTGAATATATTTTGGACTCACATTATCTATATTATTATCTTTTTGAATGACCAAATTCATTGTTCAACACTCCAAAAGTAATTTCCTTTATGATACATTTCTATTAAATACATTTTCCATGTGACACACCACATGAAGTGATACTCACTCTAGGATGCATTATAGAATAAGGCGCTTTGTCTACAACATAGCACATGACAAACTACTTCCTAGACATAAGTCACCTCCTTTAAGATCACAATAATCATCAAGGATTTCTTTCTAGGAAAGGTAGCTTCCCTATCACATATTGCAAAAGAAACTACTTCTTCTATAACACAACACACTAAAAGGAATATCCCATTTGATGCATTGTGTTGAAACCCTTTTCTTGTGCAACACTCTACTTCATATCATCTTTTCCCAGGAAAATATTGACTTGGAATAGACATGGCCTCATACATTACTTTCTTGCCTCAATGTTTCATGAAGGAAATAATTTTTCCAACAATACATTGTGTAAGAGCCTACTTCCCCCTGGCCTATCGCTCCATAAAAAATTACTTCCTATGACACACTGCAACATAAGGATCTTACATCTGTGATAAGCCTATCAACTTGTAACTATGTCACAATAGAAAATAATTTCATTGTGACACATCATAGAGGAAAGTATCCTTGCTCATGATAAGGTGATTAATGGCCATCATAAATTCTGCATTAAATAGAACCAAAAAAGAAACAATATATATGGTTCCAGCATGAACATAGAATTATTCACAAAGTCATCCACCAAAGTGCCCTCAACTTTAACATCCGTCAATCACCCACATACTGCCTGTCATTCCTCCACATGGAAATTTCATGCATCTATACACATCAACATGGAACACTCACATCATAGATATGGTAACTAAGGTTTTCTCTTTCCTCCAATAGGTTATTTTCAAGATTGTTTATTTTTTTTCCTAAATTCTTAGCATGTTTCTAGTCACATATCTAGTTAACATGACAATATGGGTTTTTTTGTTTCCCTCCCCCTCTACAAGCTTGCATTGGCACCTTAGTTGGCACCTAGGCTGATGAGCTCCCCAAAATCCTCATTAATAATTCCAAGAATCTCGCCATCATACTAAGCTAGGGTTTGGGTGTACATGGAAATGCACAAATCACAACTCTTCACAATGCCTAAATTCCATGCTTATTGAGGGTTCCCCTCCCATTCTCACATCTAATGAAACTTGTAGCTCCAAATTTTATGGTTAAGAATGAAAAAAAATGCTTAATATTTGAAATCTAGCGTAAACCCTTTTTATTGGCCCATCATCCATGTCAATAGAATCCCAAGATGAATTTATTTAAACCTTAGTCATGGAATAGTCGATTTTGATTTTCTAGATTACTTAACACAATTAAAAAGTTTTTTTATCATCATGGGTGCACTATTGGAAGCATCATGGTTTCTTATGGAAAAAAGGTAGAGCAAATACCCATATCTATTATATTAGGGGAAACTAAAAATACATATATAGCTCTTGGGACTATTTACAATGACACCTAGTGTATCACTGACAAAAACACCTCCTTCACATGATTTTAAATTTACCAAAACAATTAGTGATATGTTGTACAAAGAATTCTTGAAGATGACCTTGATGTACATGTCTTCATATGTGTTAAGAAATCCTGGCTACACAAGGTAGTAGCCACCAAACAATTTTTCCATGTTCTAAGACAATAGCTTGGATCATCAAGCACACAAACATGGAAATGTTCATGATAAAGGATCCCAAGGAAAGGAATGTGCCCTCTTTTTTCCCTTTAAACATGAACATATACTACAAATTTCCTCCAAATAAGTTTACCTTGATGATGACTAGCTAAAGGGGTTTAACTATGATCCCATGGACGTAATGAAAAACTAGTGGATAAGTAAGAAAAAATTTAAGCCAAGATCATATGGAAGATACCCAACCAACTTGATCAAGACTCCTTATCATATGATCATTTCTATTATTTTAAGACACTATGGGAAGTTGAATGCAGAGGAATTTGAGAATTCATGGGTAACTATCATGTATTATATTTTCATTGTTGGAAATAAATTCAATTGGGTAGACATTTTATCTAGTTCCCTATGAGCCAATATCAAAGTTACCAGAAGAAAACTCTAGGTTAACTACCACACTTTCATGTGGCCTCATTTCTCATAGATGTGTGCACCAAACACATCTTCCCAGACATGGAGTGGTAGTGGATTACCTAGTCACCACAAATCTACATTTATTGCATGGAGATGTGGGAATCTATGAGCCAAACTTACTACAATAAATATGCCACAAAAAAAAGTTTTGATGTGATGGCTCCATGGTCCACTTTTGTTTCCCTGACCACTTCAGTTGATTGCTCCTATCTCCCTCTTGTATTATTTCTAATATTCACTCTCATTAAGCTTTTGTCAGACATTTTTTCTTGGAGCCCCTGTCATCTATGTGGCTCATGTATTCTATTGGTGGGTTCTTATCTCGGCAAGTTTGATTGGTACATCGATTCAATGCCTTGTGTTTTCTATAGAATTTCTCAACCGGGTGGTCGGCCATGACCAATCCGGCCAAACCCCCTCTTCCCACACTAGAGATTGTGGCCTTTAACTCTCTAATTTCTAATGGCCCTAAGTACTAGAAATTCAAGCCCACTTTCTTTGTCAAGAAGCTTAATGATATTTTGAAGGTTGATGTCTCAGCTCCTCAGGCCAAATTAAGATCTCTACAGCTAGTAGAAAGGGGTTTGGTTGGCCAATTCATGGTGTTGTGTCCATCCCCTTGATCGTTCCGAGTATGGGTGGAAAATAACTTGAAACTCCTTATCCAAGGAGAGATATCCTCCTCCTTTTGTGGAAAAGGTTTCTTCACTTTCTTTTTCATGAATAAAGTTGATCATGATTTTATCTTCAAAAGTGGTCCTTACTTTATGGGGTCCCAAGGGATTTATCTAGACCATTGGATCTTATAATTTAACCTTGATTGTGATGTTCCATCTATTGTTCCAGTATGGGTGAAACTCCTCTTCCTTCCTCTCCACTGTTGGAATGATGCCACATTAAAGAATATAGGAAATTCCCTTGGGAAAACTATCAATTGAGTAGATCCCCATGAAGGCTTATTTTCAAGTGCTCGGATCTATGTGGAGGTTGATCTAGGAAAGGGTCTCCCGGTGGCTATCAATATCAATATCAACGGTTGGTCTCACTTACAGGAGGTATATTACGATCAAATCCCTTTTAAGTGCATTGTGTCGTGAATATGGTCATTTTGCCAAAAATAGCTAAAAAAAGGAAAGAGGAGCAAGCCAAACAGGGAGAATCTAGTGATAAATGGCAAGACAAAAAGAGAACAAGAGGACATACTAGACAAAAAAATGAGGTTAACAACCAGTCAGAGAAAAAAGGAGCTAAAGGAAAAGGACCTCCCTCCCTTAAGAGGCAAACCAATGGAAGTTGTGAACAGACTAACAATTTGGCTAGTAAAGGTTGGAAAGGGAATCAATATTAAGTTCTAAGTTTAATAGAAGAAGAGGGGGAAATTATATAGCCCCACCTCCACCCCCAACCTCCACCCTCTTTTCAAACAATAGACACCGATCCAACTAAAGAAATTAGGCCTGGTGTTGGGACGGGGTCCCCTGGGTAAATTTTTGTTAATATTGTAAGTCTCCACAATTTTAGGAGCGAAGGGTGACTAGCATAGGTCAAATAGGAGTCAAGGGGTTTTAGGAAGGTCAAAACCCCTTATATTTTAGTATTGTTTTGAGATTCTCCCATGGTTCGTAGACCATGGTATTGTAATGGTAAAGGATATATAAAGGGATGTCTTAGCAAGTCTACAACAATCAATTAAGTAATGATATGTTTTTGAGTCTATAATTGTAGATATTTATGTTTTTTGGGTGAAGGGGAAGGCTCTTGCATCTGGGTGCGCGGAGACCTTGGTAAGTTCGCAACTGAGTGCGTTGGCCCCTGCAACTATGTGCGCCAGGGTCTGGAAAGTTGTATACAGGAAGAGCTGAAGTAATAAAAGATATTTGAAGAATTTATTAGTCTATTTTTATGCACTTATGTATTTTCTGTACTTATGTGCAACTGAATGATTTTTACCTGTGTTTTGTCTTAACTACTCTACAAAGATCCAGATCAATTGTTAATTATTATTGTATCCATGATTAGATGGTTACACAAAGCTTATAACTCTCTTTAACTGAAAATCATTTGAGTTTCATGAATAAGGGTTCACGAAGATCAGATCTGAACTAAAATTGTAGAAAGCACCTTAAACCACATCACATAGCCTTCTGGATGCAAAAGCCTAGTTCTAGCATCCCCTAATACTGCCTCGGGTGAGACTGCAACCTGCGTTATGTTGGTTGTTAAAAAAATGGCCGGTAGTGTAGGGTTTTGTTGATTAGCGTAGCTAACTCTAAACCTGGGTCCAAGCCCCCTCAAGCCAACAAATGGTTATGTTGTTGGGACCATGATCTATCTGAGGGATGTGTGATGTGGCATAAGTGGATACCAACTAAGAAGGAGATCAAGGGGTGGATATATTGGAAGCTACATGAGTTTGAAAATCAGGAGAATAGGAATCCACGCTTATCAAAAGAAAAGTGGTTACAAACGTATATTTACACATAAGTACATGAATTTTTCTTTTCATCGTTCCCCTACAAGTTATACAACTAGTTGTCCAAATTAGTAGATAGCGAACCTACTTGTAACTGCAACTATCCCAATGTGTGGACTCCATAGCTCGTCAAACACCTTGAAAGATCTAATTATAAAGTTGCGAGAGTTGTTGATTATTGTATTGATAGTAGCTTGGGTGCTTTCATCACTGAATTTGATATAGATACATTTGTGTCTTATAGGAAAGTCAAACAATGATTCTTCAAGGGTCCGAGAGGTAAGTACCTGAAATCACTAAAAACCTAGATTAAAATGCTTTTGTGCGAAAAGAAGGTTATTCCTTTACCTTAATGTTTAAGAGGGGTCCAACTGGATATATGTGAAGTGGAAAATGATTTAGAGTAGATCAAGACAAATTTTTTGAAAGTGAATATAGTCCCTTATTGGGAGATTCTGAAAGTGAAGAAGAGAGAAGTAGCCATAGTATGCCTAGAGGTGCAGCGTAGACTGTAAATCAAGAAACTTATAGAATTCAACATCCAACCACTCCACCTCCACCTTCACCTCCACTTCCACCTCCTCTATTCAATATGGAAAATACAGTGAAAATGCCTATATTAAGGCGTTAGCGATCAAAGGATCCTAAACAGTTCTGGTTCATCGCAGAAGTTGTGTGGAAAGAACAGTAGATCAATGATAATAATATGAAGAAAGAAAAACTAGCTACAATTCTATAGGATAAGGCGCTTACCTGGTATATTAGATACATCACAACTCACCTGGATGCTTCACTAGCTAATATGAAGGATGTGCTAAACGTGGAATTTACAAAGTTGAAGTCGAAAGCTCAGTGTGTGATTGACATCAAGGAGATTAAGAAAAAGGTTAATGAATCCGCATGGGATATAGATCAATGACTTAAGTGTTTACTAAGTCAAGCCAACCTTCAAATATCGGATGAACAACATAGGGACTGGTACATAGCTTCACTATTACCTCACTTAAGATTACCGTTATCTCAACAGAAATATTGGATCTCAGGTTGAAGTGTTGGGAATCACATGAAGTTGGAAGCTTCATTGATCCAAGACACGAATGTAGGAGTTTAGTAGATCCAAGTGTAGCTAGCAAGCCTACATATGGAGTTGCAGGACGTGAAGAAGGGAAAGGAGGTTAAGATAGAGACACATTCTAAAGTTTGGTGCACAAAATGCAAGGTTGAAGGTCATTATAAGGATCAATGCCCTGTATTTTGGGATTATTTAGTTGCGGGAGGTCCTAAACTGCTAAAACCAAAGTCTTCCGATGGATCAAGCACTGGTGCAAGTACGTGGTGTAGTATTTGCCAAGTTTCAGGACAACATTCAACTGATAATTGCTCCTTATTACAGAATTTTATACAATCTCCAAAGAAATTGTTTTGTAACTTTTGTAAATGAGTTGGTCATGACAAGAGGAATTGTCGAAGCTATGAACTAATGATGGACAAAACTCCATTGTATAGGATGCAGATTGAAAACCATGAGCAAAACAACCAAGGCTCACCTACAGATTGTGGAGGATTTCAAGGATGGGGAAGAGGACAAGGATGAGGAGATGGAAGAGGTCAAGGCTAGATTATTTGTTACAGGCCACTTTGTGCGTGGCTATCAGAATCCAATACATCCTTCATGTCAGGACTTCCATCAATTTGATCATGTTATAGAAGATTGCTTGATCTTAATAGTGAAGATGCAAGAGAAGAAGACCCAACAGCTAACATTGAATATTCAAATGATGAGATCTGAGCCGCGCGAAGATGATCCTAATGTCAACATAGTCAGAGAAGCGACGTAGCCACTGGTGAAGACAAGATTGAAGGAAAACAGCCATAATCAAAGTCATGGTTCTAAAAAGCTGGTGACAAGAATGTTGGGTTTGATTTACATAAACAAAAACAAACATTCATGGAGGCAAGAAATAATTTTATGAGTCTAGGTTCTTCTACATCTCAGAGCTCGATGTCAATAGTCTCGCGAATGGAGAAACCTTAGGATGCTACTATAACCTAAGATTCAGATCCCACTGTGTTAAAATTGTTTCTATAGACTTCTATGAAGTTACTACAGGATCAAAAGGCAGTAGATGGATTGCAAGAGCTGATAGATAACTATGCCAACAAGGATAAGTCGTTACTAGGATAGCGCACAGTGAATAAGGTAAACCAAAGCAAGAAAAGAACCAGTAGGGAGATGGGTAGGAATGCAGAGATCAGTGATTTTGAAATGGATCAGGTAATCCTAGACTTGGGCTCTGATGCTAATGTACTGCTGAAGCAAACTTGGGAACATATGGGAAAGCCTAAATTTCAATGGTTTCCAATTCTTCTACACATGGCGAATCAACAGAAGATAATTCCAATGGGGCACCTACATGGAGTAACTGTAGACATTGAAGGTGCAAGAGAAGTGGCTGATTTAAAGGTTATTGAGATCATTGATGATAGTAATCCATACCCAGCATTGCTCGGGATTGATTGGGCTTTTGACATGAATGCAATCATCAACTTAAAGAAGCGAAGCATGGTATTTGAGAAGAATGAACTTCGAGTAATTGTCCCGTTGGATCCAGCTAAAGGTGCGTGGTACACAGAACCGAACCGTGACTATTATAAAGATGATGACATTGATCACATCTATAAGTTTACTACACAGAATGAATATTGAATCAATTCCACTGTGGATGGAAGGATCAGTTGGGAGAAGGACAACTCCTGCCAATTAGACTCAGATGAAAAGTTAGAAAACTGGAAAATTTGGTTGCAAGAGGTCTCCACGCTGCGATGTAATCATCTTACAAAATCACTACGTTGTTTATCTACTGAGGTACGTAAGTTACCTTATTATGATGGCTTGGGTGATGTCAATTTATTTCTTGAACATTTTGAAAGGGATGTACTAGAGGAATATCAATTCCAGGCCTTAGATCTAGCGTTAAGAGCTATGCCTGCAAGATGGTGGGGTACGCATAGGGAGAATTTTGCTGACTGGAAGGAATATTGTCGAATGATGCGATTAAGATTTGGCTACATGAACACCTGAATCACTGAAAAATACACAGGGAAGGATGATATGCGCAAACATCTAGCATGGTGGACTAAGGCATGGGGTGAAATACCTCAACCTAAGTGGGTGCACATCTTTATTCATACCCTAGATGTTATCCTGAAGAACTGGTATTTAGAAACAGAGCTGTGAAATAGGACCGCTGACTGGGATGAGATGAAGGAAAGTTTCTTGCTCACATTCTGTTTTGAAGATGGGTTCGCATTCATTGATGAAGCACTTTAGGAAATGAAAGCATCCATCTTCTGAACACCCGTTGAACCTAACACGTGGGTATAGCCTGACTAGAGTACACAACTACAACATGCTTTAGAATGTTACAATGTTACAATGGAAGAAGCTGATGAGGATCCGCAGAATATTAATATCCCTAAATCAGAGGGACAACGTGAAGTCGGGGGACCTAGTGCGGAGATCTTGGATATTTCGCATTTGGTGCACACAAAACAAGTGAACATTGGTTCCAAAGTAGAACCAAAATTCATGAACATTGGTGAGTATCGGCATAAAGATACAGTGGATAAGGTAGCTGAATTATTACATGAATATTAGTATTTATTCCCAACCAAGTTCTCTGACTTGAAGGGGATAGTAGGAGATTTTGGGGTGATGAAAATCAATTTAAATCCCGATGGGAAGCCAGTTAAGCAACGCCCATATCATTTGAACCCCAAGTACAAGGAAAAGGTATGATAGGAACTCGATAAAATGCTCATGGCTGGAATAATTGAGCCTGTAGAGGAATCTGAGTGGGTCAATTTTATGGTGGTCCAAGAGAAGAAAACAAAAGGTGATATCAGGACTTGCATAGATCTGCAAAATATTAATGATGCATGTGCCATGATCCATTCCCTACATTATTTACAGATGAAGTTCTCGAGAATGTTGGTGGACAAGAATATTACTCATTTATGGATGGATTCTTGGGATACAACCAAATTAAGATCGTGCCAGAGGATAGGACTGAGACTACCTTCGCTACCAAACGTTCTAGTATACAATTATGCCTTTTCGACTCAAAAATGCTCCTGCAATTTTTCTAGGGTAGTTGTCACAGAGTTCAAGGAGTTCATTCATAAGTTTTTGTAAGTCTACTTTGATGATTGGACAATGTTTGGGTTGGTCAAGAAGCATGTCTCTAGTCTGCGCCTAATGTTGGATACCTGTAGGAAGTACCAGACCTCTCTGAAATTGGAAGAAATGCATTTTTTGTGTACCTTACA
This sequence comes from Pinus tabuliformis, assembly GCA_031772625.1. NCBI lineage: Eukaryota > Viridiplantae > Streptophyta > Pinopsida > Pinales > Pinaceae > Pinus > Pinus tabuliformis. The sequence continues at coordinate 993,640,465 of CM062808.1, read as the reverse complement.
GAATATTGTTAGGTCACGTTGTCTATAAGAAAGGATTGATGGTAGACCCTACTAAGATCGTCGTCATTATCAATCTGGAGCCCCCTAGGAATGTAAAGCAACCGTGCATGACATTGGGTCATACCGAGTACTATAGGAAGTTTATTAAGGCATATGTGCAGATCACTGCACCCATGGAGAAGTTTTTAAAGAAGGATGTTACGTTTTGCTGGGATGATGATTGCCAAAAGAGATTTGATACTCTGAAGGAGAAGATGGCTACAGTTCCAATCCTAGTATTCCCAGATTGGAAGAAAGAATTTCATGTGCATGTGGATGTGTCTTGCATAGTGTTGGGAGTCATCTTAACACAACCAAGGGCAGAAGATATCGATCACCCGATTACCTTCGCCAGTCAAAAACTATCTAAGGTCGAAAGGAACTACTCAACCACAGAGAGTGAAGGTTTGGATATGGTGTATGCACTACAAAAGTTCAAGAATTATATACTTGGTGCACACTTTAAGATGTACACGGACCACTCTGCTTTGAAGTACCTAGCCAATAAGCCTGTGTTGGGGGGGCGAATCTGTCGATGGTTGCTCCTTTTCCAAGAATATGATTTTGAAGCCATAGTGAAGCCCGAAAGATTGAATCCTGGACCAGATCACCTCTCTCGAATCGAAAATGGAGAAGAGCCTACAAATATTGAGGAAGGATTACCTGACGTGCAACTCTTTGCTGTTAAGGTTTCAGATGAGAATTTTGTAGACATCATTCAGTTTTTATCTACTAGCATAGCTACTGAAGGTTATACGACACAGAAAAAGAAGGAACTAGTTTTCAGGGCTGCCTATTTTTCTATGATTGCAGGACAACTATATAAGATGGGGTCGGATGAACTTCTCTGCTGATATGTGCCTGACTATGAAAGAAATATTATTCTAGCTGAGGCACATGGCGGTGTCACTAGAGGACACTATGCAAGTAAGGATACTGTGCAAGATGATCCTACGCGTAGTATTATGGTGGCCAATAGTACATAAAGACTCTAAGGAATATTGTAATGCATGCAATGTGTATCAAAGGACTGGGAGACCATCGCGAAGACATGAACTTCCATTGAATCCATAGGTCACATTGCAAGCATTTGATAAATGGGTACTTAACTTTGTTGGACCTATTTAGCCTCCAGGAAAAAAGACGAGAGCACGTTATATTATCACTACGATGGAATACTTAACCAGATGGGCCGAGGCACATCTTATGAAGGATTGCAGTGCAAACACTGCTGTGAAGTTCATATTTGAGTTTATTCTATCCAGGTTTGGATGCCCGAAAGTTCTGATGAGTGATAGAGGGTCACACTTCCTAAATGAGACAATTGCAGCTTTAACAAAAGATTTCGAGATGTACCATCAAAAAAGTACACCATATCACCCCCAAGAGAATGGCACTGTTGAAGCTTTCAACAAGATCTTGGAGAATGCCCTCACAAAGGTATGCAATGTTAATAGGAATGATTGGGATGTGCGCATACCAACGGTTCTATGGGATTATAAGACTACAAGTAAGAAATTGAATAGGAAAACACCCTTTAAACTAGTTTACGGATAAGAAGCTATAATGTCGATGGAATACATAATTCTCAGCCTTAGAATCATTGCAATCACTAAGATGGATGATCATGACAAAATGGAGGAATGCCTCTCACAGTTGCTGGCATTAGAGGAAGAATGATTTTTGGCCAGCTTCCATCAAAAGGTACAAAAATCTCGAGAAAAGGAATGGCATGATCGACACATCAAGCAGCACACCTTCAAAAATGGTGATTTGGTACTAATGTATGACATCTTGTTTACCAACTTTCCGAGGAAGTTTCAGATGCACTAGCTGGGACCTTATATAATTAAGGACATTTTGGAGGGTGGTGCAATGCACCTCACGAAGTTGAATGGGGAAGTATTTCTGGGCAGGATCAATTGGAGCAGGCTAAGGATTTATAGGTACAATCCCTCGCCTGCATAATGACTACATGGATGTAGGAAAGTATTAACACTTTGGGGAGTTGAAAGAAAGCGTAAGACTATAAACTACACTTCCAAGGAAAAAAAATGTCGAAGAAGGAAGGTTGCGAAATGTGTTAGAAGAGCGCGCGGATCGAAGTTGCGACAAGGAGGATGTGCCACAAACAGGCTTTCCACACAGCCTGCCTAGAAAATGACTGTTGCAATAGCTGCAGTTGATTTGACAGCTATTTTTCTATAGTTGAATTGAGGCTTCTGTGATCCATGTCAAGATTAGGAGAATTCTTTGGCTAAAATCACATGATAGAATATTTGTCGATGCGTTCCGAACCAACAAGTGTGGTTCATCGTCAGGACAAGTTGAAGAATCAGATCTAGAATGCAAGTTAAATAGATAGAGGAAAACTTCCAACGGCTATAATTTTTTACCAGACAACAGCTAAATTGACTAACTAACGGCTATATTAGATGAGGAAACGTCTAATTGGACCGGACCTAGGGAAAAGGGGGCAAAACGAAATTATAAATTAAGTTGAGGTTATTATTAAATTAATAGTTAGTTATACTATTATTACATTAAAAAAGGTATATTTATTTTAATACCTATGTATATATTTTAAAATAAATTAATTTAAGTATTATAGAGTAAGAATTAATCTATAATATTTTAATTTAATTTTTTATTTAATTGTTAATTTTTTTTATTTAGCTGTTTAATTATAATAAGCCATGATTTAAAGAAATTATTTTTCTTATATTAATTAAGTTGAATTATTAGATAAATAGTTAGTTATACTATTACTTATATTATGTAATTCATGTGCTAGAAATAATCTATTTAGGGACAATAATTGATTTAATAATAATTAATATATTATTAATCTAATGAAGTTAATTGTGTTAACCTTATTTTAAATAAATTTAAGGATATTATTAATATGATCTTATACTAGATCCCTACTATAATTATTATATTAATATTATTACTATTAGTGTTAAAAATAAAATGATAGTGGTATCATCCTCAGTTACTAGATTTAAAGAATTAGTAAATGAAATGAATCTATTATAGTTTTAGAATTAATTACGGGATGAGTAGCTAATTAACATAAATTCATTAGCCCCGGATGCGGGTGATGGCACGTCAGACAGGGACGAGCCACATGCCCAGCATGTGCCGCCCCATGCTAACGTTGCATAATAATGGTTCACTGCCGCCGAGGTTTAATGTTCAGCCGCCCGAGCTCTTGGCATTCAATGCTGAGCAGGTTGAAGAGATGTGGATGCAGGAAGCAGTTATGGAGGGCTCTTTTTGAGGGAATGTTGCGAGTTTTAACAGGGAAGGCGGATCAATGCAGGCGCATTTGCATGGTAGAGCCTGGGTGGTGCAGGCTTGGAAAGATTCTGGACGGGTGGGCGCTCTCCTCCCTCAAAACGCAGACATTACAAGTCGCCATTGCGAAGCTGGTGAACGTCTCAGGAGGGAACAAAGCTCCAAGAGCAATTGGAGTGAATTTGAGGCGAAAAGTGAAGATTCTCACTCGGGCAAAGTCCGTTCCGGGTTTGTTACTTCTGTGCGTGGTCTTTGGGCAGTTGAGTTCCACCCTGCTTCAGTCTTGGTATTGCTATCCTTTGGCAGTCACAGCGGGGACTTCAAGCCCACGAGCTTGGTTCTGGAACAAGTCGAAGAAGACGTGGAGTCTATGGCACGATTGCGGGAAAGACAACCGAGCAGAAGGGGACCGGGGCGAGGTGCATCTTCACGACCCCCTGCAACAGATGTGCACCATCACTGCTGCTGTTGCTACTGCTACAGGAGGGCGAGAGCCACCCCAATTCAGGCCAGTCAGTTCATGGAGGTGGGTAGCTCCAGTGAAGGAGAGCCCATGCTTCCAGCATTTGGCTCAGTCGTTTTCACCTTGGGCAGCTCGAAGGATAATGCAGGCATCAGTGCACATATCTCAGTTCTCTTTACTAAGGTTCCTAAGGAGAATGAAGATGGAAAGCTACCAGTTTCGGCTGAGCCACTTCCAGAAGGCAATCGTGAGGAAAGTCCAGTGCTGCAGCCATCAATTGAAGAAGGAACTTCTGGGAAAGAGCCCAAGCAAGCCCCTCCCCAACCTCCAGAGCAAGAACCTCTGGCCACTGCAAAGGATCCTATGGCAATGTGGGCAGGCATCCCTGAAGGCCAAGGCTGGTGCTACATCGTTGAGGAAGAGCCTAAAGATTGACCCCCAGCGGCACACTCGTTACTGTGTTTGTTTAGTTTCAGTTCTTAATTATGTCATGTGTATGGCGGTTATGCGTCTGGGCAAGGTTTACCGTGAGTTTTTTGATTGGAAGCCCCTGCGTGGGCCGTTTCGCTACTGTCTGAGCTCAATTCTGTTTCATGTTCTGGTATAGCCGTGTCATTACTGTCTTATGTTTTGGTCTGTTCTGGATGTGTTTTGGTATGTTCTGGAGGTGCTGCCCCTGCGAGGGAGAATTTTGTGTCAAGCTAAGCTATCCAAGGTGCCACAGTTGGCCCTGGACAACCTGTCTCTCTGCATGTAAAGTTTACTTGTAAATATAATATAATAGATTAGCTAGTTTTACCGAGAAAAAAAAAAAACATAAATTCATTAGAATATAAATTAGTTATTTAAATATCTTAACCATATAATTTAACCCTGAAGGAAAGAAAATGATTAAATCAAAGAAGGAAGAAGGCTAAAGCAGGAAGGTTAAAGGATAATAAGGGAAAAATTCTAGAACCAGGTACTAAAAGAGGGAGGGGGAGGAAATGACTAGGAGGTGAGGGCCGGGATCCAGCATCTGTTGATCTTCCAACCGTCATCTCTATTGAGATTGCTTGGCCTCCTTTCAATCTCAATGGCTTCCCTAAATTTACGGTGGTGGAACTGTGAAATCCTAGCAATGACATTGGCCTCCTCAATACAAACCTGATGTTTGGTCTTCTCCGCATGCTCAGCTAGTGTGGAAGACTTAGTTCTCCTGTGCTTAAGATCAGTTGTGTGCTAATTGATTCTTTGATTAATGGAGTGCCCAGTCTCACTAATATAGGGGATCCCATAGGAACAAGGAATAATATAGACCCATTTCATGTCCTTAGGGTCAATAGGATCCTTCACCGATCGGAGGGACTTACAAATGGTGTTAAGGGGTCTAAAGGTCCCTTGAAAAAAAGGTAGATGGACCCCTGGGACATGTTCTTTAGGTTCTTTTTTAACCATTGAATTCTTGGAAGCTTTGAGGAAAGCTTTCTGACCTAGGTATTTGCTATAACCGTTCTCAACAAAGACCTTGAGAAGATGGGATTTCTCTTTCTTAAATCTCTTTTCATCAGAGATCCTTAGGGCACGAGTAGTGAGAGTGTTGAGAACACCCAACTTTTGAGCACGGAAATGATGGAAACTGGCATGGAGATATTGCTCAGTATGTGTTTTCTTTCGAAACACCTGGTGGGAGAGGGAACCATCATTATTCTTAAAAATAAGAATATCTAGGAAAGGGAGGCAACCATCAACTTCCTGTTCCATGGTGAATTTAATGGTGGTGGACTAATTAATTCTTACTATATAATACTTAAATTAATTTATTTTAATATATATACATATGTATTAAAATAAATATACCTTTTTTTAATTTAATAATAGTATAACTAACTATTAATTTAATAATAACCGCAACTTAATTTATAATTTTATTTTGCCCCCTTTTCCCTGGGTCCGATCCAACTAACCGTTTCCTCATCTAATATAGCTGTTAATTAGTCAATTTAGCTATTGCCTGGTAAAAAATTATAGCCGTTGGAAGTTCTGCTCTGTTTATTTAACTTGCATTATGGATCTGATTCTTCAACTTGTCCTGATGATGAACCACACTACTTGGTTCGAAACGTGTCAACAAATATTCTATCATGTGATTTTAGCCGAAGAATTCTCCTAAGCTAATTTTCTATTAAAAGGAGCGGGGGAAGTGAATTTAAGGCGAAAATCTAGGAGGATCTGCCGCCAAAATCGCATTTATGAGCAAGATTTACAGGGGAATGGATAGTTTGAATTCAAATTGAGTTATAAATATTGCACCCTACTCCACACTTAGCCACTTTACTTCTTGAGAATTTGTTATGTGTTGTTGTGCTTAAAGAGCCAAGTGTATTCCTGTATGTCCAGTTACTGGAGTTGGACAAAATTTGAGCAAGATTTCTTGAAGAGAGGGGTAGGAAACATCATGACTGCAACACCACCAATCCCTGCTACAACACCCAGGTCATCGAGGCCAAAGCCTACTACCTTCGCAACAAGAGAGAAAAAGCAGAAAACTCCACTGCGGCCACCGGTTCGCAATTCCCACAAAAAATCCCAACTGAGATGAGAAAGAAGGATCGTATGGATAAAAATAAGTATCCTATGGAACCCCAAGACCTGCACGAAGAAGATTTGACTATGGGGATTGATGAGATTAATGCAAAAGGCGTGGAGCCAATTTCTTGGTTGCCATCGTATATACCCCCACAAAAACTAACTGCCAAAGTAATTGAGGACCCTGATTATTTGAAATTCAAGGTATTCATTCCATTGTTGTTGGAGGAAGTACCTATTGAGGATGATTTGTTGGCTCAGGTACCATTTCTAAAAATGGGGGATTGGGATTTGGGTGATCATGAGAAGTTCATGCAATTGGAACCCAATAAATACTTAAAAATGATGTACTATGAAGAGATGGGTGTCACAAGACTGGAACCAATGAAGTGGGTAGTTGGTATTGAGCACGCAGGGTTTCTTAATATGATGTGTGTCCCACATTTTAGCCGTAGTCCAAAATTACATATCTCGGAGACTGGGGATTTAAGGCCATCCCAAAAAAAATTCCTTCTTAACCCTGTGGTAAGTTTTTAAAAATCTTGAATGCCATCCTAAGGGAGAGGTGTGCAATTCTGGAAGAATATTTTGTTTGAGTTGGGAATTCTTACAAAGGTATAAGTGATCTTTGTACCATAACGAACCATTTTTCCAGCTAAATATATCAAATGTACTGGCATATTGTTGAAACTTTTGAATGAGTGCCCACACTTCTTTGTCATTATTCCATTCATCCCTTGCTTCTTCTATCCAATCTGGTTGGATAATAGAAATGGCACAAAACAATGCTTCCACATCCTCATCCTTTCTTGAGAGTGCAACTGCAACAACATTTTGCTTCCCTTTTTTGTATATGATTTCAAAGTCATAACCCAACATCTTCATGACCCATTTTTTCTACTCTTCTAAAGATAATCTTTGTTATAAAAAATATTTAAGACTATCATGATCCATTTTTACCTTGAAGTGTATTCCCATTAGGTAACATCGCCATTTCTTAAGTGCATGTAGTATTTGCCACCATTTCCTTCTCATAAATATCTTTGTGTAAATACTTTCCTTTGATTGGATGACTTTCGAAACTAATGGGTCTTCCTTCTTGCATTAAAACAACACCAATTCCATCTCCTGAGGCATCACATTCCACAATAAAATTTTTGTGAAGTTTGGCGTAGCTAAGACCAGTGCTTGGTACATTTCTTCTTTAAGATGTTCAAAGGCCTTCACTACTTCTGGAGTCCAAGAAAACACATCTTTATTTAGTAATCTTGTTAGAGGTGCTGCTATTCTCCCATAATTATTAACAAACTTATGATAATACTCCATCAACCTGAGAAATCCTTGCAGATGCTTTATGGACATGGGGATTTTCCATTCCTTAATGGCTTTAGTTTTTCTAGGGTCTACCTTAACACCTTCATGAGATATAATATGACCCAGATATTCCACCTTTTTCTCCAAATAAACATTGGGAGGATTTTGCATATAATTGTTTCTCCTCCAATAATTTGAGCACCCTGTCAACATGTTGAACATGATCCTTCCAAGACTTGTTGTAGATTAGTATATCATCAAAAAATACTAACACAAATTTTCTAAGGAAGGGTTTGAAAATGGAATTCATCGAACCTTGAAATGTAGAAGGTGCATTGGTAAGGAAAAAAGGCATGACCAAAAATTCATAATGACCCTCAGGAGTTCTAAATGTTGTTTTTGGAATGTCTTCGGTCTTCATTATGATTTGATGATACCCTGAACGAAGATCCAACTTGGTGAAGTAAATTGCTCCATGTAATTCATCCAATAATTCATCAATGAAAGGAATGGGAAATTTATCTTTAATAACAAGCTTGTTGATCTCCCTATAATTCGGACACATGTGCCATGATCCATCCTTCTTGTGCACCAATACTATTGGAGCAAAGAAAGAACTTTGACTAGGTTGGATTATACCAGCCTCTAGCATTTTTGCAACCATACGTTCAATTCACTCTTTTGGGTATATGGATATCTGTAAGTCCTGATGTTTGGAGGAACAATTCCTGGAATCAAATGAATAGCATGATCATGATCACAAATAGGTGGGAGGCCTTTGGGAGTTTCAAATACCTTGGAATGATTGTTCAAAACGCTTTGGAGATTTGGAGAAATAGATGATTTTGATGTGGGAACCTCCAGTAAACATAATTGTGCATTTACACCCTGTTATTCTTTCTTTAGAAGCTTTTTCATGTTGTTAGAGTTGATTATCTATCCCAGTTTCCCTACAATACCCCTTAATTCAACTTCCTTTCCTTCCCCAAAAAAATTCAATAAAAGTTCTTGAAAATTAAAAGCTATCGTACCCAAATATTGTAGCCATTGGACTCCTAGTACAACATCAACACCACCGATTGGAATGGAAAGCATTGAACTATTCAAGAATATTCTCCCATGCTTACCTTGATATTATGGTACTTTCCAGAGAAATTTATGGTTCCTCCATTTGCAACCATCATTTGACACTCGGGTGTTGGATATAGGAAGCAATTTAATTCCTTGGTTATCTTACAATGAATAAAATTATGGGTACTACCCAAATCAATCAACACTATTTCCCTTTTATTCTTGATATGCCCTTCTATCTTGAGGGTTTGAGGAGTGGTAATTCATACCAATGCATTACAAGATATTTTCGGATTCATTTCCTCTTTATCTAAGGTTGGTTCTTGGTGTATATCCTCTTCTTTTGATGTTTCTTGTTCCTTTTCTTCCTCCTCTTCACAATCTATGTAAAATAATTTCTTCTCAGCACACTTATGACCTTTAGTGTATTTGTTGTCACAACTATAACAAATCCCTTTTTCTCTTTTTTCTTCCAATTGTTGTTGTTTCAACCTTATAGGTTGTGGAAGGCTAGGGGCAACAACACTTCCATCTTTATAGTTTTGAGTGGTAGGTTTCCTTGCTACCATAATTTTGCTTTCATTTTTTTTCCAATCTGAATGCCTTCTCCAATAAATCAGGTTCCCAAAGGCGAAACTCATGTTGAATGTTATCCTTTAAATTCCTTATGAACACATCAATCCTATGCTCCTTTGGAATATATTTAACCCTTATATTCAATTTTTGGAAGTCCTCATTGTGCTCCATCATTGAACCCTTTTGTTTAAGATTTATCAATTGGCTAAAGGTGTTGCTTTTTGTATCTTCATAATGTGCTATCAATTCCTCCATAAAAATTGACCAAGTGACAATTTTTTTACAATATAAAAGACATCAATACCGTAAAAATTGATTGGGTTCCAAATATAAAGTTGCAATGCGTACCTTTTGTGTGTTTTGCACATTATGGAGATTGAAATATTGCTCCATCTGTAGTATCCATGTTACATGATCCTTGTCATCAAACTTCCTCATATCGATCTTTGGAACATGGTGAGTCTTCAATCCAACATTATATTCTATGAAATCATGAGTAACATTTCTTTTGTTCTCATCATGAGTTTCCTCTACTACCTTTTCGCCATTAGGAAGCATTTCTTGTAGCAATTTGGTCAAACCTCCTTTCAAACCTTCCATGTCTTTCTTCAAATCTTCAATCTTTCCTTTTAGTTTTTCTTCTAAACCATCCATCTTAGCTTCCATATTATCTTCCACACCATCCATTATCCCTTTCTTTAAACCATCCATCTTAGCTTCTGTTACTTTTTGTGAGAGTGAAATTTGTTGCGCTCGGTCTCATAATTTTGATATATCATGTTGCATTTTTTCCTCTTCTTCATGAGTCTTGGTAGAGATTTAAAGTTGCTTACTAAGTGTTTCCATTTTCTTTCTTCAGGGCATCAATTAATGATATTTATGCTTCACTATGCCCTTTGAATCACTTCAAACTAATTTTTCGAACCAAACTTATGCAAATTTTTAAAAAGACTACACACATTTTTTCACTTCGTAGGAGCTCAATATTGAATCTATTCTATCTCTGGAATGTTTCATCTCCAAGGTTTGACATTTATTATTTTGGTATCCCTCTGAGTCCTCTTTACAGCACCACAAGTATGATCAATATTGGATTCTTCAAGAAAGAGTTATGACAAATCTCCCACAATGACCTAATTATAGACTAGTTCAATAACGCAAACTTGTACGACGTCCCACGTGTCTCTATTTCGACCTTCGGACCTGAAAACGATACATAAAAACTACAGTCTGTCATATTTTTGTAACTTCTTACAAAATTTTAATCTGATGCACAAATCAAAAGTTCTGACAATTTTCCCAAGATCACCTGTTTGGAATGTAATTTGGGAGCCTACAAAAACCCTAACCTCCTTGGACCATATCTCTGAAAATATAGCAAAATAAGATCTGAAATTTGGACCCGAGGTTCATTACGATTTCAGCGCAAATGAGTTTTAATTTCAGTATTTGAACCATTGTAGAAAAAAATTTATAGCGAAAATACCATGATGACCTGTTTGGAGAAACGAAACCCTATAATCCAAAGCTCTAATACCAATTGCTATGCAACCAACTCACAAAATAGTAGAAAATATAGGTAAACGACTTAAAAATCAGAGTCTTCGAGAGGGAAACCTCTTTTACATTACACAAATGAACAATTCTTGGATGATTCAAATGACAAAACCTCATTTCTATATATAGGAGTCTAAGTGGTCACAATATAATCTAAGCCGACATAACAATAATAATGTAAGGGCATAACAATAACAATAGTGGGCTTCTATGGGGCACAATAATAACAATATGGGGACAACATGGGCACAACAATAATAATAAGGGGCTACAATGACAATAATAATAAGGGAATACAGTAGTATTATAGGGACCTAACAAGATATTGTTAGGACTACAATAGAAGAAATTTGGGGCCATATTGAAGATCAATGTCAGTCCGTTTGAAAAAGGTCCAAGCGAGACTCACACAGTTGTAGGTTTAGGCGTGCCAAGTTCAATCAAGTGTGGTTCAAGCGAGTTGGTCTCAAGTGAGCGTGAAGCCAACGACATCGGGTAGTGTGCAGTCAGTCCTCATCTCAGAGATCCACGTTATACCCCTGCCTGATGGGTCTTTACATTTGAACAATGTCGCAAAGAGGGAGAGTGCCTAGCTGCCTAAAGACATAAGTGTTAATCTTGTGGCATTCCCCCTATCCACATTGCATGAGCTACATCAGGGTGTAGCAGATGAGCTTAAGTTGTGAGAGCCATGAGCTCTCATGGTGATCAAGGATGCGCAGATCACCAGTCAACAAATGTGTGATGAAAAGCACAAATCTCTCCAAGACAGTGATGAGGCAGTTGTGAGAAGGGCGCAGCTGGAGCAGGCCATTTCAAGAGTATGCAGTGAGCTCCCTAGACTCCAGATTCAATCAGAGGTCGCTTCTAAAGACAAAGTGCATCAGCTGGAATATGTGTTTATAGAATCAAAGGCGCAGGTAGATAAACTTTGTTTCGATCTGCAGCCCCAAATTATTGAGCTCCAATTGAAGTTTCATCCCACCACACCACTGGAGATCTGAGAGAAGCACGAGGTTTCCATCAAAAAAAATAGAGCAAATCTCGATGCTGCATTCAAGGAGTGTAGCCGGTTGTTTAAAGAAACTCTCGAACTATGGGCCTCACTGCAGGAGGACCCATAGGTGAAGAAGATCAAAGTTGCCATTCGAGATAAGCAGCTGCAGTATGACAAGATAAAGGCAACGGTGTGCACCTTAGACCTTGTGAAATGGTTCACCGAGTTGAAAGAAGGGACATCCCTACAAGGATAGATCGAGGATTTGCGGAAGAATATGCAGATAATCACTGCACGCATGTCGCCATGGGAAGAAGAAGCAGGGCATCTATCACAGACTCTAGAAGGCACGCTCAAGAGTATGTAGTAGACACAGTAAACCATCGAATTAGCAGCAGATGGGCCAACTACAGAAAATTTGGTGGAAGAATTTCAACAGGTAGCCATTCAATGCACGGAGGCACTTCACCCAATGAAGTCTTCATTCACCAGCCTGAAAGTAAAGATCTAGAACGTACCAGCGGAATGACTCGAGGACAATTCACATAATTGTGTTGGGGGGCTCTTGGGATGGGGTCCCTTGGATCAATTTTTGTTAAAATATTGTAACTCTCCGCAATTTGATGAGAGAAGTGTGAGTAGTGTAGGTTAAATAGGTGTCAAGGGGTTTTAGGAACGTCAAAATCTCTTATATTTTCGTATTGTTTTGAGATCCACCCATGGTTCGTGGACCATGGTATTGTAAGGATAAAGGATATATAAAGGGATTTCTTAGCAAGTCTAAGGCAATAAATCAAGTAATGATATGTTTTTGAGTATGTAATTGTAGATCTTTCTGTGTTTTGGGCAAAGGGGGAGGCTCTTGAAACTGAGTGCCCGGAGACCTTGGTAAGTCCGCCGTTGAGTGTGCGGGCCCTTGCAACTGTGTGTGTAGGGTCTAGAAAGTTGTATATAGGAAGATTTGAAGTAATAAAATATATTTGAATCATTTATGTATCTATTGCACTTATGTATTTTATGTACTTATGTGCAACTGAATGATATTTATCTATAATTTGTCTTAACTACTTTGTGAAGATCCAGATCAACTGCTAATTGTTATTTTATGCATGATTAGATGGTTATGTGAAGCTTATAACTCTCTTTAACTGAAAATCATCTGATCTTCATGATTAAAGGTTCATGAAGATCAGATCTGAAAGAAAACTGCAGAAAGCGCCTTAAACCACATCACATAGCCTTATGGATGTAGAAGTCTAGTTCTAGCATCCCCCAATACTACCTCGGGTGAGACCGCAACCTGTGCAACGCGGGTTGTTGACAAAAGGGCCGGTAGTGTAGGGTTTTGTTGCTTAGTGCAGATAATTATAAACCTGGGTCCAAGCCCCCTCAAGCCAACACCTAACACTGATCAAGAAATGCATCAAGCAAGTCTTTCTTAAGTATAAGAATACATTCTCTTTCCAAGGGAAACTCAAGTAGGTTCAATATTCAGAATTTTTGCAGATGAAAAATATGACATAGAAAAAGAAAAATAACTCGAGCAATATTTTTGTAAATCAAGAAGAAAATAAAATAGGGATTTCAAATATAAAATACTAAAAAATAATGAACTTGGTCTCCAATGCACTGTAAACCCTAAAATAGCATAAGTCAACAACAAGGGAACTAAAAAAGGAATCAATATCGCCCCATATAAAGGGCTACCACATACTAGAAGTAAGTAATGATAGTTATCTCCTAGAATTATATGGGAATTGTGTTTGTGAAAAGAATGTCAGAAGTAGAATCCTTAATCAAGAAGGAAAGGCCCACAGTGTCCCTACTCCATGAGACTAAAACGAACTATCTTTAAATCCCCTTAAGGAATCACAAACTATGGAAAGGAAGCAAGGTTTATTATTTCAATTCTAGTAGAGGTTCAGGCAACTTGTTTACCCTATGGGAGCCTCATCAATGCAAAAATTTGAACTCTTTCTCTTCACCTTACTAGTTGTTAACTTATTTCATGTACCTCCCTACCAATTAGGTATACTCTTTCATTAATGTCTACATGCCTGTGCATTTCTGTGCAAAATAATATTGCTAGTCATCTCTTATTTGTCTTAAGGAGACTGAGTATGGTTCACTCAACATCTTTGGGGGTGACTATAATACCACTTTTCCCAAATGGGAAAATAAAGGGGACTTCGCAATCAAATATCCCTTGCAAGAGCACATGGAATACCTCATCCAACAACTCATATTGATGGATACCAAGCCTATAGGGCATCATTATGCCTAGAATAATTGGAGTTCTAGGCCAAGACATATAGTAGTGTGTTTAAATAGGTCCTTAATCTTGTATTCCTTCCTTTCACTACGTCTTATTGTTTTCTCTTTTATCCATCCTTGATTATTTTTCGTCATTAACTATCAAGTTGGAAATATCACTGTTTGTCTATTATGGACCCATTCCCTTCCGCTTCATCCCTTTATGGATCCAAGAATATAGCTTTCAAGAGATGGTATCCTTGTCATCACGGGATTAGGTTAGTGGAAGTCTAATCCAAATTCAGGAGCATAAAATCAAGTAGTTCAAGGAGCGAACCAAATCCTAGGTCATTGCCTCACAGCCTACCAAACATGTTGTGATCCAAGTGTATGAAAAAGAGATCGAGCTAATACAATCCTCCATGGAAATAGAGTTTGTCACAAATGATCTTCTTCATCAGGGTAGGCAATTTTTTACTAAATACCACGACCTACTAAAGAAAGAAGAAAAATTATGGAGGCTTAAATCTTGTAGTGTTTGGATCCAGGTTGGTGATAGAAACACCAAATTTTTCCACAAGCAAGCTAGGAATCGAGAATGGGAAAGCAACATTCATGAAATTTTTGTGCAAGGTAATAAAATAAAATATTTCTAGAAAATTAACACAGAGGCCACCATTCACTTTTGTGACCTGTATATTCAAATCGATACCCCATCAGATCCAGTTGAATCTTACTTGTTAAGCCAGGTTCTAGTTTTAATCACTAATGACATAAATCAATGTCTAATATATCCACCAACAAAGGAGGAAATCAAACACGTGGTGTTCTCCTTAAGCTCGGATAAATCCCCTAGCACTAATGGGTTTTCAATGCACTTTTACCAATATTATTGAGATATTATAAAGAGATACCTCTGCAAAATGGTTGGTTATTCCCTCAAACAAAATTGTATAAGGTGAGGAATCAACTCCTTTCTAGCCTTAATACCTAAGGAATCCAAGCACTCCGCCTTTTCTAGATTTTTTCCCATTTCCCTATGAAATTTCTCATATAAAATTATCACCAAGATATTAGCTAAAACCTCAAGATATTCCTCCCTATGATTATCTCCAGAAGTATAGGAGGCTTTGTCTCTCAATGACAAAATCTGGACAATATTATCTTGGTCCAAGATGTTATTGATTCTAGTAAAAAAAATGGTGACAAATGGATGGTCATCAAACTCGAAATGGAAAATCCCTTTGATAGATTCAGACACATTTTTATTTTAAAATTTATAGGTAAATTGGGCTTCAACCCAAAATTTCTCCAATGGATAAATATCTTCATTGTCTTACCTTGTATTATGTTGATGGTGAATGGTAGAGTGGTAAGCTTCTTCAAAGCATCCTGGGGTATTTGGCAAGGATGCTTGTTATCCCCTTTCTTATACATACTTATGGTTGATTCTCTTAGTCATTTCCTAGAGCATGAATGATGAAGTTCCTGCTTCCTAGGAATCAGGTATGAACAAGGAATTAGAAATGCTAACAAATATCTATTTTCTAATGACATGTTTTTTGAGGTGGACCTACTATTGTCATTTCTAGAAGATTTAAACAAGTTTTGGATAACTCTCTCCTTGCATCTAGAGGTTAGAATAACTCGTCTAAATCCAAGATATTTTCTAGAACATCATTGTGGCTAAGAAGAAACATATTAGAGAGATCTTTGGCTTACGAATAGTGGAAAATTAGAACAAATTTAAGTACCTCGACATCCCTATTTTCCTCAAATCCCACTCGCCTCGAGCATGGTCTGGTTTCATCTCAAAAGTTAAAGGAAAATTATATGCATGGGGAGCTAGATTGGTTAATATAGTGGGTTAAATAATCCTTATAAAGGTAGTACTTTCAACGCTTCCTTTGTATCAATTCTCTACCCTTCTATCTCCCCAATATATCCTTCAAAGTTTGGCTAATGCAATACGAAAATTTCTCTGGGAAAGGGGTAGATCTACAACCATAAAATTTCACCTTGTAAATTGGGCTATGGTTCATGCACCTAAATTACTTGGGAGATTAGAAAGAGAAGACCCCATTCTCATGAATCGGGCTATAGGAGATAAGTTGGCATGGTGACTTAAATCTTAGCCATATATTTGTGGTATCAAGTTTTGCAAGCTAGATACCTTCAACAAGACAATGATAGGAGTATGGATCATATCCATCCCTCTCAGTGAGGCTCGATAGTCTAGATACTCCTCTCAGTAGCAAACCTTTAATATATAGAAGTATTTGTTGGACACTAGCGAAAGGGGCCAAAATTGGTATTTGGTCAGATCCAATTATGAATCAATCACTATTACAAGGACTAACAGATCATATTCCAATAAAAAACTATCTATTCTATGATGTTGGCACATACCTATCTATGGGATGAAAGGGGGCACTGGATAGAATGGAACTTTGAAGAAATCCCAAATAACCTATCTCATCCCATAGAGACACTTAAAGACAACCTAGTGGGATATGATCTTTAGAATCATCAAGTGGATGATCAAATCAGGTGGAAGTGCTCAATATATATATTCAAAGAAGGTTACGAAGAACTACTATTCTCTGCTCAATTTCCACCAAAGTCCTCCTTTTGGAAAAAGCTCTAGATAAATACTATAATAATCCAAAAGTTAAATCTTTTGTTGGATTTTATCTCATAAAAAAATTTTGATAGTAGAAAATTTTAGAAAAAGGGGTATTCATGGCCCTTTTTTATGTCCCCTTTGCAAGAAACAAGAAGAATCAATTACTCATCTCTTCCTCTAGTGTCCTTACATTGAAAAGGTTTGGGAAATTTCTCTTGGACCTCTATTCTACCAAACTCATTGGCTCATTAAACTTGTTTCTTTCTTCTCGCCATGGAATAAAAAATACATTGGATCATTCATAGGAAAACATGCTCTCAAATGGTAGTAGAACTCCCTTCCCAAATTCCTCTGCTAGCAGGTATGGTTATCTAGGAATAATTTTATCTTTAAAAACCTAATCCATCACCGCAATTATGTTGCCTTAAAGTCTCTTCCTTTGTGTGTTGAATATGGTAGGTGTTGTCACTCCTATAGACAAGCCATGGGTTGAGAGGAAGGGTCAGTGCCTAGGACATATTTTAGTCTCTTGTAGATGAATCATTATTGCTCAAGAGTTGAAATATAAAAGGGTTTGAATCTATTTCAATAATCATACTCAAAAACCAAACACATAACACACACTGAAAACATTGTATTCCAGAGAAGTAAAGTTCATCCATGGTGGCATATGTTAGAGTCTTATATTCTATTGGATGACTTGATTGTAGCTATAATTTTTGCATATAATGATATTGTAAATAATATTTCATTCTGCAAATTATTTCCAAGAAAGAATAGAAAAATTAAAGAAATGGGCTTGCAAGACAAAAT
Organism: Pinus tabuliformis; assembly: GCA_031772625.1. Taxonomy (NCBI): domain Eukaryota; kingdom Viridiplantae; phylum Streptophyta; class Pinopsida; order Pinales; family Pinaceae; genus Pinus; species Pinus tabuliformis. The sequence goes on along the minus strand of CM062808.1, from coordinate 993,622,888 downwards.
GTGCCCTTAGGATAAAGTAATTATTTTTAGCATAAATTAATTTTGTTTTAATAAAGTTAATCATGTAATTTAAACATGATTAATTAATATGAATAAAACTCGTTGGCGCTAAATTTATGGCTGATAATCAAGTGAGATAAGAAACAATACTTGTTTTATCGGCTTGCAATATTGAGTGTGCATAAATTAACGGTGAAGAATTCCCCTGCTTGGATCAACGGTGGGGGAATGTCTTCGTCCCCTCAAACTCCAACCTGCATTTCGTCAAGGGGGGGGGGAGGGGTCTGAAAAGGTTGGGCTCGCCTGGTTACGTGTCATTCCTGAGGTGTTTCACACTTCCTCCCCTCACAATCCCTCATCCCCCCCCTGAAAAGTGGGCCACCACACCTCCACGTCATTTCTCCACATCACCCTTGTGGACCCCACTTCCTTTCCACAAACCATGTGCCTCCACATCTTCCACCACCTCCATGTCACCTCCCACCTCCACATCATATGTGCATTTCATGGTGAGTTAAAACTATGTTATTTCGTATACAGAATAGTAATTTATAACATTGTTTAAAAACAACTGAGAACAAATTTTCAAAAATTGAAAGAGGTTTTTGTTGATAACATCCTTACGTACACGAACCTCTATCATTTTTCTAACAGTTTTTATGGTTTGGGAATTTGGATGAAGCTTTAGAGGCATATTTTCCTGTTTTTAGTTAGTGTTTTCAAATGTGGTTTCCGAGCAGGTGGAAATGATTTTTCAAAAATTGAAAGAGGTTTTTGTTTATAACATCATCATTCACAAAAAACTCTCTCAGTTATCTAACAACTATTATGGTTTGGGATATACAAAGGGATCACTGGACCCTATTTTTTCAAATTTCGGGAGGAAAACGCTTATGGAAAATCAATGACTTGGATGCCACCTCATCAAATAAGAGTTGCAATCAAATTCAAATTTCTCTTCTTTATCACCAGAAATCCTCAAGGATAGTGCTAGAACTCTTCAAATAGTTTTAGTTGCCTTTATTTTTGTTCTATTTTTACAATCAGTTTAGGATATTTTGAAATGAATCTTGATATTTTAAATCAAGATATTTTGTAATAATTTTTATAAATACTTCATCATTTGAAGTAAGAGATGTTGGGACTTGGATTGAGAAATACTACCATTAGTGTAAAGTTGATCTCTGGATTTAGTGGCCATTTGCATTAATACAAGCAAGTTGTTTCAGGATTCATGTGTCATATCTATGTGGTGAAGTGATTCTTACTGTAATTTGGTTTTTCTCTCTGTTTTTTCATATGTATTCAGATCTGTTTTTTATTTAAGAAAGTTAAAGAACATAATTTATTTTTATGTACACTCTAATTCTATCTTAAAGAAAAATCAATGTTTTCTTTTGAAATTAAGCAATAGAATTCTTAATTTCTCTCTGCTTAATGGACACTTAATCATGTATTCCTTCTCCATCTCATAAACTACAAGGATCCAATAGTATGCCTACCTTGCCCTGTTTCACTTAAGCTTGATATTTATGCTAATTGATCACCCCAAGCCTCTTTGAATCCATTGCCCAATGGCTCTTCCCTTGCTATTCCAACCAAACCAATTCATAAACCAAACCTTGAACTTTCATAACTAGCCTAATATCTCAATCTAAAAAAATCTAAAACTGAAAGAGAGATCCCTCTCTGAAGTTGGCAGGTCTAGATCTCATCTTCCAAAGTGGTTTTGTGGTTACATCTACAATTATTTCTCAGCCTTATTAAATTACAGAGTGATAACATAGTGGCAACCATACTGGGGAAGAATTGTTTAATCTTCCTCAGGAAAGAGTATCAAGTACCAGATCTAATTATTGATGGTGGACAGTGATCAAACACAAGAAGGTTGAATAATTCACCTGGCGACTCCATGTTTCAAGTATCCAGAGCTTCAAAGTTTTCAGGGTGACTCCACTGTTAAAGAATCCAGATTTGCAGAAAACTCATGGTGACTCCACTGCATATTGATCATATTTCTTGCTAAGCAACATGACAGGGTATGTGGTAAACCCTATATATGGTGAAGTTTTAAAAGAATTCAGGGATACATTAGCATATTTTCAAATTGATGAATCTTTTTCAACGACCATGTTTCATTGTTTGAAAACGAGCAAAATTTCTCCTGAAGGTAAAATTTGTTTTCTTGAGTTAATTGCTGAAAGATTTAAGAAGGGTATTGAACTTTTGGATTTTCATATTCAGTCATATAGTTTCCAAGATCCTAAATAGTTATTAGAAAATATTCCTTCTCCAAAACAAGAAGAGATTGTATTTCCTTTTGATTTGCATATTGATGAGATTCTTGTTTTCGAGTACAAGACTAAAACTGTATAGTTGAAATCGGGGTTAAACCTTGAGGATACAATTGAAAAAATTGACCATGCTCAATTAATCATTGAAGGCCTAGAGAGTAAACTAATAGATCATGCCTTTATTGATCATGTAGCAAACTACATGGAAGTTCTTTTTAGCTTAAGTATTCAACCATGTTTTCATTGTAAAGACCAGATTCATCAGCAATTGCCATTACACATTACAACTTTGATTTTTTGGACCAATAGTCAAGTTGTCCTTTTGATTTTGCTAACAAGCAATCAAGAAGTCCACTTATTTCAACAACTACTTGAATGGCTTCATTGGCATTTTTGTATTATTTGATTCAACATGATTATCAAAAATGTAGGATAGGTAGCTGTGTGCAAATAAGCTCAGTACTCTGAGCATATTTTTCAAGCATTATTGTCAATTTCAGTTTCAGATAGCAGTACAAATTTTAGTTCAGTGTGTGTTTCAGATTTCAGTTTGCAGAATGGTTTTGATTTCAGTTTGTGGGTTTTTCAGTCGTAGAGATTTTATGGTAGAATAGGTTGCAGATTTTGGATCAGCCTAATGGATCAGGCTACTAGTCAATGATGTTCTTTGCACCTCACTGGGAGTATACCATCCCCATTGGAGCCATTGTTAGAGTCCTATATTCTATCGGATGACTTGATTGTAGCTGTAATTTTTTCATATAATGATATTGTAAATAATATCGCATTCTGCAAATTATTTCCAAGAAAAAATAGAAAAAGTAAAGAAATTGGCTTGCAAGACAAAATTTTCCCTTAGGATAAAGTAATTATGTTTTAGCATAAATTAATTTTGTTTTATTAAAGTTAATTGTGTAATTTTAACACAACTAATTAACATGTAATAAAACCCGTTGGTGCTAAAGTTATGGTTGATAATAAATTCAAATAAGCAACAAGACTTGTTTTTTCAGCTTGTGGCATTGAGTGTGCATAAATCAATGGTGAAGAATTCCCTTGCCCAGATCAATGGTGGGGGAATGTCTTCGCCCCCCCACCGCCCCCCCCCCCCCCCCTGAACTCCAACATGCATTTCGTCAAGGGGGGCAGGGGGGTCCAAAAAGGTTGGGCCTACCTGGTTACATGTCACTCCTAATGTTTTTTTCACTCCCTCCCCTCATCGCCCTCACCCCCCTAAAAGGTCGGCCACCACACTTGTGGACCTCACCAACACTCTCGCTAACATTTGACCTCGCTCTCACTCTCGCACCACTCACTACCTGCCACTTCGACTGTTGTCGACACTCACCTCCACGTAATTTTTCCACATCAGCCTTGTGGACCCCACTTCCTTTCCACCAACCATTTGCCTCCACATCATCCCCCACCTCCATGTCACTTGCCGCCTCCACATCATATGTATGTTTCAAGGTCAGTTAAAACTATGTTATTTCCTATACAACACAGTAATTTAAAACATTGTTAACAAACAATTGAGAACGAATTTTCAAAAACTGAAAGATTTTTTGTTGATAACATCCTCATGTACAGAAACCTCTCTCATTTTTCTAACATCTGTTATGGTTTGGTATATTCAGGTGAAGCTTTAGAGGCATATTTTCCTGAATTTTCATGTTTTTAGTCAGTATTTTCAAATGTGGTTTCTGCGCAGGTGGAAATGAATTTTCAAAAACCAAAAGACGTTTCAATTGATATCATCATAATTTACAAAACCCTCTCTCGTTTTTCTAATAACTATTACGGTTTAAGATATAAAAAGGGATCAATGGACCCTATATTTCAGAATTTCTCAAGGAAAAAGCTCATGGATAGTTAGTGACTTGGATGCCACCTCATCAAATAAGAGTTGGAATCAAATTTGAATTTCTCTTCTTTATCACTAGAAATCCTCAAGGATAGTTCCATAAATCTTCAAATAGTTTTAATTGCCTTTATTTGTGTTGTATTTTTACAATCAGTTTACGATATTTTGAAATGAATCTTGATAATTTAAATCAAGATATTTTCTAATAATTTTTATAAATACTTCATCATTTGAAGTAAGAGATGTTGGGACTTGGATTGAGAAAGACCGCCATTAGTGTAAATATGATCTCTAGATTTAGTGGCCACTTGCATTAATACAAGCAAGATGTTTCAAGATCCATGTGTCATATCTATGTGGTGAAGTGCTTCTCACTGTAATTTGGTTTTTCTCTCTATTTTTTCATATGTATTCAGATATGTTTTGTCTTTAAGAAAGTTGAAGAATATAATTTGTTTTAATGTACACTTTGATTCTTGTTTAAATAAAAATAAATGTTTTCTTCTGAATTTAAGAAATAGAATTCTTAACTACTCTCTGCTTAATGGACACTTAATCATTTCTTCCTTCTCCATCTCATAAACTACAAGGATCCAGTAGTATGCCTACATTGCCATGTTTCACTTAAGCTTGATATTTCTGCAAATTGATCACCCCAAGCCTCTTTGAATCCATCTCCCAATGGCTCTTCCCTTACTATTCAAACCAAACCAATTCATAAACCAAACCTTGAACTTTCATAACTATCCTAATATCTCAATATAAACAAATCTAAATCTGAAAGAGAGATCCCTCTCTGAAGATCCCAGGGATAGATCCCAGCTTCCAAAGTGGTTTTGTGGTTACCTCTGCAGTTATTTCTCATCCTTATTAAATTACAGAGTGATAACATCCTACACACAAATAGTGAATCTTCTTTAGTTGTTGTATTATAGGTGAGGGAGGAGATAAAAAAAAAAATGGTGTAGAGGGCTAGATATAGAATCCTTTGTACTAAAATTCAGTAGAATAACATGTAGACAAAGGAAATTAAATTAGAAACCATGGAGTGCATTTTAAGGCTTTCAATGTTACATTTACAGGTACCTTGTTGGGTCCCTATAATACTAGTGATTACCCCATTACTATTGTAGTTGTATCCCTTATTAATATTGTTGTGCCCCTATTGTCCCCATATTGTTATTACTGTGCCCCATAGAATCCCTCTATGGTTATTTTTGTGGCTTTATATTATTATTGTTAGGTCGACTGGGTTATATTGTGACTCCTTAGACTCCTATATATAGAAAGGAGGTTTTTTCATTTGAATCATCCAAGAATTGTTCATTTATGTAATGTAAAGGAGGTTGCCCCCTCGAAGAGGCTGAATTCTAAGGCGTTGATCTATCTTTTCTATCTTTTCTTGAGCTGGTTTCATAAAATTTGGTATCAGAGCTTTGGATTCTAGGGTTTCGCTGCTCCAAACAGGTCATCGTGGAATTTTCGCTATAACTTTTTTTCTGCGATGTTTCAGAAGCTTAAAAAAAAAACCATTTGAGAAGAAATCACACTGAATCGTGGGTCCGAATTTCAGATCTTTTCGTGTTATATTGGCGGAGATATGATCTGAGGAAGTTGGTCTTTTTGCAGACTCCTGAATTACATTCCAAACAGGTGACCTGGGGAAAATCGTCATAACTTTCTCTCTGAGCATCGAATTGAAATTTCGTAAGAAGGTACAGAAAGAGAACAGACTGTAGTTTCTTGTATATATTTTTCAGAGCCAAAGGTTGAAACAGTGACTCGTGGCACGTCGTACAAGTTCGCTCTACTGAACTAGTCTATAATCAGGTCATCTTGGGAGATTGTGCATAACTCTTCCTTGGAGAATCCAATTTGGATCAGACTAGTGGCATTGGAAAGAGGACACAGAGGGCTACTACAGGTCACAATTTCAGAACTAGATGATCGAAATTACAGAGATACATCAGATTCAATATCAAGCTTCTACAAAGTGAAAAAAGGTGTGTAGTTTTTTTTTAAATTTTTGCATAAGCTTGGTTTGAAAAATTAGTTTGAACCAATAATTAATGCCTCGAGGAAAGAAAAATCAAACACCTAGTAAGAAACCTGAAAGCTCTAGCATGACTCATGAGGAAGAGGAAGAAATGCAACATGATATATCAAAATTACGAGACCAAGTGCAACAAGTGTCACTTGCACAAAAAGCAACAGAATCTAAGATGGATGGTTTAAGGAAAGATGTAGAAGCTAAGATGGATGGTTTAAAGAAAGGTGTAGAAGCTAAGATGGATTTTTTGAAGGTGTAGAAGCTAAGATGGATGGCATGGAAGCTAAGATGAATGGCATGGACGCTAAAATTGATGGCATGGATGATAAGATGGAAGAATTGAAGATAAATATGAATAAGTTGCTACAAGAAATGGTCACTAATGGTGAAAGGGTAGTAAAGGAAACTCATGATGAGAACAAAAGAAATGTTAATCATGATTCCATAGACTCTAATGTTGGATCGAAGACCCACCATATTCCAAAAATCGATATGAGGAAGTTTGATGGCAAGGATCCCGCAACATGGATATTACAGATGGAGCAATTTTTCGATCTCAATAATGTGCAAAACACACAAAAGGTACGTATTGCAACTTTATATTTGGAACCAAATCAGTTTGTATGGTATCAATGGCTTTGCTCTCGTAAACAAATTATCACTTGGGCAATTTTTTAGAAGAATTGATAGCACATTATGAGGATACAAAAAGCAACACTTTTTTTAGCCAATTGATAAGTCTCAAACAAAAGGGTTCAATAATGGAGCACATTGAGGAGTTCCAAAAATTGAACATAAGGGTAAAAGATATTCCAGAGGAGCATAGGATTGATGTGTTCATAGGGTCTTTAAAGGATAATATCCAACATGATGTTCGCCTTTGGGAACCTGATTCATTAGAGAAGGCATTCAGGTTAGCAAGAAAAATGGAAAGCAAAATTATGGCAACTAGGAAGCATACCACTCACAACTATAAAGATGGAAGTGTTGTTGCCCTAGTCTTCCACAACCTATAAGGTTGACACCACAACAATTGGAAAAAAAAGAGCAAAAGGGCTTTGTTACAGTTGTGATAGCAAATACACTAAAGGTCATAAGTGTGCTGAGAAGAAATTATTCTACATAGATTGTGAAGAGGAAGAAGAAAAGGAGCAAGAAAGGTCAAAAGAAGAGGATATACTCCAGGAACAAAGCCTAGATAAAGAAGAAATGAATCCGACCATATCTTGTAATGCATTGGTGGAATTACCACTCCTCAAACCATCAAGATAGAAGGACAAATCAAGAAGAAAAAGGTAATAGTGTTGATTGATTCAGGAAGTACCCACAATTTTATTCATTGTAAGGTAGCAAAAGAATTGAATTGCTTCTTCTATATCCAGCACCAGAGTGTCAAGTGATGGTTGCAAATGGAGGAACAATAAATTGCTCTGGAAAGTGCCATAATATCAAGCTATCCATGGGAGAATATGTATTGACTAGCCCAATGCTTTCCATTCCAATGGGAGGTGCTGATGTTGTACTAGGAGTCCAATGGCTACAATCCTTGGGTACAATAGCTTTTAATTTTCAAGAACTTTTCATGAAATTTTTGTGGAAGGAAAGGAAGTTGAATTAAGGGGTATTGCAGGGAACCCGGAAAGATAATCAGCTCTAATGGTATGACAAAGCTTCTAAAAAGGAACAAAGAGGTGTAATTGCACAATTATGTTCGCTAGATGTTTCCACATTGGAATCATCTATTTCTCCAGATCTCCAAAAAGTCTTGGACAATCATTCCAAGGTATTTGAGACTCCCAAAGGTCTCCCACCTATTCGTGATCATGATCATGCTATTCATCTGATTCCAGGAAGTGTTCCTCCAAACATCAGGCCGTACAGATATCCCTATGCCAAAAGAGTGAAATTGAACGTTATGGTTGCAGAAATGCTAGAGGCTGGTATAATTCAACCAAGTCAAAGTTCTTTCTCTGCTCCAGTAGTATTGGTGCACAAGAAGGATGGATCATGGCGCATGTGTCCAGATTATAGGGAGCTCAACAAGCTCACTATTAAAGATAAGTTTCCCATTCCTGTCATTGATGAATTACTGGATGAATTGCATGGATCAATTTACTTCACCAAGTTGGATCTTCGTTCAGGATATCATCAAATCAGAATGAAGATTGAAGACATTTCGAAAACAGCATTTAGAACTCATGAGGGTCATTATGAATTTTTGGTCATGCCTTTTGGCCTTACCAATGCACCTTCAACATTTCAAGGTTTGATGAATTCAATTTTCAAACCATTCCTTAGAAAATTTGTGTTAGTATTTTTTGATGATATACTAATCTACAGCAAGTCTTGGAAGGATCATGTTGAACATGTTGACAGGGTGCTACAACTATTGGAGGAGAAACAATTATATGCAAAAAGATCCAAATGTTTCTTTGGAGTACAAGAGGTGGAATATTGGGTCATATTGTATCTCATGAAGGAGTTAAGGTAGACCCTAGCAAAATTAAAGCCATTAAGGAATGGAAAATCCCCACATCCATAAAGCATCTGCGAGGATTTCTTGGGTTGACAGGGTATTATCGCAAGTTTGTTAAGAATTATGGGAGAATAGCAGCACCTCTAACAACATTATTGAAGAAAGATGCATTTTCATGGACTCCAGGAGCAACAAAGGCCTTTGAACATCTTAAAGAGGCAATGTGCCAAGCACCGGTCTTAGCTACACCGGACTTCACAAAAACCTTTATTGTGGAATGTGATGCTTCAGGAAATGGAATTGGTGTTGTTTTAATGCAAGATGAAAGACCCATTGCTTTTGAAAGTCGTCCAATCAAGGGAAAGTTTTTACACAAAGCTATTTATGAGAAGGAAATGTTGGCAATACTCCATGCACTTAAGAAATGGCGACCCTACCTAATGGGAAGACACTTCAAGGTAAAAACGGATCATGATAGCCTTAAATACTTTTTAGAACAAAGATTATCCTCTGAAGAGCAACAAAAGTGGGTCACAAAGATGTTGGGTTATGACTTTGAAATCATCTACAAAAAAGGGAAGCAAAATGTGGTGGCAGATGCACTCTCAAGAAAGGATGAGGATGTGGAAGCATTGTTGTGCGCCATTTCTATTATCCAACCAGATTGGATAAACGAAGCAAGGGAGGAATGGAAGAATGACGAAGAAGTGTGGGCACTTATTCGAAAGCTACAACAAGATTCCAGTACGTCTGATACATTTAGCTGGCAAAATGATTCGTTATGGTACAAAGATCGCTTATACCTCTGTAAGAATTCCCAGCTAAAACAAAAGATTCTTATGGAATTGCACACTTCTCCCTTAGGAGGGCACTCAGGATTTTTAAAAACTTACCACAGGGTTAAGAAGGAATTTTTTTGGGATGGCCTTAAATCAGATATTCAAAAGTTTGTGGCGGAATGTTTGGTTTGCCAACAAAATAAAGTTGAAACAATTAAGACACGGGTCTATTACAACCTTTATCCATTCCAAGCCAACGTTGGGAGGAGGTTTCAATGGATTTTATCACAGGTTTACCCAAGTCTGAGGGAAAGAGTGTCATCATGGTGGTAGTTGACAGACTTACCAAGTATGCACACTTTTGTGCATTATCACATCCATTTAAAGCCAGTACAGTTTCTACTGCATTTATGGAAACAATTCAAAAGCTACATGGAAACCCAAAGATTATTGTAAGTGACAGAGATCCCATTTTCACTGGAAATTTTTGGACAGAATTATTTTCTTGTCTTGGTACTCAGTTAGCTCATAGCTCATCTTATCATCCTCAATCTGATGGGCAAACTGAGATAGTAAACAAATGTTTGGAAGGATATCTTCGTTGCTTTGTATCTGATAAACAGACACAATGGGTCAAATGGTTGCCTCTGGCTGAATGGTGGTATAACACTTCCTTCCATACAGCAACAAAAATGACCCCATTTATGGCACTTTATGGGTATCAACCACCATCCATCACATCATATTTAAGAGAAAATTCTAAGGTTCAAGCAGTGGAACATCACATCGAACATCAACAACAAGTCCTCCAACTCTTAAAGGATAACCTCGTGTTGGCACAAATAGAATGAAACAACAGGCAGATCAACATCGCAGTGAAAGAAGTTTTGATGTAGGTGATTGGGTATTCCTACGGCTACAACCATATAAGCAAATGTCCCTCAAGCAAGCTAAGAAGGATAATAAATTATCACCAAAGTATTATGGTCCGTACAAGGTGTTGCAAAAGATTGGTACTATGGCATACAAATTGGAGCTTCCTGCAGCTTCTCGATTGCACCCAGTTTTCCATGTTTCATGTTTAAAGAAGGTTATAGGCGACAAGCTCCCAATTCAAACAATATTGCCAGAACTTGACGAGGAAGGAAAAATTATATTGGAACCGGAAGCAGTCACAAAAACAAGAACTCGACAGCTACGAAATCGATCAATTTCGGAGTATCTTATCAAGTGGAAGAACTTATCCGCTGAAGATTCCACATGGGAGGATGAGAATTTTATGCAGAAGTATCCAGAACTACTCAAGCGTTGAGGACAACACTTTTTTGAAGGAGAGGGGCATGTTGGGTCCCTATAATACTAGTGATTACCCCATTACTATTGTAGTTTTACCCTTATTAATATTGTTGTGCCCCTATTGTCCCCATATTGTTATTACTGTGCCCCATAGAATCCCTCTATTGTTATTTTTGTGGCTTTATATTATTATTGTTAGGTCGGCTGGGATTATATTG